>JBAMCE010000290.1:5387500-6587500 GCA_037075305.1 Drosophila kanekoi | reverse complement strand
CATATATTTTATTTCAGCTCAGAATATTTTATATGCTCTGGCATCGGCAACATATATGAAAAATACTATTGCGTCCAGTTTATTAATAAATAATTTCAGATAAATTTTACTTAAAGCTGATATATTGTAGTAGAGCATAAATGCTTTAAAGAGGCAAGAGGCTTAGTCAAAGAGTCTTCACTAGGAAATTGTGTTCAGGTCTCTTACTTACTATCAAGTATTAGAATTGCAGTTAAATATAAAATAAATGCGGCTGCAACAACCTAGTCGCATAAGAGTCATCGGTGTTCCTATGCGCCGGCTGCCCAAAATATGATCCGCTTGGACGAAATGCTGGATCAGCTAAAAAGGTCTAAGGCCTTATGAACAGTTTTGTGCATAAGTTTAGTTTGAATTAAATAAATATAAATTAAATTTATATTAAACATTTTTGCTTACCATCCGAATGACCTCAAGGATGGTAAAAAAGGATGGTTCAAAGATATTTGTTTTAACTCATTTGAGGGGTGTTTTACACTCTTCGAAACATCCATTCCAAAGATTTGGTTTGGGACGTTTCGCGCTCTTTCTTTCTTTCTCTCTTCTTTTTCGATCGCACTTAAACTATGTGTTTTGGGTGAGTGCCGAAGGGAAAGGAAAAACCCCGGCCAGTCGGACGAGCTATTGTCCGAGTATTAGCAAGAAGTGCGAACCTCCAATCCCTATGCAACCGGTTAGGCAACAACCAAACAAAAGGAAAAGCTGAACCGAAAGCACAACAAGTTCCGTTTAACGTATACTAATTTTTTAATTGTTATAAGGTCTTAAAGTTATTTTTGTATTGTGCAGAAACAAGGGCATTTAAAATTAGTTTGCTTATTGGCAAAACGAGCACATCAAGCATTAAGACAACAAATAAATATATCTGCTGCTTATATGTATGTGCATCTGTTTATATAAATGCGTATACTTTACTTATTCCCAATTATGTCTGGCGGATATTGGGGTTTGCAGACCTTTATATTTTGCGTACAGTCCTAAAGCCGGGTGCTACTCCAAAGCTTTAATGACGTGGCAATCTGCCCCAGGTAGCTCATGGAATTAGACACGAATGTCCGGTCGGCGGCGGCCTAACGCCCCCATTCTCATCAGCCTACAGTCAGTGGACCGCAGGACCCGAGGTAGGCGCATAATGCTTGGTGATTTGCATTGTTTTTTTTTTGTTTTTTTTTTTTGCATATTGTCCCAGGAGCTTGTGTGGCGGAGTGCTATTAAAGCATTCAACTGAAAATTTCACAACGCCAAGCGCGCGACCCACGGTCAACCGGAAGGTTGCCTGGCAAATTTGCGTGATGTTTTTGCTGAGTTTAATTTTATATACTTTTAAGTTTTGAAGCCGCTTATGTCTTACTCAGTGCGAGGCTTTGGTCGCAAATATATAACCTTGCGTAGAGTATTATAAGGTTGTCGCGAAGCGGGTAACGCACTAATGGGGACACCTGTGATCCCATAAATTTAATTTATACTTAAAATACGAGTCGATAAAACAATTCCCGTCTGTATGTATATTTATGCAAATTAAGCATTAGGCGAATAATCTTTTCTCAAACGTATCGAT
Organism: Drosophila kanekoi; assembly: GCA_037075305.1. Lineage (NCBI taxonomy): Eukaryota > Metazoa > Arthropoda > Insecta > Diptera > Drosophilidae > Drosophila > Drosophila kanekoi. The sequence goes on along the minus strand of JBAMCE010000290.1, from coordinate 6,585,903 downwards.
CAATAAAATGGTTTAATTAGCCTTTATTTATGCCCTTAATTCTGACTCTTTCATTTTACAATTTTCTAGCTTGCAAGAAGCTGTTATTTCCATTGATTGTTCAGATTATGGCAAGTAGTTAAGTACATAGAAGAGGAATAAAGTATACCTACGTCAATGGGCACCGCACGGTCGTTGTTGTTTAGGACTGAAAGGGCTACTATATGAACAGCATTGTGTTGAGAACTTGCAGCTTAACTTATTACTTAGGTCCGTTACACAAGGTGGTGTCCTGCCACCTCTCTTATGTGAGGTGAAAGCTTCACATCATATGCTGACGAAATTTATGTCGGTTTTTCAATTGAGCGAACGCTTGACATGCAAATCTTGTACTATCAAAAGGGGAAGCAAGGCAAAGCAGGTGGCTCTGAGGTATTGCCCTACAAAACCGATCTAGTTCTGCTTAATATGAAATATGAAATTCCTACCCTAATTAGAGAGATGGTTAAGCAGCTTACACTGTCTTTACCACAGCGATATAGAGGACACCTGCCAAACAGACGAACTGGATGATAGGCACTCATGCCGCACAACTCTCAGCTTCCTCTACAGAAGCTGTTGCGAAAAGGATTAGCAAAATATTGTGTGGCATCTCTCCTGTATTTATCTAGTTCAATGCAGAAAAAGAGTCCGTCACCGAAGATCCGTCCGATCTTTTTAATGGGCTATAATATTCTAGTATTTTATATGATTCGATTCCCTAAATTGTTCTACATGTTCTCCAAAATAGCCGGGAGGACTTTCTAAATTGTTACCTTTTTCAAGCTGGCCTCACTATAACACTACAATTTAGAATCGACTAGGTTAAATTTCTTACAAGCATCTTAAAAATGCACTGTTTAAGGAATCACTAAGGCCGTAGCCATAAATACATTCTTTTTGTTACAATTTCATTTGCCAATATAATTTCTTTCAACAGTATATAGTATTTTTCGCCCTTTTGAGTGTCATAATATCCTAAGCAAAGTCCCAAACATAACATATTTCAAATGATATCTAAGCCTCGGAGTGAAACTTAAAGCTGAATTCTCTAATAGTTCAGGCTCAGGGGATAACGAAAGGTGGACCAGCTGCGACACCGCAGCCACTAATAGACAATGTGAGGAGAGCGTAAGCTGCCTTTGGCTATCACTTTAACCTAATTTACAATGTATACAGTGTATTACGCAGTCGTTTTCAGCCGACTGCAATTCTTTTGCTGTTTTTTTTAGTGTTCAAATACAAATTTGTACGTAATTAAATATCATGATAGCGTGAATACTATGTACAAATTTTATTCGATAGTCACATATTTTCAAAAATACATATTACCAACCTACACGGGCAGGTGCTAATTTGTGATTTTTAAGCAAGGTCATTTATATTATTTGTTGCTACTTAAATACAGTGCGAAACAGCTCCGCACGCATTGGCTTAGATAAATTCGAATAAATTTAATGCTAATGCCTGAAAAATTCTCACAATTACACCGGTCGGCATCTCCAAACAGTGCTTATGCATGCATGTGTGTGTTTGTTCTCACTTGTGTGTTTACGTGAGTGTGCGTATAATTAATGTGGTTGTTTTTGCTAGATGCTTACCTACCCCATGGAGGGCTCTCTATGCGGCTGGCCGTTTGCCTTTGGTTACACTTTATTTCAAATTATTTGCAGCTTTAACGCGCTCCCTCGATAACCACAACAACAAAGATAACAACGAAAACAGGGAATAACGAGTCTGTCGGCTGCAGCCGACTACGCAATACTCTTTTCATTGGCTTAATAATAAGCTTAATACAATGGAAAAAATCTTTGTGTTTGTACTTCTGACTTGACAAATATCGAACTTTGTGTTACTCTTTTATACTTTCCTTTCGTTTAACTATCGGAAATATTCAACTATGGCAGATGTAGATTTTACTGGATTGCCTGCCCTACTAATGGGCGTTGGCACATAATTTAAATACTTTGTCGACGTCGACGACTTTATATATGTAGAGTTTCAAGAGTCTTACTTCAAAAGTGGTGAAAAATTCAATTTTCATGAACAGATGGTCGGACATTGCGAAAAACCAATATACGCTTTTCACTTTGTGGGCACAGAAACAGAAAAACACCAACATTATTTTCACATCATTTAATTTAATGTGTAGCTAGAGGCTGGCTAAAGGCCAGCCTGTTTGTTTTCTTTGTTTTATATATATATTATTTCACTTGAGCTGCGACAGCGGCTACGACACCAAACATAAATTCCAAAGCAACGCAACGGTTGCTCTAAAAATTTGTATGCAAGAAAAATAAGGTCTTCACACGGCAGGCGCGAATTGAGCTTAAAAACAGTAATTATTTTAAGGGATTTTTATACTAAATAGTGTGTATGACATACGATTATATAGGCATACACACATACCGATGAATACATACTTACCTTGCTAATTCACGGGCCCAGTAAAAAACCCAAAATAAAACGACTTTACATTGTGCTAAGGTGCAAGAGGATTGTTGGTGGCTTGGCTGCGGGAAGCCCGCTAGTCATGTGCGAAGTGGAAACGGCCTAGCGTTGAATAATTACATTTTAATAGAGTGTCCGCGAAAATAAGCTTACAACATTTTATAACCGAGTCGCCCACATTAAAGCAAGAGAGAACGGCTGCCTTCGCCTCGCCGAATATTAAATATCCTTCTACTTATTTCTCCTAATGGAGCCTCATGGTATAGTAGTCGGATATGGTGCAGATATATTAGGGGAAAGCGAACATCGTAATTGGTTTGTTTAGTCAAGATATCAAATAATTTATTACAATTGGCCTCTTGTTTGCGGGCCGTATATGCATACTAAGCGAACAGTAAGGTGTTAAATTTGGTGGCTCTAAAACTACTCTAACTTGGTAATATTTACAACCAGTCTCGAGCTTAGGCAGTCTTGCTGAGCTCGGATCTAGCTCGCCAGGTTGTCGGGGTGTTTTTCATCCCTCACATTAGTGTATGCACTCTGACATAACATGCAGTAAATATTCTACCAAAATAACACTATGCAGGGTTACTATACAATACAATTTAGCTCTTAACCGTCCAAAAGAAGCAACGCCGAAATACTTTGTCTGTTGGAGTATATGTGTAACTTCCCTTCTCTTTTTACATACCCTACTATGACAACTTTTTAAAGTTGTTGTATTGCGCTCTACCCTGTAGATCCTGTATCCAACTTCAATAGCACTTGCCGTGATTACTAATCCGAAAACTACTTTCGGCATTTCTGTAGACCGTTTTGTGTCTGCGGTAGCAAAACGCACACACATTCAAATGCTCTATTATGTATTTCTTCGTCCAGTCGGGCATACGTATGAGAAGAATCTGATTGGTTCAACAGGATAAATGTATTTGTCCAAATGTATGTAATAGGCAGAAGGAAGCATCTCTGACATCATAAAGTATATATATTCTTGATCAGCTTCAATAGCTGAGACGCTCTATCCATTTCCCTCTGTATGTCCGCCTGTCCGTATATAGGAACGTAATGATCTCTCAACCTATAAGAGCTAGAAACTAAATAAAATACTGAATATAACACGTACGTACGGGAAGTCGGTATTGCTTGTGTACGAAATCCTCCAACAACAAAATATCTGTCAAGCTTACGAACATGCTTTGAATTTTTAAAATCATAAAATATAAAATATACATATCAAATTGTTAAATTTGAAGGGAATAAATATGTCACTGATATGTGTACATATACGGGAGCTCTTAGGCTTCGGATTTAAAAATGGGTTTTTATACCCTTACCGAGTGTATTATATTTCTGTCATGAAATGTGGAACGCATAGAAGGAGACATCTCCGACCCCATAAAGTATATATATTCTTGAGTATCAGTATCAACAGCCGAGTTTATATAGCCATGCCCGTCTGTCTGTTTCATGCGAATTAGTCTCTCAGTTTTAAAGCTATCTTTGTGAGTAGTGAAGCTTTGCAGAAGTCCCTCTTTCTGTTGTACGCAGCACATATGTCAAAACCAGCTAGATCGGACCACTATATTATATAGCTGCCATATAAACGATCGGTTGAAAGTGAAGTTGTTGTATGAAAAACAAGTAAAAGGTTCTAGTCGGGAGTTCCCTACTGGGGGATACTGGCGGTGGTGGTGGCGATAGGTATAAAATAAAAGATACTTGATATATATATAATATTCTAGAAGCAACATGTAAAGTTTGGTGACTCTAGCTACTATTATTTACCCAATTTGCTCAAAACACAGAACGTCGATATCGATTCTTATCGATTGCTTGGAAACGGAGTAGGTTATCGATTATCGGAAACAAACTCAATCTGCGTAAGCACTAGGAGGACCTACAGCTAAAATTTCAAGTCTCTAGCTCTAATAGGCTCTGATATCCTTGCGTTCATACATACGGACGGGCAGACAGACGGACTCGGCTATTGATGCTGATCAAGAATTTATGGGGTCGGAGATGCTTCCTTCTGCCTATTACACACTTTTATATTTTGAACAAAAACATTATACCCCTTTTACCCATTTTGAATGGGTTCAGGGTATAAAAATGGCAAATGGTCTATTATTATAAAATATTTTACATTAATGCAAATAGAGAACGCATTTACAAATGATGATGGTGTTGGCAGCTTTGCACAACCTACCTACCTTTGTAGGTATTATACATGCGATTTGTATGAAAAATAATTAATTTTGGCTAGGCAAAGCCAGTTTTTTTTTATAGTCAGCAATATGTAAGCAAAAGAATTAATACTTCGAAAAACCGAGATAGCTAAACTGAAAGAAATTTCTTGTTAAGCTTGGCGTAGCGTCTTATGAGTCTGTATGGGTGTTTTTATTGGCCATAAAGTTGCTGGCCGAAAAGAGTTGCTGTAACTACCGTTAGTTAGACATAAAGTTGTGTTGTGTTCGTTATCGTCAAGAAAAGACTTTTGTTAAAGCCGGTGGCTAAATCGCGCAAGATGTGCGGTGTGTACGAGTATAATAATAAATTTCATCAAGTCACCAAGTTTCGCAATATGCCACACGTACGTCATTAATCTTCAGTTTTGAGCTAAATTTGATGAATTAGTGGCCAATGCGTGGCCGAGCGAACCAACAAACAAACAAACAGACAGACGGATGGATGGACGGACGTATAGTTGGACAGCCGGAGGCATTAAGTTTGCTGAGGGCTGCTCGGCCAGTAAATGACGAACTTGGCAGCTACCGACAGCGATTCTCTGGCAGGATATCAATAAAGCCAAGCAGACAGGCTAAAGGCCTCACACCCATGCACTCAAACATATATATACAGGGCAGATTTACTGTGCATGCCAACGTTTGATTTGGGCTTAGATGTGCGAGCCGTGAGATTGAGGGGAAACGAAAGAAGTTTAACTAAAATAATAAAAGTCAAATAGTGTACAAACAGCTTTGGACTTGTGTAAGTCCCACGGAGCGATGGCAAACTTTTATTTGGCAGTACAGCAAATTTGGGACCGTTTGCTTGTTTACTTTAATTGATATTGTAAGTCCAACAAAAATCTTAGATGGTTTGGATTGGCCGTGAATTTGGGCTTCCACTTACATATATAAAGCAGGGTTTCGATTCGAACAAGCAATAAAAGCTATCAACGGCACCCAGTAGATTAAATACTATTTCAGACAGAAGGCTTCAGAAGGTGTATATAGATAAGTTTATTTCACGCCGATTCCTTTAAAAGAGCTATAAGATATTGTACTCAATGTAGATGTTGATAAAGTGCAAAGCCCATAAATGTTCATTTTGCCATGTAAATAATACCTTGTTCGGTATTATAAACTGTTTGATGTGCTATATATTTAAGATTACTACGATAACATTTTTGCTTGGCATCCTAACACATTAGCACATTAACCAATCGGAGTCCTAAGCGTAAAGCCTTATTTGTCAGAGGCTACATTCCTCTGTTGGAACAGCTCAAACCAAATGAATAAATAATCTAAGCGTGCAGAGTGCAGAGATGTTTCTCACACGCCCGCTTAAATAACACTTGATCTGAATTTGTGTAAAGAGCACTGTTAAACGTTGATTTTGTCCTTGCACATCTAAGCAGCGACAAGCCTCTCCCATAATTTGTAAGCAGGAGTTGTTCTCGAGCTCTGCAGTCAGGCAGAAGCAATAAACGTGTAAAGAAAAGAAGCTCGTTTGCTGGTGTTTTTTCGTTGCAGGCAGATATCGGTCGGTAAAGTGCTTTTAGACGGCGTTCATTAGTTAAATTTGTTAACTAAATAGATATTGTTGGATCATTTATCCGTGAAAACCCTAACGGATTATTCAACCTCTATATCTAAAACTGTTGGTCTTGACTGACTGACTGATTGGTGATCAACGCACAGCTCAAGTCGGAAGAGCTAGGATGCAATTTTTACTGTAATTACCTTAATTGATAAAGATATTACACGCTACGACGGAAACTCTTGGAAATTTTACCCGCAATTAAAGAAAAATTGAGAATAATGGTTGTATGAAACTTATTTGCTTACCATCCGCAGGGCCCTAAATTCATTTTCAAAAATCTCTGCTCAAATTCATTTGAGCGGTGCCTCACATTTGAAAAATCCATCGCTCTTCGATGAAAATGGAGATCGAAAATTTAGTGAGTGATTTGTTAAAACTTAATTGTGAAACTTTGGTAAATTGGCGGTAAACGGTTGTCTGAAAGTTTTTTATTTCCCATGCAACCGGCTTCAAATTCATTTTCCGGAATCTTTGTTAAAAATTATTAAATACTCTTCAAGCGATATTCACGCTCTTATATGGATAAGCCGGGTTAAATGTTTAATGAACGAAAGTTTATTTTTCGACGTGAAGGCTCTCGCCACAAAACCCTTGCTCCAAACTTATGGTTCTTTTTTCGATGGACTTCAAACATATTTTCAAATATGTAAATTTTTTTCACGCCCAGAATATGGGGACTAAAGTTCTAGCTTAGATTTTAGGAACAAAACTTGACTGGGCAAGGCCGGTTGTTACCCACTAGAATACAATTTAAAAACTTTTCATGTGTTTGCAAAGGTAGTTCATGTTGAACTTTCTTCATGTAACAACCTTACAATTTTTCAATATTACAAATATTCCTCATATAAAAGTTATTTTCCCGACCGAACTACTTGCCATCGCCTCATACCTCACAGCCATTTCAAAAATTCGGGTATTTGAAAAAAAAAATGGAAGTAAAATCACAGCAGTTATACAAGCAGTTTGGCGACATAATTTCTTAAAACTAAGAGATTTTCTCAAAAACAGGATTTCGATATCGACTCTACCGATTGCTTGGGAACGGGGAAAGTTATCGATGATCGGAACCAAGCTTGTACAGCTCGGGCATTAGGAGAATTTACGATTGATGCTGGCATCCAATTTAAGCCACAATTTTAATGCAATTGCCTTTGAGAATATTTTATTGAACATTAAGATCTATAGGTGAAAATTTGTATCAAGATCAGTTAGGAAATATAGAAGTAATTAAAGAACACGTTTTTGCGTGTTGTATTGAACACGTCTTTGCGGCAGTTAGCGCAAATTGCAAGAATTTCTTTATACATGTACACACACACATTCAGGTGATTCCTTGTTTATTCTGACAACAGTATTATAACTGCAATTGTATTGTTTTCTTTGCTGTCGTAGAATTCTACGCTTAAGCGTTAGCAACTTGTGCGGTGTGCTACGGTTCAAGCTCTGTTCGGAAATTTTTTTAAATTTAGTTTTGGATCGATGGAGTGACCAATGAGGACACCAGCTCATTCTGCTACTTGGTCGTAAACCGTAGACTCATATGCGGGTCCCATACTTCAGCAACAAGAGCAAAATGCTTGAGAATGCTGGAAAAAGGCGACTATCAACTGGACGCTGCTTATTAAAACGATGTTGATTACCGTTGCCTTCGACGGCGTCAAAAAAGAATCGGAGATCAGATAAACTTCCTCAGCAGCGGTTACGCCGACAAGCTGCTGCAGCATCCGAGGGCGGCCGCGAGGGTCTTGGCTGCCCCATCACAGAGAGGCGCCTCCAAAGAATACACCCCGAATTTTTTAAATAACTCCTTCCCCTTCATTGTAAATACCCATCTATTTTAATAATATAAGTTGCATACTTGTTACTGTACCTTCATCTCTCATTCAAATAAAACAAATCGAATACTTAAATAATTATATTACTGATTAAGCAAACAAGCTCTTAGCACAAGCCTCATTGGGTGTGGGTAGAAGTCGATTCAGGACATCCCCTACTTGAAAAGTACCAGTTGCCTCTATTATTGTCCAGGTTGTGCTTGCTTCAGAGGGCTGCCGAAAAAGTTGATAAGCTGCTGCCGTTCAGGCGTCCGAAAGATTATGAGCCAACCTCCTTTCGCTCATACCTGTTGGCAGTGTTTTGAGGTTTCTGTGGATGGCGGTGTTGCTGGCAATCCAGGGAAACACAGTAATAAGGCAGCTATGTAGCTTTTCTTCGGCTGAACATTAAAGCGGTTCCACAGACTTGCATACCGTAACGCTAGATTGGTGTAATGGTCGTGGGAATTACGGTGCGTTTGCTCTGCAATGGGAACTTGCATCTACTATATAAAGCCGGCTCATCTTCCGGTTCGTCAGCATTTTGGCTTGGCTGTGGGTCTTGACGAGGAGCCTCCTATCCCCAATGAGGCCGAGGTACACTGTTGCAGGGAGATACCGTAAATTTGCAAAGTAGGGGTTGCTGCAGACGGAGGATGAAGCACGCGTTGCAGCTTTTACAGGCGTTGAGCTTCATGTTAGACGTGTCAGCGAGAGCATTTATGTAATGTAATGTGCGATACCCGCCGCCACCTGCCATGTTTTTGCAGCGACCATCAAGCATATGTCGTGTGCATATGACGTCAAAGATTATCTCTGCTGGGTTTAAACTGAAAAGGACGTTTGTGGCAGGAATGGCCTTCCAAGTATCAGCGCAAAGTAGGGCAAGGTCAGTCCCTTCTTGACCATTTGCAGAAAGCCGAGTTGCCAAGCTCGAACAAATGCCTGCTCGATATCCAAGAAGACGGCGGCGCAGTTTCTTTGCACGAAAGCCTGCAAAGATGGTCCGGGGTCAGGCTCTGGGATTCCGCAACATTCGATCGGCCGGTAAGACCCAATTTCCTTTTTCGATTTTGCTTACGAGTCATTGCGAGGACTGGTAGCTCCCAAAATGTCGATTCCCAGGGCCTTATGGGACTTCATTTGCTTCATGCTGCCTCTTCGTTTGATGCCAGCTCAAAAGGCAGGAATCGTTTTTGCTGCAATGGCGTCTTGCTCGCAATGGCATCAGTTGTCGTGAGCATTCATTTCGCAGCTGATAAATTGATCCTCCCTCTTGTTCATGACTATGCCGAGGGGCATGTGGCATTTCGACCTCATCTGATCCTTCATGTTCCTGTAGTCGTGAAATTAATTCATCCCGTGTGCCACATGTCACAATTCTCACTGTCGGATAATGAACTTTAGCTGATCATCTTTTAAATCTCCTATCCTTCGCATATTTCCAAATTTCTTGTTTTCGCTCTCCAAAATTATTTACTGTTTTACTGTCTGTGTGTGTATGTGTCCGCACAAGTAAAAATGCCCAAACACTCTATTTTTCTCAAAAGTCAGCTTTCTTCCCTTTAAAAGGGACGAGTAATATGAAATAATGAGAGGGTTTGCAACGTCGATACGAAATTCTTGCAATTTAGTTCAGTATCGTTGGTAAGGGTACCTAAGCGTTGGCATTTGCGCATTTACGACTTTTTGGAATTCCTATTCACGCACATTTGCATATTTTGTATATGAATAGAAGCATTTATGCGCTTGTGTGCCTGCTGGTTGCCTGCCTGCCTGCCTCTTGCAAATTTGACAAGATTTGCAGTGTTTGGGAATTTCTGACCCAAAAATGTTGGTGAATGGGCAGATCATGGGCGCAAAAGAAAATTTCATTTTTGATTGTGCGGAAACATACACTTAAACAGTACATAGACAATTTGAAAGCGCACTGAGAGTAAGCCAAAGCAGATTCCTGAAGTGGGAGCGAGGTAAAAAAAAGCGATGGCTTTCTATCGCACAAATCATATGGAAGAGAGTAAGCAAAAGCAGTTTCCTGTAGTGTGCGCGAATAAAATGGCAGTGATGCCGCTCTATCATACACTTACTCTCTTGCTCGCGATTTTGGACCAGATGTAAGCTTTATTCTTAGTGCATTCTGGTTGTACTTGGTATACTTAGTGGTATCATCTTCATTCTTCAGTTATTGGCTTGCTGCTTAGCTTCCCTCTCTAGAGATACGTAACTCGAAACTTTCTAGCACAAATTTCGATTCTTTACGACTGACAGTGTGTCGAGGCTACCAGACGCTTACAATTGGTAAGTCAAGATATCGAGTTTGATTATGAAACACAGAAAATGTTCTCCCAAGAACCTACTTTCAGACCGATAATTTCTACGGCAGCCATATTATATACTGGTCCGCTCCGGTTGGTTCCGAAATACATACATATGTACTGTAACAAGGAGACAAACTTATGCGCAAAGATTCATGACGATTGTTTTCAAACTTACGAAGCTTTTTCAACTCAGGTGTGGATGCTGGTCAAAAATATTTATATAGTGAGGGGTGGAGATGTCCCTTCTGTACATTAGACATTTAATGACAACAATTAATACAAGGATATTAAAACAAAAAACATTTTCATTTGTTTTGGATTTGTAATTAATAGATTACGTGCAGGGGATTATGGTACATTGCGAAGACGCGTCGGGACCATTTGAGAGACGTTATACATGTTTGACTGCGGCACGAATTTCTCCACAAATTTCTGTTTAATTTGCATTTTTAATCAAATTCATTTGATCCCGGTGACGGCGGATAATTTCTTAAGGTATAAGGCTTTCGGAAATTCCACCCACAACTGTGTGTAAATCGCGAAAAATTGTTGTGTGAAACTGTTTTGTTTGCTATCCGATCGACCTTAAACTAATATTTTCAAATTCATTCGTGGGGCTTAACACTTTTCGGAAAATCGTTAGTGAAAATGGGTGTCAAAACACTTGGTGGGTGCAGTGTCGGGTTGAAAATCATTTTCATTTGAAGCGTGTTTCACTCGTACCGCATGTTCAAAGCTTTCTCTATGTCTAGGTTTTGTAAGGGCGAAGTTTAGAGTTTTGTCTAATCGGTCTCAAACATATTCTTAAATCACAACAATAAGACGTAAAGAGTACGTAAAAAGCGAAAATTGAACAACATTTTTGACATCCGATCAGCTAAAAACTCATTTTCAAAGGTCTTTGCGAAAATTTATTTAATACATTGTTAGTAAAATTCATCGCACGTTTACGGAAATGCGGGTCAAAGTCCTAATGAACGAAAGCTTATTTTTCTTTTCAAGATTTGCACCACAAGACTCACATAGGGGAAAACGTTGATTTCGTTATTTTCAATTAGATTTAAACTGAAGCACAAAACTTGCCATGAGCAATGCCGGGAAATGCCCGTTAGTATAATGTAAAATAAACAGCGAACATGGGGCTGTTGTTTGTGCTTTATTATTTTTTTGTTAAATGAAAAATTGATAGGGTTATTTGGGAGGGGTAAAGCGAGGCGCCTGAAAGGGCACGCGGACAAAGTCGCGACGCGATATGCTAGAATGTAATAATTACGAATGAATGTTTCGGAGCTGGGTATCTCCTAGTCGCGTACTCTCGGCAGGCGCACTTTTAGTTGTTATATTCTGCACCCATCGAAAGTGGGTAATGGAAGGTATATTGTTTTTCGCAAATGTATGTAACAGGCAGAACAAGACATGACCGAGCCCATTCAGTGCATATATATTCTTGATGAGGACGACAATCTTAGTCGATTGAGCCATGTCCGTCTGCCCGATCTTGGAAACTACAAAAGAAAAAAGTTAAATTGGAAATCTATATTCTCCGATACCATAACAAAAACTTATTTATAATATCGATCAAATTATGTTTTAAGCATAACTCAAAAACTATTGGAGTTAGCCACCAAATTTGGTATATAAGCTCTCGGATAGTACACACAGTTTGGAATACTCCACTCATTGGATACCTGGCCCATTCTTCGCGAAAGTTAAAAACGTATATACTATATATATACAAAGCTAAAGCCTGGTGATTTGGAAGAAGGAAACTAAGGAAGAAATTAAAATACATAAACAAACAATGTCCAATAGTTTCGTAAAGGCGGAAGAAGCAGCACTGGCAATGCGCAAGCTTCGTAGTTGGCCGCGCACGAGCTTGCTGTTGCGCATAAAATCATCTACTTATAATTAACTGTACAGGAATTTTGAAATTTATATTGGGGTATAGTTTTTATTTTAAAGAATTCAAAGCGTAGTTAAGTTAAGCCAATATATTGACTGAGGAGTACAAGGGATTTGGTAGTCGACAATACCCGACGACAGCCTTTCTTACTTGTTTTTAATTAATTTTTATGCACGTAATTAAAAATGCCAGCGGCTCGCATTGTAGTGGCTAGTTTTTGTTTTGGATCTTTTTGTTATGCAGTGGAAAAAGCATGAAGCGGGAAATTAATTACGTGCCCTCGTTGCGAATGCATAGCTCCTATATTTATATAGCTAATCATGGTAATACCCTGTAGCCAATTTAATAATTATTAATTTCAAAATCTCGGATGAATATATAAACAAGTATAATTACATACGTTATTCTATATATTAATTGCGCAAAGTGTTCCATTTAGTGAATTACTAATATTACGGGTTTCACTTCTTCGATATCTCCCCTGTTCAAACCCAAATTTAAAAAAATTAATTTTTATTTGCTGTAAGCAAACATTTGGGTATTATCGTTAAAACCGAAGCAAATTCATATAAGTTGAGCTATAAGCACGGAAGTTATTCAAGAAACCATTTACCTTAAGCCATGCAGAGTTTTCAGCTGAGTTTGAATTAGGCTCAGCCCGTGTAAGAATCAGTCTACATGGTTCTAGCGAGAGCTCAGTGATATACACCAGACGAAAAACACTAGATCATATTCGTAATTTTTCAGAGCTGCCAGACTAAAATGTCTTAGTGCCGTTTATTGGATTTTGTGTTCGTTATATTTAATTTTTGGTAGTTATCGACAATGATTATCAGCAAAAATGCTCCCCTAGGCCAATTATGGTTTTCTGTTGATTACACAGCACCTAAATGTTCATTTGCTTAGAACTGTTGATTCTTTTGCTGATCTGAATTGCTCAACCGAGTTTTTGACATTCAGACCTGTCGAAAACACAGCTGATAGCTTAATCCCTGTAAATATAGTTATAGACTAGACCTTGAAGGAAGGAGTAAAGCTGCTTGAAAAGTGCAAATAGCGACTTGTGTGCTGTATGTTTTTGTGTACGGCAGCTCATACCTTCTATCAAATGTATTTTAATTCCAATTTTGGCTTAAGGTTAATGTGTATAGGAATAGCTTGGAATAAGCACCAAAAAGCACAATAAGTTCTTCTACTTTGAGTCCTTATTTTTCACGTGCGAGGGGAAGGAGCAAATCATCTATTTCCATTTCACACTCACCATGAGAAGATATTGGAGTCTTAATCTGCCATGTTCCAAGTAATATAAGCTCAGATATAATATAATATAAGCTCAGGTGAATTCACCGTCGCTTATGTTCTTTTGATCGCACGGATAATATGAAGCGATGTGTCAAAAATTCTGTTTTGGGTGCTAGTATACACTTTCCACAAAGAAACCCGTACGTAAGGTAGCTACGGCTGCCAAATCCTTAGTAAAGCAATGTCACCGATGGGACTCAATCCTGACTTTGAATCACCTACCATCATGGGGCTGATCAATCGACATATGTATAAGTCGATACAATTATGGGCATCACGATCACATCAACCGATTGACTAGTTCTTTGGGACCAACACTACGCAGACGACCAACATATCTCGAGGTCACTTAATTGTAATCAATAATCTTAATAAAAACCCATGAAAAATCCATGTTTATTCGTATCAAAGGCCAATGAGTTTTGTGTGAAAACGAAAATTCGGATAGTTATGGTGACTGTCCACAACAAATGGCTTTTGAAATTTGCTGAATTAATCAGCCCAGTCACATGTATTCATTTGTATCAGGTCAAACTTTTGCCTTGAGGGTCAGTAAAGTAATTGTGTTTAGTTGCAGTCGTAACAAAAGTTTAAAAAAAGAGAGGCCCGCTTTTCTTTACTCCTTTTACTGACTTTCGTTATTTGATGTGCTTGTAGTCCTGTCCTGAAAGCAATCACAAGCCGAAATACAGCCAATCAGTCTTGCTGTCAAGTTAACCTTTTAAGTCTAAGTGTTTACAAATTCAAAACAATAAGCCAAAAGGGCCGATAATAAAGTTGATCAGCTATATGTCACTCTTGATCATAGACGTAATCGACTTTCATGTCACTTTCTTGTCTTTGGTCAAACAATTGTCCAAGGAGTTTAATCCGTACACGGCAAGGAACCTGTTCATCTCTTGCACCAACTATTGTTGAGTATGGTTCATGTTTCTGATCACCATTATTTTCGATTCATCAAGACAGAATTGAACATATCAGAAACAATTCTTCTTATTTGGTCTGCGTGGAATAAACCAGAATCATTTTGTGCTCCTGTCGTAGACTCCTGACAATTAATCGTACCGGAGCAAATCGGGAAAAAATTTAACGTCACCAAAAAAAACTTTGAATTGCATTTTTACCGAGGATGCTTTGATTCTGCGAAAAATGTGAAACACGTATTAAATGTTTTTCATATAGATCCTTGAAAATGAATTTGAGCGCGAATCGTCATTCCCCAAATCTTTGAACCCCATTGCCAACATATTTGTATAATATAATAAAAAAGTGTGAAATACTCCTCAAATGAATTTGAACAAAGAACCTTGAAATTGAGATTAAGGACGATCGGATGGTAAACAAAAAAGTTTCATACAAACGTTTTTCGCGACTTTTCCATAGTTGCAGGTGGAATTTCCCGAATTCCCGTCTCAACGTGCACCTTCATCACATAAAGTAACTACAGTAAAATTTCAGCTTCCTAGCTCTTATGGTTTGGACTGTGCGTTGATCACCAAGTCAGTCAGACATTCAGGACAAACAGTTTTATATATACAGATATATACATATCTCACATCGAGTAACATATCTCACATCCAATAATTTTAAATTTCATTCCTTTTATTTAAATATGGCCCATCGAAGAAACAATATTTTGACAGATACACACAATTATTTCTTTTTAATTGCCATATACTTCTGGATTTGACCAGTACAATATACATACATATTGTTGCCATAAAAACTTTCGGCGAAATCCAGAGTTTTTTTTTTAACAGCGCTTAGAATAGAAATACACATACTGTACTTTTGCCACATGCATGTTGTGTTTCTTACGACTTGCTTACACACAGCAGATTTACCTGTCCAAAATATGAATTAAAGGGCTTACATTTTCACAATCTTTTGCATTTCTGATGGTTTGTATGCAATTTTCAATTCCATGCTACGATTTCGATTCCATTGACAAGACCCCTTCGCGTTTCTAATTGATTCTTTTTAAAGCCTGAATGAAGCATCTCCGACCCCATAAAGTATATATATTCTTCATCAGAATCAACAGCCGAATCGATCTAACCTTGTCGTTCTGTCTGTCCGTCTGTCAGTCTGTCTGTTCGCCCGCATGTATGAAGGCAAGGATCTTAAAAGATCTTAAGAGCTAGAGACTTGAACATTTAGCGGTAGGTCTTCCTAGTCCATGTGCATTTCCGATAATCGATATCATACTCCGTTTCCAAGCAATCGATAAAAATCGATATCGATTTCCTGTTTTTTGAGCAAATTAGGTAACGCCAAATAGCTTTAAATGTATTAAATAACTCAACTTGTATTGCCCACCAATTTAAGCGGCACCAGCGCAAGTTCCAAGAATTTTTGTTTACATGTACATACATATATCATGCGCGTCTGCTTCTAATGCTAAAGAATTGATATATCAACAGCATTGCAATTGCGATTGTATTGTTTTCTGTGCTACTCTTTTAATTCGTTTTTTTCTCACAAAGATTCAATTATTGGTGTGGCTATTTGTTAGAGGCGGTGGCAAGTGATGTGTTCTGTCTCGAATTCGAGACCTTCCGAGAAATTACGGAGCGTTTCTTCTTCTCCTAAGCACTCTTTAAAATTTACGGTGTTTTGAGTCGATTTTAATCAAATTTTCTTGTTTTATATAGGACAACTGTGTGTGCATAAAGGAAAAGTCACTCCTCTTTAACTCGACTCGTTTTTGTTCGTTTATTTACCCTTGATCTGTTTTCTATACTTCTAGAGCTCGGTGTCTTCAGCAGGAAATTCTTCGAGACATGCTAATTAAAACCGCAGCTGAATAGCGATTAGAAGGAGAACGCAACCATTCAAATTAAACTCGTTGTAAATATGGTATACAAGCGCATACATATGTATATTCTAAAGTCCAAAGCTCATACAAACAAACGCACATTGCTAGGTGGACTCTTTCTTGCTCACTTTAAAAGGGTGGCGTTGGCTCTTAACATTTTATTTTGTGTGCAAATGTTTTCGGCGTCGCAGCAAACATTTTAATTATGAGCCCAGATTGTTTTGTTTTCTTGTTCTGGTTATTGTAAAAAACAAAATGAAGAAAGTCATATGTACATATGTAAGTGCGCGGTAACAGGCGCGGGTGCAGGACTATAGACGTATGGCCATTGCTGGCGCTAAATGAAAAACAAAATGGACATGTGGCGGCGCATTTTGTGGTTGGTTGCCTGGCAGCAGCCGAGATGCTAAAAGTTAAATACCCCTTTAGGCATATGGAATAGAAGTGTTGTTTTGAAATTTCTATTTATCCAACCGATTGTTCCTGTAGGAGCTATATGATACATATGTCTGATGTCGATGAGGGCTTATACAGATCTTGGAAGATTAGTTGACTTTGGTAATATTTTGTGATAATATTTAATTATGATTATGATTATTGATTATATTCCCCCTGAAAATATTACCCAATGGATGGAAAAGGCATTTTTCCTAGGTCGGAAAGCACATGGAAAAATTCTGTATGAAACTAATGTTTCTTATTTGATCTGCTTCAAGGACATTAGTCAGGATAAACACTCGTTGTCATAAGATTTTGCTAAAAATACTCATTTTTTCCGATTCTATGCGGGAAAAAAAAATTTGAAACAAGTAAGAGTGTTCTAGTCGGGAATGCCCGACTAAAATATTCCTTGAGCCTTTTTTGGCCAAAAAGTTTAAAAACCATGATCTGTGTATACAAGAAGCTACCGGCGATCGGAATATGAATTCTCTGACCATAACAATTGGACATTAATGCTTTTTTCTGATGTAATCAAATAAAAACTTTTTCATGGATGGGTGGACGATAGTACATTTCGCTAAACGGAAAGATAATCTTTGGCGAATTCAAAGCGCTTAATATTATTTTTTGAAAGTAATAAATTTGGTTGACTTTCTGGATATGTATTCGTATTGGCTTCAATTCATTTGATAAATCGCTTAGCTCACAAGTAATAGCTAAATCTATGGTCCCACAGATTAAAATCTACATTGAGCTTGTCGTTTAGCGTTCTTGTAGCAAATTGAGAACCAGTTTTAAATATTTTCTTTATTAATTTAATAACTAGAAATGTAACGGCAAATAATTTTTTATAACGATATGTGTAACAGAAATACTCTAGTAAAATTATGTCCCCAATACCGAAAAAATGATCAAATATTGTAATGTCAAAATACTTATACCGCAATGAAGCAATCAACCCATCTGCTTAACAGAATGCTGTATAAACAGAATTTATAAGAAATGTAAGAAAAATAAATAGTATGCTTATTGCTAGGTCTAGTTTTAAAAAAGAAAATGCAAAACCCGCTTCATTTTATGCAGCTTGTACTTAAACGATTACTGAAAAGCCTTCAGCGCAATATGTCAATGTACGTGTGCCGACAAGTGTATATTTAACTTCATTGAAGACATATTAGACACTTCGCTGGTATGGGTAAAATTTCAACATGAGTCCATTGGGCTTTAAGTTATTTTTCAGCTTGGCATGCAAAATTAAAATAATGTTGCATCCAAGTGCAAAAGTTGTTTTGAATATCCATGTACAATGTCATTTAAACTATGTTTTAAGTGTTCAATTGGGGATTCGATATGGTGTGGTCCATTCTACGTTTTTCAACGGGTCTAAAATATGTTAAGGAAAAATATTGGATCGAAAAAGTCAGGTTATACCAGGTTGTTTTTAAAGAAATTACCTTAAACCACTGTGAACAGAGCGCAATTTGCGTCATTTGTTTTAATGACAAAAGACATTGTATGAATAAAGATAATCACAGCACAGGGTATCTAATGGTTGGGCACTCTAAACTATTTGTTATTGTTATGTGTGTTCGCGTGCAGACTGTGTGTGTGTGTGGAAGTGACATGTTAACGACGGAGCTTAAATGACTTTTGTGCGGTTTTAAACCAAACCTCACAGCACAGCAGCCAACCATCGTACTATACGTGCATGTTTCTTGTGCTGCTCGTTTGGAGAAGCATTTTTCAATTTTATGGTTTCCAGATGAATTGCGTTCGGCCGTAAGTAAATGCCACGCCAACGCACCCCGTCCCTGATTTAAAAACGTGGCAACCGCGTCAGCTGCAGCAAACAAAGAACAAAGAGTCATATGCGCCCTCGTCTATTCGTTGTATCGTTTTTACAGCACAGACATAAAAATATATATTTTCTCAGCCATTTGTTTTTGTGGCACTCGTTGAATTGACTGTCTGGCTTCTTTTAAAACGTCTGTCCGACTTTCTCTTCTCAGCCACTGATAACACTAGGTAACAAAACTAAATTTTTCGTATGTGTTACCAAGCCTTCTTATTGTGATCAATAAGGGGCCACAGACTAGGAAAAACACTTCTTTCGCGAAGATACTCGCATGTGAATGCCCTTCTCTAATTAAACGATACCCGCACATCTACTATCTCATGTCCAATTTTAGCTCCAACAAGTAAAGCTCTAGCTGGGAGCTCCCGACTAGGGAATACCCTGAACCCTTTTCTATCAACACCGAATTAATCTCGCGCTACGCGCTTGCTTGCTTCAGAGATACAAATAAATTAAAAAGCTGTTTCCTCTGTCTGTATGTATGAACGCAAGGATATCAGAACCTATAAGAGCTAGAGACTTGATTTTAGATGTAGGTCCTCTAGTGTCAATCGAGTTTGTTTCCGATAATCGACAACTTACTCCGTTTCCAAGCAATTGATTAAAATCGATAACGACATACTGTTTTTTGGGCAAATTGTGTAAATATTAAGAGCTTAAGTCAGCAAACTTTATATGTTTCTTCTAGAATAGTATATATGTATGTCTCTTTCATTTTATACCTATCGCCACTTTCCCGCTACTACCTCATGGCTAGAAATCAAGTTAATAACCCAACCTGCATTGCCCACCAATTTGAGCCACAATTTAAATGCAACTGACTTTTTGAGAATACACAAATATTCTATGGTACAATAAGATATACTGTAGAAATTTCATTAAGATCGGATTTTGATTTCTTTTTCGGTATTTTGACTGCGCATGTTTTTGAGACGCAAATTCCAAGAATATCTGAACACATGTACACACACACATTCATGCGCGTCTGCTTCGAATTCTGTCCTGTTTTTTTTTTGGGTGGTGTGGCTGCTTAGTAAAGTCGGCAGCAAGTAATACCGTCAGTTGCAAGTTCGAACCCTGCCAATGGAACTTTTTTTTATTATATCTTTAGTCATTCAAACGAGCTGCATTTGGTGTTGGAATAAGAGGGTTCAGGATGTTCCCTAGTCGGGAGCTCCCGGTACCAGATTGGTACGAGATTGGTCCTCTATTATAAGCATGTATCCTGAAAGAATACTTCCTGTATAGTGCAATAAAGTTGAGGACAATTGCAGACGTCGCCTGGAAAATGCAGCTCACTCAACCTTCAAACCCTTCACACTTGTGGGGAGTGATTGAGTAAGGTCAAACCCACCACTAACCTCTTAAACACATCCTGACCAGATCTCGAAGATATGCGTAACGTGAACAATCAAGGAGTATATGTTCCCATGTCTTTGCAGCCGAGCTAGAAGGGCATTCTGACACTCACTAAGGCTTCTCGAATGCCACAATGCATTGAGAGAACCGTGACCTGTCTACAGGATTCCAAGACTTATGCAGAATCCTAAACTCTCCACGTTTGCCCTATATAAAACCAAATTGCTTGTCAGAAATTTAGTCACTCACTTTCTACCATAATTCTCTCCAGACCTTTTTCAAGAACTGAGAATAGACCGAAAAGATCGGTTGCACCGAAAAGATCGACTTAAAGAGTACTAATACTCTCGCCCAGGTCTATTCAGTGGGGAAATAACCCTTATTTACACATTGTCCATACATAACATTTAGATATTCTCAAATTGACTTCCAGACACTCCAACGAATATATCCATAGCAGCGGTCTTCTTCGACTTTAATCTAGATTAAGTAGAATAGCTTCCTCAGAGTCCGAGCCTGCTGCCGCTTAGTGCTCAAATCATGCGCGCACCACTTCATATGCTTGAGTTAGATCATTCGGTACCTCTCAAACATGTTCACCACTTCACACATATAACCTGTTCATCAACATTCAATACATTAAATGCAATAAGCGGAACTTGAGTTGCTGCCTGATGCACAATGAGAGTGTGTGATAATAATCTCAATCGAATAGTGGTCACTCAGACCTAACCCACCCAGTAAGCAGCAATGAAAAGCATAAACACTCATTGCTGCCGCATTCACAAGAGGGACGTCAATGTCATTTTGAACCATTGTTTGTTCACGAACCGAAGAAGGCAAAGTCGGCAAGCATCTCACCCAACTTAACCACAGGGGCCTGATGCATTCGCGTCAAGACCAAGAACGACTGGTACACTACTAACCAGTAGCAGCACCTCATCCAGATACGCAATGTGATGGTATAAGGGGATCACCGAACTAACGATACACAATGCTCACCTCAAATATCCTGCAGAAACTGCCGGTAAGGCACAAGCACCATCAGTTGAATTAATTACAGTGCATTCAATAGTGCCTCACAATGACAGTGAAGCTGGACCGGCTGTCAGAAAATACCCGCGTACTCTATCGACGCAGAATTCCTGCAGCATGGCAACGACGCTGCTTCTTGCGCTCATCATGGCCCCACATCACTTATAACTGCATACGACGTCTGACAAATCAACTGGAAAAATTGGCTAGACAGTTTAATATCTAGCATCAACACGCGCAACAATTGAACTATATATGAAGTAAGCAAACAACATTATAAGTTATTCCGATGGCTCCCCATAAAGGAGCAATTGCGAGAGTTCAGTGCAAAAATTCACTGACCCACTCGTTGCAACGACGGCAAGCGTCTTCATTAGTCCTGCATTCCGCTACCATATGTTCAAAACTTCTCACTGTAAATGACAGCCATTTAACGTAACAGCGTCCGACTTCCAGAAGGGTTGGCATGGCCAGGCCAGCACCCTCGAGGACAACAATTACTGCTCCGCCACCACCAACTACCCTTACTTGCCATCCGAACACCTTTCTTAAAGGCGTCAAGCGACATCTCGCCTTGAGGTTCACTTCAAACAGGTCACCCATGAACTCGACAGGGGTAATGTGCGAGTGAACGCCCTGGACCACGACTGTCAGCCTCAGTTTCTCATTCACGCTCACCTCTAGTCTCACCTCGCTGTACTTCGTGTTCTCCATGATCTTCTTCCGCTCGGCGACAGATGGAGTACGAATTTTCGCTCCACCAACGGAGCAAACACCGCTTTCGGAAGTTGCCTGCCTCAACCGCTGTTTGCAAGTTGGAAGTCGGAAGTTGCCTGCCTCAACCGCTGTTTTCTCCAGCGCCTTACCTCAAAATTTCACGACGATTTTGACGCCTAAGAAGGCTCGTCTTACGACGAAATGCCACTGATCTTGTCAGGCCCCTCTCAGCGGGCCTTTGTTCCGGCAGTATTACCAGCAGGTGCCTACTTTCTGAAATAAAACAAGTAAAGATGTTCTAGCCGGGAGTTCCCGACTAGGGGATTGTGGTATGCACATATCGAGAGCTCACTGTACCTAGCACTATGTCCAGTATATACTTCAAATGTACCAATAAACATAAATACTAGAATGTAACGACACTTAGTTTTTGTTGCATAAACATATGTCATATTCAAGTGCAGTACATATTCATGTACAGTAGCGAAATATGATCGGCCACGAGTGTCTCGACTACAGACAGGCCGAGCCAGCATGTGTCCCATGCGGTGACCGCGTGCATAAGATATATATGTGCACAACACGCTCTATCCTACCAGCGACGTTTTCGCTGCTCACATATAAGCTATATATATTCGCTTTATTTGTTATATATAAAACGACTTATATACGGAGGACTGCGCAGCCTTAGGCTTAGTAATACTTAATACCAAAATGTAAAGTCAGATCAATAAAACTATCAGGAGCGATATGAACAGTCGGTCCTTCTTAAACAAACAAACATTGTTTCCACAGGATACCCTGAACCCTCTTATTCCAACTACATCGATTATCGGAAACAAACTCAATATTTCAGCCTCTAGCTCTTATAGGTTCTGATATCCTTGTGTTCATACATAAGGACAGGCGGACGGACAGACAGACGGACCTGGCAAGATCGTCTCGGCTTTTGATGCTGATCAAGAATATATACACTTTATGGGGTCGAAGATGCTTCCTTCTGCCTGTTGCAAAAATTTACATTTTGCACAAAAACATTATACCCTTTTAGACATTTTCAATGGTTTCTCGGTATAAAAAGTAAGGAGCTCTAGTCGAGAGCTCCCAACTAGGAGATACCCTAAACCTTCTTCGTCCAACATCAAATGCAGCTAGCGATACGCGCTCTTTTGCTTTAGAAGTAATACAACCAAAATTTAAAAATAAAGTAGTTTAGTTTTATAACTTCTGTGTTTGTTAACCGACCTTAATGAAATTAAGAAATTAACTTAAACCAAATAGCACATAAATATCAAGTTTGTTTCATTATATACCTATCGCAAAAAAGTGCAGAAAAAAACCTGTACAAAATGACTGATTTAAGTGTTATCAATTAAATATATTACCTAAATACTAATTTTTTTATTTTTATTTTTTTATAATAAATTCCTGATTAAAGCCACATTTGACCACCATTTCAAGCAAGGAGCGATGGATTTTTTTAAAAGTGTGCAGTAAGTGTCCAGTGAATTGGAACAAAAATCTCTGAAATCCCTTTGTGAACATTCATGTGATACATGCTTATAAGCTTTCGCTAAGACCGCTTTTTTTTTAATGATAATCGCGGGCTTAGTGGTTGAACTGACGAATGAGACGTTTTCAAGCTTTTCGCAAATTCCAAGTCTTCTCGGGGTAAATGCGGCCCAAACATTTTTTGGGGACGTTCTAAGCTCCCTCCTATCGACATTCGGCCCTTTTTAGTGTCCCAAGATAAGAATTTAATGAAAAGTTTTGAGGGATTTATGAAATACGTCTGCACCTGTGAAAATTTGGCAGAAAATTTGAAAGATTTTATTACCACTTCAAGCTCATTTTTTTAAAACGTGTTGGTCAAATGCTTAATAAAGAACAATTTATTATACAGGGTCATGATTATAGCACCAAGGCTAATATGGACGGAAAATAATGAATTCAACTTTTAGTTCTTAGTTCGGTGGAAATTTATTTTTAAATATCTGTGTAAAGTAGTGTTCAAGATAGATTCGGGTATAACCCGGCCTTGCCCGTGGGACGTTCGTTATAAAATAAATGTTCTCAAATAGCTAGGAAAATGATTTTTAAACTGATCGGACGGTAAAGAAATTACTTTCGTACAAACGTTTTCCGCCAATTTACCACTGTTGGAGGTGGGATTTCACAAATCGCTGATATACGTATTGATTAAGTTTTTATGTAGAGCCTTAAAAATAAGTTTGAAGCAAATCGGAAAGTACTTAAAAATTCGCCCAACAAATCTTTGATTCGCATTTCTACCGAAGAAGTTTGGATTTTGCGAAAAGTGCGAAACACGTCTCAAATGAACTTTTATATAGATCTTTGGAAATGAATTTGAGGCTGAAACGTCACCCACCAAATCTTTGACCCCCATTTTCACCAAGGAGGGATGGATTTTCGAAAAATGCGAAGCACCCCTCATATGAATTTGAAAAAATTTCTTTGAAAATTAGTTTGACACCGATCGGATGGTACACAATACACTTTCATACAAATGTTTGTGATTTATCCATACCTTTGGGTGGAATTTCCCCAAACCCCGTCTAAATGTGCACCTTCATCACATTAGGTTCCTTCAGTGAAAATGTCCTAAAGTTTGAAGCACAAGACTTGCTTAAAATTTTTGTTCCCAAATGACTGACTTATGGTTGAACAGCGCACGGCCAAGCCGTAAGAACAAGGAAGCTGATATTAAAAGTATTGCTACCCTATTTGAAGGAGGTGACCGCAAAGACGGGGAAAATTCCACCCGCAAAACTGCAAAAAACGGTTGTATGAAACTTTTGAATTTTCGTGTGTCAGCGCTCATTTGCAAATATCTTAAAAAAAATTGCAGATACTTTTGAGACATCGTTTGCAACTTATTTGCTTGGCAATCAATTTGTTTCAAAACGTTTTCCACGTTTTCGCAAGCTGCTCTTGGGAAGAAAATTCGGTTCAAAGTTTGAATGAACGAGAGTTTTATTTTGACATTATGCCACCAGACTGAAATAGTTCGTTTTCCCGATGGTGTTCAAACTTATTTAAAACAATCGATATTTTTTAAAAATTATAATACGCTCTGCAAAGGTATAAAAAAATACAACTCGAATCCTTACTGTTCGCACTACTTGTCATCGCCTCTACTCGGAAGCAATACAAACTATTCTTTTCCGCTGAGAAGAACAACCAAATGAAATCAAAATACAATACAATCGCAATTGCAAAGCTGTTGATAGAAATCATTAACGACGCACATGAATGTGTAGATGGTAAGCCAAAAGTCGATTTATTTTATAACTTTTGTGTTCTTAACCGATCTTGAGGAAATTCCAACAGTGGATCTTATTATGCTATAGAATATTTGTATATTCAAAAAGACAATTGCATTTAAACTGTTGCTTAAGTTGGTGGGTCGGTCCACTTGGTTCATTTATTTGATTTATAACTATGTTGTGTGTGGAGAGCGCAATTGATTGGCAATTGCTGTACCATGAAAGATCCTAGATATACTATTTAGGAAGCCACATGTGAAATTTGGTGACGCCAGCTATTATAACTTACGAGATTCGCTCAAAAAACAGGATTACGAAAACTTTTAGCGATTGCTTGGAAGTTATCGATTATCGGAACAAACTCGTCCAGCTCAGGCACTAGGAGGACTACGATAGTGTAAAGCCTGGTTCGCAGACAAACAAGTGTCAAAAACGAAATGCTTAACTTAAATACAATACTTTAGCTGTAGGTGGACAATAAGATGACATAATTCTTGATGTAAATAAATCAGAGAATTTCATAAAGATTTTTCTGGAGTTTTTCTTTCGCCTCGCAATGCATCCAAAATTGTTCTGCTGGTTTAACAGCAGCAACAAACTACACAAATCATCATGTATCAACGTTATACTCTTTTGTCATGCTTCTATTGTTGTTAGCGTGCTTCAGCGAAGGGCGAAGCGCACACTTAAAGTCAACGACCAAAATGGCCAAAAGAAAATTCGCGCTTAAAATTACAATAAACGGTAAGCCAGGCACCAGGCTTGAATGGGGTAGCCCGAAGAAGGCTTCTGGCGCCGCCTGCTGCCACACGTTGACATTTCACGGCTGCTCAGTCTGTGTCGGCAACGCAATTGTTTGGCTGTCAGCTTCCCTCCCGTTATTTGTTGCAATTTAAGTGACTTGGAATTGCAATTTATTGTTGCCTGTCGGATGCCCGAATCTGGCCAAACTCCCAATTTTCCCAAAGAAAAAAACAAGTACGAGTTGTCTGGTGCGAGCCGCCCAACTAGGACATACCCTCTTCAAGCGTCGCAACATATAATCCCTATAACTTATTCGTATGCACCTTAACCCATTAAGTTGAATATTCTTGAATTTTAGAGAGAGTAGACACACCTGTAATATATGTTACATTTATTTAATGTAGCTAACGATCTGTGTGTGATAGTTTTAGTTATCTTATTTGCCTTAAGCTTTCGAGCTTAACACTCCCATATATAACTCCAAAAATGACGCTTTATTCTGTCTGTTACTCATATTGAACAAAAGCCCTTTCCATATTCATTTGTTAGAGGGTATAATAAGAATAACAACTGCCTTTACCAACTGGTGCGCTCTTTTCGGCCACCGCGTCCACAAAATATAAGAATTTAGTGTAATGTAGTTTTTATTGCAATTTCATGAGTGGAATGCATAGCGTGGCATTAAATCTACATAGTCGCATGTGTTGACTTTTATTGTGGTGGAAACTCTCAGACTACAAACTTTCGGCTTAGGTAGGCAATTTAAATCTCTGTCCTCTAAAAAATAAAATTAATATGTGTAAATTGTTATTTTTATACTCTGAACCCATTGAAAACGGGTAAAAATGATATAATGAGCTTGTGCATATGTGTGTATCTGGCAGAAGAAAGCATTTCTGACCCCATATATCCTTAGTCTGCATCAATAGCCGGGTAGATCTAGCCATGTCCGACTGTACATCCGTATGTATGTACGCGTCAATCTCGGAAAGCACAAGATCTAGAGACTTAAGATTTTAAACAATAAACACCGAAGGAAATTGCGAACGGAAGAATCAGCGCAGTCGGACACTCCCGACTAGAGCACTTTTATTTATTTTAAATCAATATTATAACTGATTTTAGCAATATTTCATTCCGGAGTTGCGAATTTAGTTACAGCACATTTGGTATGCTAGCGATGTCTTAACACCTAATCCATTAGACTCTATGAGAAATCGGACGACATGTCGATATGTCAAAGATAGTATACGGTGTTATTATCCAAAAAAATTGAGCTGCAAGCATAAGACTAGAATATGCGACTCTGAGATACATTGCTACAGCTTTACCGCCAACACTATTCTCGATCATCAGATACGAAATGGACGCCTTATACTTACTTTCCGGCCTTGGAGTATTTGAATCTACATGTTCAATCGCAGATTGCACTGGTCACGCAATGCGTTCTTGTGAACTCGCGGCCAGTAGCTAGCAATCGGCCTACTGAGAGGTTCACAATACCTAAATCATACGATTTTTAATTGAGTTACCAATTAATATGAAACATAACCAACAGAAACTAAAGAGTATCAACCGTGGGTAATAAAAAGATTGAAGATAAATGAAAGCAAGTTAACCCTAATAAGCTATTCTGATGGCTTGGTAGCTGCTCTGCTAAGCACTTACAGATTTTAACCTTCAATTAGCGCACGAAGAAAGACGACGTAAAAGGTATATTCGCCCATTTTCCAATCTTCTTGTAACGTTTGATTTAAAATTATTTATCCACGTTCAAAAAGGTGCTTTAAGCTATAAATTTGTGAAAACATGTCTTTTGAAAAAATTCTCTATCAAATCCTGCTTGATTTAAAGCTTACCCACAGATTGTACTTTGCACTGATTTAATTTGCAATATCTTAACTATCACTTCTGGCTTCCTTCAACGCATACATACAAGTAAAATAGCACACACGGACACATTCTTTAAAATGAAAGAATAATATGTGAATAGTTTTCAAATTTCTTAACGAGATACTGGCTAACCTGAATTTCGGTAACAGTTCAACTCGGGTAGATGCACCGGATCTCGTTTGTAAAACTTCTTAAAGGATTAGATAAAAACAATTAAGAGGCTCTAGTCGGGAGGTATCCCGGCTGGTGATACCCTGAAGCCTCTTATACCAACACTAAATGCTCCTCACATTTATGCAAAATCAAATTTACGTCGGACCACTAGATCTTATTGCTGCCATAGGAACGTGCCGTTTTCTCGGTTTTATTAACAAACGGTTGTATATAGTAAAAATAAATGTGCAACCAAAACACATTGGAGAAATATAAAACTAAATTGCTTAAACATTTTATTTTGATAAACCCTTATCGATATTTTGGATATGGGACGCGGTACCGAAACAGGTGATAAACGATATGGGAGATTTCGAAGCTCGTAAGTTCTGAGTTTGATGAATGCTTTTCGAAAAGAAAATATTTTGTCATCAAAAAATTCGACTTTCGAACGATTCTACCTATATATAAAAGTAGTGCGATTGATGGGATTTGGCTCAAATATAAGCAACATACATATATAAATAATGGCGATTTTCCTCAGGGTATATTGATTAGAAAAATGGTTTTCTCAACAAAAACTTATATTTCGACCGATTGTTGCTATGACAGCTATATGATATAGTATTCCAATGCTGATACGATTTTGCACGTATATGAGGAGCATAGTAAAACACAAGTTTTCCGAGTTTGGCCAGGATACCTTGATCAGCAATAAAGTTTTCCATACTTTTCGAACGATCGTTCTTAAAGCAGCCATATGATCCGATACGGCCGGTTCCGAAATATGTATTGCCTATTACAAGCAAACAGACTTATACAAAGTTTCAAGATGATAGCTTTTCATATTATGGGGTTAGAGATGTCTTCTATGCGTTGTTCATTTCATGTGCTCATATACTTAAGCATTAATAAATATATATTAAAACAAGTAAGAGGCTTACCCATTTTAATGGGTTCAGGGTATAACAAGGTTTTTGCCTCATACTAAAAATTTAGTTCTTATGAAAAAAAAAAAAACTGGACTTAATTAACAGCATAAACACACAGCAAAGCTTACAATGCAATCGCATTATATTTATAAAAAAAAAAAACAGTAAGAGGTTCCAGTCCTTTTTATTCCTTTTTATTCCAACACCAAATGCAGCTCGTTTGAATTTATAAAGATAAATTAAAACAAGTAAGAGGTTCTAGTCGGAAGCTCCCGACTAGGGGATACCCTGAACCCGGGGAGGTGGCGATAGGTATAAAATGAAAGATACTTAATATATATATAATATTCATTTTTTTTTTTACCCTTGCAGAGGGTGTTATAATTTTGTCGTGAAATGTGTAACGCATACAAGGAGACATCTCCGACCCCATAAAGTATTTATATTTTTGATCAGCATCAACAGCCGAGTCGATATAGCCATGTCCGTCTGTCTGTTTCTATGCGAACTAGTCTCTCAGTTTTAAAGCTATCTTAATGAAACTTTGCAGAAGTCCCTTTTTTTGTTGCACGCAGCACATATGTCAAAACCAGCTGGATCGGACCACTATATCATATAGCTGCCATATCGGACGAAAATTAAGTTTTTGTATGAAAAAACATTTTGTGTTTCAAGATATCTTGACCAAACTCGGCATTTCAAGATTTCACTATGCTCCCTTCATTTTTGCAAAATCGTATTTACATCGGACTATTATACCATCTGCCATAGGAACGATCGGTCGAAAACTAGGTTTTTGATTAAAAGCCTTTTTTGTTTATCAAGATACCTTCACCAAACTCGGCATTAACCATTTTCTCGGCATTAAACTTTTATGAGAACCGAAATGCTGCTCAAACTCGGTAATGAGATTCTTAATTTTTGACAAAAACAGTCTAACCTCTGAAAAAACATTTTAAACATTTTCTAATAAACAAACATTTTTGAAGTGATTTCTCGCAACAGATACAATTTTGATGTTACCTAGTGTAGCTTGCCCCGCCCTCCGTGTTTGTTGTTTCAAATTTCTGTTACGCAAGATTTTCGGTAGGTTCAGGGAATCTCCCAGTTGGGTAGTCCGCAGTAGAGCACTTTTGCTTGTATATATATAATTATACATAATTTTTTTGCGCACCTTACACTTGCATCAGTTTAATTTGTTCTTTCCTTTTTGTTAGCCTGGACCTATGAATAAACACGCTATGAGAAAGAATTTACTTGCAATTGGCATCTTCATCAAAATTAAAGAAGAATACTCCCACAAATATTTGATTCACAAAAAAGGCAATATCTTTTTTAGTTTGAACAGAGTCCAAATGTATTAAACAAAGCACACGAAGCACTGACAATGAATTGCTGCATCTAAATAGGTCGGTGTGCTTCTTTTTAAATTTTCATAAAACTTTTGCTCGTTTGCCGCTAATAAATTATTTTGCAAAAAGTTTGCGCCGAAGGCGACACACCGATGTGGCGGCCACTAAGCTGTCCACAGAAGGGACCCAGCCTCCACTCCAACTCTTACTATAACATCGATTCCAATTCCGACTACAACTGCGCCTGCGACTGCGGATTGCTCCAAGTATGGGGACATGGGTCGTAAACTAACTGAACGCTCGTTTGCGCCTCTTTGTTGTCCTTAGTGTTTGTTATTCCTGTGTGTTCGCCTTGTTCATAAATAATTGCGCCACAACTCAATTTCATGAGCGTAAATCACGGTGTGGTCACTTGGTACTCTCTATTGGATTGAGCTCGGGCTTTTGCTGCTTCCTCTGCTTCTGCTGCTTAGGCTGTTGGTCGGTACCCAACTCCGCATTTTGACTGTCAATGCTGTTTATTGTTTCACTTCTTCTTTTCAAATAATTTTTCAACTTTTTTTATTTTTTGGTTCGTTGTTAGTGGCCATTTATCATACAATTCTTTATTTATGTCTGCCGACCAGGCAACAAGCTATAAGTTCCAAGCTCTGAGCTCTAAACTTCTTTGTGTGCAGCAAAAGTTTTTTGCCAAGCGCCTTGAGGGAGTCCAACCAAATCAAGTGAACAAAAGGGAGGTCCAATGATAGTCCAGGGTTCGCTTTGTGCCTCTGTTGTTTGGCATGCGAGTGTTAAATCAACAGAAAGTTCCGCCAACTTTTCAATTGGTTTGACAAATATAATGAAATTTACAACATCCCATCGAAAATGGGTCGGGATAAGATAGCAGAAAAAGCTGATAAGGACCACAGTAGCATAGAGCAAAGAACAAAAATTGAGGACAAAAACCAAATTAGCACCAATTTTGTATGCCCTGCATTTATAGAAGTCATAAATCAAGTCAATAAAGTACAGCAACTTTGTTTGCTGCTATTCATTTTGAACTAATTCATTTCCATTAAGTGTACTCAGTGCCTATAAGAAACGGGTTGAAAAGGATATAATGAGTTTTGGCAAATTTATATAAAATATATAAATAGAAATAATATCTTTATTAATCAATGATTAGCGCCAAAGGATAGGTCCATATAGCCAACCTCAGCTGACGGTCGGTTTGTATACGTGAACGTACCAAACGCAATGTCCTTAAGAAAGACATTTCATTTATAGTTAGGAAAAGGCATTTAAAAACTTAAAGACTTTTTCAGGAGTGCAGTTTCCATTGAATGGCTGGGTGAAGAAGAAGACGATTCGCTGCTTGAAGTGCGCAGAAGCGTTGTGCTTCCCCCAATACTTATTCGCCTGTCTGCATATTTCTATACATACTAGTCTCTTATCTTTTAATCTCAGCAATGTAAGCTACGTCACACTTTACTTCTTGCATTTAGCCCAAAAAAGGATTTAAGGTATAACAAATATTTATTTCTTAAGATGTCGTTAGCACCTTCAGTATTTAAATGTATTAGTATGCTTGTAACATGCAAGTAAATTTTTCATTAGGTCGGGAATCGATATCCTAGAGCTCCCCTAGAAAATGGACCGAACCCTACTATTTATTTGAAACCATTTAAAATGGGTTAAAAGTATATGATGTATTTTTGCAGGGATCTGTAACAGGCAGAATGAAGCATCTCCGAACCCATAAAGTATAAATATTTTTGATCAGCATCAATACCCGAGTCGATCTAGCCATGCCCGTCTGTCCGTATTTATGAACGCATCGCTATCAAAAGCTATATGAGCTAGAGAATTGAAACGTGAACGTAGGTATCCCCTACTCGGGCATACGTACGGGCATACAAATGAACCGTCGATTTCCGAGATTATAAGAGTTAAACTTTTGAAATTCTAAACAAAAGTCCCTCTAGTGCTCGCAGATATCAATTTTATCAACTCATCGATAACTTGAGCCGTTATCAAAATTCTGTATTTTGAAAATATTTCGAAACTTATAAAAGCTAGACTGCCGCATAGAATACAAAGATCCAGCATGTTTAAATTATTGGATACCATCTAGATATAGAGAGTCTTCTAATCGGGCATTCCCGACAATACCACTATAAATTGTTAATGAAATGAGATCTCTACTAATCTAGCCTTATCGACATCGTTTAGTTATGTAATGATGCTCCAAGAGAAATGAAAAATAAACTTTTGGAGTAACGAAACTGTTCAATACTCCGCTCATATTGCGATTACCGATTAATCTGTTTAAAAAAGTTTACTGGAGAAGATTATTGGATTTATATCTAGATCCTTGGAGGAAGTCATGATTAGGCAATCCTAAGACTGTCAGAGATGCACATTTTCGAAATTGCCCCAACCGAAGTGAACGAGTCCAAAACAATTAAGAGCAATGTCTGACGCTTATATAACCGAGCATAAATTGCAAGTTTCAAGTTTTTGCTTCAACAAGAAAATGGAACCCTATTGTGCTCAAAATTTGAATTAAAATTAAATGACGTAATATCCCACGAACGCTACAATTGAACAGCGTATTTTCCCAAAGTTGCTGTATTTCTTCGGGCCTTTGTTCTTATACCCTGAAACCGATGAAAGTAAGTAAATCGGGTTTACCGCGTTGCTGAACTTGTATGTAACAGGCAGGAGTCATCTCTGCCTCCATAACGTAGGCATATTTCTACTCAGTGAGAAAATTAAAAACTCATATCCTGTAAGAGATGAAGACTTGACATGTGATGAAATGATTAACATTCTACTCCTGACGCCTCCGCAACACGAATTTTTTTCAAATAATTGAACTACTTCGCCGTTTCTATTACATCGCTAAAATTCTATTTTAAAATCTTGTTTTTTTAGCCCATTTAGGTTTTAAGAGTTAAGTTATTAAAATTGACATTTGCTTCCAAAATAGATCAGATTAAGTATTTTTCATTTTATACCTAACTCCTCACCTACCAGCCCCTCGATATGAATCAGTGAATCCTCATCCTTAAGCCATAAAAAGCTTTCTTCAGCATGCCTGGCTGTGGTTTTGATAGAAAAATATTAAAGGTATCTTCTAGTCGAGCAATCCCGACTAAAGCTCTTTATTATTGTTATTCTAGTAGCTATTGTGATGGCATTATATGCCAATCTATTGAATATCATTTACAGCGAAAAATTTAATTGCTCGAATTAAAACCCGTTTTAAACGCATTCATATTATTCAATCAAGCATTTCACTTTCTGCTGTAGTATAAACTCATGCATTATCGAGCTCTATAGCATCTAAATGCAAATATTATTTCCAGTTGGCTGACATTTCGGATAAGTAAATTAATATATATATAAAATCATGGCATTTGCTCAGTACAATTAGTATTCAGTGTCAAGTTTATAATAAGCCAAAACCTTTAAAATAAATATTGAAAAAATAAATGTGTTCGATGCGCCGAACTATCAAATACTCTAAGCCGTCTTATACCCAAACAAGATGCAGCCCGCGTTGCATGCACGCTTACACACAATTGCAATTTGTCAATTTTTGATATTTTATTAGGTAATTGGATATACAAGCATCATACATGAATTCTATACTAAAAACGGAATATAAATAGTGCGAGCACACCGCAAAATGGATACAGTTGTAGATGCTGAAATCGGTCAAATCGTTGGTTCATGTTCATAAAAAAATTTAAAAATGTATATATAATAATTTTATAGCAGTCCGATGTTGATAAGATTTTGCATTCATATAAGGGGCATAGTAAAATGAATTATATAAGTGACGAATGGTTACAAAAATAAACAAAAGTGACGAATGAACATAAAGGTTTTCCATACAAGAACCTAAAATTGAACCGATCGTTCCTATGACAGCTATATAATATAGTGGTCCGAACCATCTGGTTTCGAAATATGTACTACCTGCAACCGGAAAACGGACCTATTTTAGGTTTTAACACGATAACCTTAAACCTGAGAGACTAGTTCCCAAAGAAATAGACAGACGTTCGGCTGGTAATGATCATCTATAATATCTATACTTTATGGTGTCGGAATGTTACACATATTCCGAAACAATACCCTCTTCAAGGGTTTGTGTACATGTATTGACTTTTCGAGAATACACAAATATTCTATGTTACAATAAGATATACTGTAGAAAATTTCATTCAGACCGGTTTTTGTTTTCATTTTCGGTATTTTGTATTTCTGTATACATGTACACACACATTCATGCGCGTGTGCTAAGAATTCTGTCAACCATTGAAATTGCATCGGTATTCTGTGCTGCTATTTTCATTTTTTCTCAACAAGACTCAATTATTAGTGTGGCTGTTGTTGAGTTGAGACGGTGGCAGGTGGTGTGGTCTGTCGAGAGCTCGACCCCTACCGAGGAAAGCATTTTTTTTTGCCTGGTGTGGCTGCTGAGTAGAATCGGCAGCAAATAATGCAGTCAGTTGCAAGTTCGAACCCTGCCAATGCAACTTTTTTTACTGTATCTTTATTAATTCAAGCGAGCTGCATTTGGTGTTGGAATCAGAGGGTTTTGGTATTCCCTAGTCGGGAGCCCCTGACTAGAACCACTTACTTGTTTCCATTTTCAACAGTTACAGGAATAAAAACATATAAAAGAACTAACAAAAAGTGCTGTTGTCGTTAGTTCTTTTCTAGAAGATATTTTGAACTTTTCATCCACTTATGCAAGAAACATATGTACCCACACTCCCGACCGCGCTTCTTCTTATCTTTTGTGATTATGGTCCGATATTTTTAATATGAGACCCCACTCACCGAATTTATGTACATAAATCCTAACATTTGTAATTTCCAGTCTCCAGCTATTGTAGTTTCGAAATTGACGCGTTCATAGAGACAGACGAATATGGTAGAACGATTTAGACCGTCTTTCTAATTAAAATATATATGTATATACCATGCAAACTTTTTTGACTATAGGTTCAAGAAAGTCTATTATGTTTACAAATGACAAATCGAACTATGATAGAGTTGACGGTATTCAGAGTAATAATACCCTCTGCAAGAAACAAACATCAATCTCACCCATCTTTACAATAAATATGTTTGCATGTGTTAGTTTTCCACATTAATTGCATTTTAATTAAAATAATATTTTAATTACAAAATGGATACAAATGTTTATATATATGTACATTAAAAAAATAAATAAAAAGTATCTGTGATATTTGATTCTAAGACTATTTAGGAATTCTATGCGTTTAACTCTCTAAAGAAGTCCAAGCCTTTGGCTACGCCTGCTTGTAAGGTCGGATAAGCATGCGAACATATCGCAACGAGCCTGTGGGACCGGGTACAAAGGTTTTCCAAAGAATACCTTTAAAATAGCCAATCTCCTGGCCATACTTTAGTTGAAAAGTGCCAAATAGATTGCTAAAAAAAATAAATGAACAATGTATACAAAATAAATTAAGGATATCGATATTAAAATCATTATAAAACAAGTAAATATATTGAATTCGGATGCAAGCGGCTGTGAACTTTTCGAATCGCAGTAGGAATACCGACACAAACGGTTGAAAGAGTCTTCTTTTAAGTTTTTCCTACCTTATTTTGGCTTTTAGCGGGTTGTTGGACTGTGATAGGTAAGCCGCAGTCGATTGAGACGGAATGGAGCATGTTTATTTATTTGTATGGGCGATACAAAACCGAAGAATCTGATGTGTTTCCACAGTAACTGTGTATTTACCTCTCAAAGCATTCGCGTCCGTACCACCAGGCTCCCGAGTGAGTGCGTGCGCAATTTTGTCCGTTATCGTCGTTATCCTGGTCACGAGTTGTGAACTTCTTGCCGGCGTGATATCGCAGAGAGTCGCCTGCGTCGCCTTTGTAGTTGCCCAGCACATAGAGAAAATACTTTTCCGCCTCGCTGGCAATGCTGAAATGATCATAGAGCGCGAAACGCTCTTCCCCATCTTTGTTTCGCATTATAATAAGCAGCTCGTGATGGGCGCTGTGGGTCAGCCGATTCAATTTATCCAGGCCAATAAAAAATTCAGAATTAAGCGACCCAAAACCAGACTTGTATGCATCCCAATCGCGATTAAAATCCTCACTGCCATCGAATCGATAAGCAATCACTAGCCATCCACCGTCGCGCACCTTTTGATCACAGCTCACATAAAAGGGCTCGACATTAGGCGCGATACGGATGCGCACCTGACCGTGCCTTTGTTCCCGACAATTGCGAGGTGTATCATTGACATCAGTGACCGAAGCCATTACATTAGGCACGAAAGGCTGAACTGGAAGGCTAAAATGAAAGTGCGACAATGTATATGCAGATTAAAGGTATTCTGCGCAACAACAACAACAACCCGCTTGAGTTATCTATGTACAGCGTGTCAACAAAAGCATTTCGAGCTCACTGTTTAAATACGCATATATGTTGATTAGAGAGATATTAAATTTTCCGAAATTATATTTACAACTTACATGCGCGATTCAATTTGTACGCTATGCGTTTGGCTTTTATACTGGTCGATGAGCTCTTGCAATTCGTTGAGATCCGCTCGAAGCGACCGCAGCTCATCGGTCATGTGTTGGACACTGCACAATTAAAGTAACTGTGACATAAGCACAGTTTGAAACTTAATTTAATGCATCCTTGAATATTACTTACCGCGCCTTCAGACCTCCTAACACAGAGACTGGACAGCCGCCTGTGTGCTGCAAAATAGAGAGTTGGAGCCTTTAGAGCGGGCTTATCTCTAGCCTACATACCATAAAATTTACTCACATTGTCCACGCGAAGCGGCTCCAGCGAATTTTTCATGATATTTGGTATGGGTTTATCTGGCAGCGTCGTAGATGTCGTGCTCAGGCAGGCCAATGCTGTGACCAGTGCTTCTAGAGCCATGCTGGCCGCGAAATCAACAGCTGCTAATAAGAAACTGAGCTTTTGACTTTGATTGCAGGCAGCACCCGGGCAAAATAAAGTTTGATGTGTACGCCAACAGCTCGGGTAGCTAACTGCGACGCAATCGACCCTCACTTGGTATGCTATTCGTAGACAAGTTACGAACGGCATATACTCATTGTAGAGTATCTAACTCTGAAACGAGTTGCCAGTTCGACGCATATAATAGAATACTCGTTTTCAATACATTTAAATATAAAGCTGAATTCAAATCTAATTGTCGACCTTTGGTGCTGCCGCTGGGGAAAACAATAATAAATTTAACCACAAAAGCGGGACGTAAACCCAAGCTCAGTTTAGCTGTGTACCTGAACATGAGCGTAATGTCGCAAATGCTGCAACTAGACGCGCTGGTCACCATGCTGGCCTGCCTTACCACAACACATAACGATCTGGGCGATCAGGCCTTACCTCTGGACAATTCGGTGAGTCAAGGGCACACGGTTAAAAGGACAGCATGCATACATATTTCTACGCAAAATAACCCAAGTCATACACAACGTTATCTCATATGCCTCTAAGCCAAGGATATTCTTTGAAGTCTTCACAATTCAATTAGTTATTGCATAGTTATTGACTTAGTGTACAAGTAAACTTACGCAGCACTTTTGATCGGGCATATGACAGAAATTATCTGGTATGTAACTTGCATAAACAGATTATTGAATCCATAGTCAGCAGCAACAAATTGTGTTTAGGTAAATTTCCTGTCAATGGCAGAAACCAAATGAATATCATATGCAATATATACTTAAATGTAACTATATACATGCTTGTCACATAAGAATGCATATACATATTATATCCTACACAGACAACAGGAAGCTGTCCCCTTTCAACGCTTAGTGGCCTTACCACACGTATTCAAGCGCTATCAACAGATATTGCCAGCGCCAAGGAGCAAATAGGCAGCCTGCAGGAGCAGCTGGTAGATCTGCGTCGCTGGACTGCCCCTAGAGTTGTCACAGCAGTTACGGCGGACAGGACCCTTAGCACCCGCATGTAGGTTATCCGTTTCAGCACAAAATTGAAGCGTTTCTAACATGCAATTTTAGTGCTGATTTGGAGCCACAAATACTGAAGGATGCTGCTGTGCCGGCTGCTGCGCCCGTGGAAACAGGTACTGCTCTTGGGGTATCGGCCAGCGAGCCGAGCACGCCACATAACTGCCTGAAACAGCAGCACGGTGTAGTGCGTATTCGTCTGCGGGCTAATACGGAGGCTTTTTTTGTGTTTTGCGATCAAAAGACCCGAGGCGGCGGCTGGACTGTGATTACAAATCGCAATGATGGCAGCGAAGACTTCAACCGCAAGTGGGCGGACTATAAGATTGGGTTTGGGCCACTAACAAATGAGTTCTTTATTGGACTGGAAAAGCTCTATCAAATCACAAGCAGTGAAGATAACGAATTACTTGTTCAACTGGAAAATCGCAAGCAGGAGCAGCGTTATGCCCTCTATGATCATTTTAGCATTGGCAGCGAATCGGAGCAATACCGCCTAAATGTACTAGGAAATTACCAGGGAGATGCCTCCGATGCACTGAGTCCACACTCAGGTAGAAAGTTTAGTACTCATGACAAGCCAAGCGATGAGAACGAGGTTAACTGCGCAGTGGCACAATCATCTGCCTTTTGGTACAGCAACTCATGTACTTTAAGGTAAGTCCAAAATCTCTAAAGATACCCAATTCCAATATGTATCCTATTCCTTAGCAATCCATTTGGGCTTTATCAGCGCCTGCTAGAACGCGATGTGGATAGCTATAAGGGCATCTTATGGCGCGGCTTTCTCGATGGTCCTAAGGGTTCCCTGAAACTGATGCGCATGCTAGTACGTCCACGCAGCAGTAGCAGTTAAACACATTATCCATCTGCTTCATATGTTTACATACAATATATTAATAAATACAGAGATTATTTGCGTTTTAACAGTACAATAAATCTCAAATAAATACAAAAAAAAAGCCCAAGGATAAATACGTGAGTCGGGTTAACCCGACTTCCAGATACCGTGTACCTAAGCCTAAGATATCTTATCTGGATACTTGGATAGAGTTAATTCTCACACTCGATTAAAAAAAGAAAAACGATCTCTTATTCATAAATGTACATAGTTTACATACTGGTGATTTTCGCTTTAGAACAGAAATGTTTAGGTTATCTGTTTTTCGTTGTTTTTATGAAAAATGTTTGTAGTTCTTTATAACGGTTTTGTAACTATCAAAGGTAAATTTATTCTGTGTTAGTCGTCTGGCTGGAATAATATTGTAAACTTATGATTTTTGCAGTCTAATGGTTGGACAAAAAGGCAGACTTGACCTAATCGAATTGGCTGTAAATACTAATCAATACACATATGGAGATAGTTCTTTCGGCTTTTACGTACAGAGTATAGAACCTAACACTTAAAGGTAGACAACATAAATTTATAAGTGACTTATTCCCATTCTAGACCTCATTGAGATTGTCTATTCCTTCGGTAACTTGCGTCGTTGTGCGGCTGGTTGTTGTGGTTGTGGGGTCCTCATAACCCTTGACTACCAAAGCATCGCCAAACACGGGTTTGAAAAAGAGAACGAAGCGGGAATAACGACGAGCGGAATTCTAGAAAAAAAAAAACAAACATTAAAATAAATTCAATTAAAATTTCTAACATTAAAACGTACAACAACTAAGAGACTCTAGTTGGGATGTATTCCCTAGTCATCCCAACTAGAGCCTCTTGCACCTGAACCAAACACTTAGAAGAGTAACGGCCATGCATTTGAATGCAACGCAACATTTCATGCCTGGCTTTTTGGCTTTTCGCTATTCAAACGACACGCCAGCAGACTGGCCTTTCGCTCTGTAAAAGCTAAACGATCGAATGCCGAAATGGCCGCTTGTTGATGCTGATACTAGCAACAAAGTAAGTCGCCAACCTGCCTTCAGCAAAGCTGGCCGATGGTGCTCTGCATCGTTTCGTGTTCGAAGTACATTGAGGGAAAAAGCTTAAGACGCGTAGTACTTAATCCATGTCATGCATGCTATATATGAATGTTATATTATCCCAGATACTTTTGATACATTTTAAAAATAAAATAGTGTTCTTATAGAGCGCACCTTTTCAAAACTTAGTATCTTTAGAAGATATCCCCACGTAAAATAATTTACTTTAGTTTTGCACAGTGTATACTGGAGAGAAGCTATTTTCGCAACCAATGTCATGCATGCACCTATGTATGTATCTGTTAAAATATATATATATATATATTGGTATTGGCATTGGTATGCACTGTAGGGGCTTTTGCTGCAAAGGAAATTCATTTTGTTGCTTTTCTATCGCTGACCGTAATCCTTCCCTAATTTGTATTCACATATGAAGAATGTATGATGTATGTTGAATGTATGTTGCAAACAATTACTTGACAAGCTGTACGTTGTATACTGAGATTGGCTCGGTAGAAAATCAGTATTTTTAAGTCGATGCAAATATTTATATAATTCTTATTGCTTTTATTTCCCAATTAAGAAATTAAAGGAGTGCACATTGTTTGTTTTTAAAGATTAATTGTATTCACTGTTTTTACTCTATTTTTAATTTTAAACACATAATTATTGTCCTCTAATATTAAATAACAGTGCTAGAAAATCCACATCTTAACATCTCTGACCCTACCCATGACCGGCTGGCAGCACCCAAACCCCAAAAACCTCGTTATATAAATATAAATTAAAGTCTTGAAATATAAGTCATTATTGTAATTTAATCTCTAAGGTTCTTATGATTGGGAAATAATAATAATACAGTTAATAAATAAAATAAGAGAAAGAACCCAGTATAAAACATACAGCTTGTCAAGTAATTGTTTAAAAAAAAAAATCACACAAATTCATTTTGAAGCTTATATTTTACCGGCTCAAACTATTTGTTTTTTAACTTTATATTCTCTGAATCCATTGAAAATGGTTAAAAGGGTTATACTGAATTTGTGCAATTAGAGAGGCAGAGGGAAGCATCTCCGACGCCATTAAGTATATATACTCTTGATCAGCATCAATAACCTACTCGATCTAGCCATCCCCGCCCGTCCGTCCATCCGTCCTTCTGTCCGTATGTATGAACGCAACGATCTCAGAACTTATAACATATAACCTAGCTTCCTGAATAGTATATATATAAAAATTATCTTTCATTTTATAACTGTCGCCTTCGCCCGCCTACAAACCATAGCTATTTACATATCAAATAAATAAACCAATTTGAACTACCCACCAATTTAAGCCTACATTTTAATGCAATTGTCTATTTGAGAATATATTGTTGAAAATTTAATGAAGATCGGTTAAGAAACACAAAAGTTATTAAAGAAAACTTGCCTTGGCTGGCCACGTGTTTGCGGCAGGAATTTATGTACATACTTAAATGTAGACACATATTCATGTGCATCTTTGTTGAATTTTATCAATGGGATGCAATTGCGAGTGCATTGTATTCTGGGCAGCGTGTATGTAATGCTATTTTAGTGGGCTTTTTTTTTTATTCAGAGATAATTGATTATATGGCTGTTGAGCAGAGGTGGTAGTAAATTGTGTGAGCTGCTACGAGTTCGAATCCCAATGAGGGATCTACTTTTTTGTTAATATATTGTCCACCCAATAGATTAAGATTTTTCGAAAAGTCTGAAGCTAGTCTCAATGTGTCTTAATAAAAATCCGTAAAAATCAGTCAATCAATCATTAGTTTGAATCCGATCTACCACCCGAAGTTAAAGTAGTTTCACACAACCGTTTTTTGCGATGTTTTCACGCTTGCAGGTCGAATTTCTAAGACCCCGTCTTAGCGTGCACATTCATCAGATACGAATCTTAGTAAAATATCCCAGTCTTTTAACTCTTACGATTGTCTTTACAATCATTTTTAAGAAGAATATAAAAAAATTAAGTATTTTAAATCTGTGTATACTATGCGTGTGCCTATATTCCAAATATGGTGCACACAGTAAGTGCTCCGGCAATTCCTTTTCTTGCTCCACATTGCTCATATCACCTAGCATTTCGGCATTCATGCCTATCGGCCAATTTCCCATTGGTACTTTTTGTTGAAGATGAGACCGGTTGTCCTGTTATTGTTATAGGTGGACCGACACTGCTCACCCCTCTGCATTCGGGAGGTTTTTTATTGCTTATCTGCGTTTGTCCAGAATGTTTCGCTATTCAGGTTTGTGCTATTGACAGTGGTGGGTAAATAACTGTTCTTGTCATTGACATATATATATAGTTCCTTTTCGGGACAATATATTGCGTTTTTCGTTACCTTTGAGGCCAGTGTGTCCTGGGACACACGTTACCCGGACTATGTTTTCATTAAAGTATCTTTTACATATGATAACTGCACGCAGCTTAGCTGTATGGATTAGGTTAATCGGGACATCTTTACGTAACATCATGTATGCTAGTCGATGACGAGGTTCTTCAACAGCTTGTTGGCGTCATCGATCTTCTCCACAAATTTTACGGGTTCCGCCCGAAAGACTTGTATACTTTCAATGCTGTAGCTTCTCTTGCTATCAGCGGGTTCTACCTTTTGAATGCATGGTTCTGTGATCAGCATAGTAGCATAGTATACACAGTTCACAATATTTATCTTTTTTGTAATCTCTTTTTTTTAGAAGTAGAGTCTTTGGCTTCTTTATAAAGGTGGGAAAATACACACCAAACTAAATCCCAAAAGCATATCCAAAAGGCTAAGGGAAAACTTGACCTACGCAGCGAGTATGCTTATGATGGCAGCTCGTCGGGGGGTTGACGAAATCTCCTAGTCGTGCAGTCCTCACTCGACTTTACTTTTCTTATTATTTATAGTCGAATTAATTATCATCGCTAAAAAAATGTGTTTATTTAAAACCTGTTTCCCGTTGAATAATTTACTGTCAATAGTTTTATATTGCTTAAGGAAAATCAATAAAAAATATACTTACCATAATAAGACGGGAAAGAGCTTGGGAGACTTGGGTGACAGTTCGGAATGACTTGGTGAACAGCTCGTCGGGAAGCTCGAATGAGACGTTGCTGCGGTCCAGTTCCGGCGCGTCACTTAGATCTTTACCCCCGGCACGAGTCCGACGTTTGCTCTGCTTGAAAAAGCAGAGAAGTAGACAAAATGAAAATAAGAGAGGATTGTAAGTAAGCTGTCTTATCAAATCATGCTAGATATTAAACATAAAAGAGACAAGGCCAAGGCTAACGCTAGACCCCATAATCGCATTGAAAATTCAGGTTTTGGGTTTGTTTACTTTTTGTTTTCTTTTTATATATTTTGTAGATACATATGTAAACAATTTTTTTGCTTTATTTATCGTTATTAAGTCGAAATTTACATACATATATGCGCCAATATTTACAAACATGAGTAAAATGCGTAGGATAAAATTAAACTTATATATTGCCCTGACGACAAAGAAATTGACAGCGTTTAACAAAATTAAATCTTAAATCTAAACTACAACAACAACAAAAAATCATACAAAGTTTAAATGTCAATGAAGGAGTGCGAGCATCAGAGGAAAACTTAGGACTGTTCACTCCTGTAGAGTGTGTGATGTACATAAATTATAAAACCATATTGTAGAACGGACAAACGAGCGATCCAGGCCAGGTCATCCAATGTCAGCTAGGTAGCCAGTTAGCCACATGATTTAATAGCCTGCCTCATCGGAGTCGGGTGCAGGTGTTGTGACGCCTGCAATGCCATTCACTCCGCCCGACGATCCCTGCAATATGG
This sequence comes from Drosophila kanekoi, assembly GCA_037075305.1. NCBI lineage: Eukaryota > Metazoa > Arthropoda > Insecta > Diptera > Drosophilidae > Drosophila > Drosophila kanekoi. Next base: position 6,541,918 of record JBAMCE010000290.1, on the reverse strand, counting down.
GCCCCGAAAAACTCAAAAACTTGGACACCACATTGCCCAAGCCTGCATTGGCATTTCCATTGCCCGATGAGGAGCCGCTAAAAGCAGTTATGGTAGTCAATACGCCAGTCGTCAAATCATTGGCAATATTGCCAATTGAGCGTATCTTTGGCGACACGACGGCTGTGATTAAAGTCTGGAAGTCCTTTATTGGCACCGGCGCCTGAATGTCCCACTGCTTATTCTTCTCGATATTCGATCGATCCAGCTGCTCAATCACTCGTGTCTTTGTGTCTAGAAAGTTGTCGATCTTCTGCAATGGAAGGTAGTCAGAGCAATCATTAATCAAAGAATGCATTCCATCGTATTCAACTACTTACACCAAAGACAAAGCCGAGCACGGCATTTTTCGCCTCAAATGTCGCATCGGGTAGTTTTCTTTTGTTGCGTTCAAGGTCAGCGCCTAACACCTCCTAGAATAGAATGGTGAAAAGAGAACACAAAAGAGATTGGCAAGGTGACATTTGATTCGCGGGATTTGCCAAATTGAAGGCCACTTCTAGCCATAGTTGCGCAATTTCTAATGCCGCGCATGTTTCGGCTTTAGAACCAATTGAGCTGGAACCTCAGCCAGGTGACTTTCAAGCTACGACTTTAGAAAATATCGATTTGTCAAATTTGTGGACACGGGTAAGGTTGATCAGACTAGGTCGCTGATAATCAACCCTTGTGGTGATCATTTTATTTGTTGAATTTTACTTAAAAACGCGGCAGATATTAATATTTGTTGATTGACCGTCCCCGACGTGAGCCAGCAATTTTAAGCACTTTGTGCCGCCGATATGCGAGTAGGCAGACATTAAGATGGACCAACACATTCTCGTCTTTTCGCAAAGTATAACAAAAAAGAATTGACCGTTGGGTGCAACAGACTGCATAGTACTCCTTTAAAGCCCTGGCTTCCAGAATTGAGTAAGATAATACGCCTAAAATTTGACACGTCCCCAATGGGCATATATATATTTGTAAGGATCCATCTTTGGAGGATCCCATCAATAGCCATCCCTTACTTATATACCCTTGTATTTGTTATTATAATTCTGCCTTAGCATAGAAAAATATACATCCGATCCAATAAGGTACATATATTTATTCTTGATCAGCATCAACAGCCGAGTCGGTATCGCTCTCTCTCAGTTTTAGGACTTTCATGAATCTTTGCATTGCAAGCATTAAATAAATCGTAGCCGAACGGGTCGAATCACTATACTATATAGCCGCCATATAAATGATCGGTTGAAACGAAGGCTTATTAATGAAAAACTTTGTTATTAATCAATCTTATCTTGACCAAACTCGGCATGATTAGATCCACTATGCTCCTTCTAAATGGGCCAAGCCTTAATAACATTGTAATAATGTTAATTCCACGATGGTATTTAATCTTCGGCGTGCTAAAGATAAGGGTTCCTTCACGTCTTTTTGCAATTTGGTCATATTAGCTCAAAAGCTGCAGATGTAGGCTTTGCGGTTTTGCACATCCCCCATAGGGGATTAGATGTAGACAATTATATATTACAATGTTGTGGAGTATTCAATAGCAGCGAATACAATTATGTTCATACGGGGACAGAAAAATCGACAGCAAAACAGACATTGTACAAGACCAACAAATTCTTTTCACTTTTTAAACAAGTATAAAAATATAAACTTGAAATCCAGTTAGACCTAAGCCGATTAAGACCGCAACACTACCGATCAAAATTCAAGGGATTGATTATATATAAATTTATAGACTCAAATATATGCACACGCAGAAAAACATGTTGACCGCTTACGGTTATTCTAAGACCCTACAATATAGGTATCACGGGCTTTGACAGCAAGGCGACAATTCGGCATTCAATACAATCATGTTTGTAGATGCTTAAAATTCATAACGTCATTGTCAACTGAAAAACAAGCACTTGTATGCGTTTTTCGAATGTACGTACACCAAAATTCACTCATTTCTAAACAAAACGCATGCGCAACGCGCACAGCCCATGCCATTTACCTTTTGTTGTTGTACGGTCAGCTTGTAGTGCAGATGACTGTGGCAACGTACAGATAATTAAACGAACTGAAAATGTTGTTGGTTTTTTAATATTTCAAATAGTGAATACCAGTAAAGCCAGTGATTACTTTCCAATGTAAAGCATACACTTAAGGCTGACTTAACAAATGCACACTCACTAGTATGTAAAAAAGTCTCTACTAAATATCGAAATATCTCACAGATTTGATTTGATACACATAAAATCACTCTGCAAGTTAAAGGATATTTAGATAGCATATAGAGAATAATGAGGCTATTCCTTTAATAATGTTAGGTCGTCGCCTGTTGATGCTGATTGGTGCAAGAATATATTGCGTTATAAGCAATGTCTTTTGCTTCAAGCACTTGCCGCTTGTTGAAATGATACTAAATTTCTGTTAAGCCAAATAAAACTATTTACCAAATAAAATTTGCATAGTGCTTCAAACTATTAATAATTATAAGCACGGATGTTTTAGCCGGGTGTAACCGACTGCGCAATACTCGACTCATAGTTAAATTACCTATCAAATCATTCGAAGAAAGACACGTAAATATACGATAAATATTATTTATAATAATGAAAATTAGTCTTCTTATCATTCGCTTATATGGATCTCTGAATGGACATTGCCCAAAACTAATAACATTTTTCACTTATTGAACCGATTATTTACAAGTTATTAAGTAACAAATTTGTATCCAAAAGAGAAGGAATATCTTAAACGATACTTATAAGAAACTTAGAGATGAGTTGATTCTTTTAAAACGGACAATATCCTCACCAGTCACTTCTTTATCTAAGTCTCCTGTTCCCGTCAAGATTAAAGTGTGGATGTGCGTTTGCCCAACGCACCAACGCAAAATTAAAAAAAAATTTCCCCTTTAGATATATATATATATAGTCTTGATTAGGACGACGAGCAAAGTTGTTCTAGCCATGTACATCTGTCAGTCCGTCTATTCTCGTGTATTGTTAGAGCTAGTATAGATAGTAGGGTAACATAGTAATGCAGACCAATTTCTTTTTGTATGAATTTCCCAGTTTTCATCGAAGTTAAGAAATTCCCATATTTAGAGGTAAAGAGCTGTGCTTTGATATATATACAAAATAAGTTGTCATAGTGGATGCCCAATTTTCACCCTCATTTTCACAAAGATCGTACTAAAACAGCAGATATATTAAAGAATAAAATTCCCGCTATGTGGGTCTCATGGAAGAGTATTTGAAGTATTGGAAATATACTGGTAAAAGTGAATGTGTGCTTTGGTGTTAGCAAGGAATTCCTTCTTAATTCTATCACAGCAGTTTTGTGCGGGATACAGGGTATCTCCTAGTGCACCTTGTTACTTTTCTTGAGCAAGCGATCTTTTCGCTTCAAGGTCACAATTTTGAAACTCCGAACGGCTTGTTAACTGGATATGCACTTGTACGCAGCTATGCGTACATCGGATCTGTACACTCCTAAAGGCGGAAAACAGTATCAGTAGCGACTTCAATCAACCACAAAATTAGCAAGTGCTCAGCTGCAGCTTACACAACATAAACAACTAAAAATAAAAAAAACCAAAAGGCGCAACAAAGGGGCTAGCAGGCAGTTAGCAAGTGACTTTTACGCCTCAGTTGTAACTGCAGCAGCAACAGCAGATGGTGGGGCAAAGGAGCTCCCAACAAGTTTGTACCTCTCATGACACAATGGGCGCTGGCAGTCGCAGATTGCAGTCGCTGTGTTCATGAGTTGGACGATGTTTGCTTCCTAGTTTCTGTTTGCTGGTTGTTTACTACTTTACCTCTGCATTAATGGGATTCAGGTCGGCAGGCTCGCTATTGTCCTGTAGCTCGGACAGTGGCTCCGCAGGTGCCGATATCGTCAGTTGGGTTGTGGCCAATAATAGCAGTGCCATCATCATGTATTTCATTGCGAACTTCATTTTGTTAGCTTACGTCCTGATGCTCTTACGGATCTATTCAGTTGCAAAGAAAAAGAAACAAACAAAAAGAAGCGGTCAGTTTGTATTTCCAGGCGTGACACACGGCGCATGCGCAATGTCGTCGTATGCGACCTTTAGCTGTGGGGCTCCCCAAAATTAAATGCTCAGCCCATTTTACATAAATACATATGTATATACTCTATATGCACGCACCAACAAAATTGTAGTAAATGAGCTTCGTAAGCCACAATTGGTATGCAAACCGAACAGAAACACACAACAGCTACAACAGCCCGCAATTACTACAACACAAGCCAAACTTTTGGAGCAGCTGCCGCAGATATGCGATACTAGCACGTTCACTAACTTTAAGCAAATGACTGCAGACGAAAGTTACTTCAATGATTTAGCAGTGGCCAAAAATCGGTTACACAGCCAAAGCGCAGTCGTCGAGCTTTTGCAGTCGACGTCGGCGTCCGCATAGACCTCATTTGGCCAACAACCAAAAATACAAACAACAAATATACATTCGACCATAAATACATATATACATATATACATATATACATATATATAAATATACATGTATATGTAGATATTATGCGATCATACCAACGAGTGGACATGCATGTATTGTACAATTGTGTATATGTATGTATGCATGCATATACGTTTACAGTACATGTGTACAAAATGGAAGACTGAGAAAACCGAATTGAATTTTATTACGCGCGCGCTCGCATAGGCGTCAATGGCTCGGCAACGGCAATATCAGTATTCAAGGCGGCGTCAGCGTTGACGCCGACGCTGCCGTCGCTGCCGTCGGCGTAGACGCTGATGTCGGCGTTAACGCTGCTGTTAGCGCTGGCGCAGCGTTGAAGCGACAAACACGTTTTGAGCGCAAATTTCAACAAAACTGCTCAATAAAGTGCAAAAGTTGTAATGGAGCCACTAACAACAACTTTTAAGGCTCAGAAACCTCTTTAATTTGTTGCAGCTGTAAGTGTTCGTTGCTGGATTTTTTGCAATGCTCTTTTAATTTGAACTTTTGGTTTTTAATTAAAACACAAGTTGCTCGTACATACTTATACATACATAAGTTCGCATGCGCAATCATTTTGATTTACTCCATTCTTATTTCAAGCACATTTAATGATTATTTTGGAGTCTACTGCATCAACTTAAAAGCATAATATTAACACATATGTATGTACATGAAATGAATAACATACATATGCTGTGTACAAAGAATGACTCTCCCTTTCACTACCCTACATCATTTTAAGAATCCCCCTATTATTTTGAATACCCTTTACGCAATTTGAATAGGTATAAAATCATATTTAAAATATTGTATATATCACGCAGCAGATGGCATTCCAATTCATATATATTAATGCATATTCTCGACCGATATAATGAGCTTAGCTGCTTCAGCCACTTTCGTCTGTCTGTCTATATGACAGTCGCAGCTACATTAAAGATTAAAAAAGCACTTACCATACAATATATAGACGAAAAGCTTAAAAAAATAAAAATTTGTAGGCATCCATTTTTAAGAATCTCTCATTATGTATATGCCCGCACAAGCAACAATGCGCACAAATTGAATTTTTCTTAAATTTCGGCCGCATTTCATCCCTTTTGAAGGTAAGAGTAATATGAAATGAGGGTTTACAACGTCGATGCATTCGTGCACTTCAGCTCATTATTGTTGGTAAGGGTACCTAAGCGTTGGCATGTGTTCATTGAAATTATGTGGACGTGCTTTGCACGCACACTTGAAAAATGTTATATATGGATAAAAGCATGCATTTGTGTGCCTGTTGGTTGCCTGCCTGTTATAAGCAAATTTGAAAAGATTTGAAGTTTTTGGGATTTTTGAATTTCAAGCTCTATGAATGTGCAGATCATGGGGACCAAAAAATGGATTGTTGATTGAAAAAGCTAAATATTTGAAGTCAAGAATGTTACTATAAATATATTATCGCTCCAATGTTGTTTTTTGGTATATTTCAATATTTGGAAAATTTAATTTTGTTATCATTTAAGTGATCAGTCACTTAACCAACATATGCAAGTGCACCAAGCGTCTACCCTTCTGCCCAACGGGCTGCTGCAGGTTATAAGGGATCAACAGTCATTTAGCAATCCACACCCGCATTCATAATAAAGAAGTAAGAGATTCTAGTCGTGAGCTCCCTTCTAGGGGATACCCTGAACCCTCTTCTTCTAACAACAAAAATTGCTCAAATAATAGGATTTCGATATAGATTTGTACGACAAGTTATCGAATATCGGACACAAACTCGATCTGCGCAGGCACTAGGAGGACCTACAGCTAAAGTCTCTGGCTCTTATAGGTTCTGATATACTTGCGTTCATACATACGGACAGACGGACAGACGGACAGACAGACGGGCGTGGCTAGATCGACTAGGCTATTGATGCTGACCAAGAATATATAAACTTTATGGGGTCCGAGATCCGTCCTTCTGCCTGTTACATACATTTACACAATAGCAATATACCCTTTTTACCCATTTTCAATGGGGTATACAAAGAGTGGCGTCCGTCAGGCGCATGCCAATCATACAATTTTCTTTCGCGACCATGATCTGCTCATTCACACACATGTGTGTGTAGAGCTCGCAATTCAGAAATCCCGAAACAAGTATCAGATCAATTTTTACAAAGATCTTCGAAAATGAGTTTGAAGCTAAGGGGATGGTAAGCAAACAGCTTTTGCCGATGCAGTCGTTGGAACATGTATTTTTCCAGATTATTTTGGTTATCACGTAGGAAACTTTAATTTTGAGAAAAGCCGCCAAGGGAATTTTCATTAAATTCATTGGGTATGAGTTTGAACCGCCTTTTCACCAAAGAGGGATCGGTTTGTCAGAAAATGAAGAACACTTCTTAAATAAATTTGAACAGAAATCTTTGAAAATGAGTTTGAGAAGAAGAACAAATAAGTTTTTCCATACTTGCGGGAGGAATCTCGAAAAATTCCGTCCCATCACTATCAGTCAGTCATTGATTTTCCTACCCTCCATGGATAGGTTTTGGAAAATAACAGCCACTAGTGTTGAATTGTGGTTTAAATTAAAAGCTAATTTTCTTAGCATTCGCTCGGGTTTTGTCACGTGTCTACATTTTCTTCTTTTACATAACATTCTGTGCACCTTTCACAGCGAGAATGCTTAGCTCGTTCGTAAGATAATACAACTAGCTTACCCCAAATGCCAAAAGAAAGTGCTTGTCTTAGCTCTTTGTCTATCGCGGATATAATCGACTGTATCTTATACGGACAGACATACGGACATTCCATAAAACCTATAACAGAATAACTTGTGAAAACTTTTTACTAGGCATGTTCATCTGTATGTGTGTCTGCGTCGGTTGCGGCATCTATATGGGCAGTTCTGATTTTTTTTATATGATCGATAACTTGAATGTTTCAATGCAATCCGAAATCCTAGTAATTAGCATATCTCTTAGGTGATAGCAGCTAAATTTTACATTAAGCTTCTCGTATATGTAAGCAGATCAAGTATATTTCATTATTTGGATACCGCCCCATCCTTCAAAGTCAAATATATGTACAACATATTATTCCAATTGAAACTCCTGACTGATTTTAGTAAGAGAGGTTAAGAGCATCTCCTAGTTGGACAGCCCCGGATTAAAGCGCTCTTACTTGTTTTATTTTACGATGTCTACATTCATTTCCTCAGCATTAATCATTATTCCTATTAAAAGCTCCGATTCCTTTTTAACATATGTCAGGGATAATAAGAGGCAGAGACTGTAAGTTTGACATTTTTGTTCTCTTGTCGAATACGCAGCTCAAGAATAATTCATATCTTAAAATAAAATGGACTAGTGGCTTGAACAATAATTATTTAGCCGTAAAAAATTGAGTTAACGTAATTGTTTTTTACAGCAAGCTCAGTTGATTTTGGTAGAGGGGGATTAAAGTCCCGACGTTCTTTATACCCTTAAGCTGTGTCAAATGTCTGTCCCCAGGACGGATGACCTTTTAAGGCAGGCAGTCACACGGAGTCGGATCCCAACATACTCTTGCCCACAATGACATAAACAAAGCGACAGATGAAAAACGAGACATCCAAACACGATGCAACTGACATCGCTTGCAAGGTCGAACCAGTTGAGGGAGCAACTATCTACGGTCTCTACAAATATAAGTACTTCATTGTCGACGTCGAAGAATCTGAGCAACAGCTGCTTTATCCTACGGCTTAAACTGGGTTTGGTGGAGCTGGTTTTTTCTTTTGCTCCGCTTCACAGTGTGTTAATTAACTTTCATTTGTCACACTCTGTGCGCATAAAAAGTGGGTAAGACGGGTATAATAGTTTTGTGAAAATGTATGTAACAGGCAAAGAAAGCATTTTCTATCTTCGTTAGTATCAATAGTGGAGACAATCTAGCCTTGTCCACATTTATGAAATTGTCAAGTGTAGAATCTATCGGAGCTAGAAACTTAAAATGTAATAGACGTAACCTACTTCTAGTATCCATGCCCGAGTATATTTCATATGATCGATAGGTTGTTCTGTTTTCAATCAAGCAAGCAATCAATAAAAATTAATTATTAAATCCAATTTTTTAAATATGTTTCATAGGTTTTAAGAGAAAGGGCTGATTAAATATGCTTTATACTGTAAATAGACTTCCAACTGCTATTGTATTGTATTTTATATTGTACAATATAAAAACTATACATGTATACTATATTAGCTGGTCTTTCCATTAAGACATCTATATTTAACCAAATTTTGCTCGTGGAAATTTAAATCAACCCGTACTATATAGAACTCTACATCTAAACTTATATTTCACATAGTTGGCATCAGTGTCTTCCGCCCATTTTCGACTTGAAGAGAGAATCTCGAAGCCTAAAAATATAAATAAACGTTACTTTATATAACCAATCACCTGCATTTGCCATCCAATAAAGGGCGGGCTTAGCGAAAAACGAATCATATAATTATTACAATAAAAGCATACAAATGTTATTTGTGATTTTCCAACTTTAGCAGGAAGAATTTCCTCTCATAGCGTGCACTCTTATCACGTAGTAAAAGTAAAAATTGTAGCTTCCTTGCTTTTACAGTTTGTTTTGTGCGTTGATCACCAAACAGTCAATCAGGATTAACAGTCTTATATAATACATGTACATGGTCTTTGGCTGTGTATACATGCAACTTACAGTGTATACATACATTCAAATCATACATACATTACAAATCCGAATTTGGTAAGATGTATGAGACGATGGAAGTTCGTTTGGTTTATGGGGGCGCGAAAGAAAAAGCAGCGCTGCCGCGTAAGTTGCTCAGTTCACCGCACATGAGTTTTTGTGTTATGCATGAATGCATCTGTAAGTACCTGCATTCACATTCCGCAATTCATATTTGGCTATATCTTATGATTTGATCATTTCAAAGCGTGGTGGTATATGCGACAATATTGCACTGATTGAGTTATACACGATTCCTAGTTGATCTTGTATTGTACCATGCACATATTGAAAATGGTTAGAAAGAGTATAATGGCTTTGTGCAAATGTATATAACAAGCAGAAGGATGCACCTACGACCTCATAAAATATATCTGTATATTCTTGGTCAGCATTTATATTTCAGTCGATCTAGATCATGTCCATCTGTCTGTCTATCTGCCCGTATGTATGAACGCGTTGCTTTCAGACCCTATCATCATCTCATCATTGATAAGTTGACCTATTTCCAGACATCCAGAATCCAGGAATCGTTATCGAAACACTATTCTTCAGCATATATCGTAGGCTTAAAGACCTGGAAATATCAAATTTGACATGTAGCTTCTCATGTAGTATACACAGATCAAGTATATTTAACTTTTTGGGTAGCATCAAGAACCAAGTCGATCTGGTTGTGTCCGTCTATCAATCCATCCGTATGTTTAAACGCCAATCCCATAAACTATAACTTAATCATAATTTGGTATTGCATATTGATTAGAAGGGTAATAGACGCCATCGATGTCCCTATGACCTAGAGCCCATATTAAGTAAACTACAAGACGATAACCATCCTTTGAAAAGTTTTGCTTTAGTTGGCACCTGATATCGAGCTGGAGGATATTAATTGAGGACACTTGATAGGTCGGCAGTTCGAAATAATACATACTCGAACCATCTCGGAGAGTGTTTTTATACCCTGAATCCATTGAAAATGGGTAAAAAAGGTAAAATGTATTTGTGTAAATGTAAGTAACAGGCAGAAGTAAGCATAAATATATATTCTTAATCAGCATCAACAGCCGAGTCGATCTAGCCATGTCCGTCTTTCCGTCCGTCAATATGTATGAACGCAAGGAGCTTAGAACCTATAAGAGCTAGAGACTTGTATTTTAGCTGTAGGTCCTTCTATCGATAAAAATCGATATCGAAATCCTGTTTTTTGAGCGAAGTGGGTAATTAATAAGAGCTACAGTCACCATAGAGGATATGTTGCTTCTAGAATAGTATAAATAGTATATTACTTTATACCTATCGCCCACTTCCCCGATACTACAGAAAAGCTATAAATCAAGTTAATAACCCAATTTGTATTGCCCACCAATTTAAGTAACAATTTTAATGCAATTGTCATTTGGATAATACAAGAATATTTTATAGTACAATAAGATCTACTGCTAAAAACTTTCTCAAGATCGCTTTAGAAACACAAAAGAAAATGTGTTTTTACTGCCCACGTGTTTGCGGCAGCTAGCGCAAATTGTAAAAATTTCTGTATACATGGACACACATACATACATGCGCGTCTTCTTTGAATTACTATTTTAATTCGTCTTTTTCACATTAAGACTCAATAGTTGGTGTGGCTGTTGGATAGAGGAGGCGGCAAGTCGTTCGGTTAATTGCGAGCTTGAAACGTACCAAGGGAAATTTTTTAATTTAATTTTTATTACTACGATAGCAAACGAGTGCGTAGACACACTTGACTGAAAATGCTGTTAGGCGGAAGTGTGTAAGTCGCCTTATTGCTCCTTATTATTGACTTTACACAGTAAGCCTTGCCGGTCACGAAATTGCCTAGCGTAGATCTGTAGAGATTCTTATCTTAGCTCAGCGTGATAAAGTTTCAAATCTTGCCTGTAGGGGATAAGAGCGAGGAAGTTGGTTGCAGGATACTCTTGCGGGCTACAGTACCCTGAATCTGGGGGGATCCTAAGGTTCTCTTAAGTAAGTTTAAGTGACCATAACTATGTGTGGTCTGTGTGCGTCTCTCATGCGAAGCGCAGATAAGATAGCGGTCATTCTTCTTATGAGGCCGATTGGAAGGACTTTCTAACTCTATCTTTTGCAGAAACGCAAGTATTGTACTTAGCACTGAATGTCAGGCCAGTGTGGTTAAGCCAGCAATATCAAAATACTAGTGGCCGCAACACTTCGAAAAAATTGAATTTATACAAAAAACGAACAAAGCACACAACTAATATGATTTTTTAGCTTGTGCACAGAGGATATTAACTATTTCTGCAACATTTAACTCTACGTGCTCACACACAATTTCACTTTTCTTTAGCCCCACACTATGGAGAATAATACAATGAAAATGTTTTCATTTAATTTGTAACGCGTAAAAGGACACGTATCTAACACCATACTGTTTATATAATCAGAATGAGTATCAGCAGCCGAGTCGATATAGCCAAAGATAATGTAAGCACTTTATATTGCCTTTGATATAGCCATGTCCTACAAAGTCCGAAAAAATAAGTCATAAGGCGATGCACCTTGGCTAACGATAGGCCATAATTAGAGAAAACCCATCTATTCACAAGGAGTCCGCTTTCCAGATTAAATATGGCGGATCTGTTGTTAAGTTAATTTAAACGTGTTTACATTTTAAAGCCAGAGACAACAAATTTTGCTGATGGCCTTCTCTGAGGATCGAACAAAATATATTATGCTCAATATATTTATTTGGCGGCCAGTATGCCATTGACAGTTATTGGATTGCAAACTAAATTTAACAAACTTTATGAAATCATTGAAAATGGGTGAAATGGGTATAATGCAAATATTGTGCAAATATATGTAAGAAGGAAGCGTCTCTGACCCCATAAAGTAAATATATTTTTTCTCAGCACCAATAGGCGAGTCGATCTAGCCATGTCCGTTTGTCCGTCGGTCCCTCTGTTCATATGAACGCATTAACCTCAGAACATCGCAGAATAAGGGCTGGAGTCTTGAGTCTTTATGAAATCCTGCCACAATCTAAATGTAACTGACTTCTTGAACATACAAATATTTTATACCATAATAAGATGATACGATACTATCGAAAATTTCATCAAGATCGGTTTTGACTTTTCTCGTATCATACATGTACCCACACACACATTCATACGCGTCTGCTTTGAATTCTACCAACAGCATTGCTATTGCGATTGTATTGTTTTCTGTGCTGCTATTTTAATTCGTTTTTTCTTATTAAGACATAATTTTATGTGTGGCTTGATGTCTATGTTGAGTAGAGGTGGCGGCAGAGGCAAGAGGTCAAGTTGCGAGTTCGAACCCTATCGTGGAAACTATTTCTGTTTTGGCTGGTGTGGCTGTTGGGTAGAGTCGGCAGTAAGTAATGCGGTTAGTTGCGTGTTCGAATCCTACCAACGAAACTATTTTTAATTTTATTTTTATTACTGCAAACGAGCGCGTAGCCCGAGCAGCATTTTGTATTGGAATAAGAGGGTGCAGGGTATGCCATAGTAGGGAGCTCCCGACTTGAACTTCTTACTAGTTTTGCTATTGTAATTTTTTCGTCTATACGAATATTCTATGGCCCAATGAGAAAAAAACAAAATGTGTTGTAATATTAGCAAGCCACGTGGCACCTAGCGAGAAGGGCAAGTATTTCTATTTGAACGTGCATATGTATGTATTTTTTTTTTCGATTGTATTGAGTGCTGTGATGCGTCAACATATGTGCTGATATTTAATTCAGTTGTTTTCCGATTAGTGTTTACCTTTTTGGTTCTGTGTATCAACCAACTTGTAATGGGACAATTGTTTAAAGTACACAATTTTAATGAGAACTCTTATTGGGTTTGCAGATTTGGTTACCCCTCCAATTCCCCATTTTCTTGAGTATATTTCCCATCGGCTGTAAGTTTCTCAGATGCTCCCCCCGCTCCGTGGAGTTCCTGTGAGAACATATCTTCGTTAATTATGCAGTCAACGATCTGGAAAACTCCGTCAACTTCCTCATAAGGGAAATCACAGATATCACCAAAAACTCCGTCAGACTTCGTCAGAGGGTAAATAACCAAAATGGAGACGTAAAGATACTGCGTTACTGCAGGACCCGGTATGCACTTTAGTAAGATCTGGACCAGACGGTAATAAGAACTTTTTGCTGTGTAAGTTTGGACAAGAACAACGTAAGTAAGATGCAGCTGCGGTTCGACTGAGGTTCGGTCGAGCATAGTAGCCTTTTAGATGGTTCGGAATGGTTGACTGTGTGTTCGATCCCCGAAGCAAGCTGCACGTCTCCGGCAAAGCGCTGCTCATCAAAACGATGCTTACGCGCGATCAGACGAAATGTTTTAAGGAATATCTGTTCTGTAGGCTTTAATAACGTCAGTGACAAAATAAGCTGTTACAAAGGCTGGACGGTCAAATAAAACACCTCCATCGTGTCGGTGATGTTATTAGAAAATTGTGCATTTTAATTAGGTATTTAGCATTTAATTTTTCTAATTTGATGCATTGAATAACTAGAAAGACACTCGTTTTTGACGACCATTAATTAACATAAAATTAATAAATAAAATTTGGTGTCTCTAGCTCTCAAAATCTTAAAAACGTATGCTCAAAAATCGGCGTTCAATATAGCTTTTTATTGATTACTTGGAAATGGGGCATCTTATGAGCAAGTACGTTCCAAATTTTAAGTCTTTACCTTGTTTTATCTGAGCGTTCATACATACCGACAGATGAGCATGGTTATTTACCTTTGAGATCAAACTATCTATCGAAATTTGATGTTGAAGGTATAATTCCGTACATCGCTTGCTGCGTGTGTGAGTGTTCTAGCTTTTATGAGCTTCGAGATTTGCTTTGTAGAAAGGGTTGGTCATTACTTCCCAAATATCTTGTCTTTTACGCACAGATATTCAAAACATGGATAGATAAATGAGGCTATTGGTGCTGATCAAGAACATCCGAAGAATAACGTGATCATACATACGAACTGATATTCAGATGGAGGATTTGACGAATTGAATATGAAAATTTAGTCGCTCAACCGCTATATTATGAATTATTTTGTATTGCAACGCAAGTTAGTTGCAACGGCCATCTAGTTGATGTTATTAAGTGTTTTATGTTTGGGATTGGGTGTCTGGTCACCTCAAGTGGCTTTTAAGTTTGACGGCTTCGTCTTACATGCAATTGGGCTTCAGCACGGGCCTCATATCAAAACGAGACACTCGTAATATACCTATACCCTGGACCCATGTTCGAAATGGGTATAATGGTCTTGTGCCTATGTAAGTAACAGGCAGAAGGAAGCGCATCCGAACGCATAAAGTATATGCAATATATATTCTTTGACTGTCCATATGGATGATTACATTGATCTCATAAGAGCCAGAGACTTGAAATATTAAACGTTAGTGGTTGCCTTATTTAAAAGCAATCAATAAAAATCGATATCGACATCGATAATCGAGAGCTGGAGTAACATGGGACAGTAGGAAGAAACAGAGAAGCTATTAAGGGATATTGTGGCAATCCCTGTGTGTTGCAGGTGGTTGAGGGCTCGACACCGGCAGAGAGAGTAATGATTTTATTTAAATTTTACCCATTACGTAGGTGAAAAGTGTTAGGTTTCAGCTGCTTCTGGTTTTGGTAGAGGATGGTGCAGGGTATTTTTCTAGTCGGGAACTCTCGACTGGGGCACTCTTACTTGTTTTATGTAGCCGTTGTAACGCATCAGCTCACTTGGTATACCTACTCGGTCGAGTATTTGACATGGTCAAGACCCCAACGCTGCTCAAATTTTTTACTGCTCCAACGGCGCGACGTTGTTTTAGTGGTACCATCAACATTTCCCCTCTAGCCACTTGGTCTTACATATAAAACACAATTACGAGGTGGCCGATAAGGCGTCCTTGCGCACTTCGTTGGCCTGGCTATAATAGATCTTTCAAAAGTTCATTGCGCAAATGTTAAACGGTCGACGGGTCACTAGTATGCTATAATACATATGTATGTATGCACACGAATATATTTGTCTATGTATGTATACTGTAAAATAAAAATGAATGCATATGCATGCTGCTAGTCATCTTTTATTCACATTTTTGGGACCTAGTAATAGCGCATTAAATGTGTAGTAGTTGCTTGCAACTTGTTCTCCAGTCACTCGTCTGTCAGTTGTTACAACTATAATTTAGCATTGCTCAATATGCAGTCGCAGTTTGTTGTTTAGTTGCTGCTTCTGTCGACGTCGCTTCGCGTCGCGTCGCGTCGCGTCGTTCAAAATGATTGTCATTATACATTATTCATTTGTTTATTCATGTCACATGCTCTTAAGTTCTTAAATGCATTGCGATATACAAAATACTCACTTTGGACGGATCAGGGCTGCCGCAGTACACACAAATCTAAAACAGGTCCATTACCAACGAAAAATGACTCAGCCTCAAATCTTAAATAATTTGGTATACTATTATGTTGCATAGAATACTAATATGTCCGTATGCCATTTGGTAACAACAAATAGTCACCACGATCCATTCAGTTGTGCACACATTTCTCGGGCAATGCTATCAATTTTTTTTACACAAATAACTATAAAACACGAATAACGACCAAATTTTTTCTGTTTTTTATATAAACTATATAGAAGAAATTCCTCGGAGTCGCACGGGTCAAATAAATAAAATTAAATATTCAAGTGGCATTTAAATTGATTCCCCCGACTTCAGGCAGATACAAATGTCCAACACACGTCTATGTATTTTAAATCATTGAAAAAAACACAACTTTTCTGCATTAAATAAGAAGAAATCTTCAATCCTGTCAAGAATTTGAAGCCAAATATTTTTGGTCTGTGCACATAATACCAATACTCTGTACATAATATCTCTAAACAGCGTAATCTAAAACCCCGAACTTGTAAAATATTACGCACATTGGAGCCGCAATATGTTCTTCTCCCAAAAGTCAAGTAGAGTAGACGCCACATTCCAAACAAAATTTCATTCCAATATATTATATACATAATACATTTTAAAATTAATTTGTTAATCGGCTGGTAAGTTTAGAATCTGCTATGTCGGTTGCTAGTGAATTACCAGCTCGAAATATCATTAACAGCGTCTGAACAGTACAAAATGATCGAATACTTGGATAAATCAATTGCAAACGCCACAATTCAAAAGTGGCCGCGACAATTTTAATAATAATCCAAGCAAAACCTAGACGACCCAAAATTCCAAATCGTTTGGTGCGTTTTAGAAAAGTAGGTGAATTAATTTCTATTCTTCTGGCAGAATAATTGAATTCATAATATTGTTCGACATCAAATGAAGATGAGAGACGAGCCAAAAGCAGTGTTTTATATGCTAAAGTAGATTTCTGTCATCAACCACCCTCCCTTTATATTCGTATGATCTATCACCATGTGACTAGTTTGATTTCCCAAATCAGAAAACTGCGGGGAAGGAGCTTTTTGCGAAGACGTTCCAGCCATTCAAGCAGCCGTAACAGATATGCTAAAGAAGTGGGCAATCTGGCTTACAGTTCCGATCGTTGTATGCGATTAAATGGATTATATTTAAAATGAATGTTAGCTTTGAAACAGAAAAAGTATTTGAAATATTTCTGTTGGCTCCCAGTCACTTTTGATTTCTTTATATGTGAATATCGACGGCCCAAATAAACGGTTGAAATTAGTTATAAGTATTATTTTATTAGAAAACATGTTAAGGAATGAAAAGGACGCCCCACAAGATATGTTTAACATTATAATCGCCCGCAATAAGAAAGCGAGGATCTATTATTCCAATAATATTTTGAAGTTCACAAATATTTATTATAAAAGTTTAAAATTAACATGTTCCTATCCCTCGTTGCCCCTGAATCGTGCTTTCGAATCCCACAGAATCGCGTATACCTTGCTTTTTATTATTATATTACATTTTTGCAGCTCCGCCAGCGCTAATATTAACGGGATGATAATCGATGTATGCTGGATAGGAATCAGATATATATAAAAGACAACCATCTTTTCATTAATCATCAACGTATCGATCATGGGCAATAATTCAATAATTTATCTAACATATAACTATTTCAAATTAAAAGCATGGGGTATTGGGCAGTCGAGCACGATCGACTTACTTGATAACTGTGGAGTATTTGGGTGAATTCAAAGGTTAATTCGTTCCATGTGCGGCTAGTGCAAATTACTCAATGTTTATAAATCGTATCTTGTGGGTTTAGTTAGCTTGTAGTTGAACAATTACACTGGCCATAAAGACTGATTATAAAATGTGGTTTTATATGTACATAAGTTATTTGCCGCGACGTAAGCTGTAGTTAAGCTGGCATGCTAGTTTAGCGATCACTGCTCGAAGGTTGTCTTAAGTGACCCAAGTTGAGATTGCTGAAATATTCCAAGAAAGAGTCTTGGAAAATATATATGACTAGAAACACAATTTTACACTAAATTAATTTGGGCAAACATACCATACTTCAGTGTTCGTTGTATGTTTTCATAATTTACTTTATTGGCGTGCTGGCAGAGAACATTTATGCCCAAGTTCTACGCTGACGATGGTTGTTTAGTTCATAATAATACCAATTAGACTGTTCTTGACAGCAGCGCCCGACTAAGTGATACGCACGATATCGTAGATATTCTAACTTCCTTTACCTATATAAAATGATATTCATTATTATAACCTGACCCCGTTATATAAGTTTAAGCAAGTAAGAGGTTCTAGTCGGGAGCTTTAGGGACTAGGAGATACCCTGAACCCTCTTCTTCCAACACCAAATGCAGATAAGGGTATATACTATTCTAAAATCTACATGTCAGTTTGGTGACTGTAGCTCTTTATTAACCAAAATTCCTCAAAAAACAGGATGTTGATGTCGATTTGTATCGATCGAAACGGAGTAAGTTATCGATTAACTTAACGACCTGCGAGGGCACTAGAAGGACCTAGAGCTAAAATTTCAAGTCTCTAGCTCTCATAGGTTCTGAGATCCTTACGTTCATTCATACGGACGGACTGACGGAAGGACGGACAGACAGACAGACAGACGGACATGGATAGGACTATTCCTTTATTTTACGCAAATGCCGGCACTACTAATTTATCAATATAGTCATTTGCGGTTGACGGTGTCCCTCAAACATGCACCTATTTGCACAAGTTTATTCGTCAAGCGAGTTTAACGTAACTGCCTCTTGCATATTTAGCCCACAAAGCAGTCAATTCACACTATAAGTGCGCTAACGATGTACTCCAACACTCTCACTCTTAGAGGACGAGCCGGCAAAAAGCCTCCAAGCGCCTGCTCGTATTCCGACATAAGCTTAAAACGACCAACTGCAATACACCAGATTACACACCAGTGACTGAACAACAGGCTCCTCCACGAAAGGAACAAACTCATTCATATTGGCGACAGCCTGAGGCATGGCAAAAGCCTGTCGAGCAGGAGCTTACGTTTAGCTCCCTGACTTTGATGTCCGCCTGCCCGTATGAACATCCGCGTCGATCTCGTAAACTATAAAAGCTAGATACTCTATATTTTTATCGTATATTCTGCAATGACCCCTCTTCTATTTTCAAATCATCTATAGTTTGCCATTCACATGAAATTTGAGCGTATCTCGGAGCTTAAAAGAGCTAGTCATTTTGTATATAGAATTTCGTATGCTATAAAGGGGTTCAGAACATTTAAAAACAAATGGAAGCGACCAGTAAATATCCGGAGTGATGCAGCAATTGGAATTGGAATGTCGTTGAGCAGTAGCTTGCCTTATTCAAGTTGGCTTATTATTTACGAAATAATTACATTACCAGCAATGTTGTATGGTGTTAATATCAATTGCTATAAGAAGACGACTCAAGCTACCACTTGTCTGTGAGCTCAGAGGGGCGCCTTCTTACTTAACCTCCGTTTGCTCAAATTAGGTTTCGTTGATGTCAATTCTGTAGAGTTTGAGTTTATTAGTCCACTTTAACGTCCCCTGAACAAGCAACCACATACAAACAAGATCTGCGCATTTTGAATAAATTCAGGCCTTGAATATAACACCCAAATGCTTGTATATGCCAAGCGAAAACCTTCGTATAAAATATAGGACATATACGCATAAAATAAACAAGAAAGATCGGCTATCCAATGATGATCGGCACGCCAATGATGAAATACCCTTGTGGGCTAAACAACTTACGGCTTCGCAGATATGTGCGAGTAATGAAACACGTATATGCAGAGTTTTGTGAAATGTTCTTTAAAAAAAATTTGTTTTGTCATACAAAAACAAAGTTATTTAGTTAGTTAGCAAAGTTACCCTCTGCGATGGTTTTAAAATTAACATAACCTATTATAATTTACATATTTTAAGCCTCTAGACACATAGGCGGACAGTCCGAAAGAACACACTAACCAACAGCACATATACTTTATTCGATAAAAGATGCCACCTGTTACATACATTTGCGTACGAGCGTTATACTCTTTTATATGCATTTTAAGTGGGTACACGATATAGGATGAAATCCCAGTTGTCTTCAGAGTGCAGAAGATTTTGTGTTCCTGAGACATACATCTTTTGTGCGATTTTTGATATTCTGCTCAAAAAGTAAAAGGAGTATATTGGTTTTGTGTAATGTCGTGCTTGCCTCCTCCAGTCTGTCTGAAGAAAAGTTTTCCGTCACTATAGAAGCATGCACGTACTTATATCCCCGTCTGATTTTATGTACGTAAATCCTAATCTTAGCTAACTCGACTCTGCTTTGTGTTTACAGTGTAAGAGTTATCAACAAATAAGTTATTTTCCAGCCAACTGCTACCAATGCAAGTATATTATATTGTATGATGCCAATGCAATAAACAAGAAACCAAAATTGCGTAGTATGCATATTGTATGTTATATCGTAAAAGACAACAACTTGAATGAATAAAGATATTCATTTTCGAACGATCGTTCCTAAGACATATATATGATATATATAGCTGATATGATCGGCGCCAACACTGGGATTATCTTCAGCGTCGTTATCATAATGAAGAATACTTTATCGACTTACAGATGCCTCTTTTAATGCGTTATACATATCATGACAAAATTAAGGTTAGCTTGGTAAGAGTTAAAAACTAGCATTTAATATGTATATAAAAATCACACTTAAATAATTTACACAATGTAAAAGCAAAAAAAAAAACAAACGTGATAATAAATAGCAGGCGAATGTGCATATAAAATTTCAAAGCCCAGTCGCACAAAGGCATTTTTTTTGCCAATTTGATAAGTTTTTCAGTTGCTTAAACATTGATTTGCCTAACCAATTTCAGGGCATTGGAAAAAAACTTTAAACGAAATAGGAGTATTCATTACGAAAATAAAGCCATCAAATCTGTTAAAACGGTCAATAAACTTATTGACCGACTTATGCAGATGCACATCTACACAGACACTCGCAGCCAAACAACTAATATGACAGACAAGCTGGTATACCTGTATTGCAACGCCCCCTCGCTGGTTTACCTTGAACGCGGGCAGATTGTGCTCTACTTTCATGGCATTTACTTTCGCTTTTTATATATGAACATATATGAATAGCTAAAGTGTGTGTGTCTGTGAATACTAATCGCCATAATATGAGGCTTTGTTATTGTTCAAACTGTGTCGACGCTTCTGCTGCTGGTGAGGTTTATCTTGATTTAAGGCATCGCAATCGAGCCCAGTCAACCCGATGAGCGAGCCAAACGCACAGTTTCTCAACGACCTTGAGACTGTTACCGGTTTCTTTGCGCCAACAAAAACCGTCTGGCTTTAACACTGATTATGGGCATGCACAATTATGTATGCCTGTATTTCTGACAGTATGTGTGTGCGTGTGTGTATGCGCGCAAGCTGTGACCATCTTTGGCGGCTTCGACTTTTTTCGTGCTCATCTTCACCTGTACGCTATAACATTGGTTAACTATAGTAAGATCACGACATTCGCATCCGAAATGGTTTCGAATTTTAATTTATTTAGTTACTTTAACATATACACCATACACGAATATTTTGTGATCTATATATATATTAAACTAGTGCGTATCACCCGGATCTACCCGGTTCAAATTTTGAACATCAGATTTTCCGTACCACCTTGAGCCTAAATTTTAACTCATTGGAGTCACATGAGTATATTTGAAAAGGAGTTTAAAAATGAGGAAAATGCTAAAACGTTGCAAGCAAAAGTTACTTTCCGAATTTTTCGATAATAAAAGTCAGATAAATTGACAGGCAGTGCTTGCCTGTCTGCCTGCCTCTTATCTTATTTTGAAATATCTTCTGGATTTCCTTGCATTTAAATTTAAACTAAATTCAATATGTGTGTTATTTTGGATATACTTGTTCCCAAAGAAATAGCATAATGATCTCCATTGGCCCTATTCCTATTGTTGATGATGATTAGACTTAACACTTGGAACATATATTTATACAATTATAGTGTTACAGCTAATAGCTTCGCGGGCAGTGGGCATGCAATCTAATTTGATGGTTAGATTCAGCTGTAACATTCTTCCTTCTTGTATTACCCTATATTATATATAATATAGTTTAAAAAGGCATCAACTTTAGGTAGGTTCACGCACTCCCATGCGTATACAAATATATTGACATCACGGAGGCTCATTTCTTTATTTCCTGCTCAATGTG
This sequence comes from Drosophila kanekoi, assembly GCA_037075305.1. Taxonomy (NCBI): domain Eukaryota; kingdom Metazoa; phylum Arthropoda; class Insecta; order Diptera; family Drosophilidae; genus Drosophila; species Drosophila kanekoi. The sequence continues at coordinate 6,519,951 of JBAMCE010000290.1, read as the reverse complement.
CAGACCTCTGAATTCATATGACGAATCGCTTTCGACCCTAAAGGAAGTTTCAGTAAGAGTTTCAGCTTCGTACTTTTATATTTCTTAACCATATATTACCTACCTATGGAAATTCTAAATCTACCTTAAGTCAGGCAGATGGAGGACTAACAGTTGAACATTGAACATCAAAAACTGCTGAATAATCTTAGTAAGATGGCTAGATTTTGCCGATAATCAGAAACACATCGCAAATGAAATCACAAATAACGTTCAAAATGAGTTAATAACCAATCGGATTGTAAACTAAAAAGCTTTCATTTTAAAACCGGCTGGTTGAGTTTCATCAGCCGCTGAAACACGAATTCAATAGGTTTTAAATTAGAGTTTTAAAAAGTTTAAGGTCCTATTGCGCTTTTAAATTAGTTTTAATTCAATTGGCAAAAAATTGAAACTTCGCTCAAATTACAGTGGTTACAAAGGTGTGAATTTCGCGAAAAGTGTCAGACACACAACTGAGAACATTAGTTCCGCCTTTTTTATCAAATGAATTCTATCCAATCGAATGGTAACAAAAAATGTTTCTCACAAGAGTTTTCCGCGATTTGTTCACACTTGCCTGCATCTTCATCACATAAAGTAACTACATTAACAATTTAAACTATCTAGCTTTTACGGTTTGTGCTGTGTGTTGATCACAATACATTAGACAGTTGGTCAGTGCGTCAGTTTTACATGTAGAGTTAATATAAGGTTTCTATTAGAAACTTAAGACATAGACTAAAATCCCGTTGCACATTAGTTGATGTACAAGAGCTAATACACTTTATTCAATATGCCAAACACACGTAAATGAAAGTATTGCCCGTGTGTTTGCATCGGCTGTTGGCATGGTACAACTGGATTTTAGTTTTTGTGTTTCAACAGGTGTATGATTTATTAATAAATGTATGCTAATCAGAGCTGTCAGCCGCATTCACGCATATTCTCTAATATACATTTTGTTGTTGTCTTACTAAAGGTATATGCATGTATGTAAGTATGTACTAAAATTAATTTGAATATTCGTTGCGTGTTGCAATGCGATGAAAGCGTTATTTGTTTTGTAAGGTGTTGTTTTTGTTGGTGATATTGCGCTTGCCACCAATCCAATCTTCGCTGAGCCTGACCCATTACCACAGCTCTGCTCGTTAGCAAGTTCGTTGCCTAAGTCTTTTGATTTGTCACATGTGCATACTGAAGACTTTTATGTTTCCTTTAAGTTCGCCATAATCTTATACATTAAAGTGAGCAAAATATATATGGGCTTGTGCATATTTCATTCTGCTGTGCGTCAGCCCGTCTTTCGGCAAGAGCGCAAAGACTTGGTTATTGTAAGCCCGGTTGAAGTACACAACGCTAAGGGCTGTACTCAAACATCGAAATCTTTTACAGTTTTTGGGCTAACGTCTCTAAAACACCTAGATTTATCTCTATAAGTAACTAGATAAAGATTTGCCAGACAGATAAAAGAATTGTCTTTTCGAGCAGCTCTTATCGGTTATTTAACACAAACATTATCACAATGTGAACTCTCACCGCTGTAGAGCTTAGTAAAGCAAACCACATTAAAAAAAGAAAACAAAAAATGATTTGGGAAGCTTACTGGGTATTAAATTTTCTTAAAATATTGCACTTAAAATTTGTTTTTGATACCAAGGGCAAAATAAATTTTCGCTTGCACTTTTGATATGAACAAATAAACACACCCAGCCGTCCGAAATGTCACTTGATCTTGTGAAAGATTCACGCGTAACTGAAACCGCTTTGATCGCAATGCGCAACTCGCAGACAATTCAAAGAGAAATATGTTTGAGGCACACAAGTAGTAGTGAGTCAAAAGTAAGTTTATGTTCATTAAGCACCCCTCCAACACCCTCCCTGTCCATGTAACGTGCAATGAGAAAGTGATAAAATATGCGCTTCGTTGGCTACAGTAGCAGCAGTTGAGTAGTTAAAGCAATTGCGTATCGAGTGGTGAACGAATGAAAGAAAATGAAACGAAAATTAAACCAAAGCGTACAAAACGTTTACAACGAATATCGGTATGGGCTGGCATTATTATTATTATTTAGTCAATGAAATAATGCATAGCACTCAGTCCACTGTAATAAACTGTGCCCAACTGTAATAGCACCCCTCTAATTTGAAAATATTGAGCTCAAGCAAAAGTTTTTTTTTTTGATTTCTTTATTTATTTATTATATATTTAATAGCCAATTTTATACTGAGCCGACCATGTTTAAATTAAGAGTGTCCGTTGGAATTCGGATTTTACCAATTTACAATACAGTTAAACGAAAATTAGGCTTGTAAAATGTGCACCATTTTTATTATCTTATCTTATTAAGGAAATTGTTGAAAATGTAAATGGTACCGAAATTGTTGTTGTTCCAAATTGAAACATATACAAAGTCGCTCTAACGGCGATATGAGTTAGTATGACATCTTTGACAGCTAAGACAAATATGGCCAATAAATGGCTGAGCTGTTTATCATGTTACTTAAACAAACTTTGACCACAAGCGGCATTCTGGAACCAAAAATAAAATTCGCAAAGAATCGCCTGTCACTTTGACATATTGGCTCTGGACACAGGATTGAGGTGCATGGACATGTGGAAATTCTGGTATTTATATTGAAAATTCAAAGAAATGTATGCTACTTGTCGCTTAATATACCTTATATGTTGGGTTTGAATATTGACTACCTCACCTACCCCAACGTGGACTGGCGAATGTGAACATGCTTAGATATAAGCAAAGGTCAAACACACTCAAATTTTGGTCACATACTTATTAATGTCGAGTATATCTGCTTAATTGGGGTAATTTAATCTAGAAATCTTAACAATTAATTAGACAACATTCAAATTGAGAGCAAAAAAGTCATGGAATTACAAAAGTTATCCCCTAATCTCATAAGGTTAATCTACATGGGAACTTTGATTCTTATATCGCTGAACTATGAATTCAGTTAATCTTTGAACGGACCCTTCTGATTTTGGTTATGGCATTAACGACTTTTATTAACTGTGTGCACTTTCATTTGGGACTTTATAAGTGAATTTCACTTGAGCGTAACACACTTTTTACTTTTTATTAAAGTTAGAGGGATAGCTTAAATGTACCCAAGCTGGTATGTTCTTACATCATCCACTACTCACTCAGCTGGCCAACTGTCCAACTTCGAATCGTCACGGCTTACGCACATCCCATACCAGGTACGACTGTGCCAAGCCAAGCCCGGCTAAATATGTATCTTTCTTTTGCTCAAAGCAGTGCTTTACGCTTTCTCAACCGCTCAAGAAGCGATGGAATTGTTTGCCTATTACCTTTTGTTAGGCTGGATCGCCGGCTTGGAATCTTATCAAAAAAGTTACGAAAACATGCATAAATACCGTCCGAACTAGCTGTTTATTTCTTATGAACTATTAAAAAAAAAATTTTTTAAAAATAATGTAGTTGCGTGAATCGAAGATGCAATCACTTGCAGTGTCACTACGTTTCCTTCCTGGATCTGCTTACGTCTTCGTGTGATGGCTGCTGCTTGAAAATACTCCAGTGGAAGCATGTGAAGCGCCGCCGGAGGCACCCAGCGACGCATTCAGCAACAGCCCTAGTACGCTGCTTACTAAATGCGAGGCGATTTGCTGAACAAACCCCTCGGAGCTAAATCCAGCGCTTAGAGATTCCTTTTTCTTTTGGCGCGGCAACTCGGCGCTTCCATTACGCTCCTCTGACGCTTCCACGGGTCGGAACTTCGATTCAAGAAAACTGCTGATGAAGTTTTTGGTAAAAGTAAATGGCTGTGGGGGGCCTTCATCCTCCGGATCCTGCAAAGATAACCAAAACGCAGTTGTAGCTAATGCTGGTCAGTCAATTGGTCATGTGCACAAATGTTAGTAGTACAATCATAAAACATAAAAATCAGCAAAAAGAATTAAAAAGCATAAGTACTGCGCTCAATGCGGCTAACACGGTTCCCACAAAATTGCCCAAAAACTGTCCATTGTTAATCTGCAAAGAATAAAAAATAATAAGACAAGTTATGGTCGTGAGCACTGCACAGTCGTTGGACTGGATGTCATGGACCTACCGCTCCGCCACCGCCGGACAGTCCATCAAGTGCTGTACCTACATATTGACCCAACACAACACCAAAGTTCTTATTGCCCGAGAGCAGGCCCGACAAGAGCGATGTAGCTGTACTAATCAACGCCTGAATATCTAGGCCACCCGGCTGTCCATGGTAGAAAAAATTTAATCAAAATATGTATGTGCTTCGCTTTCATCGCTATAGTTGCTCAAAGCTTACGCCAAACAACGTCGAAATAACGCCTGTGAGTGCGCCAATCAATGCCCCAACATCCGAGCCGCCCTCGCCCTGCAGTTAGCAATAGTTAGTAATATTCGGTAGTCTTTATCTTTTTACTCACACCACTTAAGCTTCCGATGATGCCAACCAGGCCCCCGCCGCCGCCGCCGGCATCAGTTCCGCCATCATCACCTCCGAGTTCCGAAGAACTGTCATCATCTTCCTGCTTCGCATTGCTTGTCGCTATGGGTTTAACTGTAATAGTTTGCGGCTTCAGAGGCGCATTAAAAAGTAATTATTCAATTCTTTAACACGTATGGAAATTAAAAAACTCTTGTGAATGGATTCTTATTGGCCCATAAGCCTACCATTATCAATCGCTTAAATATTCGAAAAAATATTTCTGGGCACAGTGATGGCCGTGGCTAAGGTCGAGCGCGTTTAATACATCAATTTGCCTTCAAAGGTAAGCACGAAAGTCTATCACACGAATTCTACAGGCTGCCTAAAAGTCGAACAAGCACTGGACAGACTAAAATCTAAACTTACAAGTTTATTAACGTTTATTTCCTCACTGACTGCTCAGAAACAAGAGATATCAAGACAGCTATATACGATACGGTGCTATATACTATTCTTACCTCAGACATGCCATAACCTATCTGAATACTAGCAAATAACGAGGAAATCATCATAATTGTCACTTATGCTGATGACACAGCAGGCTTTAACTCCAGAAATTGTGTCTATACTGCCACCGACGAGGTTCAGTTATATCTTGCAATCCTGGAAGAGCAGGCTAATACTGCGCAACTAATCAGGATAGGAATCTTTCAATCAAGGGCAGCGAGAACAATTTCTAGCCATCCTTGGTATGCGAAAAGCTTGTTATAGAAAATATCTCTGTCTTAAATAAAATTGAATAAATAATTGGGTACTCCAGTCGGTTCAAGAATCGACTAAGAAGGATTCCCCAGCTGACTTGGCCACTTGAATAATAATTATATTATAATACATTTATGTGTTTTTATATGTATTTATACTTATATACTCCATGTATTATATTTTACTGCTTTAACTAATCCGAATTAAATAAAAAAACATTCCTTCTCTAAAAAAAATGTATTCTTGATTTTTATAAGATGAGCGGTTTTAGTGTGAACTTTACCCATCAATTATTTTTAAGCCTAAGGCTTAAAGCAGAATAAAATAAATCGAAGGCCAGTAAAAAATAAGTTTTTGACACTATGCTCGACTTTAAGCTACCCTGTTTCTTGATTTGGAGTACTCAATCATCGGATGTAAGAACAATTTTATGCTACTAAAGAATGTTGCAGTCTGGTGCAACCGACTGCGTAATGCTCGTCCACAGTGCATTGTCAGCTTTCGTTCGTGGTAAGCTCTCAGTGTTCATTCTAAATTTTGTAGGTCTAGCTCTAAAATTGTCGAAAATTGGGGTTTTGTGATTACATTGTAGTATAGTATATAATCTAGGCACTTTATCTGATCTGGGTAAGCACACCATTCATGCATACATTACTTGAAGCAAAAAAATTTCTTTCATTTTGCGAACGCATATGAAAACTTAATCAGTTAGTCACAAAATAAAAATAATATTTACATTTAAATACTCACAACATTATCCAGGTTATCGAATTCGTTTTTTTGGTGAGTTTGGTTACCGCTTTCACCGCTTTTCTCAGATTGATGAACCACCAAATTTTCCCGAAAATCATCCTGCGTTTTTAATGGATTGGGTTTGGATTAGATTATCTTCAACATAGTCTACACAATCCTCATCAATTGCTGAAATTGTTTACTGACCTCTGGCAATTCAGACTTAAACACAAGCGTTTTCTCAGACTCCTGATTCTGTTTTTCATTGGCTGCCCTCTTGTGCAAAATCTTATGACTAGCCTTGGCAAGTGGCCCATCGACTGTGGCTTGCCTGACAAGATGGTCCAGGGTTCTCTCGATTTTGGCATCCAACTGAGTCTTCATCTGCGAAACCTGCTGCAGTATGTGGCACCGCAGCTGTCCTAATCGCGTACCCACTTCTGGCTGCGCTTCAGACTGCTGCCCAAGAAAATGCTGCTGCTCCTTTAATGCATTGTAAGCTTCTTGCCGAAACTCTTGCTCATTTTTATCGTTGCACAAGACATCCATGGCGCTACTGAGAATGTTGAGAGCATACTGATCGCGTTCCATTTGCTGCTCGATTGCATCAATTTTGGGAAGTACTTTATCGCTTTGCCAATTGCCAATCTGTATCAGCTCCTTGACTGTTTGCACCAGATGCTGCTCCATTTGCTCATTTGTCTGTCGAGCGCCATTTAGCAGTCCTAAGCCAATCAAGGCACGCAGTTCCTGAGGAGGTAGACTACGCTCTAGCCTTCTATAGGCACTAATAGCACGCAAGTACTGAGATTGTAGCTTCACTTCACTGGGCCGAGCACTGGTGCTGCTGCAGGCGCAGGCGCAGATCATCAAAACCGGCAGCAGCAGCTCCTGAGGCTGCCTTATGTTGTGCATGGTTTGGTCGCTGTACTAAGACAGCGCCCAGAAGAGCAGCTCACTTTATACAGAAATCAATTGTGGCGTCCAATATAATCACATATCATTCATATCGTTCCGATTCAATTCAATCCAATTCATTGAACGTTACAACTCCAGTAAGTTTGTTTTCCGCTTAGTCGAGTGTGGGCGTATCACTGCCGCAGCCCATACTCCACCTACCCTCGCTTCAATACACAATTCGTTACATTGTCGTTACAATCGTTTATAGCCTTAACTTGATATACATAAATATTATTTATATACTGAGTTGAGCAGTGGTCCATGTCTTTATTTGATTGCCTAACTAGCCCATGGTATGCTAATTTCCTCAAACATAATTATTGTTTTTGCTTCTTTGAATTGTTATTTAGGCCATCTTCAAATGTTTAATATCAAGCATGTTCATTCATATTAGATGGTATAATGCTTGCAAACTCAGTTCGGCACGTGGTTCAAGGAATCTAATAGTCGGGCACTCCTTTGATCTGTAAAATATTTTGTATGCACAGGAAACTGTGACCCAGTTTGTGAAAACAATTTAAATAACAAAGATCAGAATAATTGCATTTTTAAATGTCATAACATAAGTCTTATTATACGGTATAATGCCTATTTTGCCATTTGGATATATATATTTAACCAGCGGCTTAAATAAGAAATGTAAAATGGGCTCAAATGTCACAATTACTCGTTGTTTCTAAGTACCTTTATCCAGATAAGGCTACTAATATCTCCGCCTCTTTAGACGCCCATTTAGCCGATTCAACGGTCAGGCTCGAGCATGACATTAACAGATAAAAGCTTTACAAAGCGAGCGTTTCCAAACAGTTTAAATTTTCAGTGTGCATTATTCAAAATATACCCTATATTACGAATATGGATAACTATCAGAATGTTTATAAGGATGCAAGTTCACAATTAAAATATAAGCGTAACATAATTGTTAAAAGTTAAAAGTTTTCACATTATTAATTTCCTATCCTACTAACAGTTTGTTACCCAGTTTTTCTTTTGATTTAGTATATGCCATTGTTTTCAATTAATATTCTGAAAGAAGCCGATGCTATAAGCAATGTCTGATTAATACTTATTTGAAAAACTGATTTTGTGGACTTATAGTACTAGGCTTTGGTATCAGCTTGAGAAGATGATCACAGCCGTACCGAAAGCTACTCAACAAACGGCGCGAAGGTTTTATGAATGCCTAGAAAGATGAAAGCTATAATAGAATAATTGCAACGGAAGCTGGCGCTGGTTCCAGGGTATTTCCCTTTCGGGCACTCCCACTTAGAGATCTGTGACTTTTTAATTGGCAGCAAGTACAATGAATTTCTTTCTGCTTGTGAAGGCTAACAGGGTTAAACTTTTTGAATTGTGGAAGTTGGAACAAGCTAATTATACCCTGAAGCCATTGTGTAAAAGGGTATAATGTTTTTGTGCAAATGTATGCAACAAAAAGATAAAGCGTCTCTGATTGCATAAAGTATATAGATTATAGATAAGCATTAACAGCCGAGTCGATCAAGGCTGTTCGTCTGATCCCAGTGTGAAAAAATTGCAGAAAACGGTTGTCCGAAACAGTTTTGCTTACCATCCATCAGTTATAGAGATGCTTATTCACGGGTGTGCTTAAAGCCCCCAAACAAATGAAGAAGTCATCATCAAAAAGTAGCAAGCAGATTGATTTAAGAGCAGAAAGAAAGTTTATAAGAACATGAAAAAGAACCACAAAAATCACACTTTTGGACTCATAAACTCAATCTCCAATATAGGAGGCTCGATGAGCTTCCTTGAATAAGCAAACTCAATAGCCACGAGTAAGCCTCCCCCGATACAGGAAGCTCAATTGCATCGTAAGTGACGTATTCGGATGAAATATAAAATAATGTTTCAACAAAAGCGAATATGTCGAAATTAAAAGCAAATTTAAATAAAAAAGAGATGAAGTTGATGTTTTGCTGCTCAGCTAATGCTGAGGCGCCACATATTAATAATAATAATATTAATAATTATAATAATAATAGTAATAATAATAGTAATAATAATAATAATAATAATAATAATAATAATAATAATAATAATAATAATAATAATAATAATAATAATTATAATAATAATAATAAAAATAATAATAACAATAATAATAATAATAATAATAATAATAATAATTATAATAATAATAATAAAAATAACAATAACAATAATAATAATAATAATAATAATAATAATAATAATAATAATAATAATAATAATAATAATAATCATAATAATAAAATAATAATAATTATAAAATCAGAGCTCTATTTTTTTTACAACAAATACTTTTGAATATTTCTGGTCAAACACTTATTTTGAAGGATATAATATCTCGAATAGGCAAATTTGAACTTTTCTGTTCTACTTTTCTGTTCATCTTGCGGCTTGATTATTCGCCTGCATACGGATTACAGGTCTGACGGTGAGAGCACTATCAGCTTTGCATCTAAAATAATTAGTGTTCCGAACGTTGAATTGTCTAGTGGCAATTAATTTTACTGTAGATGCCCCTCTGAAGGACCTACGATGACAGCGGACGAGTCGCATAAAACGACTTGTTTTTCACGTTCCAATGTCGACCTTGTAGCTAGAGTACGAGCTACGAAATGTAAACATCTTACGCCTTTGAAACTCACTTAACACTTTTTGACTATTGAATTGAGTGCCAAGGGCTCTAAAGTGATCATAAGATTTGCAAAAATCAACGACCTTAAAACCAGTCTGTCGCAGAAACACCCGCACCAGGTCATCAACTTTCCTAAGCAAGTCGCAACTATGGGTAAAATCAGGTGAATGCTTCTGCCACTAGACCTGTGTAATAGCACATTTCCAATACACAACACTATCACAAAGCCAACATAGTATGATATAATTGATAATATTCTTCTATCAACTACAGTAGAAATTTTGGCTTACTGGCTCTTGCGGTTTGGGCTGTGCGTTGAAGGAAAAACAGTCAGTCAGCCAAGACAAACAGAGTTATATATAGAGATATCAAATTAAATTTATAAACATATAAATTGGCAATACATTTCGTCACTCTCGGTGAACGATTGCATTTTTGACCACACATTACAGTACTGCGCGATAAGCTGCCTAGAAGCGTCCGACCATTGGATCAAACGGTTTGATTCGATTGGAGCTTGCGCTTCCGATCTTAACGTAGCAGGTGTGCTAGACGCGCTGTAGCCTTCGTTTTGGCTGTAAGGGGTCCACAAGGTTTAATTAGTTCAAGTGTGTCACTTAGTACCTTAATCTAGCAGACAAGCCCTAAAAGAGCTAAGTCAATGAATGGATGACCAATCCCATGTTTGTTGTGAACAAAATTAGGGGGTTACTCTTTTACGAACAGATGAACAAAGCAGTTATTTTGGAATCAGCGGATGGGCTAGTACCCAAGGCCAGAGATACGCCTCGCCCCTTACGAAGGAGTAATTTTAAGTCTGACAACATGCATTTAATTTGGTACCGAAAGGATGGTCGGCTGTTGACTTCGGTCCATTGTACTATATTTCATAAATGGTGCATAAATGAGTACAGTAGTAATAAGACCTAGGGGAATACGACAAATTTAAAAAATCTAGTCTTTCCTTAAGAAGGCATTCCTTTTGCACATGCAGACAAATTTACAGCTATCGCGCTATCGTACTAACATGGTGTAAAGTAGGACTTAAGCAATACAGACATAATTGGTTTTAAAGTCAAAACGTAGCTAAAAGCAGGTTAATTCCTGGTCGCCCCGACTAGAGGTCACTTACATACTTTTGCTATGTTTATTTTACGTTCAATCAACCGGAAACCTCATGCAGCAGAAATCACTTATCCGTACAGCCCTTATAACACTTTTCTTATACGTTTGCCCCGCTTCATTCTGACAGCTCTCAAAGGGGGGAAATAAACGTTCGCAGCCGAAAGAAATTAAGTTTTGAAATATACTTTCGTCTCATGTTCGATCATTTCTTAAACGTTATACTTATCCACTTTTACACCGCTTGGCTGATAAAGAGGCTTTGCATCAAAACTATAAGCCATTTTCGTGATCAGCAGCCCCAAATTTGTTTAAAAAAACATTATTTATCGAGGCTTACGGGAAATGAGCAAATTTTGTTAGTTCCTGTTTTTAACCTTTTCGCTGTCCAACGCGGAAGTGGAAAAGCAACGCCAAGTCGTTATGAGCAACCAGCAACGGCATCAGCACTTAGCAATGCAGATGTACTTACATACAACGTAGTGTTTTTCCGCGTTTGAAGTTATAGACTTGGAACTTGTACAAACAATGCTAAGTTATTGGGTAGAGGGAAAACTGCAAACGGTCTCTGCCGCAGCTTTTAGACTAAAGTAACCAAATTTGGCTAGTAGATTACTCACGAACTCCTTTAAAGATTGAGATCCAATTGAACACCCCTGTACCTTACCTTTAAAAAGCAGTACTTTTTAGTCAAAGTTTGAAAATCACTCCTTTGTGGCTATAGTCTTAAGTCGTACGAGTAATTTTGTCGAGAGTGCCCGACTGCGAGATACCCTGGAACATTGGAACGTTCTTCAACTCAAATAAATACAAAAATACACATACACAAAAAAACACAACAACTGCGGCTCTCCATCTTCCTTTGCCCCACACTACGGAAATGCATTCCTGATCATCACTTTGTGACAAAGTTAGGGCTTGATTATTGCATCTAGAACTGCGTTGATATAAATACAAAAATAAATTGTTTTAATTTTGTGAGGAATGAGGAAAGGTTCACATAAAGGGAAATATTCTGTAACACACGAATTATATTGTTTACTTAGAGTATTTGGCTATTAAGAGCTCAGAGATATAGTTGAAGAACCTAACCTTATAATGGATTGGTGATTGGTGAATCTACATATGAGTGTTACCACAAAAAACAGTGATTTTCGGAAACGTCAAATTTTGCAATTTGCGACGTCGGGTGTGGGCGTTGCCGCAACATTTTTGGCTAAAAAATTAAAGAATCTGCCAAAATTGGTAACTCTAGCTTTGAAATTGTTGCACGATTTAATCACTGCAGCTTGAAAAGCATCGAAAAAGTACGTTTATATGGACGGAAGAACAGACGGACATTACAGAAAACCAATATACTCTTTTCACTTCGCGTACCCAGTATAAGCATTTGGTTTACTAGTTGTGCAGGCGATTCGGGTCTGTTTACGAGTATTGCGAGCATTGCGATAGCTAAGCGAGCAAACGTAAACAAACGACAATCAAAAATCGACAGACATCAAATGGGAAAATAAGTTCATCAAAATCAATTTACGAGCAGGCCAACATGAAGGCCACTAATGGCTGTCTGTCTAGTGTGTGTGTGTGTGTGTGTGTGTGTGTGAGTGTGTACGTTTGTATGTGTTAACACATATCTTTGTGCAAGAAATAATAACCTTGCCAAATCGTTTGACTTTGTTTTTATTAGTCGCCGAGCTTGGCAACGCAGCTTTGTTTACACGCTGTATTGCAGTTTGACAAAAGAAATAACAAGAATACGTAATATGAAAAAGAAAAAAAAAGAAAAAACTAAAACTTATAATTTTATTGGCAAAATAGTTATAAGCTTTGCACCGTTCTAAGCAATTTATGATTGCATTGATAAGCGCACTTTGAGCTCTAACCAGATTTAGAGCGGGGCTACACACACACTAAACATATTGGCGCTGCGCGTTATTGACATCAATTATAGAAAACCTATGGAATCTATACTAAGTAGATAATTGTTTCGTAAACGGCTGGCATTTTAAAGTTTGCAGCAGGCGACGTTGTTATACCCTATTCTTTGTAATAACAGACCCTAACAGATTTCTGAGGGCTGAAGACTTAACTCACTTATTGGCTTTTGTGTTTATCTTTAAATTTAAATGTATTTAAATATAAGAATCAGTTGCACCTATACAGGTGTACATACTCATGTACACAATATTTACATACATGTATGTAATACATATGAACAAAACGAACATTGTAGTCAAACGATTCGACTGATATGTAATTTGATTTCAGGATACTTTGCCTGATCGCCGTTAAACGTAATAATTGGGCGCTTATCGGCAGGTGATACCCTGTTTCCAACTTCTTTTTATACACTTATCCGCTTAAGCATAGCAACACACACCCACACTGCACGTAAGCTCCCAGATTTATGTGCTTCTTCTCGTAGCCTCACAATATTGGAAATTTATTGTTTATTATATTCGATGTTTATTGCCCAATCGATATGAAATCAGTGTTCAAATATGGATTCGAAATATATTCGTAAATACAAACACAAAGATATAGTGTTCAAATTGAACGAGGATTTATATACGTGATTTTCTGTCGCTAGCTTTTATAACCTTGGTTGTGTGAGTACCAAATGATGTTTCAATGGTATATTGAAATCCCGAAATCATTCTGCGTAAAATATAAAAAATACAAAATGACTTAAATTTTCTAGTCCCAAAATAGAGTAAAAGATGCTTACGTAGGAACGGTTAGAAGTGTGGTACTATATAGGCTCATCTCACCATTCTGATCAGGAATATATATACCTTTTGCCTGTTGTATACATTTGCACAAAATCAGTATACGATATTTTCCATTCGCAATGGGCTCAGGGTAAAATGAGTTTGGACTCGATAGGATGGTAAACAAAACAGTTGCATGTAACCGTTTTCCGCCATATTTGTACAATTGGACGCCCAACAACTTCCATAATCTCTGGAACGCGTTTTGATAAAGTTCTGTTGTAAAGCTTTGAAGATAGGTTTGAAGCCAACTTTAAAGCTTCGCCATAAACATCTTCGAATGGCATTTTAAAGAGAGTAAAACATCCCTCAAATGATTTTTTTAACTCGAAACTTCACCTAGCAAATATTTGACCCCAATTTATAGCCAGGAGGAATAGTTTTTCGACAATAAATTTGAACAAAGATTGTTGAAAATAACGCAATGCCGAACGGATGGTAAGCAAAAAGTCAGTCAGTCAGGACACAGAGTTTTATAAATAGAGATATATAAAAAGTGAACATATAGGTTTTCTGCCGCCTCTAAGATTATACTTTCAGACCAATCAAACGTTGGAATGCCATACCCATACCCATAGCTTTTAATAGCGCCCTTGTTACTGTTTTGCTCACTCAACCCAAATAAGTTTTTGCGCCAACTCATTTGAGCAGTCATTTGCAGATTTTTAATTTAATTTTTTCTTCCCAAATCATTTCAATCAGAGTCAGACAGTCAAAAATGCAGCCAGCTGTCGCCATATTTCGCAAGTCATTTAGCCATTCTTCGGCTGTATAATTAGTTACCGCTTGACTCTGACCCCAAGCGCACAGCAAAAAACATAAAGTGTCGCAGAGGCGCCGCTGCAAAACTTTGCTTGAGATGGGGTCGTGGACCCAACGGACCAATAAAGGTAATGAAAAATGTTTCTCACTGGCGCCACAAAACAGCTTTAATTTGCAAAAGGCGCAGCACAAAAATACTTAAGCTGCTAATTGAATATTTATATTTAAATATATTAAATAAAATGTATTCTCTTTTCAGATGCTTCTGCTTTGCAGTCTCAAGATCAATAGCAAAGACCTCAAAAACGAAATAAAGAGAACTACGCAAACACACTCACGAAAACAATCTGGAAAGTTCGATAAATAGTGTATTTAACCCGTTAATATATGTTTTTTTTGCTTACATTTTCAATAGTGGTCGGTTAATGGTGGGGCGAGCTTGGACCGAGTAAGGGGTGAAATTAGCAGTTTTTAAAAAGCTGATTTTTGATGCAGATGCTTGATGTTGATAAAAGAAGGGTAAGAAGAGGCTAAGGCTAAGGTAAGCATTCTTACTAAATTTTTTTTGCTTTTTGTTGAAAGCTAAGAAAGTCAACGTGTATCGCGAGCTATTTCATAATGTTTCATAATCATATATACGATCATATGTAAGTAGATTATACTAGAGCACTTCCACTAGTCATGTCCTGAACCGATATAAATGCGGGAAAAGGGTATAATGAAAAGAAAATACATATTCTTGGTCAGCATCCATGGTCGAATCGATCTAGCCATGTCCGTCGGTCTATCCAACTGTTCGTTCGTAAACGAACGTATAGAAGATAGAGACTTGAAGCTGAAACCTTAACATTACCCGTCCTCCCCTTTGCAGTACAAATTTGCTTTTAGTCATCGATAACTTGACCCATTTCCAAGCGCTCAATTAATATCGATATGGAAATCCTGTTAGGTTAGGAATCCTCCTTAGGTTATAAAGATGAGTCACCAAATTTAAAATGTAGCTCCTCTAGTATAACCAGATAATAAATAGTAAATAAAAGATCATCATGGTATTATAGTATTGTATGATTTGCAGTGTGCAAGTGCTGCTATCTTCGTTGAGCTATTTTTTTTCCCTAAATATCCAACATTTAGTATGGCTGCAAGGTACGCGGAAATATCAACCATTAGAAACAATAAGGCAGTCAAATTAAATAGTAAATAGTAATAAGATAATTTGAAATTTGTATAATCTGGACACATTAAAAACGGGTAAAAAGGGTATATTGTATGTGTGCAAAGTGTAAATGTATGTAACAGACAGAAGAAGCATCTCCGACCCCATAAAGTACATATATTCTTGATCAGCATTAATAGCCGACTCGCTCTACCCATAATCGTGTGTCTGTCCGTCCGTCCGTCCGCCCGTATGTATGAACGCAAGGATATCAGAACCTATAAGAGCTAGAGAATTGAAATGTTATCTGTAGGTACTCCGTGTCAAAACAATCGATAAAAATCGATAGCGCCATCCCGAGTCACCAAACTTGATATGTTGCTTCCAGAATAGTATATAAATATCAAGTTTCTTTCATATTATACCTATCGCCACCTTCCCGCTACCACCGCAGAACTATAAATCAAGTTAATAACCCAACATGTGCTGCCAACCAAATTAAGCCACAACATAAATGCAATTGACTTTCTGAGAATACACAAATATTCTATTCTATTGCGACCCAATTACCAAGAATTTCTGTATACATGTACACACACACATTCATGCGAGTCTGCTTCGAATTCTATCATCATTGCGATTGTTTTCTGTGCTGCTATTTTAATTGGTTTTTTTTCTCAATAAGACGAGGCGAGTGGTGCGGTCTGTCGCGAGTTCGAGCCCTACCGAGGACAGTATTTTTTTTTGGCTGGTGTGGCTGCTGAGTAGAGTCGGCAGCAAGTAATACGGTCAGTTGCGAGTTTGAACCCTGCCAATGGAACTTTTTTTTAATATTTCTTTATTAATTCAAACGAGCTGCATTTGATGTTGGAATAAGAGGTTTTAGGGTATTCCCTAGTCGGGAGCTCCCGACTAGAATTTTAGTAGAACAACTCAAAGCTAATTTAACAAATAATTATTGAGTCTGAAAATTATGTTCTTTTAATTAATTGATATTAGGAAGTGCAATTCACGCAAATATCATTAGATATGTGAATTGTGAATATATTAGACTAATATAAAAACGATTTACGAATCTTGGTATTTGTTTGCAAAATGTTACATCCATAGAAGGCCTCCTCATTTGGTTGTGGAGCGTGGTAAAAATTGTTTGTACCAGGTTTGGTTTAGATTTAATCGGGAACTCAGTGACCCCTCCCAGCTATAGGTAGGGGCATAGCTTGCCGGACACGCTACGAATTTCCACCACCGGGTCGGTGATTTCACCGTCATTAATTTTTTAGCGTATCTACTTAACACTCTATATAAAAGTATACATTTCTTAACGTTTTAATAACTCTTTTCTTTATTTTATCCCATTTATTGTATTGTCTTTCATAATAATAATAATAATAAATAAAGATTATTATTAATTTTTAATCTAGAATACTATTTTTTCGACAAACACCTTCTTTTTACGCTTTAGGCTCTTATAACCTCACTGACAAAATTATCTGTAAAAAGGGGCATATCTAGCCAAACGGGCAAATAAAAAACCTCCATCGCGTCGGTGATGTTATTAAAAGATGTGTAGAACCAAGGCTTTTAGTACCTTGTTTTAATATGCCACTAAAAAATACTAAACTAAACAATAAACTTTTGCTGACAAGGAGGTAATTTTCGGCTCAGTCCTATGTCGTTCTTACGCTTTCTTTAATAACTTCCCTGTTTCTTGGGCCGATCTGGAAGGAAAGTAGAAGTGGAGTAAAGGTATTTACATAGTCTTTATTAACTTCTTAGTCACTCACCACCTGAGAAATATGCCCAAAAACGGAAGTTCGATATTGATTTGTATTGATTGCTTCAAGACAGGGAAAGGTATCGATGATTTGAAACAAACTCGTCCTGTGCGGGCTCTTAGAAAGTCCTTTTGGTTCCTCTTTCTCTATAAGCTCCAAGATCGACGTGTTCATACATACGACAGACGAACATGACTTGAACCACTTTGGCTTTTAATGTTGGGTAAGGATATAGTTTATGGAGTACACCCATCTGCCTATTACATATATTAGCACAAAGCCAATATCATCTTAAATGAATTCAAGTAAAAAGTTGCTTAAATTTATAAAATTTGAATATTTGTCCTAGGTAACATCTGTTAATAACGTTTGCTTTATAAAATCTAAATTTCCCAGAGCTGGTTGGCATTTCTGTGGAAATATTCATGTTGGTCCGTGGGTATTTAAATATTGGACAATCTCAAAACTTAAGAATGCTTTTATTTGATTAAATGCAGAGCAACAAAATTGTTGCGTTCGACATAAAGCTCCGACAGGCCGGAAATTGTCAGCCGTGTCTACAATAACTGGCAGACATGAAAAATATAGGCAAATTAAAACTAGCAGCATCAAGATCGATTTTTGGCTAATTTTGATTTTGACTTTATTTAATTGTCTGTGACCGAAACCAGTGCCGGCCAGAGATCATAACTCGAGCTCTTTACCTTCGGCAACAGGTTTTTTGTCTGTGTGCGTATGACATGAAGGATAACCAGTTGAATAGTGACTGTGGCTACAGTCACTAAATTTGCCCATGTCGCTGGCTTGAGTTAACGACACAGAACAGCGGTTGGCTTGCAAGATATGCATGGAAAACTACAAATTACGCATACGCTGTGTTGCTTGGCAACAGCAATAAAACAGAGCGCAGATAAAGTATCTTGACGTTTTGCGATTACAAAATAAAAGCAGGCGAGCAAAAATAATCCGAATCGACGCAACTCGAAACAAGTCGAAGTTTGAGTCGACCCACAAACGTTGCATGTGCTCGAAATCAGTTTAAGGTGAATTAGATTTCACATGCACACAAAAGCTGCACAAACACACTCAAAGCCTTTGCTTTGCATATGCGCAAAATTATGAAATTAGTGTGAGTCTCCGCTCGTTATAAAAAGCTACCAAATCGAAATAACATTAAATCGAAGCAACTAACAGAGTTTTAGTTGGGTGCGCCTGACCACAAGATACTCTGTACCCAAGTCCCAACTGCCGATGCAAACATACAAATACTGTGAATGCTTTCATAGCAGGACATCATCCAACACCGTTGTATTTTTTCCAGTTTTCAGAGACGTTTTACTATGAAAGATGCTCTCTTACGGCAGGACTAAACCGTTTTTATACCCTGAACCCACTGAAATAAGGGTATAATGGTGTTTGTGCAAATGTATGTATGAGGCGGCAGGATGCATCTCTGACCCCATATATTATATATACACGTTTTTTTGAATTACGCATCAATCTAACCACAGTTGTAAGGATGTTGACTTTCTGACAATATTCGAATATAGAATATTCATAGCACATTTAGATCTACTGATGAAAATTTATAAAAAGGTAATGAAACATATACATTTTGAATGAAAACGTTTGGTTATTTTGGCAAGCCAAGTGAAAATAAGTGCAGAGCGAGAGAATTCTACGTCACTTTTTTTAAGCTCTTTAAATAGAATTGCAATTTCAGTACTTACGAGATTGACTCTGGTTAAGGGAACTAACTTGTATTTGTTTTGAAATTACTTTTATTAATGCGCAGATATAGCGCGAGATGATTGTTTTATTGGTGGAAGAAGGTGCGGGGTATCCCCTAAGGGTATCCCTAAACAAATAGAAGAAACGTTTATATTAATTTTTGATTATTTCGGCAGGCTTTGATTTATATTAAATATTAACATTAAGACACATGAAACTGCAACCCTTCGAAGAATTGGTGCAAACTTTTTACTTTTACTAAAAAGGCTAACTACAAATAAAATAAAATTCCCGTTTGTGATTTCATTAGTTATGTTTTCAACAGCATTTTTTAAATATAGTGTCCGCGGCCAGTTATTTAAGAGTCCGGCTATGGGAAATACAAGCCCGTATATATACATGCATATGTGTACAGTATACACAAGCTGGTATTCCCTGGCCTTACCTGGTGCAGGTTTTTCGTCCAAGCCTTAGACATAAATTTTCCAATTATTCTCAGACCGTATAAAATTTGAACATATCTTGAGCCGGGAACCCAACATTATATTTTACATGAATATTTTTAACCTACTCGTTTTGCCCATTTTGGTCTCTTTATTCGAAGCTTTAAGAGGAAAAACTGTTTATTTAGATCTTTAAAAACGAGTTGGAGTGCCAAAACCTCCTACAACCAAACCAAATCGATCAGCTTCTTCTTATGTCTACCAAGCGAATAAATAAGGGAAGAATAAATAGTAACAAGTATATAACTTATATGATGTTTACAATGAAGGATAAAGGGACGGAGATGATAAGGGAAGAATATATAGGTATAATAATGTAACTTTTTTGATATTTATAATGAAGGGGAATGAGATATTTAAATAATACGTCTCGTACGTACATTTTATTGGACATTATTGTTATCCATTCTTAATGTCCTTACATACTGCCAAACTTGTAATATATTAATAGAAAATCGAAACAGAACGCATTTGAATATATGTGTACATGGCTTGCCAACAAACCTCAAGTTGTGTTCAATAACTTCTGTGTCTCAACTGATTTTGACGACATTTCATAGTCGCTATTATTGTTTCATATTTATTATTGTGCCATATTGTGAAATACTCTCAAAGAACCAAAGGAACAACATTAAAATGGCTTGGTGTCAATTGAAATTTTAACCTTTATGATTTTGAGTAATCTCCAAATAAAATATACTTTCTCGATGGAGAATATACTTACATGTAAAATTTGAAGTTTAGCTTTTAACACCTATTAGTTATTCAAAAAGAATACAGGATACGGGATATGGATTTTATCGATTGCTCAGAAGCGGACAACAGGAGGACAACATTTGAGAAAGTCTCAAGATCTAATAGGTTTTGAGATGGACGCATTTATACATTCTGGACAAGAATATAAAATATAAATACCAACTGCCTGTTTCATATATTTCTACAAAACCAATATACCCTATTTACAACAACCTTTTAACAACAACAAATGAAATATATATTAATCCGAATTCCCACGCGGGTTGCGTGTTCAATTTCCAAAACCGATTAAGCACTTATTGATTATATTATTATGGAGAGCTTTGGAAATAATGTGAGCCCGATCGAATTAAATCTAAAACTTCGTTCCGAATTCAATACATCTCAAATAAATTTCCTTAGAGATCTTTGCAAGTGACCTTTCATCCGAAACATTGCGCATTCAACCTCTGACCATGTAAGGATGAATGAACGAATTTCCGCAAAGGTCTTTCAAAAGAAAGGTAAACAAAATCCGTTATACAACCATTATGTCCGCCAATTTACTACAATTAAACTTGAAACTTCGTCTCAAGAATCATTGATCCGCATTATCCAACAAGGATGCTTGGATGCTGCGAAAAGTGTAGAACAAGTATCAAATTAATTTTTATAAAGATCCTTGTTAGTGCATTTGAACACGAAACTTCACCCACAAGTCTTTGAAACCTTTTCCTATCAAAGATGGATTTGTTTGCCGCAATATAAGAATATAATTATAAATATATTATATCTTAAGCTGCAGCGTTCAAGTTATATTTTATATAAATATATGAAAATTTGGAATCAATGTATTCCGTCCATTTAGTCTCGGGGTGTGATAATAAACTATACATATATGCATATTCAAATATTCCTTTCAGGAATATACCTCAGGGTATTACAAAAAAGAACATCCATAGAAATACGAATTTAGGTGATTTGGCCAACAAAAAACACACTCTTTGACATTCTACCTTAATGGGGTAATTGGCGTTATGAAAAGCATTATCAAAAAACAAACATATTACCTTATCTGGGCACAAAACACCACCATTTCATTCCCTATTGCCATTCTCTTAAAAAGCAGCACATACACAGCACAGATTCAAATACAATCGCAGTTTTAATTCAATTTATTGAATTCGAAAAGAAAGGAAAATGCAAATGAATGTGTGTGTGCAGGTGAAAACAGAACTTCTTCTTGATTAGTCCACAGGTTTTCGTCTGTCTTTCTTACCCAATCTTGATGAAAT
The DNA here is from genome assembly GCA_037075305.1 of Drosophila kanekoi. Classification (NCBI taxonomy): domain Eukaryota; kingdom Metazoa; phylum Arthropoda; class Insecta; order Diptera; family Drosophilidae; genus Drosophila; species Drosophila kanekoi. The sequence continues at coordinate 6,498,545 of JBAMCE010000290.1, read as the reverse complement.
TTTCGACAGCTGACCTTATTGTGCCAAAGAAAATTTATATTTTCTTTAAAAAGGCAACATCTTTACAATTGTAGCTATAATTCCAATTGGAATTGTTATTAAATATTGCATACCCAAGAAATAAAATATACTATACTACTTGTCAAATGTGGGCCCTCTAGGTCTTAAAATACTTTATTGCAATCCATTGAAAATAAGTGCAAAGGCTTTAATGTTCTTGTCCAACAGTATTCAAAAGCCAGAAGAATACATATGCGAGCCTATAAAAAAGCTGTCTATATTTCCGTCCGCTTGTCTACATGAAGAACGCGTCGATCTCAGAGATTAGAGGAACTTGAGACTTGTAGTTCTAGAAAAGGTCGACTTTATTTCAAATCGTCGATATCTCACCCGTTGAATTTTTGAGCTTATCTAGGAACTTTTTCAAAGTAATTTGGCATCGTTGTTAAAGCAAGTCTATTACGCTGCAGCTGGCGTTGGAAAACAACTTTTGCAGATACATTTCATCTCATACATATACGTTTAGCCGATGCATACAAATTTCAGCAGAAAGTGACTGACGTTTTTGGCACAATCATTGATTGTCACCTTCGTATCGTGCTCAAAAATATATTGAAATCAATCGAGTACTTGTAATCAAAACATTGACAAGAAGACGTAAACATAATTGAGTTCCGTTTTGGTCGTACTAGCAAAAGAGACGTTGAAAGTTCAGGTCGTCCAAAAGAGGTCGTCCCACCAGAAACAGTCTATCAATCCATTGAATGATATGAGACTATCCAAAATTGACAGTGTCAACTGAGCGCGAACATCACATGTTACAAGAATGTTTTCACATGAATAAACTATCCGCGCGATGGATGCCGCGATTGCTGACACTTCACCATAAGCGCAACCATTTGACAACTTCAAAGGAGTGCTTGGCGAAGTTCAGTCGCAATCCAAACAAGTTTTTACGTCGTTTCGTTACCGTATACGAAACTTTGATCCATCAACACACCAGAAACCAAGGAACAATCAAGACTGCGGTTTTCTTCGGGTGAACGTGCCTCAAAGAAGGCCAAGGTGGGTCTGTCGGCAAACAAGGTTATGGCCACAGTTGTTGTTTTTTTTTTTTTTTTTTTTTTTTTGGGATGCACGTGGTGTTATTTGCGGCGATTTATTTTCAAAAGGGGGAAACGGTTACCAGCGAATATTGCTTAGGGCTTAGCGACACATTTGATATTTTCATTTGGCTAATAAATATGGGCAAGAAAAGAATTTACGTAAAAAAATCATTTGTCAATCGAGCATGTTTTTTTTTTAAGTTGAACTTCATTTATGATTTTAACATATACAAAATATACATGCCCGATTACATGCTCTTCGAGTTTTATTCGTTTCTGCCTAAACCTCTTGTGAACATTTTGGCTTGTAGTCTGTCTTTCGTTGAAAACCTATCGTACTCAAAAAATGGATTTGTATACCGAGTAAGTAGTTTCTCAGTTCCTAAGCCTTTGGATGTTTGCTGCCCACAATATTTTCCTGGCAATTGATCGCTCTTGTGACTCAACGAACAACATAAATAATAAAGGTTTGCATTTTGCCGTAATAATCGTAAGGTAAACATTTGAAAATCTCACAAGCGTTTTAGGAGGAGGATGCAAGACTTCACCTATGGGGGAAAATAAATGAATAGTTAAAATAAGTCACATAGGACGATCTTCTAGAGTTTCTACTAAAAAATGGCCTTCGGTGTAAGTTTCGCTTGTTGATTTAAAAAAAAAATTAAATCAAATAACATCTCATTTTCCAAATCTTTTCGCATCGACAAACATCAATCAAATAGAGTTCAACGAAAACTGGATATTGAAAAACTGAAAGTTTGCCATTCCCTATTTATGATAAGGAAAAAGGCCATTTAGACATTGAGAAGTTTTAAATGATTCTAAACATACGATGCAAACAAAAAATTCCAATTGTTTAATTTATTTAAGATTTCGAGTAAGCAAATCCAAATCAGTTGACGAAACAACCCCCTTAATTATTTATTTAAGTTTTTGCAAATAGTTGGTAACTCTCTTCCCTATAAGTTCTTGGTAAAAGTTTTTAGGCTGTTGCGCAGGCTTCAGGTATCACTGATCATTGTAGCTTGTGCGATTGTTGCCGCAAAGGCACTTGGAATGCGGAACTCACCTATTCAAATTGTTAAGCCCAAACGGTTGAGTAACTAAATATGCTAGTGAGGATACGCACTACAACGCAATCAATAAAAAAAAACGGCAAACGCAACTTGAAACTAACGATTATTACCACATAGAGCATAACTTCAAGAAGACCTGTACGTGTACTAAATTGAAGAGCTCAATAAAAATTCAAGAGATGGGCACAGCTGCACAGATTGTGTAAGTCTAATCCTGCCTGCGGCCCGCTACCAGTATGACGGACTGTCAGACTGTCAGACTGCCATGAAGCGGAAATTTTGGGTGACTGGTAAACAGGCCAAAGAGATTCGCGAATGATCCATACAACAAAGCCTTCATGCATTTGCACTCAAAAGGCCTGTACGATTTGACTCAAAGCTTCGGCTCAAACACGGCTGCCTTTTTGGCTTTGACTCACTTTCGTTTTTTAATTTTTGAGTGCAACGTCACAGTCAAGGCGTTAAGCGAGTGACTCCAACAGCAGCGGCCGCAACAGCTGCTGGCGTCTGCTGCTCAGCCGCTTAGCGTCTAGTGGTGCTTACTGCTCGCTGCTGGCGTCGCAGTCACTTGCTCGGTTCGACGCTTTGTTCGAGCTTTAGTCGCTAGTGTATGATAAAATCACGTTAGTAATCAATTGCAAGCCCACCAGCCAAGACCGCATAACCAGCGCCAGTTGCAGAAAGGTCCACATAGCCAAAAAAGTTTTAAAACGTATAAATAAAACCATAACCAAAATATAGTATTTAAACAAAAACAATAACAAAAAAAGCTTCAACGTATCCGCCTTACCCGTCGTTAATACCCGTCGCCATCGCACCAAACGTGAGGATATACCCTAGACATATATACAATACATAACACTGCTTATAGTCGAAAAGTCCACTACGGTTTTTTGAGTTAGGTAAAACCAAAAACTTTACAGCTACTACAGCTAATGCAAATGCAAGTGCAACTACAACAATAACAGCCGACAAGCCGACAAAAAAGTTGCAACTAGAGCAAATTCCTCAAGTTTCGTACTGCAAATCAACCCCAATATATGTAAACAAAACTAAAACAAAACACGCTAAATAACAAAAAACACAAAAACAGAAACACCTCTGAAATAACGAATGAAACGTTGTAAACTTATGACGAAATTTTAAACTGAATGTTTTTTTTTTTATTATAATATTTTTACATTTTTTTGTTTACACTTTTTTTTCTGTGCCGTGCATAGTTTTTGGTGAAAATCGAAACAAAATTAACGCGTGTGTTGAACTGTTTTTGTTTTGTGTGCTTAAGTATTAACTAGTTTCTTTTTTGGTATACTTCGTTTCCATATAGACGGACATATGGTCTAATTAGACCTTGTAATACGCGTATACGTAGCAGACAGACACGACACCTCAATCAATCTAGCCATGTCCATTATTGCCTATACGGCCACACTTTTCAATCTTATAAGAATTTAACAATTACATGTTAAGAAGAGAATAAGAAAGTTTCACAGCAACCGCATATACTTACGATCGGATAATCTCTGTGTTTAAGCTTAGTCTCAGATTGAAGTATTTTAAAAGTAGGAGGCAAAGCTAATTTTCACATCTTTTGTTTTATAGTTTCATTGTTTATATGTATATTACATTAACGAGTGCAACTAAGAGAATTTTCTGTTTACAGTATGAGCCATTTACTTTTATAGTTGAATGACTGGATTTAATTCTTATTAAGGCTGTCTTATCATAGTTCATAGTTCAAAATTATTTAACTGTCCGAAAAAACCCTAACTTTAATGCTGCGATTTTTTTCTTTTGAAATCCACGATCGGGCCATGGCACGATCGCATCATTATGCAATTTGCTTGATCGAAGCAAGGCTGCTGCTTTAATTGCACTTCGCTATGTATAAGTTAGCACTTGAGATCCACTTAATGACAATTTTGGATGTGTACGTGGACAATGACAGGAAGCAGGGGCTTCAGCATTAATTGGAGACTACAGATCGCGCCAAATTCATACCATGGCTAAACTTTGCAGCGTCATTTGCGCTCCGTGTCATTTGAGCCACTCCCCTATTGCACAATCACCTTCAGGCATACTGCTACTGGGGGTTCATTTTCTGATTTCTTTTTTACACTGTACGCCTTGAAAATGGGTAAAAAGAGTTGTAATAGTTTTGAGCAAATTTGTATAGCAGGCGAAGTAAAGTATCTCCAAGAGACCACGCGATAGGCCGATCTAGCCATGTCAACTTGTATAAGCTGTGGATCTAGAAAACTCATAAATAGAGACTTAAAATTTTGATGAGTGCTTCTCGTATATCGTACGAAGTCCACATTTGTTTTTGTTTCCTAGATTGATAAATATCGATCTTAAGCATCTTAGCAAATTGAAAGCGCATGATACTTGAGATGTTGTTTGCAGTTTCTATCGCTTACACAGAGTAAAGAAGATTTCGTTAGAATCGGATTGTTAACTGCAAATTTATTCAGAAATGCTTATAGACTGCTGCTGCGTAAGCTGCGCAGCTAGCGGCGTTCGTCTTTGTTTATATTTTTGTAGAGTGAAGATTAAACAAAAGTTACAGTAGCTCTCAGCTGAGCACAGGGTGATTCCCGTTAGGCTACTTTCGACTAGAACACTCTTAGTTAATTCTTTTGGATACTCTTTTTTGGAAAACATTATCAGATGTATTTCCAGTGCTTACCTTTTATCGGTAATCCGTATACAGTTAATACACAATGTCATCTGATTTTATAGGTCTTTAGTAATCATAGTAAGACGCTGCATATATGCAGATCTATATTGTTAATAGGTTCGAAATTACCAAAAGTAACTACTACAGACAAGGTGAAAAGTAAAAGCAAGCACATCCACCACATCTGCCACCACTGCCAGATGACATAACTATACAACCCAAGACGTCAACCGGGCTTCGTTGTCTGTTATTGCCGGTTTCTGACAGCTCTCGCAGTTAACACTTCACACTGTCCAGTTGGCGATGACAACCTTCACTCTCCCTTTCTACACCGCCCAGTTATTTCGGCTTTGGCTTTTCTACCTCTCGGGCTCTCTGTCTCTCTGTCTCTGTCGCTTACCTCGTTTGTTTTTTTTTTTTCATTTTGTTCGTTTTCATTTGGGTTTTTGGCGCTACGCCTTACTTAATAGTCGCTGACCGTTGGCCGTCATTGCATGTTACCATGCACAGCTAATAATAAACTAATAAAAGTGTCTTCGTATATAGTATATCGTATATCGTATATCGTATATTGTGTATCGCAGTCCCCGATAGATGAGTTGTCTTAGTGACCCAGTCAAACAGGCAACTGAACAACGAGGATCCGGGTTCGAATTCCGGTCCAATGTACGGATGTAACATTATGTTAGTCGAAGGCCATTGTAAACATTGCTACTTGAAAACTTAGGTTTATAGTTGCTTTTAGTGACCTGTTTAAGTAAGTATTAAGCTACGGGCTGACGTTCGCTACCTCAAAGACACGTGTGTAGAAGTTGTTTTTTATCACAATGGTTTCACGATTATATTTTCAAACAAGTTAATTGCTATAATAGCTACCCTGATCTCAATGTCACCTTCTTTTTATCTGGCCGACATCAGTTAGAGTCCATTATCTTATTTGTATTTGAAATGTATATTATTATCGTCTTTTGGTCAATCAATTTCAATGTAACTTTTTAATATCAATTTTTTGTTTAGATTTGTACATGGCTCCAATTATCACATAGCCATTATTATGAGTTAGCAAGGGCAATCTTCATAGCTTATATATTTTCATCGTTAACTTGAGCTACAGTTTTCGGGATAGACATTGTTGTTTTGCCTCATTTCGCACAGTTTCAATCTGTATACTTCCCTTTCGCCAGTGTCTATTTAAAACTTAAGCTTTTCCATTTTGTTGATTTCCAGCTAATTTCCTAAAACTCAGCTTAAAAGCTTACACGCTCACAAAAATATCCATACACACTCGCACACGCACACTCGCTTAACGCTGTCGACGTCGCTGTCGCTGTCGCTGTCGCAGTCGATGCCTCTGCTGACGTCTGCGCTGTCTAAATAAAATTACATAATTCTTATTGCAGCGTTTCGTATATTGTTGTTGTTGTTGCTTTGGCTGTTGTGATTTATAAATTGCTTTAACCGTTGTTGTTATTTCTCTGTTGCTATTGCTGTTTTAGTTGTTGTGCACACTTTCCACATATAATGCGCATTACTCATACGACATGTTGCCCAAGAAAGGTTCAATATTCAAACTTGACACACGCGATAAAGAGATTCCTAATCGAGCTACAAGACAACATGGGCCGGGCAAATTCAAATATCCACTTTATATACACAATTAAAATTTCAAAAATCAGTGCCAAATGGGCGGATTGTATCTGCTAGCCTTGGCCCGACCCTCAAATACCAAGCAAAAACTGAAACACTAATATTGCTCTTAGAAGTAATAAGAAACAACTGAGGGTTTCGATAGTGTCCGACTAGGGTATACTCTATAATCAACGTCGAGCTACCGTTCCACACGTTTGTACTCTCTATGATACATACATGCAGATTGAATAACTTTAGTGCTTTATCTTCAATCTCCAATGTTAACGAAACTTTCAGAGCTTAAATACATACTCATGCGCTAGAATATACCTATAAAAAAATGTGTATTAAAATTTTAGATAATAGGGCTGGTAATCTGAAAGTAAAATATTGTGGATATAAGAATACCAACAAGCTTGCTTCAAAATTAGAATTTATCGATGTTATAAGAGATATTAAAAAAGTAAACTCATTTATTTTAGGTATTATAAACGATATTACATATTTCGAAACTCCATTTTCTAGCTCTTTTAGTTTCCAATATATTAGATGGACAAATGAAAATCGTTAGGTAGACTTCGCTTGTCGTTCGATCGGGAATGTATAAAGGTTTTTTTAATCGCTAAATACGCGAAATTGCGTAAATCTATGAAAGCGTGCTGACGGCAACATTTTCTATTTCTTATTCGATCGGTATAAAGCAAATTAATAATGTTTTATTTAAATTTGTTTCAATTTCACACAAAAGACAATATAAGAAACCAAAAACATTCCGGGCCGGGCAAAGCCGCGTAACACCAGCTTGTTTAACATTTAATGAGTGTGCCCATATATGCGTTTCTATCTTGTAGGTTCTCCAATGCACTACACTCTTAACAACAAAATGTGGCAGCCGAACACACAGCACATCCTGGCGCTGATCCTCTGCAGCACCCTTTGCCTAATCAGCGCGAGTCCTCTTCCCCATCCCGCTGGCAATCAGGAATTAGATGTGCTTCAAATACCTTTGACCAACGGAAAGGTAAGTCTAGAACAAATCGTTAAAATTAACACATTTCGACCCTAAGTTTCTAAAGCAGCTGTATGAGCCGCACCTGAGGAGTAATTAAGGGATTATGCTAAGTTTAATGCGAATAGCTTTATAATGGTCAATACAGACGTATCTGACCAAAATTATATATACTTTAAGGGGTTCCCAATAAGATGCGAGAGACGAAAACATTCTAGGTCCCCCTTAAACAAGCCTCTGCCTTTTCAATTAACCATGCTTATTGGCCAATCATGGCATCCAAATGTGTCCTAGTTCCAAAGCCCAAGGTTATGTCTACAATAATGGGATTTATTTGCAATTTGGGGCGATCTATAAAAAAGTGAAGTATTTTAAATGTGTGTACTATTCGACAAGCCATATACTTTGTAATCTCCGAGATTTGCTTATTAAAGCGTGTCTAAATCGATATTTATCGATAGTATGGAAGTATATAATATCTGTTTACATGTTTATTTCTGTGTTTTTACACAAATGTTAATAAATAAATACAAATGTATTTTACTGAAATTGGAATATTTAGCACTTTCGACGTGCGAACCATTTCCGTTTCCACCATTTCTTTTAGAACAGTTCCTCGCATACCTCCCACTTTGGATCGTCCGCTCCCCGAAAGGATCTTGTAAATTGTTATGCATGTGCAAGCTGTTGCATTATGCAAACGTTGAACATATTGCCGAATTGCTCACTACAAAAGGTTGTGCTAGCCTTTTATAAGCTTTCTAGGCAGATCTACACTCGGATGAGAAGGCGAGTAATTTAGGGAGTTGGTTGTCCAACGAGTTTGTCGAGCTGACAACAAATTTTCCTTTTACTTTTTCGGTAACAGCTGGAACTGTAGAAAATTCAGGTCTTGGGGTCTGTATGCCGATAAAGTCAAAAACCTGTGTGACCAGTTTGGCGCAGTGGACAACACGAATTGCAAGGAAGTTGGCACACAAGTCACCAGTTTCCATGGCACACTCTAGACCAGGCATGTTGGCCTGGCTTGGGTATTGGCCCAATCCACACAAGCCCCTCTTGAAACGAATTTAATTCCATGCGGCTAGCTACGTGTCTGCCTATGTGTCCAAATGTCCATTTGCAATCTCTTTATTATTTAATAACTCCCCAAAAAAAATAAAGAATTACGAGTCTTTTTATAGATTAATGTTGTTTCCATGTAAATTAAACAATTTAATTGCACCTCAAATTCGCTTTAAAAGGCTGAATAACGAAATCACGCAAATTAACTGCCAGCGGATAATTTTTGCATCTATCGAAGCCAACTGCACTTTGTTTCATAGTAAGCTCAGTAATTAACACCTGGGTCACTGTATAATTGCTCGTTATGTGCTGATTTGTTACCCAAAATTACCAAAGCAATCATCGAAATATACTTGCCGCTGTCAGAGTAATCAAAAACAGTCAAATCAAAGCTCCAACTCCGCAGCAATATTCTTTATACTTTGTGCAGACGCAAAAGTGATCTCGACGCAGGAGGTGACCTCACCCAAACTATATTTTTCAATTCTAATTTTTTGTTGCAAATTATATTTAAGTTAGTCGTGTGACTATGTGATACACACACAGGCTCATACGCACACACACGCATCTTCTTGTTTCTCCTTTCCTTAAAAGTCTCTAGCCCTTATAGTTTCTCAAATCAACGCGTTCAGCAAGACGGACAGACAGACATGGCCAGATCGACCATTATAAGAGGTAGATAAGTAAATTGTTGCTTCTTGAATAAAATACAAAGATTATGCATATGTCATTTTTAAAATACTTCTCTCCCTTCTGGCAAAAATTGAATGATTTTGATATTGACGTTTATCGAAACGAACGGAATATATATATATTATGAGGTCGGAGATGCTTTCTTCTGCCTGCCACATACATTTGTACGAAACCCCTTTACACTTTTTATCCATTTTCATGCGCCAAAGTTGGTGCCATATTTGGATCTTGAAATTTTATTAAGAATCGGGCGATAAGCACCAAAGATATACTCATTGTATTTAAGGCTGCAGCTCTTATAATGTGCGGCTAGATGAAGAAATTCATCCACTGAGTGATGTTCGCAGATATCGATGTGCACTCTAGCACTTGATAACATATACGTGCACAAACACTTGGTGCTGGGTGCGGGGTATCTGCTAGTCGGGCTCTGCTGGCTAGATCACGCTTACTTCTTTTACCTTCTTTTAATTTCTCCGACTATAAAATAATATTACAACAACAGCTACAACGGAAATTGAAGCTCTGTGGCTTTTAAACGGCAACAGCAGAACCAGCAGCAGCAGCAGCAGCAGCAGCCGCTGCAGCAACACGAGCTCAGACAATCACACAATTTCCTATGTGGGATTGCCCCCAGCTGACACAGACGCGTCTAGTTTCTCAGCAACTGCTCATGGTTGCTACAGCTGCCTTATATAATCTCTCAGTTACTAGCTCACAAACAAATACACATCGCACAATACTCGTTGTGCACGGCGGTGGCAACGGCAACGGCAAGTGCAATTTGTTGTTACCGTTGTAACATGTCGGCAGTACGCAGTAGTAGCAACTAGCACGCAACTATTACTATTGTTGCTGATGCTGCCTGCTATTGTTATGGCAGACAATTTGTTGGTAGCTGCATTTTCAAGTGGCAAACGAGACGCGCTTGCTAGTCAGTCATTAAGTCAAAACTACTTGCAGTTGTAGTTGTCGAGAGTACAAAAACTAAAAAACAAGAGTGATCCGGTAGGTGTGCCCGACTAGCAGATACCTTGGAGCCAATGCCGAACCGACATTACAGTTATTCTAGATGACATGTACACAAGCACTCACACCGCTTTACACTCAGATAACGTTCCAATCTAAGGTTAATACATTCTTGACCACATTGAATGCATTCAAATACAAAAATATTTTCGAATTGTGTATACTATATGGGATACATCGTTTGGTGCTTATCTAAATATACAAATTTCGAGTTATGGTTGAAAAGCCACCTCTTAAAATCGATATTAATCAATAATTTAGATGTGGCAAATAAATTTTCATAACCTTTTAAAATTTAAAGCCGATCGGATAGTAAACAAATAAAACCTTCATATAAATGTTTTCCGCCAACTCTTCAAAGATATGGGCATAGCTTATGTCGGACAATCGGCTTAGAGACGATCGGACGATAACCAAACAGCGCATTGAAAACTTTGATCTGCACTTTGCATCGGAGGAAGATGGATCCAGCGAAAGAGTGGCACCCGTATCAATTAAATTTCCACAAAGATTCTTTAAAATGAATTCGAACCCGAAACTTATCGTCTTAGCGCGCACCTTCATCACATTAGATAACTACAGCTTACCATCTCTTACGACTTGGGATGTCCGTTGATCACCAATCAGTCAGGCATGACAAATAGTTTTATATATATATATGCAGCACTTATAGTTTCCGAGATTGAGGCATTGAAACAAACGGACATAAATGTTTTGATACATTTTCAGGGATCGACCATTTTATGCAGATATATATAAATGTAGAATTTGATGATTTCGCATTCGATTCTTATTGAATGAATAGAAATTGTATAAAGCATCGATCTTTTGAAATTAACTGGATCTGCGCGGGCTACGGCGGATATTCTATATATACGACCACAACGAAACGCTAAAATATTGCAAAATTGAACTCTCCTTTGATGCACTTGGTACTATGCCCATCTCCACCCGCCATACTACTTATTATACCATTGGTATCCCAAATATTACAAAGATCGGAATATAAACTATCGGAATATACACTATTCAGCGATACATTTTTAATAGTTTCGAGTAAAGTAAGAGCCGCAGCTTACTTTGATTGTGGTTGTGTGTATATAAATGTATATTTGTCCTTTGGCGTATCTTGTTATAGAAGAATAATTAAGCTTCTGTGTCGGTAGGTCGGAACTGAATTTAAGGAATCTCTTAGTCAGACTCTGCCAAATAAGACAGAAGGAAACATCTCCGACCCCATAAAGTATATATATTCTTGATCAGCATAAATAGCCGAGTCGATCTAGTCATGTCCGTCTGTCTGTCCGTCCGTCAGTCTGTATGATATCAGTACCTTCAAGAGCTAGAAACTTGAAATTTTATCTGTAGCTCCTCCTAGTACCTACGCAGATCGAGTTTGTTTCCGATAATCGATAACTTACTCCGTTTCCAAGCAATCGATAAAAATCAATATCGACATCCTGTTTATTGAGCAAATTGTGTAAATAATAAGAGCTAGAGTCACCAAACTTGATATGTTCCTTCTAGAATATTATATATATATATCAAGTATCTTTCATTTTATACCAATCGCCACCTCCCGGGTTCAGGGTATCCCCTAGTCGGGAGCTCCGACTAGAACCTCTTACTTGTTTTATCATAAAACATGTTACGCATATAAAAAACGTATCCAACCCCGATGTGTATAAATATTCGTAGCGATTCGATTTATCCATAAAACTTGAATTGGTCCGCCTCTCTACTGCAGGCAGTACATAAGTAGAAATCTCCCAGTTCGGTCCACTATGTCTCTTTATACATACACTATTTTTTGAGCAAAATCTCATCAACCTCTACGAGCTATTCTCCTCACATGTGAGCAAAACGGAGAACCAAATGTCTACTAGGGTATTAACTATTCGGCGTGTTGCAGATACTCGTTTTTTCTTGTTTTTGTATTATATTTTGTGTCTCTCTTGCATTTGCATATGTTAATATATTAAGTTGGTTAAGGTCAAACAACTTATCCAAGCAGACACAGATTAATGTATATATTCGAATGTATGTTAATGCGCTTAGAGCCCATTAGATAAGATTCGATATCGTCAGAGTACCAAAGATTAAATAAATTAATTGTCTCTATCGCTGCACATTATCACGACCATTTCAACAAATATTGATACTTCGATTTTTACCATGACCCTCATTTCAAGTTGCACTAATTATATCGAAGTTTATTATTGTTTGTTTTCATTTCTGTTAATATTCAAGTTTTGCAAATCTTAATTAATTTGTAAAACGAAAGCGAACGCCAATCGGGCATTTGTTTTTTGTTGTAAGTCCAGGAAGATAAACTAGTTACAGGGCTCTAATAGGGAATACCAGACACGGAGATGACCTGATCCTACATCTACCAAGACCATAACAAGCAAAAAGCAGACTTATTTACTTTTTTAAAAGCAATCTAGAAATTTAAAAAAAAATAATCTTAAAAAAGCTCCTACTACATGGTGGGTTTCAAATTGCTCCCGGATAAATCGAAAGAACTTATTGCCATCGCCTCCTACCTTAACGCCATACAAAAATTTTGATTTTACGGAAAATAAATCTTGTTTTGTTTGTTCTTAAAGCAAATGTCAGTATTATAATAGCCGTATCCAAAAGACACATACACATACACGAACTATCTAAATGCTGACCGAGACTATTTACTACTTATGTATATGCTCCCAGGTGCATCCGTCTGCCAGGTGCATGTAATTGTATAAACCAATATACCCATGTTTACGCGCTTAATGGGTTCCATGTTAAAAAAAACTTGCTAAAGCCAACTCAAAATAAGTAATTGTGCACAAATTAGCGTCCAAGCAGAGTCTTTATTTTAGAAGCCTTAAAACAACCATTTTATATAATATAGGGGCAGTAATAATTCCTATAATGTAAGATATATAACTATAATAAATATATACAAGTAACTTATTTTACCATGTACTTATTGAAAATGGCTAAACAGGAGTATAACGGTTTTGTGCAAATATATGTAAAGGCCAGAAAGAGGCAAACAAATTATGTATGTATACATATGTTATAAGCATATCAAGTTCTCCTATACCATAAGCAAAACTGTGTTATCTATTTCACTTCCCCTAGCCTTAAAAAAAAATATCCAATGCTTTATTTTCAAAGCTACACGCATTTCAATGTTATATTTATGCCCTACTCATTTTATTTAGATCGGTCCGCTCAAATTGAAGTTATTCAAAAAGTTGACCGCAGTTGGCCGCGAATTTGATATTCATTTTATGCTATATTTAATGATTTTAAAAATTCAAAGCGTACGAAAATATTATATTGACTGGGGATACAGCTGTAGTCAAGCACATTCGACTTCTTTCTAAATGTATGTTGCGTAATTCTATACATAAAAGTGTTTGTCCTCGCTGACTTACTGATAGCCTGATTTGTGACGTGAACAATGCAGAGCCCAAACCAGAGGTAGAAAGCTGAACTTTGTGTAATGGAGATGACGGGTTTTTGACGAATGCCTCCCATCTCCCATCGGCCTCAAAGTCATGCTTAAAGCTTATTCATTTAATTCATTTGATAGGTGTTTTTAAAAAAATGTCTTGGTGAATATGGGATAAAAGATTCAAATTCAGTTTCAGTTTTCACTTTTTGAAAAATCATTTAAGACATTTGTACACTTTTAGTCGGAAAATGTGAATTTTCACAAAGATCTTTGAAAATGAGCTTAAACCCGATCAAATAGTAAAAATTAAAATGTATTAACCTCAAGAGTTTTTCGCCAATTATTGCGGGTGGATTTACTGGGATCTCCCAATCTATTAATTAGTAATTAATTACAACAGAAAAGAAAAGCTTTCAAATGGTCAAGGCCATCTCAATGGTTACCGTAGTTCTTCACATCCGTCCCTAAACATTCAACGGGTGTACCCTTTGCAAAGCATTTAACAAACTAGTTTAATGATAACCAGGAAACCAATTCCTGCTCTCGTCGTAAATAGTCTTGCGTCAATTGAACAAAAGAAATTAATTCAGTTTTAATTTGGTTTGAGACTCTAATGTTCTTCAATTTAACTTAAAAACAAAATAAAGTATTTTGCCTTCCCTAAACCACTTTTTGGTTGTCTAGTTTATCACTTATTGGCTGCAAAATAAAACCGTACTGAGAGCGTTACTTGCAAGTTTTTTCTGACATCCGTATTAATAAGTATACAGTTTACGTACATGCTCACAATGAGACTGCCCAACGCATTAATGCATCGGCTAGTTAAAATTCACAGTGTTATCTTTAATAAGATTGCCTAGAATATACTTATAAGTTTTAATTGTACGCGAGTGAATTTAGCCAATTTGAAATTCATTAAGCAACTTTGAGTCGAGAGTTGTTCCTTCCCTCGTTAAAACTTAACAATTGTCGCACTTAGTTGACAAACTGCTTAAATTTGATGGATCATTAAGAGAGAGAGAGAGTGAGAGGTGACGATGCACTATAGAGAGTGGATGGCGGATTACAGCTGACAATGGCAAAACAGTTTGCTGTCCAAACTAAGAAAAGTTAGTCTTTCTTTATAGCTGTTGCTGTGGTTGTTGCCGTTGGCATTACCTTCCGGCCGTGTATAAAGCGACTTCCGCACTGGCTTTTGAGACAAATAAACACACATAACAAAAACAACTATCCCAGCAATAATAACAGCAGCGATGGCGTCTTTTAATTCTAATATGACAGACTAGGAGATACCCTAAGCCCAGCGCCAGCCGCCGGTACCAACATCTAGCTTTCTATGTATATATGTTATACAATAGGAGAACCTACACACTTAGCTTCGAGTATTAAGCTCAACAAATTTTCGAAACTTGTCTGAAAACCAACAGCAATCAATTTTATGAAAATAAAAAAAAAATCATATGATTTCCGAGATCGACATGTCCATACAGCTAGATCGACTAGGCGATCGTCCAGATCAAAATATCGATAAGTATCAAATTTGTGACTTGGTGTAGAGCATGCATGAACGAATGTATTGAAGAAATCTAGATTTTGCAAAGGTTTTGAGCCACGAGCCGGGTGCAGGGTGTCTCCTAGTCGTGCACTACTATTAATGCACTTTTTACCTGTGAGAGTTTCGAAAAAGGTTAGCCAGAAATCAATTTATTGCAAAATATCAACTAAAGGGCTAATTTTGATTGTTCGATTTGTGACTTTTGGGCTTGTCTGTAGGAAATTATCGATATATTCATTTTTGAGGGACGAAGTTTTCCAATTTACCCGCATATAAATTCCAAGTTTAAAGTCTCTAGCTCCAAGAGTGGCGCATGCATATAAGATTTTTGATGCTGGCAAATGCACGAACTATTGTAATATTAGGTAAGTGCAATTATCGTTGCTTGCACTGAGTGTCCAATGATTCGTGCTGTAGATTGTCCAAGTCATTTCGTATGCCTTCACTTAAAATGTTTTTATGCAATATTTTCCTAGACTTGGCTAAATCGCAGTTAAGATTAACTTTTACAACTTGTTGTATAGTCATTTAACCAGTATCCCTCTCTGTCTTTATACCTATTTCTATCTTTCTCTCTCCCTCTCTCTGTCTATCTATCTGTCTGTCTCTCTCTCTCTCTCTAACTCTCTGTGTCTAACTTTATGCGGGAGCTGTGCAAGTTTTAAACAACCTTTTGTTGTCCAAGCTATAGGCAAAATGACTTCAGTCTATTGAGGGAGCATAAATAGAGCTGAGTGAGTAAGAGATTAAGGCCGAGTTCATCAGGCAAAACAAAAAGGGAAATCCTGCTTGGCGACTTAAGGAGAATTCAAAGCCCACCAGCAAAATGGAATCATCAAAATGCGAACAATCTCCACTTTAGCCATAACTTTATATTTACATATGTAGCTTTAAAACTATCAGAAGTGTCAAAGTTTTCAATCTTTTAATTGCCGAAATATGTTCAACGATGAACGAAAGAAGCTATAAATAAATTTAAATGCATTTTATATGCACATATACAAAAAGTTCTCTGCCAAATTTGGTAAATACAGTTCTTATAGTGATCGATAGATGCATTAATTTAGACTGAGAAAGTTTCAAAATGTGTTTCGCACATATACGCATCTATATGATACCCAGTTTTACACATTATTAATGGGTACAGGGTAAGGGCATAACCAGAATTTTAGCTTGGTTTTTCGAATACTGCCCAATTTGGGACAACTAAATTGTTGTTAATCGCAATAAGCTTGTAAGAAAATAAAACATTTATACTTCCATACAGTGTACGAAAAACTCGACATTAAATTAAGTAAATATATAAAATAAGTAGCACAACTAAAGTATAAATAGATTTGCATAGCTGCTTTTAGTTCGAGATATATCAGCTTTGAGTTAGGTCGCTTTGTTTGGTAGTGTACATGATTTCGAACAGAAGTGTATGTGCACTTGAAGCGTGATTACAAATGACAGGCACACAAAAAAAGACGAGATCACCAACTCATTGCCTCATTGTGCAAAGTGAAAGTTCGTCAATGGTTGAGTTGCTTGTGGGTAGTTATCTTTGGGATTTGCTTACTCATTTCGGTCAGTTTGGGGCCGCGATTTATGTATATTTGTATTTCACTGCCATTCGAATTATGTAATGTATTATATTTGAAATCTGTTGTTGTGTTCCTTCCAGGAAATCGACGTCTTGACACTTGGCGCAAAAGATCAAGATCAATTGATAGCCGATCGCAACAAAAGAACTATTGGACTGCTGCGCGAACTATTCCCCGACATAACAAAGGTGCGTATAAAAATTCAGTATACCTAAACTAGAGCAGCCCCAGAAGCAGTATATCAGTCAGGTTAGGTGCGAAACGTCCATATTGATTTATATATTAACATAGATACACCCAATGAACCCATTTAGCTGTTCGGAGCGGCATACAGCTCTGTTATTGTTAATTGTTGTATTGCCTGAACATTTCCTAGGAAATCAATATGCAAATCAATCGTCTAGTCAATAATATACTGCAACGAGTTGGGCCTGTCGTCTTGGGCACAGTTCTAAACCCCGCCTTTGCGGGAGGTGCTGCCCGCAAAACTAGTGCTGATAATGATACGGTTCTACCGATTGATAATGATTATGAAAGCCTACCCGAGGAGCTTACCAACTTTCAGCCCGAAGAGGACTTTGACAGCAATCAAAAGGACAACTAAAGATAACCCGTAGAATATGAATATGAAGCGCTAGCATATTGGCATTTATTTGAAATTCCGTCAATTAGTTGATTATCTCATTTACCCAATCAAGCTGCATGCCTCAATTTACTCGTATCTTTAACTAGACCTATGCCACTCCACTTGCCAGTAGCTTATGCACGTATTCAATTCCCCAAAATACACCATGATACCGCCCACCTACCTTTGCATGCCACCTGCAAAAGCTCGTCTTATTTAAATAATACACGAAACCAAAACAAATCCAAAGCCAAACCAATCAGTAAGCACATTGAATTCAACTACACACACATCAGACAATTGGCCAATCATAATGTTGCAGTGCACAAATTTTAAAATGCGCCCCAGACAATCCACTACAACAGAAGTACGCAGCAATCAAGCACCAAAAAAAAGCACCAAATCAAAATATAAATCAACATCAAAACAAAAAACTATATCATCTCAACATCGCAGCAAATCATGGACGCAAAAACAGAAAACAACAACAACAACAACAAATCATCATATCAAGTCATGATGGATTGATGGAAGCCAGCCTGTCACAGTTTTTTGCATACCTCTCTCTCATTCTTAGGAAATCGACTCGATTGTTAATCGCATTATAGCTCAAGTAATACGCGTAGCCGGTCCAGGTCTGCTCAATAGCGTTCTAGCGGGAAATCGCGGCAGTGGTGGTGCAAGGGGCAGCACGACACCCTCAACCAGCTTTGATGCCGATTTTGATGATGACGGCTTTGGCGATGATGTTGATGATGATGCTGGTGCACCGCCTGCTTCTGCAGCACCAACTCCAGCCTCTGATGGGGCTTTAAACAGCGATGACAACGGCTCGCGGGTCAAAATTGATTTGCCTACACTTGCCCCAGATGCAGAAACATCAGCGAACAAAGTGAGTGCGCGTAAGAGCCAAGCAAATGTAACAGCATCAACATTATCATCAATATCAACAAGTACCACCACCAGTCCCAGTCCCAGCCCAAGTCCAACAACAATCGCCACCAAAACATTAACAAATGGGTCAGATGTGCCCTTCGAGCTGTTGTCACGCTTTCTGGGCACTGAGCCAACAAGCACAACAGCAGCAACAACTGCAACTGCAACTGTTGCAACTGAAATGGTAGCAACAACAAGAGAAGTGACGAGTGTAACAACAACCACTGATAATTCCCAATTAGCACCTACCTCAACATTCACTACCTCCACCCAGTATCCTAAAAACAATGACAACAGCAATATCATCGAAGAACCACAATTACTTACAATTATAGCCGATATAAATCGATTATTAAACTCTACCAATTATTTTATTACAACCAGAGATAATTTAACAACATCAACAACAACAACAACAACCACAACTTCAACAACATCTCTTGCACCGCCAACAACAACAACAGTGGCGACAACAATTGACAACCACAACATTACGAAACTATTGCCCGTCTTTGATTAATAGCAAATGAGACCGATATACTAGAACACTCAACAAATTTTCGCAAGTGCATTACAAGAACAAAAACATCAAGAACTGCAAGCAGCAACCACAACAAATACAACAGTGCTTCCGGCTCCATTCAGCTAACATTTCCTGTATTCATTAACTTTAAACACATTTATGATATTTAGGCAGACAATGCTGTTTCAGGGATCGGTTTTAAAGATAGTTTAGTCAGAATCGCAATAGAACAATAAAACATTTTGTTCTTGTAATAACCTAAGCCACTGGTGAAAGCAATTAGTTGTCAACTAACTAATCATTAACATTTATAAATAGTCTAAAAAGTTACCATGTCTTTTCCCTTTTTGAACGTTTGGCAAATGAGATATGTATGTATGTATGTGTAGTCCCAAGTCAGTATCCATAAGGAGACCAGTCCGCAATATTAATCCGCCCACAATTCTTATTACAATACAATAAAAGAATTAAATAAACTAACCATTCTCTAAACTGTACCCAATGCACACGCACCGCAATCCACAACAATCCACCGCAAACCGCGCTTTAAATTGAAACCTGGTTGTTGTAGCAAATCGATGAGCAAGCGAACCGCATCATCTCCAAGCTGCTGCGAACTTTAGGCCCAACCGTTCTACGCACCGCCATCCAGGGCAATAGCGCGAATGCGGCACGCGAAACTTTCGATGCTGACTTTGATGATGATGACGACGATGAGGAGAAGAAGAGCGACACCACCGCTAGCAGCAGCAGCGGAAGTGGCACACGAGTCACCATTGAACTGCCCACCTTTGAGCCCGACAATGAGAACGAGGTTGATGCGAATGAGAAGAGCACCAGCATCACGACCCCCGCATCCAACAGTGACGAAACCACAGAGGGCGCCACCGCCACACGTCGAAAGTAAAATGTGCGTGTAATTTGCTACAACAACTAAGCGATGCATTCAAAATTACCCCAAAAATTGGCACAACTTTTAATCTATATTAAATTTTGTTCCGTGTTTTCAAAACAGCTTCGAAAATTGGCAAATACTACAACAACCAACAACCAAACACATAAATATTAACCGCGCCATTCACAGTTACTTGAAATCCGGCTAAATAGAAAAATAGAAACCACAAACAAAATTATATAAGATGTTATTAATACTGGCATTTCTATGCAATTCTGTTCTGTTCTAAAGGCGTTTTACTGCACTCAAAATATTCTCTGTCGCTATCTCTCGAACTATCCTTTTACATGTTTTTAAAGTGTGTATGTTTCAATTTTCAATTTCTATTACTATCTCTTTCTCTCTCTCTCACTCTCTCTCACTCTATGTCTCTGTATACGTATCTATCTTCATTTCTCTCCATATATGTATATGTCTATATGTCTCTCCTTAAAGAATTTGTTTATATATATTTTTACGTTCCTTTCCTAAGAATAATAGGTGATTTTTATATTAACATTTATTAACTTGTATTAACTGTAAAAGTCGTTGTGTGTATTTTCTATATTTTTAAAATACAAAAATACTTTTAATTGTTTGACTTTGCTGAGCTCAAATTTAGTGTTTAAGAGTGTAGTCAAAAATTATTTTTCGTCCTCGCTCAGGCCCAATGAGTGAGTGCACTATCAACATTCATAATTCATGGGTGCGTTCACGAATTTCACGACCTTATTCACAACATTCGCATGAGCATACATTGCGTTTATGAGTGCAATCATGACAATAGTTTTCGATTATTCAACTGTTCCACAGGGTATTCACATTGGATTTCATTCGTTCGCATAATCGGTATCATTAAAACACGCATTCTCAGCTCGAAAACTGTTTAGAATTCCGTTGCAGGCAATTACTTTTCGTGCTCCCTTTTTAATAATTCTTTTGAGAAATTTGCTTTGTCAGTTAGAGAGCTTTTTTACAACTAAGATAAATATTCTTAATTTTACAAAATAGTTATCTGAAAATTTTAGACGTTATTTGTACAAAAAACAAATTTTATCTCTAACAGATTGACTAAAGAATCCAATGCTAAATATTTATAAGCCTTAGAAAATTTTCTACTTCGTGTAGACAGTAAATTGTATTCTTTTTTACCATATTGTAGAAATGTTATTTTTCGATACGAGGATAATACATTTTCGACAAATCTATAAGGAGTTAACGTAGAACTAACTAATGTCAACAAAAATCAAGTTAGGTTTTTACTTTGTATCTAACTATATTCTATACAAACTGATAAACTGTCTATTATCTTTAAGAATCCTTTACTCAGTTCTAAAAAGGTTCTTTTAGTTTCGCATAGAGATGTTCTGTGTTATTGGAAAACCAATAATTTTCAGCGCAATATCTCTCTCTCTCTATTTCTCTCATCTTCACCCTGTCGCTGCTCTGATATCCATGGTCTAAGCTTAGAATTTATTGGTATTCTGCAACAACATTTGTGCTTTCTGTGGCGTTAAGACTCCTGTATTGATTGCTCATTTATCTATCTGCCTTTGTTTTCTTTTTTGTTTATTTTGAATCTTTTTTTCTTTATTTTCATGTTCCATTAAACCGATTCGATTTGTGCAAATAACCAAAAAAAAAAACAATAATATAAACCTAAAACAACAAAACTGAAAAATGATATTAAATCTGTATATCAAAATCGAAAATCTCTTTCGCAATGATATCATCAACTGCAATTTAAAATATAATAATCAATATAATAACGTTATAAATCGAAAATATTGTAAAATGTATACAAAAATACACCAATTGCATTTGTGCACGTGCATTTATTCATCACCAATTAATCAATCAAATATTTGAATGACAAAATCGTATACGAAACTGGGCAAACCCGTAACCCATAATGCCAAACAAAATGTGGAACAATCCCTTGAATAACAATAATCTCCTGCCTAACATTATGTAATCGAAAAATTAACACACACACACACACCCCGAAACACACACATACACACATTGACCAATGACCGATGTCACTTTGCCTACACAACACCGAACTCTGTATTCATGCTACTTCAAACCCGCCACATATATATATATATGTGTATATATATATATATAACACACAAACAAATGCCAATGCATAAACTTAACACTATGCGTACGCTACATTGCGCCAAATCCTGTGTTACGCAAACCAATCAATCCACCGCAAACCGCAACTCGCAACTCGCAACACGCATACACTGAATCCAAATGAATCACACATACCAAATGCACATAATCAACTCCAAATTCGAAATTCTTTACAATGCTACAAATGCCCATACAAATGAAATCCGTTGCAACGATTCTGCGACAAATTCTACGGGCAAACCAATTCCGATCACAGAACGGTGCCACCGATACGAAAATCGATCTATCGGCTATTAATAAACAACTTGAGGAAACCATAAGAGTTGCGCGCCAGGTGAAAGAAGCAGAGGCAGCAGCCGCTGCAGTAGCGCAATCGCTAAGCTCACCTGTGGCCCAGGCTCCCATTCCTCTCAAGTCCAACGAACCCATTCAGCTGAGCTTTAACAATGAACTGTCAACCGTTAATACCGGAAGCAGCAGTAGCAGCAGCAACATTGGATCCACCGATGTCAAAGCGCTGAGCACCAACGATTTGCAGCTATCAGAATCGAAATCCCCGGCCATAGATGAGTTGTCGTTGGACTCTGTGGAAGATACTGCAGATCTGGATGATCGCAACAAGAGGTAAGCGGCAACTCCACAACAACATTCACTCTTAACATGAGCCACAAAACATAATTTGGCCAATTTACATATCACAATATTACTGTTCATTAAATAACCAGCACATGTATACAAACGGGGTATTAAGCTGATCAAATAAAACTTCCATATATCTTCCAATTGATTTTGTATACCCTGAACCCATTGAAAATCGTAAATGAAATGTGAAATCGTCTCATGCGAATGCGTGTCACAGTAGGTAGAAGGCCTTTCCGTGTCCATAAAGATTATAAGTACAAATCAAATCCAAATCAGCATCAACAGTCGCGTCAACGAAGCCCTGCCCGTTTGTCCGTATGATTAACGTATCCAAATCCAGTTTGCAATTTGCTTGTGTATGTTAACTATTCTTATAACAATCGCATAGAGTCGTTTCGTTTTTAAAGTCCATTTGAAATAGGTCGGTACAAATATTACTGTAATTGGTTGTTTTTGTACAAATACTCTACTCTCTTATATGGTTTCTATTGGAGCTATATTACTACATTATAACCATGTGGATAGAATTATGCTAATACGCTACGAGTTTGCTACGAGCTATGAGTTTGGTTTATCCATAACCCAAGTATTGGTCAATTTTTCATATGGTAGTTACATGACACAGTAGTCCGGCGCGACATAAGTGGGTGGGCCTGGGTTTTGTTTGACAGACAGTACGACATGGCTACATCGAAATGGCCATTAATACTAATCAAATAATATATTTTTGTTATGTAAACCAAGCTATTTCCTTGTTTTCCACTTTTTTGTATAAAATAATAAATTCTTTAGCAAGGATACAAAAAGCTTTGCAACGAATACTTCAATTCCCATTCCCAATCGTATTTTGTACCTTAGCTGTCGCCTTATAGCCAAAGTTGTTGGCCGCTTTTTGGCAATACAAACAAAAATAGGGTACTTGCATTACTTACACTAACCCATACATATCAAAATTATTCCCAAGAGACTCAACTAATTACACACTTCTGTTCACGTTTCCCCCACCTTTTCAATATGCACTCGAACAAACATAAGTAATTTATTTAAAAGGTTCCTGAGTTTCGGAGGTGCTGGCCTGGCTGGCGGCTCAAGCGGCGGCAGTTCGGGCGCTTCGCCTAGTGGCAACAGTTTGGGCGGCGGCGGCGGCGGTTCCGGTAACTTTTTGCTGGATGTGGTGCGCGTGAGTACAAGATAAGCTTAAGTCCTTGCCGCTGCCTGCTCACTATCCTGGCCCATTCGCACAGCTTTTCTCTGGCAGTGTGCAGACCCAGCAGGGCGACGAGGCCGCCAATAGCGTCGGCGGCGGCGCCAGCAGCAGTAGCACAGATGACACGGATGCTAGCGGTGACAGCACTCGTACCGCAGATGGTTACACCGAGGGTATTCCCGGCCCGGTGACACGTCTCGTTGTCTTGGCCAATCGAGGTCTGGCCAATCTGGTACAAGACTTGATATTGGTAAGAATTTGAAATGGTTAACTTGCTTGACTTGTGTTCTATTACAACTTTCTGTCAATATCCTTAGCGTGTTGCCGCCACGAGCGAAAAGTTTGTCAACTTCAAGGCCAAATTGATAACGGCGCTGATATAATCTCCCTTGGCCACATCCTCACGGGCCCGTTTTAGTCAAGTCAACCCAATTGTACAGAGTCAACGCAGCCAACTGCACGCCCACATAAACACGCGCACAAACATTTGATACTCTTCCATCATCACATACAATTTAAATTGTTGTGTTTTTTTTGACAATTGAAAAAATCTACTTTTTAGCAAAATTTCTAATCTTTATACATACTATACATACATATATATACTCAACTAAAACTCTTACTAGCGCAAGTAGAAAAAAATTTACATCAAAATTTGCAATAGAAAAATCCGAAAAAAAAAAAACTTTTTATTTATTTTTTTTTTTTTATACGAATAAAAAACGAAGAAAATACCCAGAAATATAAAATCACGATCAAATCAAAACAAACGAATAACGCGAAACTATCTTGCTTTATATTATTCTCTTACTTTTACTATGGCTTCTCTTTTGTAAATATTTTGCTTAAACCTTACGAACATTTGCAATTTTCCAAAAAATGTCCCTACATACAAATGTTTTTGTTCACTTAAAAAAAATCATGACTGTGGTGTTTTATTTACTATTATTTTTAAAATCTAATATTATATAGTCGAAGTAAAAAACAAAAAAAAAACATACAAATTTGTATAATACATATGTCTTGCTTTACTTCATGCCCTATGACCACTTGTTGCTCAGATAAGCGCCAATCAATCATACAAAAACATACTCAAAGAAATGATAAGGAATCAAAATTGATTGACAGTTGAAATCAGTTCATGTCTATCCACATACATACAATTATTTTTAAATACAAACTGTTTAAAACGAATACCTTTTTATATACCCTTAAGAAAATGTGTTTCTATGATTTTTAACAGCTTAAGTAAATTTTTACATGTATATATAATAAAAATGTTCACTTAAAAACACGTTCAATTCAATTATTTGGGTTCTTCAAAAAAACGGGCAAGTAAGGGAAAATGCAAAGTATAAAGTAAAAGATTAATAGTATAACGCCAAATAGTTCCAGAATCAACATGAATGAAACCCGTTATTTACCTAAATTACAACAAATTTAAACAATAAAGATTGTTCTACTCCGGAATGTCCGTCTGGACATACCCTAAACCAGAGGAACTCGCGCTCGCGTGCTTAAGCTTTAGTGCAAAAAGTGCACTTCAACAAATTTTAAAACCTTCGATTTTCTCCACTGCAGTATACAAAAATATTTAATTTAATTTAATTATTTAAATCAATGTGTATACTATACGTGCAACTATTGTTCAAATTTAGAGAATCTTACTAATTATCAATGATCGTTCCGTGCGTGCATTATGAGAATTAACACTCAAAACTCTGAAGCTATTATAGGTTTTGGGATCGACGCGCTTATACATACGGGCAAATGGACGGACGGACAGACGGACACGGCTCGGCTACTGATGCTGATAAAGAATATATATACTCTATGTGGCAGGAGATGTCTTCATCTGCCTCTTACATACATTTGCATTTAAGCCAATTTTAATGGCTTCAGGGTATAACAAATAAGAGGTTCTAGTCGGGAGTTCCCGACTGGGGGATACCCTGAACCTTATTCCAACACCAAATGCAACTCGCGCTACGCGCTCGTTTTTAGTAATTAAGTTAAATTAAAAACAAAAAAAAGGTCCTTTGGCAGGGTTCGAAATCGCAACAAACCGCAGTACTTGCCGCCGACTCTACTTAAAAGCTACACCAGCCAAAAAAAAATATATATTTTCCTCCGTAGGGCTCGAACTCGCGACACACGACACCACTTGCCACCTCCTCTACTCAACAGTCACATCTATAATTGAGTCTTATTCAGAAAAAAAAAACGATTAAAATAGCAGCACAGAAAACAATACAAACGCAATTGCAATGCTGTTGATCGAATTCAAAGCAGACGCGCATGAATGTGTGTGTGTACATATATACAGAAATTCTTGGAATTTGCGGCCCATCCAAATGCGCAGTTACTGCAGACACACAACTTTTGGGTTTTTTCTTAAGCGATCTTAATGAAATTTTCTACAGTATATCTTATTGTACCATTGAATATTTGTGTATTCTCAAAAAAAATTCAATAAAATTGTAACTTAAATGGTGGGCAATATAAGCTTATAGCTATGAGGTAGTAGAGGGGACGTGGCAATAGGCTTAAAATGAAAGATACTTTTTATACGCTGAACCCATTGAAAATGGTTAAAAATTGTATAATGTATTTGCGCAGATCGCGTTTGTTTCCGATAATCGATAACTTACCCCGTTTCCAAGAAATAGATAAAAAACAATAAAACGTGCTTGTTTTTTATACCCAGAACCCATCGAAAATTATAGGTGTGGCTGTTGAGTTGAGGCAGTGACAAGTGGTCCGGCTTGTCGTAAGTTCAAACCCTACCGGGAATCTATTTTTATATATTTATTTATTTATTTATTATTTTTTTTTTTGCTGGTGTGGCTGCTGAGTATAGTAGGAAAGTAATGCGGTCAGTTGCAAGTTCAAACCCTGCCAATAGAACTTTTTTTGTTTAATTTATTTTTATTACTTCAACGAGTGCGTAGGGCGAGCCTCCATTTGCTGTTGGAATAAGAGGGCTTAGGGTATTGCCTAGTCGGAGGCTCCCGACTAGAACCTCTTACTTGTTTATAATTAAGTACGTTTTACCATATTTTGAGCTGGAATCGATCAGTCCCTGAACTTTACCAAGCGAATAATTAAGGGAAGAATAGTTACAATCATGTGTCTTATATGCTATTTACATTGATGGGCTTTTACAAATAAGGGGTCTTCGGGGTGTAGCCTTTGGAGGCGCCTCGCTCAGATGGGGTCAGCCAGGACCCTGGCGACCGCATTCAGATGCCGCAGAGGATTGCCGACGTATCGGCTGCTGAATAAGTTTATCTGATCTCCGACCTTTGTTAGGCGGTGGTTAGAAGAAGTCATTGGCGCAAGTGTATATATCTACCATTAATTGGTCACCTATTACGAATGCATATAATTAACCAATAATTTTTGCGATTAGTATCCAAATCGAGCAAATTAATATACTACTTTTATTAACTCGTAATGAAGGTACATTACAACATCATATACGTCTGAAGTGATGTTGTAATGTATTTGAAGTGCATATACAGTTCGTTCATAGACTTGTTCTGAAAGCAAAAAGCTCTTGAGACTAATAAACGTGTTTGATATAAACAAGTAATAAATAACAGGGTATGGGCAGTGACACGGCAGACCTGTTCTGTAAAACTCTATTTCGTGCGTGTCGTCGACCAGGTCGAATTGATTCAGTACTTGCGGTTTGATCATAAGGAAAATTTCGAGGAATATATATTGCACCCAAATACGTGTATAAGCCAAATCACAAAGCTCTAGGCTTCAAAATGCGTTTCACTTGTTTGAAGTCCTAAATGCCTACTATGCGTACATATATCTATTGCCCTTATTGCTTTCACGTCTTTAAGTCTATTTGTATTGATATTCTGGATGTAGGATGAGATATCGACAAAAAATGAATAAACAAGTTTTGGGAATTATATAGGAGAATATAGCGACTTGGCGTTTTGAACTTAGTTCCTCCCCTCGAACGAATAATCAATGGCGACAAGCCACTCCATCAAACCACATTTACATTCATAGCCTTAATGTAGTCGCAACATAGTGTATAAAGGTTTATCTCTGTAACGATACGATTTTCTTTTATTTAAAATTTATTAAATATAAGAAGGAACATACAAAAAATTGATGTACAATAACACCAAATAGGTGACCCCGGCGTGAACTCCTTATCATATAAAATTCATAGGCCACATAAAAACGATCGAGCGTCATGAAACGCCATGGCAGTAATAATGGCAAATCAACTAGATCTTTCCATAAACCGAATTTTGGTAAAATTGTCACCAGTTTGTCACGACCACACCGAGATTTAGATCGCACAGGTAGAAGCGCAATGCCAAGTTTAACACGACCCTGGCCTCCATTGAATCGCCACTATTGGATCAAATCTCAAAGGCAATATTAAGTTTGCCAACAGCCGGAAAGGACAAATACTTGTAGGTTTGCAGGTTAGATCGATATCACACAGTGGCTTAAGCTCGCTAGCCAAATATAAAGTAACTGACAGTTTTCTTCAATCGCTGTGGATCCAACGTTTGCCAACGCTGGCTCGTGCTATTTCGCAGGCATCAGATGCTGGTTTGCCAGAATTGGTATGTTATAAAGGAATTTAGAGAATTTTGCAACATCAATTTAATTGAAAAATCTGCTGCAAAATCTTAACCAATTGAACCCATCGAAACCTAGCGCCGCCTGATACGATTTGAACAGCAAATAAACAGCCTTTGCAAAAGCATAAATCGCGCGGTAAAATTTTACCTGCACTTTCGTGGTAGTTCAAGTCAACTGCGCTATCATTGGATTCGACTTCCTTCGACATTTCGATTTACTTGTGCATATTACAATATCTACAATTCTGTTAACCGAGTGATCTGTAGCACGAAGCAATTTCAAACAAATTACTTCTCATAACGCATACGGTAAACTTGCACAGATATTGCATGAGGTCGGGGACTTGGCGACCATCAGCTCATATAGGCTACCAAAAGGTTCTAATGTGACTCATTACATTACAGCCAACTGCCCGCCAACGCATGTCCGAGCTACCACATCAACAACCCCACCTCCAAAACCGCTTGAATGCATCCATATGCTTGAACCACTTGAGCAGTTCAAACTGTGGCCCAAATTTGGCATGAGCATCCGGCCTTGAAAGAGTCAAAACCCGAAATATGATAGGTTAGCGATTAATAGATCACCCACACACCAATAGTACAACAAGGGACTGCACTTAGGGCATTGACCAATTTAAATAGATACCAACTATGCATTTCACAATATTTAATACATAAGTATTATACATTATATACATATGCTAGGTGCATAAAGTCGCCTACGAGCGATGCTTATACACGTAGGTTCCGTAAGAGTAGTTGAAGACTGAATAAAGCAGATATGAATGTACATTCAAACCGAACAGTCGCTTATTTCAAACCCTCTCAACTAGGAAGAACACATTTTTAAACAACATCGCCACCGAAATCTACTTACCGTTTGGACGAGTTAAAACCCGCGCTTTTCAAAAAACTTCAAGCTACCAAAAAGGAGTTTGCATATCTAATCGATAGGGGTATCTGTCGACCCTCTCAACTGGTCCCGCCCACTACACCTAGTAAAACAAGTAAAAGGTTCTAGTCGGGAGTTCCCGACTAGGGGATGCCCTGAACCCTCTTATGCCAACATCAAATGCAGCTCACGCTACGTGCTCGTTTGAACTTAGTAATAAAGATAAATTAAAAAAAAAAAGTTCCTTTGGCAGGGCTCGAAATCGCAACTAACCGCACTACTTACCGCCGTCTCTACTCAACAGCCACTCCAGCCAAAAATAATAAAAATGGTTTCCTCGGTAGAGCTCGAACTCGCGACTGCCTCTACCTAAAATCTACACCTATGATTGAGTCTTGTTGAGAAAAAACGAATTAAAATAGCAGCATAGAAAACAATACAATCGAATTCGAAACAGACGCGCATGAATGTATGCATGTACATGTATACTAGGTGCAAATACGTGTTTCTTAACCGATCTTAATGAAATTTTCTACAGTATATCTTATTGTACCATAACAATTTGTGCATTGTCAAAAAATTAATCGCATTTAATTTGCAGCTTAAATTGATGGGCAATATAAGTTGGGTTATTATCTTGATTTATAGCTATGGGGTAGTAGCGGGGAGGTGGCAATAGGTATAAAATTAAACATACGTACTATTCTAGAGTAAACATTTCACTTTTGGTGACTCTAGCTCTTATTATTTACCCAATTTACTCAAAAAAACAGGATTTTGATATCGATTTTTATCGATTACTTGGAAACGGAGTAAGCTATCGATTATCGGAAATAAATTTGAACTGCGCAGATACTAGGAGGACCTACAGTTGAGTCCGACTATCTGTAAATATGAACGCAAGGATCTCAGAACCGAACATATAAGACACTTGACACTTGAAATTTGGAAGGTAGGCTCGCCTGTTTACGATAATCGATAACCCGCTCCCGCACGTAATATCGAAATATTGTTTTTAAGCATATCTCGTAAGTTATAAGTAATAGAGCCAATAAATTTGACATGTTGCTTTCTGAATAGTATATATATTTAACTTTATATTCACCCTTTCATATTATTGCTACCGCATTCCTCCGCCTACACAACAAAGCTATAAAATAAATAAAAACCAATTATAATTATCCACCAACTACAGCCACAACTTTATTGCAATTGTCTTAACTAAGTCCCAGTAAAAGCGATAGTAATTATGATTCGAACAACGAATTACTATTGTGGGAACTATATATATTTTCATTAATTTTTTATATTACTTCTAAACCCCAGTCGGGAGCTTCAACAAGAACCTCTTACTTTTTTTCTAATGGGTAATTTACTTATTTCGCTTCCGAGGAGACTATCATGTCGTCGCTCTCATCGCTTTTGGAATAATTCCAGATTCTATTTGGGAAGCAATTATGTCGTGGTAAGGGCAAGTGGACGGCAGTCTTTCGGCCTGTTTGCCATAGGTCCCAGCCATAGCGTGGGTACGCGTTGATTGCGCGTATTCCCCACCTTGCCCGCGGCTAGATTTCTGCTTCAAATTGTAGATGTAACTTTTCACCCATTTTCTACCTGTACCCAATCTACCCATTCCGTCTCAAACGCATCTGAAACATATTACAAAATAAGCTGAAAGTCGAGCGAATAGGCAACAAAAAGTTGGGATCAGCGGCTTTTGTCCATGTTTGCCTTGTGATGGACATCCGGAAGCCGAAATAAATAAACTTTCGTTCATTCACCATTTAACCCGCATTTTCCCTCCAAGAGCGATGGAATTAACGAAATATATACTATGTATATCAAACAATTTTCACAAAATTTGCACAAAGATATTTTAAAATAAATAAAATAATGAATCACGTCTTAAATTAATTTTAATAAAGACCAAAGATCTTTTGATTCTGAACGAAAAACTTCAGCACCCAAGTCATTGACTCAGATGAATTTAATCAAAGATCTTTGAAAATGATATTAAGGCTAATCGGATTGATTTTTGGATTTTTCCACAAATCAGGTGGAATTCCCCAAACCCCGTAAAAGTTATAAATTTTCAACTTTCTGGCTCTTGTGGCCAATCAGTCGGTCAGTCAGTCAGTCAGTCAGTGAGGACAAACTGTTTTATTTATAGAGCTTATTGGCAAGCGTTGTTTGGTGACTCTTCGCAAGTGCGGCTGCGCTGCCCACGTCATTTGATTCAAATTGAAATGCGCTGCACTATTGCAGGTGCTGTGTGTTTTGCTGTTATCCGTTGTGTCAGTTGTGAAGGTAGAACCTGTAGAAGTGACGGCTTTTGAACTTGTATTGGTATTGGGGTGGGCGTTGCTAGCAGCGGACGGGTCTTTAGCTGAGCCGAGTTCATGCTTATGCTGTTATTGTAAGCGGACCGCAAAATTGAAAGTCGCTGATTCTCGGGCGAAGGTACCAATCCAAACCGGACCGAAAAATAAAAAAACTAGCTCGCTATTAGTCAATCTCGCCGCTGCAGTGGAGGCCCAGCTGAGGCGTATTACTTAGTTTGTTCTTGTTTGTTTAACTATTTATTACTGTACGTAATAAATACTTCAATTGTTTGCACATCATGCACAGACACTGAATGTTATGCCATGGTCACTGACCTGTCTCTAAGATTGCGTTCGCGTTGAGTCCAAACCGAAACTTCATTAAAATCTAAGCACACATACACAGCAGAATGTATAATGCAATTGCAATCGAAATTCAATTTATATAATTAGAAAAAAGAACCACTGCTGTCGGATAGAATAAAAAAATAAAATAAAATAAAAAAGAACGAGCGCGTAAGTATGCCAATACGTTCTCCTTAACAACTTCTGTGTTTCTTAATCGAACCTGATGAAGCTTCTGCAGTATATCTTAGAGGTTTTTATTTTTTACCCTTATCAACATATCTGAAAAGCTAAACTAACTTGATCTGTGTAAATTATATATATGCCCTATAATCATATATATCTATATGGCGTGGAATAATAAAGGGAAAGAAGGAAGGTAAAAATAACATCGACATTGAAGATTCCTATTCCTATAATCGACATAGGAATAGAATATTACACCTCCTAAAATATCCTGAATCTTATGGAAAAATCATAGTTTATTGTCACCCTTAAAAGGCTCGACTCGACTGAGTCCCGAAACGTGGTATTTTGTGACGATAAAACTTTAATTTTTTTACGACAAGCCCAATTTTGACTGCTTTTTTTCAATAAGGTTGTATTCCCAGAGTATAGGAGGGGGCTAATGCTTGCGGCGAAGGGTAACGTGTCAAAAGCCTTTATGTATATATGTTAATTCTTACATATCTATATACAAAAATAAACAGATACAACATTTTGATAATTATGATGATATATTTGAAAAATGTGGATTAGCTGACTGACTGATTAGTTTTAAACGCACAAGCCAAACCAAAAAAGATGGAAAGTTGGATCACAAGTGTACTTACCTTATATGATGGTGGTGAAAGCCAAGTCGGGGGTTTGGGAACTTCAAATGCATAAATGAGGATTGCCAACAAACAACAAACGCAAAACTCGCCCGACCTGGATCATAAATGCGGGTGAAACGTTATGAGCTGGTCGGCCTCAAAGTTATTTTCAAGGTAAATTTTTAATTTAGCGGATAAATGTTGCATGCAATTTTTTTGTTTCCCATCGGATCTGCATCACACTCATTTTCAAAAATCTTTTAAAAGAGATTTGAGTTTAGTTTTTCACGAAATTCACAGCTCTTGGATGGAAAATGAGGCGCAGAGGTTCAATGAACAAGGTTTATTTTTCTGCTTCGAACTTCTCATCACCCATCGGTGGAAACAGTTTATTTCATCTTTTGGTTCTTTATCCGATGGACTCTAACTATATTTTCAAGCAGACGCGGAGTTCAAGATAGTACGGACAGATTTAAATTTTTCATGGGCGGATTGAAAAAGTTGTATTTAATTTATGTCAGGAGCCAGGCCGGCGTATCCTCGCTAGTGTAAAATATAACTTTAAACGTGGACTTCAAGAAAGTACAAAACTTGCCCCGATGAAAACAGGGGCATATTTACTAGTCTCTATATATAGAAAACCTTTTGTCCATACTTGCTGGCAAGCTAAAATTTTACTTATTAATTGTACTTCCCTGTTACGTGATGGAAGTGAATGCTAAGACGGGGTTTTGGGAAATTCCACCTCACTAACTGCCGCTGCCTCTACTCAACATCCACACCAATCATAGAGTATTAATGAGAACAAAAAAAATAATTAATATAGCAACACAAAAAAAAAATACAAACTCAATTGCAATGCTGTTGATAGAATTCAAAGAAGACGCGTGTGTGTACATGTATACAGAAATTCTTGCGATTTGTGCTTGCTGTCCCGAGCTCGAGGCCAGCCAAAACATGTTTTCTTTAATAACTTCTGTGTTTCTTAACCGATCTTGATGAAATTTTCTACAGTAGATCTTATTGTACTATAATATATTTGTGTATTCTCAAAAAGTCAATTTCATTTAAATAGTCGCTCATATTGGTGGGCATTATAAATTGGTATTTATTTGATTAAAATAAAATATAAAATGAAAGATACTTGATTTGTATATACTGTTCCAGAAGCTACATGTTAAGTTTGGTGATTCTAGCTCTTATTATTTACCAAAATCAACAGGATTTCGATTTTTATCTTGGGAAGTGAAAAAGTGATCAATTTTCGGAAACAAACTAGTACTGTAGTAGGAGGACCTACATTCCAAATTTCAAGTCTTTACACACGGACGGACGGATAGAAAAGCGGACATAGCTAAATCGAATTGCCTATTGACGCTGATCAAGAATATATGTATATACTTTACGGGGTCGGATATGCTTCCGTTGCCCCTTTTATCCATTTTCGTGGTTCCTGATTCGGTGTGGAAATAATTCGAAAAATTTGCAACTTGTGTGTTTATAATCAAATCCGCTTTAAACTGTTTGTGAAAATTAGCTAAAAATAGTTAGTGAAGAATAGACAAATTTTAGCAAAAACATTTATTCGCCCTACACTTCAGAAAAACGAGCCTTTTCACATTCTTAGAATCTATTTTCTAATCATTTATATTT
Organism: Drosophila kanekoi; assembly: GCA_037075305.1. Classification (NCBI taxonomy): domain Eukaryota; kingdom Metazoa; phylum Arthropoda; class Insecta; order Diptera; family Drosophilidae; genus Drosophila; species Drosophila kanekoi. The sequence goes on along the minus strand of JBAMCE010000290.1, from coordinate 6,464,006 downwards.
TAGGGAATTTTTTTTTCTACACATAACCCATAACTTCAGGAACATTTTTGAATCTGAGAAAAAATGCATTTTACAGCTGTTTCTAAAGTTTAGTGATCGATTTTTTGTAGTGTATAGTTCAAAGAACTAAAGACACCAAAAATTTAGAGGATGGCAGACTAGTTCGAATAGAAACAGACAGACGGACATGGATATGTCAACTCGGCTGTTAATGCTGATTTGTTGTGACTCCTTCAATGCGTTATAGATTTCGTAACAAAATATAATACAAGGTATAAATAGTAGTAGTAGCATAGCCCAAATTCTAGGAGGTGGTATGCTGTAATTTACTGCAGGTACCTCGTGTGAAATGGCTGAAAAAGTGATATCTAAAATTATAGTAAATATCCGTTAATATTATATAATCACCATCTCTTATATACGTATCTTATATACATCTCTATTATACGTTCGACGTCAGCTGGCGAACATACTTTGGTTCTGATGCTGACTCGAGATGTTCCCGTCTGTCTGTTTCATACATTTAAGATACGCACAGATTATTGGAGGTGCGGGCTTCGCGCCCCAAATTGATGTTCGAGCTATAGAGGCCTCTAAGCTCGAAAAGTCTGAACAGGCATGAAAAGGCTGTTCGCTGTTCGCAGGAAAGTGTATTCTTAAGTAGGAGGATAAAAGTAATACATATTTGGAAAAAGTTTAAATAAGGTGAAACAACATTGGGGTATATTTCGTCCGCTATATGAATTGCAAAACTGTGCATTGGCATACCATAACAAGGATAGAAATATGAAACAGAAAAACTATACATTAATTATATTGGAAAAACCCGTGATAAGCCGACCCAAAAAAATATCTGTTTTGTGTTTAAGTCGGATCCGGCCTCAAAAAGGAGGCCCGTGCCTATGTCCAGCACAAAGTGACACAATAAACCAAACACCAGATATCTTTTACCAGGCTAATTCAAAGTACTTAACAAAAGAGCAAAGGTTACGCACTGCATGGGGTCTAGGCGTGTGTAGCAGCTAAACGCACTTAAGTGCCACTTCCGTCCGTTTCGGGCTGGAAAACAGGCAAAGAAATGCAATTTGCAGTTAGTTGGCAATGGTGATGGTCAGCGTAGATCGAAGTAGACGAGAGCATAATGATGAAGCTAAATTAAAATACATATATAAATGAAAATGAAATTGAAATTATAAAGCAGCAATTTGCGGTTGCTTATCCTGCGACGCGCCATTGCAAGCGGCTTACGAGCAATTAAAATTTTACAATTTAAATGCTTGTGCAGGCGGCGGCGGCGTCGGCGGCGCAGCTTCAGGGCCAACAGCACGCGCCTTGTGTGGTAGTGCGAGACGGGCAATCTGCGACCACGGAAGTATGCATGCGAAAGAGGGAGAAAGGAGAATTGCGTTTGTTTTGACAAGTGCGCATAAGTATTGTTGGGATATTTAGTTTTGTTGTATCGTTTTATATATTGCTGCCCGGGTGCTGCTGTTCATGCACAATTTGTCGTCACTTGCGACGATGATGACTTAATTTTTTTAACAGCAGCCCACAATTATTGCCGCTGAGCTGGAAAGCAGAGCGCGTCGAGCTGACCAAAGAGATTGCTTCACTTCCGTCGGCTCATTCGCACTCTGGGAACCATACAGTGCACATACATATGTGGGCACACTCCTCATGTGGACACATATTAAATATGGATATATCTATGGATATGGAAATTAACATCAATGCTAGTGAGGTGCTTGAATTTTCATCATATCTTCTAACGTCTTTTGCCAACGCCGATAGCAATGGCAGTGGCAGCAATGTCGGCGCCGATTCGGAGGACTCGCTTATTTGCAATTCTCGCAAGCCAGCAGCAGCGCCCAGGCAGAAGATCAACGCTCGGGAGCGGCACCGTACTTTCAAGTGGGTCATCTTCATTGCAGTAAAACAGTACAGCACGATTAATCTGAGAATTATTTGCACACACTTTTCCTTAGCGTGAATGCTGCATACGAGGAACTGCGCGGCCTTATTCCGACGGAGCCCGTTAACCGCAAATTATCCAAAATCGAAATAATACACTTGGCCAGTAGCTATATCACACATCTCCGCAGCACATTGCACGCAGGCAAGGACATTTGTGGCTAATTAATTTACTCTTTATTTGCCTTATCTAATTTCCAACATCATTTCTTTAACATCTCCATTGCAGGAACTGACAGGCAGCCGTGCATGCGGCAAAAGTGGGAGCACAAGTGCGATGGGAGCAGAGTTCCGGAGCGAGTAAGCATTTGCACATTTTGTATGAGACCAACATTTTCACAAACGACGGAAAGTTTGGAATAGTTTTAAGCTCATTTGAATAAGTATAATAACACACTATATACATACATATGTACATACAAATGTACGTACGAATGTACATTGCATTTTTGTGCCTTTAAATATACTGTATGCTTAAGCCATTGACAATAAGTAATAAATTGCATTTTAATTGGACATTTTAAAGCTTGGTTCCGACAGGAACAGAAGAGTTTACAAGAGTCGGAATTGCTTATATTTCGTTGAACTTAAGTAATTGATTTCGGACGGTGGAAAATAATTTACTTCCGAAAGAAATCGACCCAAAAATTAAGGGTTCTTCATTAATATATTTAGTTTTGCACAAGATTTTGACGGCGGCAAATATTATCTATAATGCCTAGAAAAATTAAATATGAAACGAATTAGTATAACAGTACCAAATGAGTAAATTTACTGCAACAGAACAGCAAAAGATATGGCCAATCGGTAACACAGCTAACAGAGGATACTTTTTCACTATCGAAAGCATTTCAATATATAAATGTGCAATATTTAGTCAGATATCGATAAGCATTAATAAGATTAATAATAAGACTTTCCACAATTCTTTATATTTTTAAATTTAGGAATAAAGGCCCCGAAAACCGCATATACACGATTGAAGCACGGTATACCAACTTGATGATACATGTTTAAGGAAGCTCAAAGCGTTAATTCTAAACAAATCGATAAGCCAGATTTTAAGAAAAATAATAAAATGTAAGAACACTTCTCACCTTGTTCATTCAAATGGCCTATCGATCTACTAGCTCCAACGGGAACCGAACCACTGCTTGTAATCAGTGTTGAACAATGTTTTACAGCAGTGAGCGGGAACAAATTAATTCAAAATATATGTAGATGAGAAAAGAAATGCTTTAATATACAAAGTAATTGGCATTTTTTAATAAAACATTATCTTTGGTAAAACAGACTGCTGCTAAAAAAGGCAAAAACGCATATATATATTTATACACAGTATATTAAAAAAAGTGGCAATAGTTCAACATATTTCTACCCATATTTTTTGATAATTGCCCCAAATACTTTTTCCTTTTTACATCAAGAAAATCGTACAGCCAGCTTATACGACAATCTCATTTTTCTATTTTTCTTTTTAGGTGAAACTATAGGCCTTAGTCGTGTCGTGTATATGTGTTCAAAAACAAATTAATAATTTCATTTTTTGCAATACTGCTTTTAAATTTATTTGGGTTTGAGCTTAAAAACATAAAAAAATGCATGTAAAAGTGATCGATTCCTTTTCCGATACCAAGTATCAAGAATCGACGCTAAGTCACCGCCGCTAATTTGACGCACATCACAGATATATACACGATACTTTCAAAAGCCTATTCAAGTCGATAACATATTGTTTACAAATGGATATATCGATAAGAATGTACTTAATGAGTCCATTAAAATTTAAAAAGCGACTCTTAAATCCAAACGATATTTGTATTTGATGGATACACCGAAAAGCATAAAGTCTGTGCTTATAGCGGTGCGTGAAGCGCCGTTTCGGAACACATTGATTAGCAGCAAAAGCCCCAATAAAAAAAGTATAATACAGTATCCGGAGAATTGTCCAAAAGTAAATACGATCCCAATGTAACTGTACACCATATATGTATGTACATATTAAACTGAATCCTGTTATGGCGAACATGCTTCTGTTTACAGGCCCTTTCTGTCGATGGTAATGTTTTTAGCTTTGATTATGTGTTCGACTCCAATGTTACACAGTCTGAGCTATATGATACGCTTATTCATCCGCTGGTCCTAAAGGTATTATCTGGTTATGATTGCACAGCATTGGCCTACGGTCAGACCGGGACTGGCAAAAGCTATTCTATGGGGATGAGCGCAGAGGTGAGTCTGAATTAGCGGCGTAACCTTTGACATTTAGCGTTGAAGAGTTCTTTTTAAATGCAGAAACTGACTGAGGAACATATGGGTGTTGTACCACGGTGCTTGCAAGACATATTGGACCATACATTAACTGATCAAAAAGAAAACAATCCTTTGCCGAAGCTTGTTTACGCATCCTACATTGAAATATATAATGAAAGAGCATACGATCTTCTTGCCCTCGACACGGAAAAACCTTTGGCATCGCGCGGACAGCGGTTCACGGGTGGTACATGTAAACCATTGAGAAACCAACAGGACCTGCTTCATATACTGATGTTGGGTACTAAGAATCGGCATGTGCGTCCCACCAACATGAACAAAAACAGTTCTCGCTCCCATGCCATTGTCACGATCCATATTCGACAAGGTCAAAGTCATGCGCGCCTGAACATCGTCGATTTAGCTGGCTCCGAGGGCGTACGTCGCACTGGTAACGAGGGCATGGCACGAGCTGAGGGAGTCTACATAAATATGGGTCTCTTGGGTATAAATAAAGTCCTGCTCTCCATGTCTGCTGGGCACACATTAATACCATATCGAGACTCTATCCTAACAACTGTGCTACAAGGTATGTACATGCGTTTAATTGACTTCTAGTTTCAGACTAATTCTTTTTCAAGCCCTGAATCCATTGAAAACAGGAAAGATGCCCCAATTGCCCTAACAAAAAATTGACAATTTATTACTAGTTTTTTTTTTTGTGTATTTTAATATCCCTAGAAAAATAATTGGCACTACCAGAGCATAACATTTTCTAAAATTTACCACAGGAGAGGCTTGATCAATGCTTTTATCGCTTAAATCTGAGTAAACCAAAACCAAATTATAAGACCATTCTAGGCTAATCTATGAGCTGGTAACATATATACATATGTGTGTTTATACCACTGTACGATGCTGCAGCCTATTTGACATCAACTCTTACAATGGTGCTGCTGTCTCCCTGGACAGAAACAGCCAAAAGTTGGCTTCACTTAGGTGGCTTGGTGTTAAGAGTTGAGTGGAGCTTCGACTTGCATCAGGAAGTTGTTCTCGCTGTGGACTTTATGAAGCAGACCTCAGACCGTGCCACATAAAAACAACTATCAGTTGGAAACAGACTTACATGTCGACTAATGTTTTGAAAGGAGTTGTCCCTCTAATCTTAATGTTCATATGGAGGAGAGTCACAGGGGATCACAAGGGACAAGCTTCACGCAGTGAATCTGTTGTGAACACATCTTCCTTCACCACAAAAAATTTTCAATTTAGTAACATTTTTACAATCTCATGTACGAATCAATTTACCATTCCGTGTCCAAGCTTAGTTTAAAAACGCTAGTTGCAGCACCTTTGTACGTCTTTTCGCTGGAAGAAAACGGTTGATGTGTACCATAATACGCCAAGATTTCACAGGATTTTCCCAAATCGACTGAAGTCGGGGCCATTCACTTGAGGCTAGTAGCAAAGATTCAAGTCTGGTCATCCGGATTCGCTTCTGACGGCCCTTGATGCCAACGAACGCCAGCAGAAAGTTCTTGTTTTACTGCTATTCTATTGGCTACGGTCTCTTTTAAGCTAATAAGTGATGACTTGAAAGTCATCATGCTCTTCAAACGATTTTCTCAGAAAGACACGCGACAACTCCAGCCGTGGAGAGGGACTTGGCATACGAGACTTGGATTTGCCAGACTTGGATTAGTGACTGAACAACAACTGCACTTAGAAACAACCGTCATCCTTAGAGCTTCTGTTGAGGTCAACAGGTGATATGCCCTTTATTGGGTTCCAGTTTTCATACACATAGCTCCTAGTTGGCTGCTCGGCAGCTAAATGTTCTCAACGGTTATTATAATTTTTAATTTAATATTGTGTAACGCATAGAAGGCGACATCTCCGACCCCATAAAGTATATAAATTCTTGATCAGTAACAACAGCCGTGTCGATATATCCATGTCCGTTTGTCTGTTTCTATGCGAACTAGTCTCTCAGTTTTAAAGCTATCTTTATGAAACTTTGCAGTAGTCGCTCTTTCTGTTGCACGCAGTACATATGTCGGAACCGGAAGGATCGGACCACTATATCATATAGCTGCCATAGGAACGATCGATCGAAAACTAAACAAATTTGTTGTTTATCAAGATATCTTGAACAAACTCGGCATTAACTATTTCCCCTGTGTTTCTGATACGGGCAAAGCACTATGGGCATTATGAAAAGGTTGAGTCTGCAAGAGTATTAGATCTTCAGCGTGCCGAAGATAACCCTTCTTTCTCGTTTTTTTTTTTTTTTGCAGACTCTCTCAGTGCAGTTGCATATTTAACACTGCTGACTTGCGTAAGTCCACATGCTTCTGATCTGTCAGAAACGATCTTCATGCTGCGCTTTGCTAAGAGTGCCAAACAACTTAAGCTCTCCCCACAGCTGAGTCATCAGCAGCAGCAGCAGGAGCATTTGGTAAGCATCTAAATCATCTAAATATAGCTTTAATATGCTTAATCCAATATGACGTCCCGCATTCATGGCTTGTACAACATCTCATTGCCAACTCCCAAAAATGCAACTCCGTGTAACCTGGTGGTGGCACCGCCTTCTGCCATCTCGCTAATAACTTGAAGATCCGGCGCATCTTCGCCACGCATGGTCAGTATTGGTAGCACCATCATGGCTAGCAGCAATCCCAGAGCGCCCTTTTCCTCTAGTTGTTGCTTAAAAGCAGTCAGTGGAAATAAAGCTTCTGCCACTTCTCCCAGTCTTCCAAACCAAAATAAAAAATTAAAGTTAAAGCAAAGTTCAAACGATATAAAGGTTAGCTCACCTAGTTAGTTGTTGTCGCAACTCCTCATAATATAGCTGAAGCATTGGCTGGTAATGCTGCCTGCGAAACTTTCGCGTGGTACAGCTGAATAAGAAGTAGACCAAATCAGTTATCGGTGAGGCATATCGCATTAGCTGCCAGTCAATAAGACAGACCTCTAAAGGCTGTTTCGTGCACGCTTGGAGGAAAAAATTGTTGTTCCAAAAGTCGCCGTGGCAAACCACTGCAAATGGTTCACAGTTGGAACCATTAAGAAATTCCAATAGCATCTCGAAATAACTACCCCGAGCAAAAAAAGCCTGCAGACGCTTAACATAAATATCATCTTTCTGCGGGCATAGTGTGCTCAGTGCGCTTTGCTTCAGCTGCTCAAAGTAGGCACCTAGGACGTGATCTGTGCGTCGCTCCTCAAAAATGTCCACCAGTTTCTGAAATGGCACTAGCTTCTGAGGCTGTTGGCGTTTAACAGCCAATGAGACTACGTGCAGCTTTGCATACGCGCACATGACCAGTGATACGTGAGCTGGTGTAAGGTCCGCGAAGCGATCGTGCATCTGGTAGCCATTACGGCACAAGTCCTCCAGCACGATACACTCGTTGGGCTCATCCTGGCGACTGGTGAAATATCGTGCAAAGTGGCAAAAGCGCTGTGGCTCCAGTACCTGTCGTTCTGCCTGAAAACTGTGCGCCAGCAGCAAGAACTTTTCGTAGCTTCGCACTTTAAGCATGGCTGAGAAAAACATCTTTGCGCCTTTATAAGTTCTGGGGTGGGAGTTTGAAGTGATCCTCCTGTTGCTCCATGAGTGTTTACTGTGAGCAGACCTTAACCGGCGATTGCTTTTATAGGCATTCATACTAACCGCAACCGCAAGTTCGATCTGAAGCTCAATTTTTTATTTATTGTTTACAGCGTTCAGCCAAAAAGAAGTCCACCAATGCTACGAGACAGAGCTTACGGCGTGTGCTGCCAAGCTGACTATGCCCTCCATCGCAGCCACAAGTTTATTACCTTTGGCAGAACAGAGCAACTGCAGTCTGGAAGAGGTGAAGACACCGACGGCATTTCCAACTATAAGTGACTATATAAAGCTTAAAAGGAAGTACGATGATCTGCAGCAGCAGCAGCAGCAACTTCACCTAAACGAGCAACAGGAGAAACTTCATCCGAATGACCCCGTTATATCCGCTGAGCGGCTTCCGTCATTGTCTCTACTTAGTTACTGCGAATTCAACTCAGAGCTGTGTTCCATAGCTGAAGAAAACGATGAAATCACTGTTCCGCGCTGTCAATTTTTTAGCAGTAGTCCTGTCAATTCCAATCCGCGAGACCCTAGTCCAGTAAATGTCAGCGGCATTTCTCCACTGTCATCTTCACCCTCCTTTATCAGCAAAAGCAAAACGGAACCAATCGCTGTTAGGCGCCTCTCAACACGTTTAATGAGACGACAACTGAACATAGAAATAATCAAAAACTGCCAGGAGCAACCGCAGCGACGTCGCAGTATGCGAGTTGCCTTACAAACGGAATTGAGACCATGTCCGGCTACTGAACAGTCAGCTAAAACGCTCGTAAAATCGCAGAGTAGAAGTAACACTGCCAACAAACTAGGCGGACTAAGCAAGATTATTTCAGGGCAGCTCAGCAATGGCTCTCAGAATACACGCCTGCGCAAGCATCGCTCCAAGCTTTTAGCTCTGGTGAACAATGGATTAAGGATCTGCAGGCGTTGCCTTGCATTGGGCCCAAGACAGCTTTTACTTTGATCATGCAACGGTAAATAGTTGAACCCGTCATCCGTCCGTCATTCACAATCTAATTACAATTATCATATTTCTTTCAGCTCGCTATTGGGTAACTTTAGAAACTGGCTGCAAGTACAGAGGCTGCCCATTTGGAAAGGCTGTAGTTGGTCTCGGTTTGCGAAGGCAAATTGCATTGAGATTTAAAAATCACCAAACCTATTTCAATTTAGTGCTTAGATACTAAGAAAGTGTTCTGAGTTTAATTTTGTAATGCTTTTTTTATTTATTTTTTTGTCTGAGCTTTTCCCTGCATTAAAAATGCACGTCCTATCGTTCAGGCACAGACTTTAAGTCACAATCCCTATAATATAGAAGGCTTTCTTTATTTAATTTTTATCTTATTCTACACAAAAAATATGTATATTCCACACAAAATGTGTTCCTAGCCTGTATAATCACGAGATATGCCTAAAATACTTGTTTCAAAAGAAAAAAAATGATTTTTGTTGGAGAGGGGAAAGTTTCGGTAAAAGATGTAAATAACAATAAATGTAAATAATAATAAATGTAAGTAATAACAAATGTAAATAATAAAAAATGTAAATAAATAAATAATATATAGGTAAAATTCAAGTAAATGTACGTTGTTCGATTGTTAATTATCGCACAGACCGCGGTGTGAAGAAGAAATTTGTGATGTAGTTGCGTTATGTGATGCTATGACAGGGTTATTAAATTACCATCTAAAAATGATCTGAATAAGGAAGTTCCTTAAAATTTCATTGGTCAATTTGAGGGGTAATTCGCAGTTTTCGAAAAATGCAATCCTTGTTGAAAATAGGTTTCAACGTTTGCATGAGCGATAGGTTATGTTAGTTTCGATCAAGTAATACGGGTAATACCCTCAAGTCTTTAAGAAATATACCCTGCACCACCGATACAACCATTCGGAATTTCCTTATTCCATACGTAGGCATAAATAAGCACTCACTATGGGATATGCATTCTTTAATATCTGGGTGTATATGATCCGTAATTCAGAAATGTTCCTAATGGGAGTATTCTATTCGGTGGACCACAAATCGTAATTGTATGTTTCTATCTGAAATATCCGACTAGCAGAATCTGAATCCAACGCCAAACTGCCGTTAGATATATTCCAATTTCCTTCCAAACATACAAAAGCACGCCGACTGCGGTTTTATGATATGTTCATCAAGTACATACATATATTCTTTATGGATTAGGACACTGAACGAATCGACCTGTTACACTCAATTTGCTCACAGAGTCTCAGCATCGTTGCAATTCAGCTATTTTCTAGCTGGATTTAGATATTTTTAGAGGTCACCATCCGGATATAGTCGAATTTTGCAACTGATCCAGCTTTTTGGTATATAATTGACAAGTACTACCAATTTTATTACTATATAGAACTAACAAATCTAAACCTGCCTTTTTTAACATTGGATGCGGCTACTTTTTTCAAGCGCCAGTTGGAAAAAACTCGTTTTTCCGACTATCAACCACGGAGTAAACTTTGCTGACGCCTGTGCATTCGATCGCTATTCGCTATTGCTAAGTAAGCAAAATTCGAACGAGTGCGTTAACTTGTCGGTGTTGTGTGAGAACCTAGAGTTTCTAGATCAGTTGACGCCTTGTCCCTTGTCCTAGTCGAACGGGCAGTGAAGGAAGAAGCGTTCTAGATGCATGAGACGAAACCTTTATGGGATCATGCTGCGATCACTCGCACCCCATCAGTTATCGTGCAGAAGAAGGTAATGGAGAACACAAAATAGTGTGAATAAGAAATGGTGTGGTATGCATATATCTAGAGCTCAATTTGCTCAGCACTATGTCCAGCATATACTTCATATATACCAACAAACATAAACGCTAGAGTGCAACGACACTAAGTCACACTTTACTTTTCATTTAACACCCTCATCTGCCCTTGGCAGCAGCCTCAGAATACCCATTCCACTCTCCCAATAAACTATTCTATTCTCCACATATATATAAAATGTGCCAAATGAAGCTAAAGAGACCCCTTAAGCAGAATTGGTCAAATGATTGTTGAGAATAGGCAGTGTATGGTAGAAGCTGTCAGTTAAGTACGATTGGCCTATTACGCTGTTATAGGCCGACTCTTGCTTTTCTTGTATAATCTTCCGCATTGAGGTTGCATTCGGTATAATATCAGATTTCAGTATTTGGTTGTCCCAGTGGAAAAAAAACACTATACTCCAAATGTTTTAGACTTTCATAGTTTTAACGTTTCATAGAAGAGGTTGAACATGCAACCTTTACGAACCACGAAATAGTCAACGAGGAAGTCGTGGAGGTCCTGCGTATTAACAGATCGATTGGGATTGCAACCCAGGAGTCAACTTTCGTAAGTGTATTGGGTTGAGTGTGCCATTATTATGAAAGGCTTATGAATTGAATTCTCTTCAAATGATATATTTTGAGGTAACAGCGGTGAGCGCTGTTTCAGTGTTTTTACCTTTTACTATAAGGCTACTTAAAGGCGTGCACAATGTTTAACAATTGACAACGTGGGAGAGGACTTATGTGATGGAGAACTATTAGTCGTTCCACAGTCTTTAAAAGATCAGCCGAGGCTTTCCACACCCTTCCACACCGTTTGATAACTGGATAAATTTAGACTTGTCTTTGGACTAACTCCGGCTGCAGTAATCAGAAAGCCTTAATCATACTTTAATTTAGATCTCCAGTTGCCGAATTTAAATCTGTCGGTGTAGAATGTATTTGACCCCAGTCCGCTCTTCGAGAAATTAGTATATTGAATTGTGTAAAAGCATGCTCTATTGGCATACAGAAGTCCGTTATGACTGGGATACGGATGTTGTCTTTGAGGTGAGCTTTTTGCCAAATTAACCTGGTGTTTAAATTATTAGGATGGCTTCTAAGGCGGATCTCTTGTACTACTCAGAGAGCCTTTAGTATCGGAGCTCCCCCAATGAGTAAGGATAGAGCTTCTGCATTGCAGCCAATAATAAAGCTAATTTAAAGCATTTCGTCGCTTTTTTTTAAGAACGCAGGTTCGAATATGACTTTGCGATCTAATTAGTTGTCTGAAAATAATCCCCTCACTGTTCTGCTAGCTCCTTTGTGCTCGAACAGATTCTGAGAGGGGACCCCTTCGTCCACCAGGCGACAAAGTGCCTTCACGGCCCGTGTAATGGTTAAGGTGTCGGACATCTTATCATGCGCTGCGATCCATTTCGTGCTTCCAACTCCAGCCAGGTGAGCTGCCAAGCGACTACCTGTTCGCCTTTGGGGGCCACTGAGTGCAATTTAAAATAAATGACACCACCTGCACTTTCGATTAAGAAGAGTTATTCTTTTTTAAGGATGGCCAAAGCCTGTTTGAAAGCCCGCTTTATCTTATCCACCCTACGTATTTTAAGACAGTGGGTAGACCCGGCTTCCACTCTAGTTGTTTAACGCAGTAGCTGTTTTATAATTCCTGCATCGTCGTCTTAGTGCTCTACGTACTGCCCAAAGGAACAGAAGGTGCAACTGTGACTTGGACTAACGGTACTAGCAGGTCAGGCTGCTCCGTTTGAGGCTGGTCTAGTTTTTAAAAGGTCCTGCCCTTACCTCGAACGTCGACTGGAGCCTACTACCTACTGCGTTAAAGCTATGTATAAAGGAGCGTTACTGCATTAACAGAGGACGTACATGTTGGTTTGTTTGAAATGAAAAACAAGAGTAGCGCGAGCTGCTGTGGTGTTGGAATGAGAGGGTTCAAGGTATCCCCTAGTCGGGAAAATCCGGCTAAAGCCCCTTCTTTCTTTGTTAAGCTCCGTTACAAAAAAATGTTGCCGCTATTTTGATGAATTAAAATGTTAAGTAAATATTGCCAACTAGTTTTCTTTTTTTGCATTAAAATGGGGTATATAAAGAAAAATAGCAAAATGAGTATTTCTTAAAAGCTGGCTGGACGATTTTCTTAAAGTGAAAACCAATTTGATTGACAATTCGCGATCTTTATGCTAAACTATTGTCCATTTGGGGCCATTATCGGAGGAAATAAAAAATATAGCTAGAAATATGTTGAAATATTGGCACATTTTTGTTATAATTCTGTGTATAAATACATAAATGCACTGTTGCCTTATTTAGCAGCAGTCTATTTTACCAAAGATAATGTTTTATTGTAAAATGCCAATTACTTAATTTATTACTGCATTTCTTTCCCATATAAATATATTTTGAATTAGTTTGTTCCCGCTCACTGCTGTGAAACATTGTGCAACACTGATTCCAAGCAGTGGTTCGGTTCCCGTTGGAGCTAGTAGCTCGCTAGGCTTTTTGAATGAACAACTTGAGGGGTGTGCTTACATTCACTTGCTTACAATTCACAAACAAATGAATGTATACAGTAAATAATTTAATTTTTTGCAATTCTGCATGTATAATTAGTTGGTTTTGTGCTTTAAAATGGTAATGATTCTTTAACATTTTTCGCAACATCGATATAAATCTCGATTAATCATCGCGAAAAACACGTATGGTTCGAGGCAAATTTACCCATTTTACACATTTACACAAAAATGTCACAAATGTATTTGCTTATGGAAAACGTACAGGCCGCATTTTAAACATTTCGCAAAAATGTTAAATTTTCAGAAATGTGTAAGTAATGTGTTCAGTAAACAGAGTCCGCTAATTTGACGCACATTTGAAATACCCAAAATTTTATCGATAGTCAACTCATTTTGGCACTGTTAGCACGACGGCTTGTTTTAATTATTTATTATTTGACAATAATAGGTTTCCCGCCACGGAAAATTAATTTGTTGTATAAAACTACTAAGATTTAACAAAATATAATCACTTCTGTTGCCTAAATTAACTTAATAATTAACCTGCACGGCAACTCCAGTGCATTGCTCTTTGTATATGGCAGCAGGATCTATTTAATTGAATTAAATTATCTGTATTTCGCGTCTTGATGATGGGCGATTTGCTGAACGTAAGTAGCTAAGATCTACTAAGATCATGTGCTAAAATATATTGATTCTCCATTAGAATTCGGAGATGCTTAAAAAACTAGGCGTCGACAGCTCCAATCAATGGATAGTTTACGACGAACAGTTTGAAAAGTTTTTCAATTTCTTATCGGAGAATGTTACCGACTCCAATATTCTCACAGCGCGGGAGGTGTTGGAGCGGGACGAAATGATGCAACGCGGAGAATGGCTACACGAATCTGAGAGGAATTTGAAGCTGCAGCAAATAGAATCTGAAAATCCTGGACTGCTCAAGTACACGAATCAAGATGTAGACGCGATTGCTGCGGAGTTAGAAGCAATTGAGGAGGCAACCAATGATTATTCCACACTAATCGACGAAATGCAGTAAGCAACTATTATTAACAACTAACTAAAACGACCATATAGAATAGAAACTACAGTTACCATTCGTTAAAGGAACACAAAGCACAGTCTCATCAGCAAGCTGAGTGAACTGGAGTCTACAATAGTGCTACTGCATAATACGGAGAGGGAAATATTAATCGAGTGCCAAGCCAAAGCGCGCCAATTGGAGGAGTTGCAGCGGGAGAACAGTAAGCTCAGTGAGGATGCCAACAAGGGCTTCACCATACCACAGGTGCCGCCGCTATTTATGCACCAGATGCCGCTGGACCAGTACTTCCTTAAATGCGACTCATTCATGCAGTATTTTACTCTCTATATGAAGGAAAACTTCAAAATACAGGAGCTCGTAGATTTTGAGAGCGCTGAAGTGGACGTGCAACATTTTAACAGCAAGTTAGAAAATTTACAAAACTCGTGAGTATACATGCAAATAGAAAATACATTAATCATAGAAACAATTATGTTACACGCGCAGCATTCAATATTACACACTCGAATATATAAAGGAAAAGGCCAAGGCAAAGGCCACACAAGCACTGATAGATCATATTGATCTGAATCAAATTCACTGCATCTGCCTTGCCGACATGGTGCGTGAAACGCACGACCTGCAACTGCTCAACGAAAACCATCTAAAGAACACACACGACACTCTAGTGAATGCTCTGGCCACGCACGTACAGCAGCACACGCAGCAACGCATGGAGCTGGTCCTGTACGAAAACACAAAGCAGAAATTGGAACGCGCTCTGCGTCGCCGCGAAAATGACAAGCAGCTGACAAGTGTCATTTCCGATGCACTATCCAACGCCGAGCTGATTTGGATAGCTATACAATTGGACTTGGAAAAGAAACGAAACTGTACAGACAGCTCCATAGGTCTTTGTGGTCAAGCGAAGTCGAGTTGGCAACGTATACAAGCAATGCGTTCGCTAAATTCCTGCCCCAGAGGCACCTATGCACAATTGTTACACGAAATCGCTTCTCAACTATCCACGCACCTTGGCAAGAATGTTCGCTCAGCTGAAGCTAAGACCTGCTTGTATGAGTATGAAAAGTTTGGCCGTCTTTTAGCCTACTCCTTGCAGAGCATGTTGAGCGGCAAGTCACAAGTGCACGCGCACGAGCAGCTGGCCGATCTGTAAGTCAAACATTTATCATTTATTTGCCTTTTTTCATATACATATGACATGTTTCAAATGTTTTGCAGCAAGCGTTTGGAGCAAACGCTATGTCCTTTCGTCTACAACTCGCCTCTAGATCAACCTATGTTCGAGAACGTTCAGTATTTATGCCCCATGTTTGATGCCGCACAGCAGCAGATGCGTTTTGAAGAGTCGCTTCGCCATTTGCGCACTCAGTTCCAGGAAAAGGTCTTAGAGCGTATGGTAAGTCAGCGAAGGGCACATGTGGTCCCAGTGCTCTAAATGTTTGCTTTTAATTTAGGACAAAGAGAAGCTTTGGCGCTACAGCAAACTCTTGTGGATTTGGTTTCTAACGGAGCCGCAGCGCATGCTTCATGCAATTGATGAGGTGAAGAAGAGTTCCGCCAAGATACCAGCCCTAACCAATTCCATACTTCGTCCAGGTGGCGGCCTGCAGCGTAAATGAATCAACAAGCTGCATTTATGTTAAAGCTAATACAATATTATTCCTCCATTTTTTTGGTTAAGTAAAAATTTAGCGACGAAAGCACAGATTCCAACTAGCAAAATGTAAGTCGAATTTGCGCATTCTCCACTCTTCTAATATATGCTGCATTGCATTCGTAAAGTACATCTCTCTCGCTCTCTCTCTCTCACTCTGTCTCTTTCTCTCTCTTTATAAACCTCTTTCTCTCTCTCTCTCGTCATATGTGACGTAAAAAATAAAGGGAACGGGGCATCTCTGACCCGTTGAAACTAATATATTCGGCATTATTGCTCTTATGTGTCATTATGACATACTGTAAAATTTGGACCAAAGGCCAAGGCAATAACTTTTTTTTTGTTTTTAAAGAACTTTTAAATAGTATTCAAGTGTTTTTGTTGTAGTTAGTTTACAAGAATTGAAAGAAATACAACTCTCGAATACATAATTGAGACAAAGGATATCTTCTGGATATAATTTAAAAGAGCTTAACCGTTTCACGGCGTATAACATCTATTTGGATGATAGTTTTGTTAAACAAGTGTTCCTGTCGAGAGTGCCATAATAGGAGATAACCTGAACCTTCTTCTAAATATCAATGATTTTAAGGTAACCTTATCTGCGCGTGCAGTAGAATGACCTTTTTACCCATTTCCAAGGGATACAGGTTAAACTGAGCAAACTCAGTATTATTTTACCTGATGTTCCGAATAACAATGCATTTAGTTGATTTCATTTGAAAATTCATAAGTATTTATAACTAGATGTATTTAAATACACAAAACATAAATTTGCTAAAACTTTATTTTTAATACAAGTATTTGACTTTTTTCACCTATTTAATAGGTAAAGAGTAATTGTTTAGTTTGAGTCCCGAACATTCAAGTATTTCCAAATGAGGTGGGACTTGGGTAAATCCACGTTGCTTTGCACGAGGATTCGATTTCTGGTGGCGGAAATTAGTTATGTTATCCATTATATTAAATAACTTTCAAATTAAGAGCAAATTTATCAAGTATCGACTAGACTTGGATATAAATATAGTATAGTTAACATTGATTACATTCAAAAACATACAGTTGCAAATTTAAATAAGATCTTGCGATAAAGAAATGGAATACGAAGCAAGGAATAAACAAATAAGATAAGCAAAACTTATTTTGAAAGTTGTGCCATTAATTTTTAGAGGAAATGATATCAGTTAAAATTAAATGCCTAGTTTATTTAGAAAAAAGTGTTGGTAAAGTGCCTCATGCTTAAGCAAACATAAATAAGTGAGAAAGTTTATTTTCTATTCCCATAATACCCAAAAATTACTTATAAAAAGAAGATATGTATATACAGTTTTGTTTATTTCAATGCCTGATCGATAAATAAGTTCTATCATTTGCCCATCTGTAAGTTATATCGATAGTTGGCAAATATAAAACGCTCATCTCAAGCAACTTTCTCATTTGGTACTGTTGCTTACGTTATCTTTTCTTAAATTTTAAACATTGTTATTAGAAATAGACTGATATGTTAAAATGTTTATATTTTATTATAAGCTCCAATTCCGTGTAAAAAAAAACAAAAACATGTAGTTATGTCTTCATGACTTTTATAAGTAATCAATTTTAAATAGTTAATTTATTAAAAAAGAATCTATTAAACACACTTCCTCATGAATAAAAAAACATAAATATATGTGTTTATTTATTTTGAACCCAATTATATTTATACCAAGCGGATATTCAAATTGACCGTGATCCTTTACACACGCTTTGAAATTTAATAGTCAGACTTCTGAAACTAATTTAGATTATCGTCGATCAGCTGCGGGCAGCTGCTCCGTAAAATATGCGCAGTGTGCCCAGAAAGAGTTGGGAAGTTAGAAACAAGCTAATAATTTAACGAAATCCGTTCAGCGTCAAAAATTTAAAAATTGCATCTAAAATATATTAAATAGAATAATACCACATATTCTGCATATAGACAGTTTTTTTATTAAAGGTCTTGATAGATCATTTTCACACTTTCCTTCGGTATTGAGTGCCTCGGGCGTAAGTCTACTGTTGGGCCAATTGTCAATCAGCTGTTCGGTCAGATTGGTATTCAAAAATTATCATTTTCTTTTCTCAAACTTAGCGATAGTTCACAGGTATTAGAGGCTTTGTGCGATTAATTTACTCAGTTGGGACTGTAAGATCATTTTAATTTTTAATATTTAGGATGTTAAGTTACTATTATGATGTTAAACATATGTAAATAATTTCCGAGACCGGGCATGTTATACTATATATGTTTAAGAAAAACCCAACTCACTTTGACATTTTTTATCTATGGGGCATTAACTGACCAAATACAGCAAAGAATGCTACTATGTTATCCATATGGATAATTTGGAGCTGATCTACGGTGTGGTCGATGCGGTAAGTTATTTTAAAATAGGCGTAGTCTGGCTGCGTTTATTAGTGGTGGTTAAAGTTTTTAATGGAAAACATTAGATTTGTGTCGTTTGGTTCAGACCAAGTTCGACTGAATGGGTCTTTAAAATGAACTGCTGAACTTATTCAGTGATTAGTGAACTAAATCGGTCATTAAGTTCACTCGTTCAGCTATTCAGCCGTTCATGAGCGATGTATTCTGCTCAGTAGCTCAGGCGTACATGAACGATACATTCTTTTGAGAAGTTCAGTTGATAGTAAACAAAAAAAGATGGCGGGATTTTAAGTTCACTTTTTTTTGTAGTTGCAACCTCTAACTTGTAAGTATCTATTAACAATGGTACAGTATAATAAGTAAGAAGTGGAACATATTTTTGCAACTGAGAACATGCAAAAAACTGAACAGAAAATATTGTTCGCGTGAAGCTGAATAGCTAAGCAAAGCGAATCGTTCATGATCGACTGCATAACTGAACTAAGCGAGTGGTTCATGACCGACTGAATAACTGAACGAGTGAACTAAATGACCGATTAAGTTTGCGACCAGGAAATGGACGAGTAAAAATTCAGAAACAATTTTCAATTTTTACATTTGGTTTCTTAACATGTTTAAATCCACAAAGAAAATTACTAAAAACAACTTTTAATGAACTAGAAATAAATTTAAAAATAATATTCAAACTTTTGCTAATCTCAGTTCAGAAACTTACTTTTTATTTTTAGTTTTTCAATGTCGAAATAGATTTCTTTAGTTCGTCGTGGTTGTAGATATGTATTCTTTTCACAGTACTCTATGAAAAACTCAATATTCGCTGCTGTAAGATTTTGTGATCTTAGCTTTGGAATCTTATCACCTTCGTATGGAACAATAAAAAGCAAAGTACATCACGAAAGCATTTCCCATAGTGTGGAGATAATTGATAATTGAAGAAGCCGCGCAGTCGCAGCGTAATCTAGGCAGCAGGCGGCGAGCCTGAATGTTTAGGTCGTAGCTCGTCGCGGGGTTCAAGGAATCTCCTAGTCGGCTGCACCTGACAAGTTATGTATATATTCTCCATAAGAAAACATATCATTGCAAGTTTGTTTAGTTGTTGTTCTATTAGAAAGCAAGCCAGCAATAACTGACATTAATGTTAATTTATCATGTATCAAATCGTTTCTTTTTAAAGCCAGAAGCTATAAAGGCATGCAACTTGCTTGCCTACATGTAAGTAAAAGGCAAAAGAAGGCATTTATGAAAGCGTAATCTATATGTATGTATGTATACTAGATCAGCTTCAAGCCGAGCCAATAGAATCTTGCATGTTTGTCTACTTGTTCTTTTTAATAGCCTGAACTCTTTTAAAATGAGTTAAAAGGGCATAATGCATTTGTGCAAATGTATGTAACAGGCAGAAGGAAGCATCTCCGACCCCATAAAGTATATACATATATTCTTGATCTAGCCATGTCCATTTGTCCTTCTGTCCGTATGTATGACCGCAAGGATCTCAGAACTTTTAAGAAGTAAAGATTTGAAATTTTTCACTACCGACTAGATCACTCTAACTTGCTTTGTTTGATGCTACTTAAGTAGAAAATATGTTCCCAAATATAATGGGATTGCAAAACAGAGTGTCAAGTGTGTAAGTGTTTCTCATTACTATACTCCTCCGAGTCGATATAGCAATATCCATCTATTTGTCCGCAAACTTTCCTTTTATTGGTCTCACTGCGTGCTTAAATAGCATTTCTTGTTTTTCTTGAAATACTGGGCAAAAAGAATACCAATGTCAACATAACCTAGGAAATGCTTGCATTCCACATGAGTTACCAACTAAGGTTATCAAATACTATATTCCCTAATTACGCAAATTCTTTCTTCAGTTTGATGTGGGCGAGCTCGTAGGTTTTTTTTTGTATTTCATTTAATTGTAACGGATTGGATGTCGTCCAAGCACCAGCTTTTCCATGTAACGTGGCCAATCACTCCTGAACTACATTTCTTTAAAATTATGGACGACACAGAACGGCTGAGGATCATTCATCCATACCTAAAGGAGATCAGTGACACACAGCAGAAGACTATCATCATATGCTGCATGCCCGGACCTAGTTAGCTTGTGTTAATTAGTCCGGTCTGGACCAACTACTACTCAGGTGTGCGTTATTGTGATGTCCATATCTGATATGTTATATCCTCGAAGACATTTCCGTGCATCAGTTGTGAGCTGCTGGACCGATGTCAAAAATTTTGCGAATATGTAGAGAAGATACGTAATTTATGAGTTCAGTGGAGATTTCTAATAAAGAATTAAGTATATATAAAACTGTTCATAGAAAACGTAGTTTTGACCAATAGTTTCTATAGATGATGTTTAAGTATATGTATATATTGGTTGTTCAATGTTGAGATTTTGTTTTGAATTTCAGGAGCTTAGTAGCAAAGTTCGCTTAAAAATCTTGAAAAACAGACCTCTCTGCCTTTGACATATGTATGTATGGCTGCGCCTTGTAGATATTTCTCAACATGGCTACATCGATCCGGCTGCTCATGAATTTTGATCCTCCTTATTGGATCAATTCAAGGTTGTCTTAGAGTTTCTAAAAAAGACCCTCCTTTACTATACACACTAGATTTTATTTGTGATCGGAAGTAACTACCCTAGAGTTAAAGTTTTAGACTAACAAAACCCATATGGCTACGGTATAACCCTCGATAGTATCATTATGATTCCGGTGTAATAGTCGCCATGCAATACCGATGTAAGAATACTCTGTTCACAGCAATCGAAAAGTGTTTCTTTGTAAGATTGAAGAGCATTAACTAGGAAATATCGAATTTGGGAATTTGTGCAGGTGTGTGGGCGTGGCAGACTGACTAACGGTTTGACGAACGGACAGCAAGACGAGCATTGCACAAACCTAATAAAGTCGTTTTCACTTTGTGGAAATACATACATACATGGATAATAAATAAATAAGTATATTAGGTGCACAGCAGAGAAAAGACGCAAATCAGTTTTGAAAGAGTGTAACAGAGTAAGAGAGACGAAATTCGGGTGTAATACAAAGAAAAAAGTTGAACGGGGTGGGGCGATGAGAAGGAGATAGACAATAAAAAAGAGTAAAAGCCACACAAGCAACCAAATGGCTTGGTCAAATATTTGAAATTCATTTCGCGCCGCCGCAGCGATCGGCATTTCGATGACAGCATTTAATGGCTATTATGTAAAGGTTTTTATATTGTTGATATACTGGACGGTGGCCAGCAGCAGTAACAAAGGTCAACCACACGCGTTCGCAGTATTCGAAAACCAGTAACAGCAGAGTTATACCAGCTGTGGAGCTGCATTGAGTTTTGTTCCGCCCAAGCCCTAAGACATGTACTTTTATGTACGTAAGTATCTTTTACTTTATCTTTCGCCTTTCCCCTCTCTCCAAGCGCAACAAGTCCAGCCCGTTTACCAGCAGGTCAAACAAGCTTCATAATAAATACAACACCTGTAGCAACTGTGACCTACTTATAAGACTATAAGATGACGCGAAACACAAGACAATAAATTTACTTAAGGAGACAATAAGGATCAGTTTATCTACATTGTACGATGCTGAAGTCTGGCTTTTCTTCAGCAATTAAGACACGAAAATGAGAAGCCAGCGTTTTTCTAGGGGTGAGCTGAGTATCAGATGAGCCACTTTTGTGGATATATAAAAAAATCCCTCCAAAATTGTCCTGCACATTTTTTACTTCTGAACTGTGCTTAAAGAGTTATTTGGCTGGTCTGACCACCTAGATTAGCATCTGGAACATAAATAAACATTTGCTAGGCATTAAAAGCATAAAGAGCTATATTCAAATATTGCATCCGATTTTCTCCTTAGCATAGCTTGCATGGCATTATGCTAGAACTCGGCACAGATTACAGACAAGGAATGTACTAAAATTGACCATGAGCACATAAACTTTATAATTTAAATTGTAGATAAAACTTTTTCACTCAGCGAACAACGTTCCAATTCAATTTTCCTACCAATTCTTAAAATTGATTTCGAAGCCGATCATTTAGATTTACCACTGTTGCGGGTAGACTTTCCAAATTGCTGATTTTGAGAAAACATGAAACTCGTCTCAAATTGAATTCAATCAAGATCCTTGGGAATTAGTTTAAACCCGTAACTGCACTCACCAAATCTTTGACCCCCGTTTCCACTAAAGAAGGATTAATTTTTCCAAAACCGTGAAATACTGCTGAAAAAATTTTAACAGAAATGAGATATTTCCATACTTTCCGGATTTTTTACAATATCTTTTCTTATTTCACTTCCATCACATAAGGTAACTACATTAAAAATTTCAGCTGCTCCTACGGTTTGGACTGTGCCTTGATCACCAAGCTCCATTGAGTAGTTAGTCAGTCAGTCAGAACTAACAGATTTATATTTAGAGATAAAGATCTAAGCTATACGAATATGCTAAGATTGTTATAATATGAATAATATTGTTACACTTAGAAAAACTTTGGTAAATTCTAGAATTATACATATGCTGTATTTGAAAAACGGATGTTGCACAAAATGTATAGACCTGAACCCATTGAAAATGGGTAAAAAGAGTATAATGTATTTGTGCAAATGTATGTAACAGGCAGAAGTAAGGATCTCCGACCCCATAAAGTATAAATATTCTTGATCAACATCAACAGCCCAGTCGATCTAGCCATGTCCGTCTGTCTGTCCGTCCGTATATATGAGCGCAAGGATCTCAGAGCCTATAAGAGAGAACCTAGAGACTTGAAATTTTAGCTGTAGGTCCTCCTAGTGCCCGCGTAGATCGAGTTGCGATAATCGATAACTTGTCCAGTTTCCAAGTAATCGATAAAAATCTATATCGAAATCCTGTTTTTTGAGCATTTTTCACCAAACTTGACATGTAGCTTCTAGAATAATACATATGTATATTTTCATTTGGTGTTGGAAGAAGAGGGTTCAGGGTATCCGATAGTCGGGAGCTCCCGACTAGAACCTCTTACTTGTTCATTATCGGTATATCTGTTTGTCTGCAAACATGTTTCTTATATATGTGTTTTTCTGATACAACAGTAAATAGATCTTTTTAATAATGCATGCAGTAAATTGATGTGTCGGTGATTCGGAACACTTTGCAGGCTTTGATTGTATCGCAAACATTTAAACTTGTTCTAAAAACATTTTTTTTTATAAATGATAATAATAACTTACAAGGACCTTAACAGCAAATGGGTAAAAAGAGTTTAATGTTTGCATGCAAGTCTATGAAACTGGCAGATGAAATTATTTTCTTTATTCTTGAAGAGGACGGTGAACTAATTAAATCTAGCCAAGGCTATCTGTCCGTCCATGCGAACGCTTCAATCTAGCTATAAGTTTTGAATTTGATTTATCTTCTGTACCAAATGCAGATCAACTTTTTGATTTTTACCTCGATTTCGCCACTCAGATTCATAACTACGATAAGTTTAGATTGTACACATGAACTTTTATGCATTACTCGAAAGTAGTTAGGACAGCTACTTTAAAGGTTGAGTTTTGCGCTATGCTACTTACACATGTTAGTAGATCATATTTAAGGCCAGAATTCAAAGAGAATCGGAATGTAAGCACCGAACTTAATCAGGAATGCATTTCCATAGATTGGGTGTGGCGTGGCAAAGGAAATAAATGCGCGCTGTTTGCGGAGTTCGTGCGCGCGTGCGTGCATGCGTGCGTGCATGCGTTCATGTGCGTTAGCATGGAAGGAAGCAAGAAGTTTGTTGTTGCTCGACTAGAACACTCTTACTACTTGTCTTCAATTAGCCTTAAGGGTTTTTGAGCTTATGAAACAGAGCTGCAATTAAAACTAAATATATGGTAAAGACAATTACATAATAATTTTTTAAATGTTTCATAAGATTTTCTAAGTATAAGTGGCCACCAGATTATTAAAAACTCGATAACAAAATACTTAAGCTATATTGCTCGCCATAATAAACTTGTATATCTATACATGTTAACTTACGAATGCGAATTTAACTTTATAAACGGGCCCAAAGTTTCTCTGTTAGCTAACAGCTGCTTTTAACAGCGCTATGCCCACGTCGCAACTTCGCCGCTTTACAGCTGCGCAGTACAAAAACATGTTGTTGCCTTATTGCTGCAGCCCCTCTCAGCAACTGGCCAAGTACGGTTGTTCAAGCCTGGGCTACGCTTTTTGGGTACAAAACGAATTTAGTGCATCGGCGACTCTTGAACGGTAATGTTGGCTTAGCGGTATTTGCACATTACTGGTATTTTTGCTAGTTGATTGTTCGCGAAACGAAATCGAAATTGAAACAGTTACCAAATTTGGAAATGTTTAACACATCTTGTTTTGTCAATATTTAATTTTTTATCATTCAATATTTTTGTTTTGTTTTTTGAGTTGAGTGTAAAAATAAATAAATACAAAATTCAGATAATAAATAAAATACTCAATGCGAAAGCGTATTTAAAAAAAAATGAATGTGCTTAATAGTGGTAAAAGCACAGCCTGCCGAAAGTGAAAAACTAAATGCGCAGACGTGTGTAACAGTTTTTATTTTCGATCTGGTTTTTGCTGTTGCTGTTTCAGTCGTTGTTCCCGTTGTTGTTGCTGCTGTTGCTGGGCAGCAGAGCATAAAGCTTTGCAGATCTGTGCAGGCGTTGCAGATTGTGCCAAGCTTCTGCAGCAGCCAAAGTATTGTAAAAGAAAATCATCAACAACAGCAATTACTGAAACAGCAATAACTTAGTTGACCCACTTTAAACATATGTACATTTTTTAAATATTTTCGTATCACATAAAATTGAATAATCAAGGAAAACCTTTTGTTGTCGTCGCCGTTAAATAAGAGGGCCACCCGTTGACTGCGTTTAACCGAATACCAACATCAGCAGCAATAATTACAACATAAGCGACATCGTCAAAGGCAGTAGAAAATATTCAACTGCATACAAGTACAATAAAGCGTTGACCATAAAAGCCTCGCCGCCAAAATGCTTCCGGTAAGTTTCCAAAGTGTTTGGCACAAATCATTTTGTTCATTTTGTTGGCAATTGCCGCAAATCTTTCGTCATAACGAAAACTTGTTGCTTTTCGTTTAGCAGCATTCCATTGAGCTTGCGTTGAGCCGTGTATTTTCTGCGTGCTGGTTATGTGCTCAACAGGATTATCGCCCCAACAACCTTGACAGCCCGCCAGGCGAAAGTTGTTGCCGCGACGCCATCCCAAGGGCAGAGCTGGCTGGAAATGCCAGCCGCTGTATAAAACCAAGCTACTCAAGGAAGTCGTTGACGTTGTCACCACTTGATATATTCACCACGTATTTCTATATCGCAATTCGTATATCTCTATCTCTAGCCAAAAAACAAAACCACAAAAAGATCGAAATGTTCTACAACTGGTTTTCTTTAGCCAGCATCTTCAGTCATCCACTTATATGTATACATGTCTGTGTATATCTATGTGTACACTTGTTTCTGTTAATTTGTGTGATTTCGATTTCATTCTGCATTAATTTTCGTTGTTTAACTTGTTTTCAAACGTATTTTTGTGGTTTTTTCTTTCGATTTGATTGCATAATTAACAGCAAGAAGCTCTCCAAATGGATTTATACATATATAGATATATACTTATATATATATATGAAACCATCTTCTACCACTTGAAACATTTTAAATGTCTATTTGTGGGTTTTTGGGGTTCTTCAAAGTAGTCAACTTGGGCGGCTACTGGTCATTTTTTCCCTTACTCCTCCGTGGCATTCGAATGGCGAAGAGTTGTGCGTTTTATAAGAAACATGCCGTTATAGAGTCCATGGCCTAAAGCCAGTCGGTTCTGCTGTTAACTATAAACTATATCGGTAATTAAGTTTAAATCTAGTTATTGTATCATAAACTTCGACTTTTACGTTCTTCTTCTGTTTTGCATATGTGAAAAATATTAACAACTATTTTGAAATTACAATAATGATATATGTATTGGATAGCTATTAGATATGAAATCTAGTTTTTGTATTGAAAAAACATCTACTACTTATGTACAGAAGAGTATTTGGAATTCGGCGGCCTTAAGAATATCGCGTTATAGGATGAGTATCGCCTGATTGGCTATACGTATTGTGGGACAAATCATTTGGTAATATTTATGTTGATTGCTTTCGGCCATATTATTTGCTGTCTTATATAACAAATTGTTTTTGTATAGCTAACAAACGCATTGCCCCATTAAAAACTTTCGAACTCCATTCCTGGTCAAAAAAATCAAATTGAATTTGCCGTAATTATCTGTATCTCGTACTGAACACCTTGCGTGCATATTAAAGATTTTTGCCAACAACAAAATGCTCAGTCTTCGTGTATGTATACAGATAAATGTATTTCAAGTATGCAGTGCATAGGAGCATATACATATACATATACATGGCTAATATATACTTTTACTTTAGCGTCTGGCAGACAGTTTTAGTTTCATTTCGTTTTGGTTGACTATTTTTGATGATTTCTTTCACATCCGCCTTCTGCTGAGCGGCTGCTCATAATATCTGGCCAGATGTAATTGGTGGCCCATCGACTGTTCACGGACCTTTAACTGTCATGCAAATTTTCGGTTGAGCATTCACAACATCGCAGCTACGCATGCGAAAATAAAACGAAGAAAAACTTGTTTTGTTTTTGTACATTTTCGGTATACAAATATTTTGGACAACGTTTCGACTTCAGGGGCGGGGGCGAAACCAGTTTATTGCGACAAGTGTCCAAGCCTTAATCACTAATCATAATTTCATTAACTTTTGATGTCAGCTCTGAAATATGCGTGTCCCATACATACTTACAAAGTATATAAACATTTACCATACCATGGCTTGGCAGCATGTATGTATATAAGGTGTAAGCGAGCATTTTCTCGGAATCAAAATCCAAAAGCGGAAATGATGCACCCTCGAGACGTTGTCGTTGCAACGTGTTGCCTATCCCTTGTCGAGTTTTCTGCCTGTGGGCGTCAAATTGCAAATGCAGGCAGCGCACATCTACTGCCTGTTACTAATTATGTTGCATAGTGTAATTGTTCTTTGTGTTGAGGGCCTGCGAACAGAGGCAATAACACTGAAAATGTTATTTAACTACGAACTGAACTGAACTTTAGCGAAAATCATATGCAATGCTGTACACTCTTCCATTTGGGACATATGTACATACACTTTCTGGAGTCTTGACGTGTGGGACTTATTTAAATTGAATCACACGCGCTTCTAACTTGTAGTTTAGTTGCCTGACATCTTTGTATGAGTTCTGTGCTGATTAGGTTACCGGTTTGCCAATTAGGCACTTTGAAATTCCAGCAAAAACATTTTAGCAGCCAGCAAATCCACAGCTGCATCCACTGCTTGCCATGTATCTTTCAGATACATCGTTGGCCCCTTTAAACAACCTCGTTACGTTGTAGCACAGTGCCGTACTTTTGCCTTTGCTTATGCTGGAGTTCATATTGGTAGACTATATAAATCTACATACATATAGTTACATGTCGTTTCATAGGAAATGACGACTGCCAAAGATTTACCATTAACGCGATATACATACATAATTCGAAACATGTAAGATGTTCCTACACCATATATGTATAAATGAATGTTTTTGACGCACCAGCAAATACATTTTAAAGTAGTTCAAAATCGTTGCCTGAAAAGGAAATACCAAAGATAATATAAATACCAAGAAAAGTATCGCAGAATAACATCAAGATGAACTCCTCGTGTTGGCCCTAAGTCGACACAAAGGTTATATTAGCTCATACTTGAGTTTATACCATAGGCTTAAAAGATACTGATTTTCCAGCACATGACCTTTTTAAATACAAACTTGGGATTGGTCATGGTCTGAGCAAGAAAGCTAGCAAATTAAGGTTTTCGGCAGCCAAAGTCAAAGCATTGAATAATAACACATACATACACATTTGAAATTATACATGCATAATTCACACACACAAACGTAGGTGCTTGCACGCCATTAGCTGGGACAGGGTCTTCTCTTCTCCAGCATACACTGTGCGAAAATAAAAGAGCCCCCAACTTACGTGGGCTATTGCATGCAGGTGGGCTATCTCATTTTCAATTATTTCACTTTAAAGTTTACCCTTACAATTAATTAATTGTATGTAAAGTAATATACTTTTCATTTTAAGCATTAGCGAAAAGCAACTCGGCTGATTTTGAACAGCGAAAATTTACCTGTAAAGCCACAAAACAAATTTTGTATGGAGGTTACTCATCTTAGTATTTATGTTGTCTTTGGTTGTAAGCACCAAAGATCCCTTTTCAAAATTGTTACGACATTTAACTGAAAATAATAATAAATAAACAACATTTTGGGTAACATTATCTTTTTCAATCTTCTGCACATGCACTCGGTATGCGTACAATGGAACTCGTATAGTATTTTCTTTTTCTTTTTTTATTATGCATTCTCTTTCTTCAACCAGTATGCAGATGGGTTGAAAATTGTATTGCCGTATGACATCATGGTATTTGATCATTTTTCGGTTTTGCCAAAGTTCGCTGTAATACTTTTGAGCAAAATGTGAATAGTTTCTGCTTTATATATATTTAAATCAACAAGAAAAAAAAAAACAATTTACCAATTTGCTTCAATCGGGTAGATAACGTTAGCCTACAATCAGTAGGTAGCCAATGCATAGAGTTGTCAAATCGACAAAAAGTGGTTGACGGTATCTATTTTAGTTTTTTGTCGCATATGCGTCGCAGTATAGCTTGCTCCCATTTTGTCGTTTAGTATCAACCCCAAGCCGAGCCTCTAGAGCCTAACAATCTGTCCCAAGCTGTATCCCTGGCACGATCTTTGGTTTTATATACATATGCCCTGTACACATTGAAAAAGCGTATATTGTTTTTTGGCAATTGTATGTCACAGGCAACGTTTGTCCGCTAATTCGGGATTTTAGGTAATTCCACACAAAAGTGTGGAGAAATCGTAGGAAACAATGGTCAACAACTTTTTCTTTACCAACCGATCGACCTCAAACTCATTATCAAAGATCTCTGTTCGAATTTATGTTTAAGGGATTTTAGAATTTTTTGGTGGGTGAACTTTCGTGCTCAAATTAATTTCGAAGGATTCATATAAAAATTACCTTGAGATATGTTTCACAATTTGCGTGAAATCTAACTATACAACCCTCCTTTTTCAGCGAACTTTAAGTTTTTCTCCGATCGGCTTCTAACTAATTTAAAAGATTGAAGACTCTAGCCCAGACCGGAAAAACAGATGGAATTCTCTGGATGCTGACTAAGAATATATAATCTTTAGGGGTCGGAATAACTTCATTCTGCTTTATACATACATTTTAACATATGCGAATAATAAGAACGCTGTAACCGAGTGTTAGTTCAAGTCCCCGGTACCCGCAGTCAAAATAATATTTTGGTCTCATATGCTTATTGCTCTTTCACACAGCATTTACAAGCTTTCCCCCTATAGATACACGAAATTTAACTTTGCGTAAGGCACATACAACCACAATTGATAAATACATGTACCGAAGATAATATACATAAATACTATTTCTTTATATTGTCTTTGTATGTACAGTGCTGCAAAGAGTCAATTAAGATACAACATGTATTTACATAACGCTAGTCACCCCCTACATACAAATATGTATGCAAATACACACAAATATATGTATGTATGCTTACTATCTGGTATTTCCAGGTTTCGCCTGTTGCGAGTTTCTTGCATCTCATTTAGACATAATTTTTTTTCGCATTTCCCGGAAAATTTGAATCTACCCATATTATCTTGAAGTCCTCGCCTCAATTATTATTTTACAAAGATATAAAAGTGAGTGAAAGTTAATGGGGCTAAGAATCAAAAGTTGAACCAACTTTTTACATCCATTTTAGTCGCGTTGTTCGAAGCTTGAAGCCGAAAAATAAACTTTAGTTCATTTCACTTTTGATTCTCATTTCTCTACACAAGGCTTGAGAACGAGGAAATTAGCTGAAACATTAAGTTTTTATGTTGGAAAGAAGTGATAAGCTACGTCCTTTGATCTCCATTTCTCGCCAAGGAGGGATGCAATTCCCGAAAAGTGTGAAAGCCTTGCGTATGATTTTGAATCCGATTGGATGGTAAACAAAATCGCCGTTTTTCGCGATTTTTCCATACTACGAATTTCACTAAACCTAACCTTTACAGTGAAAAATTTTAGCTTGCAATCAATTACATCGGTGAATCAAGAGAAATTGTTTTATATAGAGAGTAAAAATATATCTTTGCAAATGCCAATTCAAGGTTTTTGCTGTGATTAAGTGTGCTTCTCATAACATTGATCAGCTATCTACAATTGAGAACACCTCCTAAATGGTCCGAGAGAGCGAGAGAGAGAGGGAGAGAGAGAGAGAGAGAGAGAGAGAGAGAGCGAGAGAGAGAGAGAGAGAAAGAGCGAGAAAAGAATGAGAGGACTGCAGTATTTATATCACGACATTCGCAACTGTAAATGTGCAACTCTTTCATGTATCAGTTTGAAGGTCGACCTGCTTTGCGATTCAAAGTAAAGCAAAAGCAAAAGCAAAGTTATAAATTATATTTTAAAGCATATAAACGCCGTACTGCCCCGTTGTTGGTTTCTAAACTTGTTTCGGTTTCGCTGTCTACACCAACAACTGGCATGCAGCACACAGCACACAAATTCCAGGGACTTCAAGTGCCAGCAACAGTGACCAACAGTCCAACTGACCCTCAATTGGTATTTACTTAAAGAATGTGATTTCATACAAACGATGAATCAATCCAAACGAACTAGATAATGACTGCACATATATATATATATATATATATACATATATAGCTGATTCGCCATAATTATTAGGATTTTGCAACCATTGAGTTGAAACTTTTCTGACACTATTCAGATATTAGATAGTGCAGGCTGTGCAGCTTATGTAAATCGAGTTGTCATAGGCAAAAATAAGATGACTTTTGACATTTGATAATCGAGCTGTAAGTTGAAAGTTGGCCCAACAAAGTTGCTCTCGGATGTGACCGACTGTGTTATTCTCTGTTCACAATGTAAACCTGAAACATCATATATCGCACTGTGATTTATGAAATGTACATCGATATTTATTATGATCCCCATATCATTTGTAAATGTTGACGCATGCGAATTGATATTTACACACATTTGTATGCTATATATATTCCAATAATATTTCGATATACCAATAGATCAATAAGTTTGCAGTAAAATCAAAAAGATCATCCGCAGCGTACTGGGTGTCTGAGAGTCGCGCACTGCCCATTAGAGCACTCTTACTTATTGTTTGCATATTGAATTGTATCGCATTTTGCTTAGTTTGGCAACACAAATGGGTGATCATTAGTCAAATCGATGGTAGGCCTAATGAAAACCCTTATCTCATTCTAGCTCTATTCGAATTTCACCCTTATCTCGCTCTTTCTTTCGTTCAATATTGTTAATATCGTACATTTCCCAGACTCTATCTGAACTTGTGAGGCAGCTTTCAACGATTAACAAAAAGTAAATATACTTCTTTCACAACCGGATGGTTTTCATTCATAATCAGTTTCATGATGTCTTTCCGATGCCAAAAAATGACTTAAGTTCACATTTTTGTCAGCGACATGATTTAGACATAATTGAATGTGGTCTATACAACAACAACAACAAACAATGGCAAACACTTTTTTAATATATATACCTGCATATGTAAATGCATAAATATAAGATAAACCTGCTCGGGAATTTAAAAGGGCACATTGTAGCTTACGTAACCCTTGTCTGTAACTCTTTCATTTTGTTTTTGTTTCGCTATATATTTCTATGGTTTTGTATGTAAGCCATGCGTCTTGTTAATATTACATAACTAGTACATACGCCTTTTCAATGAAAGGCTTATAAAATATTTAATTTCACCAATATGCTTTATAACATCAAATCTTTTCAACGGCTGCTAATCAGCTTGGTAGCCGTTGAATTCGGGTTAAGACTGTGATGCGACCGTCGTGAGTTGCAAGAGACTTGCCGACTTGTGGGCTTTCCTATTTTCAACAATCGATTATACTTTGATAAGTATACGCGGTCTCATAGTTAACAGCATGATGCATTAGTTCAGATCCAGATGAAATTTTCGCACATTTTAATCATTCTACCTGGCTTTCGCTTTTCATTCGTATCACACTTTTGTTTACTGTTGCTTTCACTAATCATGATGTATTCATTAAGCCATCCGTGGCTTGACGTAACTTTATCGCTATTGGCCCATGCAGAGACCGTTAATCCAGTGACTAGTTGACAAATTGTATGTAAATATTTCAACTTTTCAAATTTCACTTGTGACGTTGACGTGCGCATGTGAAAACAAGTAAGAGAGCTCTAATTGAGAGCGGCCTCTAGCAGATACCAATACCCAGCATCAAGCTGGTCTAGGCTCCCTCTATACATACATACACAAAGAAAACAAGTAAGAATGCTCTAGTCGGGAGTGCATGACTAGGGGATACCTTGAACCATCTCCTTTCTTGAAAGATACCTCATCTGTATATAGTATTCCAGAAGTTACAAACGGAGTAAGTTATCGATTATCGGAAAGAAACTCGATCTGCGCTGGCACTAGGAGGACCTACAGCTAAAACTTCAGTATTTAGCTCTTATAGGCTCTGAGACCCCTGCGGTCATATATACGGACAAACGGACGAACGGACAGGCGGACAGACAGGCGGACATGGACTAGATCGACTCGGCTGTTGATGCTGATCAAGAATATATATACTTTATCGGGTCGGAGATGCTTCCTTCTGCCTGTTACGTTGCGTTTGCACAAAACCATAAACCCCTTTTTACCCATTTTCAATTGGTTCAAATTATAAGCCAGCTGGGTTTTAATTTCGATCAATTTTACCATGTTAAATGCTTACCTAGCCCGCTTGTTAAATATGGATTAATATTTTCAATCCAAATGTAAAATGGTTTGAAGATTGTTTGTATCGGATTTGTTTATTTGCATCATCAAATGTATTAAAGGAAAGGTCTTCTAATTAGATTGATTTTGGCTTCGCTTTTGTATTCAATTTTGAAGTTCACTTGATACCGACAATGTCGTTGAAATTCCTCACCCGTGAGTCACGAGTCTTTGAGTTCTCTTTAGATCTCGGTTTCTGCTTTGCATAAATAAGTTTATTTACTGCAACAGCTTTGACATTAAACGTTTCTATTTTTGTTTCATGAGTTTGTTTTGAAAGAATATTAAATTACTCAGTCAGTCGATTTAAATAATTCTAACATACTGATCAATATGCTTGTCATTCAAAATATATAAATCAGTACAGCAAGAAAAATGAATCAGAAATATATTTCTATATACGTACCTTACTATTTCCCCGAGGTATATCTTTAACCCCTGTTATTAAAATTCTTCTTCTACCTTGAACTTCACGTCTTAAATATCATTTTACACACACATTAATAGTGTAAGACACGTTCCATTTCATAAACATGCAGCTTCTACTCTCAACGGCCGCATAAACTGCACAAACCGATACACCCCACAGAGTTAGAAAATTGCAATAATCGATATTTTCTATAACTTCCTTGGAGTTACCGTCACCTGACTGATTTGCTTTGTTAATGGCTGTGAAGTTTGTGGCAGTTGATGCACCCAATCTTTTCATGCTTACTTCTTGTACACGTGAATAACTCATATCCGGCTGCCTTCTTTGCGTGCAGTTCTTCTGTAATAATATTTGCATACTCTTAAAAAAGAGTAAATGGGCTTGTGCAAATGGATGTAATAAGAGGCTGCTCCGACAACAGGGTATATTTTAAGATAGCCTGCAGTTAATTTGATTAGAGTTGCAGACAGTCATGTTATTTTGATCCGTTTTGTAGAACATGGCATTCGGCAGTTATAGTTTGCCTTGGAAATTCCAAACAGTCTTCCCATGCAAATTCTTATTATCATGTTCATGCATTAGAAGTGAAAAAAAACTCTGGTTTTTGAAAAATCTCAACTTTTGAGGTCCATACATTTGAATGCGACGCAAAATTTCTAGCCTGGCTTTTTATCTGGCCTTTCCCACTTTACACGACATGCCTGCCGACTGGCTCTTCGCTTTCCAAAAGCCAGACGAACAAATGCCAAAGTGCTTATAATGTCTTTGTCTCCGCCTTATCCGCTCGAATTTCTTTGCTTCAAATATTACACATAAAATTTCCAACCACTTTCCACACGCAAAACTCAACGATATTTGAACCAATCGATTACAGAACCAAAAGATGGAATTATAGTTTTCTTCCCGATGCATTTCATATACCCGTCCTTATCGTTTTTTCCATACTTCCTGAGGTATTTCTCAAAGCCTCGTTTTAGCGTGCACTTCCATCACGTAAGGTAACTACAGTACTACATTGTTCAATCGAGTGTCAGTAGAAACGTACTATAAGATTGTCGAATTTGTTGTATCTGGGCATTTCTAAAAGGCCTGTTGAGCGTGTTATAATTGATTCATGCATAGATGCAGACGTCGTTGACCCAATTGAGTATTTATATTAACGCCCAAGTTGTATCGCCGTCTTTCTGGTTCTATGCAAACTAGTCACAAAATAGGTCCATCTTTTGCTGCAGGCAGTCGAAACCGGCGGGATGATAGTTCAAAAATTAGGTTCTTGATTCCATAGTTCCATTATGCTTCTGATATGAGCAAAATCTGATGAACGTTAGGTCAAGATATATGCACGATCGGCCCACCTAAGAACCGGACCTATTTTCTTGGTTAGCCCCTTCCCTAAAAACGGACGGACTTTCCACTAGAGGATCTCACTCTTTTCTGTTGAGTCGACGGGTTGGTATATAGAATATGCGTAGATTTTTGTTCAACTTCAGTCAGATATAAAGGCCTTGTATCAATTACCAGTCAGGCATTGATGTGACTAGTTGCTGGTTTTGGTCGTCATTAATAACAACCATCACCAACTTTCTGTGGACAGCAACATGTTTTAATTCGCAGTCTATAGATAGATTCAATGTCCCACATCAATGATAAGGAGCCAGCCAAGCAGACGAGTTGTCTAGAAAAACTGCTTTGCCAAACGTTAATTTGTAATTGCACTTTAAATGCAACTGGACATTTCTTTTTTGAGCGCGTCGTTGGCCATCGCTAACGTTGACCCAAACCCAAACCCCATGTCTTATCCTCGCCGAAACTGACTGCGTCGCGTTTGTGTGTCGGCTGTTTAGTTGCTGAACATCCGGCGACATCAACATTTTCGTAGATTATGGCAACTTTCGCTTTTTTCGGCTCACAGTAACGCCAATATGCGATTAAGAAAGTCAAGGAGTACATACATATAAACCGGGTTGCATCCAACCAAAGTCAATGACTGCACTCCACTGACATTGACTCAGTGACTTCTGCGTGGTCGTTGTCAGCTGCAGCATTTGCTAGCTCATGATTGCCATTTTTAGCTATTGCAAGTGTTTTCATTTGGTGTTCATCTAGAGAAGACAGGATCAGCTGCATTTCACCAGCAGTATATGTATAAGGCAAACCGGCGGCCAATAATGAAAGTTAACGCGCCTGCAGATTTCTAGATCTGTGGTGATGTTTTGGGATCGACGGAGTCATTGAGTCGTTGACGCTGACGCTGCTATTGCTTAAGACTTTTGCCAAGCCGCTGGCCATGATTTTTTTTATACCCTATTATCACTGAGTATAAGCAAAGAGGGTATAATAGCTTTTTGACACTCAGATTAGGACGGGAAGCTCGTATATTGTCGTATATCTTAAACAGAGTCAGTTAAACATTCATATATCCGAGATCTTTGGTCCTCATATCAAATTTCATTTTGTAGATACTTCCATATGTTTTGTGTATTAATGCATTTGTGTATGTACACCAACATTTGTATATAGCTATTAGTTCGGTTGTCAAAAGTGGGCACAGGGTATCCACCTGTCGAGCAGTCTTGACTACTGCACTCTTTTACATTGTTGCTTAATTAAAAATACCTTGGGTCAAAATTTAGAATGGCCCACCAACTTTCTCACGATAACATTGCATCTTGTTGGGTGATTGTGCAACAATGGGACTTAAATATTCACACGGCACAAATCTGGACAAAATGCAAAGCTAAATGCACCACCTTATCGCCCGTGACCATCCAACATCTTGTTGGCCATTTTTGTACCCTAAATCCACTGAATACAAGTTAAACGGGTACAATGATTTTGTTCAAACTTATTTAACCAGCAGAAGGAGCCATCAAGTATCTAGACGAAGAGCTCATGTGCGTCTGTCCATCTACATATGTATGTGAACGCGTTGTTCTCGGAAACAAAAGCTAGAATTGAAATATATATATTTACGTATATCATACGCTTGACGTGTTAATAATATATTGTTCGATGTCTCCTAATGGAATATATGCACATTCTCATATGGATTCAAAGTGTATCTCGAATGTTATAGAAGCTAATTTTGGTGTTAATTGATACAACTTATTTTAAAGGTAGATCCTAGCGAGTTGGTAAATATACACATTTTGGTTTCATATTTGAAAACAATTGGTCTGACAGACTGATTGGTGAGCAACGCAAAGCTATAGCCATAGTTACCTTATGGGATGACGGTGAACGCTAAAACGTGGCCGTTTCGAATCCCACCTGCAATTGTGGTAAAGTCGCGGATAATGGTTGTATGAACTTTTTTGTCTACCATTCGATCTTCCTCAAAGTCATTTTCAAAGATCTTGGTTGAAATTTATTTGAGAGGTTTTTTACACTATTGGTAGGCGAGGTTTCAGTGATGTTTTGGAGATTGCTGAGAAGTTTTTTGTTAACGAAAGTCTTTTTCGACTTAAAACCTAAAACAATCAGCCGAACATAAAATAAGTGAAAACCGGTGATTCCAACTTCTGGCTTGTAATACGATGGACGTGGCAACTATGCTAGACGGGTGGATTTGCAATCTTTAGACTAACAATACACTAGACATGGGTGGAAAATATATGACTAAAATTTAAAGCATCGAGCTTGCACCGGACACGACTGGTAAATTCCAGCTCGTTGTACTCAGTCGTACACATGTTTGTATCGAGGAAAGCTTACATGTTTTGTTTGTAGCCCCAGTTCTACGCTGGATCAATCAAAATTCGTCAGCAATTACAGCCATAATATTGACTTTTTGGGACAGTGGGCATATCGCAGAGAATTGTGGCATGATCAGCTAAGACTCACAGAAGGTTTCAATGAAAATGTGTCATCATATTGGCCAAACATGTGACTGTTGGCGAGAAGTGCGAGCCATTTTTCTACATTCATTCATACATATGTATATATACAATCATGTGTCATAATATTTTTCATAAATATGCACCTTACATGTTTATTTTTTAATGTAACTGTTGTTTTTTGCACCAAGCCTGCCAAGTGCTTTTATCTGGGTGTGCCTGCCCTTGAATGGTTGGTTGCACTTCGCTCCAAACTTCAAATGCGAAACTTTAGATAATACAGCTCGTGCCAAGGCAATAACTTACATACATATATGACACGCGCCCCGCCTCGAGCCGAAAATATTTCGACCACGACCGCTGCCAACTAATTCTACATCTTACACCCTCGCAGAAGATATTGGTCATGAAATGTGTAACACAACTAACCAAACAGCATAGATGTATGTAGATAGGACATGCAAAACAACCAGAATGGCCAAAAAATAAACGGCGATATCTGGCCCAAAACAGCGAGCAAGAGAGTAAATGATACAAATGATATCTTTTTACCCGCTTACACTAAAGGAAACTGCTTTCGCTTACTCTCTTCCTTATGTTTGTGGGATAGAAGATAGAGAAGATCTCGCAGCTATTCTCAGCTAAGCCGTATGAGCTAGGAAGCTGAAATTTTCAATTCAATCGAAACTGGCTTCAAACTTTTCGCAGAATCCATCTCTCAAAGATTTTTCGGAAAATTGGTTTTATACGTGTTTCGCAGTTTTCATAAAATCCATCCATTTTAAAAACAAAATTCGGGTTAAATGTTAATTGAACAAATGTTCAAATCTCATAACACGGAACTAAAATACGCGGAAACAGTTGATTCCAACTCTTGATTCAATGGACTTCAAACTCACTTTCGAATAGATGGTACGGATATTATAAATTTTTTGTTGATTCTGCATTTTGGATGACGCTCTGATAACTTGACGCGGGCAATACATTTTAATAAGCATCCAAAATATCTTTCATACACTGAGAGAAATAAACAAACTCATAAAGCTTGCCTTTTTTCCAATTCCAATTAATATTTGGTTATTTCCCGATAAACTTATTCCGACCATAAGCGTTGAAGACGGCAATGATTTTGCTAATAATAATGACAATTATTTGAAGAAGTTTGTCGTTTCACTTAATACAATTATCTGTTCCAAAGAGGTTAAGTGTCACAGAGAAAAAGTATTTGGTTTCCTTAAAGAAAATATGAAGATATGAAGATGTGAGATTTGATGTGCTTTTCATGCTTACAAGTTTATGTGCTTTATCTGTATATATATTTTTTAGTGCCATAAAATATTATTTATAAAAAGTTTACCTCAATACCCAATTTGGTATACACGCATTTCTTAAGCTTTTAAAATGTAATGAAAATCGCAACGGAATCCGATCTTCAATCGGCAAAGGTGCGTGTGCGTGTGTTTTTGTGTATGTTTGTATAGACAGAAGCTAGAATGCTTGTAAAGGTTTCTTCTAGTCAAGCACTTCCGATTTGATCTCTCACATTCTAGACTGGGTGAAAATGGTATAATACATTTCTGCAAAAATGTATATGTAAGATAGTTGACGAGTTGGGTTTACTTAGACATATTCATACAAATACATACATACATATTTCGTTATTTTACCCCATTTACAAAATTGCAATAAAATAAATTGTCTGTGTTTTTGGACAGAACATGAAAATTATAATGATTTAGTGTGTAGGCTGTTATTTTTGGACATGTCCTTCTGTTCAACCTAAAATTGGATATAAAGTATTTTCTTATATCTTAGCTCGCATCATTTAAGAAGGCATTGCGCATAGCGTGGGGCAAAGGGAGACACAAACGCAAACTAAAGTGTTTACTAAGGCAACTTGCCAATAGGTTGAGGATATCTTTTAGTCGGGCATGCCAGCACAGTTGTTTGGTTGTCAAGGCTAGCACCTCGCAGGTTTTATGTAATGCGAAAAACCAAAACAACGGGACCAAATACTGTCCAAGAAGTAGAAGCACTAACTACATCCGATGATACAGTAACAAAGGTAACACAAAGTTAACAGTAACAAAGTTAACAGTTTCAGTAGCGGCAACGACGGCAACAAGCGTATCAACAGAGACAACTCTAGACGAGACAATGCAATAACTCAAACTCGCGACCATCGCTGCTGGCGCTTACATAAGAAACGGGCTTCCAGCTGCAGTTTCAGTCGCAGTTGCTGCTTTGGGTAGACTCGAAAATAAAAACAAGTAAGAGAGCTCTAGTCGGGGGTGCACGACTAGGGAATACCCTGCACCATCTCCTTCCTTGAAAGATACCTCATTTGTGTATACTATTCTAGAAGCTACACGTCAAGTTTGGTGACTAGCTCTTATAATTTACCCAATCGGAAACAAACTCGACCTGCGCAGCACTAGGAGAACCTACAGCTAAGATTTTAGTCTCTAGCTCCTATAGGTTCTGAGATACTTGCGTTCATACATACGGACAGAAGGACGGAGATGACTAGATCGACTCGACTATTGATGCTGATCAGGAATATATGTATATACTTTATGGGGTCGGATATGCTTCCTTCTGCCTGTTACATAGATTTCCACAAAAGCAATATACCCATTTAATGGGTTCAGGGTATCAAAATTGGCACAGTTTGCTCGTTTGTTTGTTGTGTTGCAACTTATCGATCCCAACGGCAAGCTTTCTGGCAAAAATTGCGGCTTGGAAGCTACCAGCAGCACCATCAGCTGCCTTCGTCTCGGCATTTTAGGGTATCTTATTGAAAGTGATTCTCAAATTGGGTTGTTGTCACCCGCTGCAACATCGCCAACCGGTTAGTCCGTCCTAAAAAGACATGTCTTCTTTCGCATCACATTGCTTCGGTTTTAATTGCAAAGGACTTCAGTCAATTAGAGTCCGTTTTGGTTCGCAAACGATTTGGAAATTGTTCCACTTGCCTAAAGTACTTACACATGAGACTCATGAGTCTGTTTCTGCTTTTGCCTTGTCTGTTATGCATTTGGCGTCAAATCGGCAAATTTGTCAACAGTCGGGCCAATCAATGCACATGCGCAATGTGCAATCCGAATTGTTGGCATTTTATTTAGATATTTGTTGTTTTATTTTTATTTTTTTCGGACTGCAATTTGTAGATA
Organism: Drosophila kanekoi; assembly: GCA_037075305.1. NCBI lineage: Eukaryota > Metazoa > Arthropoda > Insecta > Diptera > Drosophilidae > Drosophila > Drosophila kanekoi. The sequence continues at coordinate 6,423,298 of JBAMCE010000290.1, read as the reverse complement.
TGTACGCAATAAATTTTTTGTAAGCAGCAACCTGCAGTCGCTTTTCATTTCGCCATCGATAATAAAGAAATATTAGGCAATGTGTGCGACAACAAAATAACAACAGCACCAACCAATGTAAATGATGGCCATGTATGAATGTAAATTAAAAGCCGTCTTATAGACATATATTGTTGTAGCTGTTGTTGTCGCCACCGCTGCTGCTGCTGCTGCTGCTGCTGCTAGGTGTTTAGCCATTTTCAATAATGGCCAAAGGCCCGATCAAAAGTATTTTGGTCCTCACTCTGGTACTGAGTAAATATACCAATACCCAGTAATTCACATCCATCCATACATCGATACACAACCCCTTTACGTCAATCGAGAAAATGTTGAAAATGTTTACCTCAATGTTTTGTTCCACAAGTGGCTAACACAAATGGCACACTCCAACTCATGCCGGATATGGATACGGCTAACGACTTACGGCTTTGGGTTAAGGGGAAAGCTTTGTGGCTTAAGTATTGCTGATGGCTTTTTGTTGTTTGTTGCACAGCAGTGTTATTTGAAATCTGGCCTAAATATGAAGTCACTTCCCCGTTTATATCAATTAACTAGATTTTGGATTTAAAAAACCCAAGGCATTAACCTTTAATATTGCACAATCGTTTGGCTCGGCATGCCTGAGACATATTTCTTGGCCGTACCCAAAGTACCTTTGATAATTGCCAAAAAGCCAAATGGGTAATTATTATTATTAATATATTCCTTATTCATTCGAAGTAAGTACTTACAATTTTTGTGGTTGCCCAAGGCCTTAAGTTTATCTTAACTTCTCGCTTGTTGTGTTTTTTATAGAGGTTTTATTTTCCAACCCAAATAATCCAACACATGGGGCAATCGTATTGAGATGAGACCCGTGATTAGGGCAAGATAATTATAAATTGTAAGCAGAAAAGCAAATATTTTTAACATTAAAGAAAGAGTTAGCTTCCTGCTACTTCCTCCAGCAGCTTAAATGAATAAATAAAAGCCAGGCTAAACAATGCTGTGAACCACCTACATATACTCCTACCTGTGCCCGTTAGCCAAAAACAACATCAGCTTATTGCAGATGATGATGATCCACACTTGGCGTTTTTTTTTTTTTTTACCACTTTTCGCTGAAATACAAATCTTTCAAGTTTTTTCTCTTTAGGGTGTGTGTAAAACTTACTGTGGCTTCGATGAATAAGAGACGGCGTATGTGTCTGGAACTAAAACCGGCATGGCCAGCATACACGCACATTCCATAACAAGCTGCTGCTACCATTTGTTGCTGTTTGGTTTGCTTATATAATTATACCTCGTACCCATTGAAAATGGAAGAGTGGGTATAACATGCCAAAACTGTTGGTATTATCTCTCCATCTTGGATCTATAAGATCCAACGAATCAAAAATGGATATAAATCTTCATGTATATTGAGTTTTAGGCGTATATTGAATACTATAATTATGGTATGCAAGTTCTCGTTTCGCAAACTCAAATATTGATTCTCTCGCTTTATTTTACTAAAAATTAAAGTAAATTTTAAAGAATTAGCCTTGCGCATAGAGAGAAAGAAGAAGAACAGCCAATGCAAAGGGTACGCGACGAGCTTGCGTGTGTGTTTCGTGTAAAATCTCGGTGCAAAAAGGCACAGGGTAGCTTCTAGTTGGGCTCAGTCGTATACAGCAGTCTTACATGTTTTTTATTGTGCGCTGCTGGCCAAAAGTCGACTGTTTGTAAGGTAGACTGTGTAATGTATATATGCAAGTAACTTAAACCATTCGCGTTGTTGTTTTTATGATGTTACCAAACTTTGGCATTTTGATTAAAAATGCGGTCAAATAAAAATAAAACAAATAAGAATATTGCCTCCGCTGCAACCGACTTCTTAATATTCGTACATAGTTCAAAACTGCTGAAAACGGAGTATCTATTATATTCTTAATACTCTAACGCGGGCATGCTCTACATATTCCAAATATCAAGCCTCTACGGACGGACGGATGTGGCACAAAACCAATAAACTTTTCACCTTGTTAACAAGTATAGATATTTAAGAGTTGTACTCCTCAGTGCCTCAGTGCTTCAAAATTCGTTAAGTAACTTAAAAAACAACATGTTAAAACTATTTATTGGAGTCTGTGGCGCAACTTCCTTGTTGACAACGCACAAAACGACAATTTCTAATTCCACCCCTCCCACTACATTAAAGGAAAACTAGAAACCAATTACAAACAAGTGAGAGTGCTCTCTTTGGGAGTGCCCGACTAGGAATTCTCTAGTACCTTCTTCTACCAAAACCTTATTAGCTAATTAATGGGTAAAGGAAATCACCTTCAACCGATCAAAACACATGCCGAGGCCTTATAGCTTACAGCCATACCAAGAATATTGTTATAAGGAAACAAAAATGAACTAAAATAGCTGTACATAAGTACACACAGCACAGCATCCAATCCAACCAATTTATTGGGCGAAAGGGAATTACACATTCAATAGGTGAAAAGGTGTTAGACTCAAACAAGCGAACGTTCACTCTAGCTGTATCGGGTATGGATAGAAGGTTTAGGGAATCCTCTAGTCGGGCACTTCCGACTTGACGACTCTTACTTGCTGTGCCATAGAGTATTAGTATATAGTCAAACTGAAGCAACAGCTTTAAAATTGTTGTGTGTTTGGGGGATCCCCCCCATAAAAATTGATTTGTATTTATTATACGAAATGCCACAAGTCAAATTTGGTGACTCTAGCTCTTAAAACCCTTGATATGCTTAAATAAACATGTTTCCGATATTGATTGCTTGGAGGCGGGACAATTAATCGATAATCAAAATTTCTGTAGCTCTTTTAGACGGACAATCTAGTTACTCGACCATTGCTGACCAATAATATATAAACTTAACGGGGCCGAGATGCTTCCTTGTGCCTGTTAGCTACATTTGCACAAAACCATTGTACTCTTTTTTTAAATCCATTTTCATGGGTTCAGGGCATAAAAACTGATTTAAAGATGTTGCCGTATTTCATTAAATTAAATTAGCATATTAAGTTCGTGAGGTTGTGTAACGTGTTTTGATGAATGCAGTATTCACGTCGACCTTCATGCGAATTTGTCGTGGTTGAATTGCTTTGATATGTTTTGTCACTGAAGATTGTCTCATATGTCCGCATCTCAGTCCATTGATGCCGTTGTCAATGCTAAAGTATTTTAACAATAATATGCCCCCTTTATCACTTCCGACTCTGACTTATTCGTTTAACTGTTGTTTGCTTTACAGTTTCGGCCTGGAGTAGGCTGGCCAACGCTCTTACTCCTCTGCGCACTGGCCTATTGCATTAATGGTAAGATTTAAAGATTGGGTCAATTCAATCGATGGAAAACCAAAGCGATTAATTCTAATTTAACATTACAGTTGCGAGCAGTGAGGGTCGAGTGGTTTGTTACTATACGAATTGGAGTGTCTACCGACCAGGCACTGCTAAATTTAATCCTCAAAATATAAATCCATATTTGTGTACACATTTGGTATACGCATTCGGTGGATTCACCAAGGACAATCAAATGAAGCCATTTGACAAGTATCAGGATATAGAACAAGGTAAGCCAGATACGCCCATACAACCATGATACATGATACTGATACAAAATTGAATTCATCTCAAATCGACTTCAATTGCCGCCTTGCTCCTTCACTTGAACTTCCCCAGGTGGTTATGCCAAGTTTACCGGTCTGAAAACGTACAACAAGCAGCTGAAAACGATGATTGCCATTGGCGGCTGGAACGAGGCCTCTTCACGCTTCTCACCTCTGGTGGCTAGTGCCGATCGGCGACAACAGTTCATAAAGAATATATTGAAATTCTTGCGTCAGAATCATTTCGATGGAATCGATTTAGATTGGGAATATCCAGCACATCGTGAAGGCGGAAAGTCGCGTGATCGGGATAACTATGCGCAATTTGTACAGGAATTAAGATCCGAGTTCGAACGCGAGGCGGAGAAGACTGGACGCTCGAGGCTGCTGCTTACCATGGCTGTGCCAGCCGGCATTGAATACATTGACAAGGGCTACGATGTGCCCAAGCTAAACAAATATCTGGATTGGTTTAACGTCCTTACCTATGATTTTCATTCCTCTCACGAACCATCGGTAAATCATCATGCGCCACTTTACTCTCTGGAGGATGATTCCGAATATAACTATGATGCTGAGTTAAATATTGTAAGTGTCAAAAAATAGTTTTGTTCACCTTAATGCATGTAAATAAATATATGTATATTACTCCAAGGCTTCACCTTTTCACCCATTTACTGCTTATGGAAATTTTTAATTTTTAATTAGTTTGAAACCCAATGGAATCAATATCTACTTTGAACTTTCCAAAATGGGATCACATAATCTTAAGACCGCAACCGTCTGAAACTAGGCACAAATAGAAGTTTGCAAAGATTTTTCAAACATAGATTATAAACAGATCGAATACAACGGTTTTCTGTCTACCAGGTAGAATTTGCCAAATCGTTGAAACACATATTCATCAGGCCCTTATATAGGGTTTTGAAAATAATTAACTTTTCTCCAGAATTTGTTGACCCATTTTCTATTCAAGAGGTATATATTTGGCAATATCTTTAAGACATATCTTAAATAACTTTCCGTACTGATCCTTGGACCTTTCGGCTGTGTGTTAATCAGTTAGTCAGTTATTCAGCTAGTCCGCATGAACAGTTTTATATTATATTATATTATATACATATAATAATGTTTTTTCAACTTACAGGACTATTCTATCAAATATTATCTAAAAGCTGGAGCCGATCGTGATAAGCTGGTATTGGGCATACCTACCTACGGACGTTCCTACACGCTCATTAATGAGGAGAGCACTGAGCTCGGTGCACCTTCGGAAGGACCTGGCGAACAGGGTGACGCTACCAGAGAAAAGGGATATTTGGCATACTATGAGGTAGATATTCCCCAGGAACAGCAAATGTACCCATGCCGATGATTACATTATAAATTATATTATAGATTTGTCAAACACTTAAAGAAGATCCCGAATGGACTGTGGTGCAGCCCAACGAAAATGTCATGGGTCCGTATGCCTATAGGCGCAATCAATGGGTGGGTTACGATGATGAGGCCATCGTGCGTAAGAAGGCTGAGTATGTGGTCGCCCATGGATTGGGTGGTATTATGTTTTGGGCCATAGATAATGATGACTTCCGTGGGACATGCAGTGGTAAGCCATATCCTTTGATTGAGGCCGCCAAGGAGGCTATGTTTGAGGCATATGGGTAAGTACTATATGCAAAAGCTGAAATAACCATTTTAATTTTATATGAAATCAAGCGACAATGCAATATATTACGAAATTTGTGTAGCATTGATTAAAGCAATTAGGATAGGACAGATTAAGAGATTAAGAGAGTACCCGACAAGAAGTACCCAGGAGCATGTTCACATGTTACCCTTCGACTTCATTCCATGCCAGGGTCTTTTTAGAGAATTTTGTCCAGTCCTTTCACACTGAGAAGGATGATATGCAATGATTTTTCAAAGCTTCAAAGCTCTCACTAACCTGCTAGCTGTGGTGCCTTCGTCTGCTTATAGTTCGACAATTTTCTAGAACGTGCTTTGCAGTTTCCTCGCTTGCAGAGCCCAAACTTTCATTTTCCTTAAGTTCGAGCTCATATAGGTGCTTGCACAATCTTAAATGTCCGGTTGGGACTGTGATGATGAGAATATTTGCTCATGTTCAGACCGTTCGTTTCTTGTCATAGCTACCTAAGAGTCTATTACCCTGTCTTGTGCACTGCGAGTAATTGCGAGTACTCCTCGTTACGCCACACTTAACTGGGCTTTCTTTCTAATTCGGCAGCTACCACAGTTCACGGAGTGCCACGTAGTCTGGCACCCAAAAGATATTTACTTTATTTTTTTTGCTTCAAGAACATACAATATTGTTTGCTGAAAAGTTAAACGCCTTTTCGTGACGTGTCGTCTAGGAAATGCTAGCAGTAAGAGAAATAGTTGCGTAATTATCGTTCAAAAAAATTTAACTAGTCTACCCGCAAAACTGTATTATCGATATGGTTTTCCCACTTGCCTCCAGTGGGTTTATAAAAGATTACAAAAAAAAAAAACAATGCAAAGTTTTTCTACAATCTTAAATTTCCTTTTCACACTATCACAGACTGGGCATTAATGAAGTAGCAAAGTCAAATGGCCCGCAAAAGCCGTTACGCTCAAGAAGTCGGGACAATGGCATCACCAGCACCAGGAATCACCTAACCTCCGAGTCCGATGTAAACACAAGAAAGCCCAGTGCAACTCGTCGACCTGCGAATAGAGGCACCACAACGACAGCGTCGACTACCACCATAAAACTGACCGAGGCGAAGGGACCGTCGCTGTACATTGGTGGACGAGCATCGACGACGCCACCACCACCCACAACGCCCGATCCCGGCTCTGACTTCAAATGCGAGGAAGAAGGCTTTTTCCAGCATCCTCGTGACTGCAAAAAGTACTACTGGTGTTTGGATAGTGGTCCTTCTGGCTTGGGCATTGTGGCTCATCAATTCACCTGCCCTTCTGGGCTTTACTTTAATCCCGCTGCCGATTCTTGCGATTTTGCACGCAATGTGCCATGCAAGACCCAGAAGTAAGTGACTGATGTCTATATAATATATATGTATGTACATAAAATAATTATTATTGTATTACATGTATAAATACAGACAGACAACTGCACGCCCTATTAGCTCGACAAGCAGTACTACAACAACACTACGCCCTACCAGTAGCTACAATCGTGTCACAGCAGCACCCGTGGCTCGACCGGTCTACCCACGTGTCACTAGCACAAGTACCACCACCACAACAACCACAACCGCAGCATCAGCGGAAGACGTGCTAGAATACGAAGAGGACGAAGATAACGCTGAGACATCAAGCAAGTCCACCGATGCTGAAGAGGATCCACAAGTCATAAAGGAGCTAATTGATCTTATACGTAAGGTCGGTGGCGTAGAGCAGCTGGAGAAACACTTACTGCGAAATAAAGACGGCTCTATAACGCTGAAAGAGAACGTGGCTAGCGGCGCACCAACAACACCCTCCACAATTAGCAAGTCATTGTATGATCGTGTTCTAAATCGTCCTGAAACATTGGGCACATTTACACGTCAACGCCTCAATGTTGTTAAAAAACAGCCTACTGAATCTGCGGAATATAGCAACGCTGCCGTCGCCGGCGATGGTAGCTCGCAAGCAAACAATTCAAAATACTCATCGGTACTGCGCGGCAACAGCCGTCAGGGACCACAAAACGAGGGCCTGGAAAAGCTCGTCGAATTTGATGGCTTTCTTAAGGAACGTAAGCCGTACGTGACTATTAATCGCAATCGAGGCACCACGCGCAATGAGGAAGAAGCTGAAGTTACCTCTAGAGATGATACCAGTATAAGTGAGGAAGAGGCTGACTCTAAGCCAGATCCGGTGAATACCACAAGGCGTCCGCTTAGCTCTGTCACGCCATCGTACACTAGTTTACGACGCTCCCGACCTACCACAACGTCCCCAGCGCCCATTGACTCAGTGACGGAACCCGAACAGCCCATTGTTATTAAGGAGCAAACACAGACTAAACACTATGCTACGCTAAGCCGTACTCGTGGACGTAGCACAGAACGGCCGCAAAGCACAGCTACTGAGTCAGCAATAATCTCGAACACCAATCGGTAACTAAATGGAGATAAATTAATTGTTTCTTTTCATTAACACACACTCTTTCTCTATCTGTAGCTACAAATACCTTGAACGGACGCAGCCCACAAAGAGCAGCGGTACAATTGATGTCGGAGCTGATGCTAATGATCATGATTCCGATGAGGATGAGGAGGAGTACGAGGATGAGCCGCAACAGAAAAAAGTAACGGTACCAAGAAATCAAAGCACCACAGCAACATCAAATACACGTAAATACGCGAGCATTGGCCGCAGAACCAAAACCACAACCATCACAACAACAACAACACCACCAGAAACAACAACAATTACAGGCGCTGAGACTACCAAGGCCAGCACCCTCAAAAACTACAACAACAACAACAACAACAACAGAAGCAACACTGTGAAAATTAATAATGTACCAGCAACCACACCTGCATCAGTCAGCATCCAATCAGATATAACCACTGAAACAACCACTATCATTAACGAAACCACTGAACCAGTTGAAAGCACTAGCACTACTAATATCCATACTACCACCACCACCACCACCACCACCACCTCACCAACACCCACACCCACACCCACACCCACACCTCCAGTATTATCCACTATCCAAACACCAACCACCAGCATCGACTCCTTGAGCGTGGCTAATGGTATTACCGATTTCTTAGAGCCACAATTTACCACACTGCCGCCGGCCATTGAGCCAAGCGATGCAGTCCACCTACCAGCACTTGACTTAAAAATTAACAACTTATCACAAGTTGCGGCCCCAACGACAACCGCAACAGTAACTACGACGGAGTCTGAACAAGCCAAAATAAGAACCACTGGCAATCGTGAACAAAACAACATTGACGCTGACGAAGACGACAACGACAATCAAATAAACAATTTTGATAACGAGGTAACAACAATTAAGACTAAGTATACAACCAGTCACAGACGCATAAACACGACCAACAACAACTCAAAGAAAAACAATGCAGCAGCAGTCAACGATGCTAGTCCCAACTTTGGTAACTCTCAAGCTTTCAGTAGCACCGATCCTACTGTAAATATCAATAAAAGCACCTACTCTGGTAGAAGGCAACCACAAAGAACACAACTTGAACTGAATACAACCGAACTACCTGTAAGCCCAACTAACATCAACACGCTGGGCGGCATATCTAGTCCAAGACCCTTTGGTTATCCCCGACGTCGTACACGTCCCACTAAACCACTTCCTACCATAACAACAAACAGCACTGTTAATAATAACGATAATGATAGCGATAACGTAAACAATACTCGACATGATGATGTTGCGGGAATAGGCAAAACGCGTCTATCCAAAGTGGATAGGCCCAAGGTGAGTGCCAATAATAGTCAAACGTTGTTGGACCCTAGCACAAAACCCCAACCAACAACACCCAAATCTAACACAACAAACGCAATACGCACACAAAGTATAGTAGATTTAGACGTAGCTGGTAATGGTGGCAATATATTAAGGCATGATGTAGTTAGCACCTCTACTTTAAGTACTAAAGATGACGCAGAAAATGAACACACCGAAAAAATTGAACATTCGCGCCGACCTACGCGAATTCCAGCAGCTACGGTCAAGCCGCCCAATTCATTCAATGTTATAGACAAAGATTCACGTAGGTATGCTGGCAAGCGCTTAGCGGTTGATTATTCGACTTCATCGGAGCAGGAAAACGACACAAATGAAGATGGAATCGAGGCACCAGTCACGACGCCACAAACTTCGCAGATAAGAAGTCGCAGCTATCAAGGCATCGCACGTACACACAGCCGAGTGGAAGAGAAAATCGGAAAGAACACTAAAATTGTTGACGACGTTGGGGCAATAAAGCAGACAACAGTTTCTGAAGATGAATCTGTATCTTCTAGTCATGGAGACTCAAAAATTAAAGTCACCAATGAGACCGACCTGGCGTCAAACTCAACTGGCAAACGTAACTACCAAAGCATAAGTCGTACTTCTATTCGCGGCGGTGTCGATAAACAGGTACACTACACTTCAATAGTTCGCGATAGCAGCGGAGCCCATTTGAGCGAAGATCGCAGTTCTAGCTTTATGCGCAACCTAGGTGAGGTGAGCCGGTCAGAAGACAATTTGCCCATACAACGAGGAGGTCTGATTACGGAAACAACGATTGAAGATGAGAATATTGCAGCTGAAATAATTGACGATGAGCCCCCTGTAGTGGCTCGTGGCATGACTATAGCGCCTGCTTTAAACGACAGCTCTGACGATAGCAACACAGCAACTGAGCAAGAATCAAGGGAGATAGCCGCTGAGGGTGCAAATCTGCGAAAAAATTTATTGACAACGTTGCTTTCAAATAATGTAGAAATTTCAAAGGTAACCACCCTCGAAACAGATGTTGAAGCTGACAGTGAAAATAATAATACTTCCCAATTGGTAAGCACGTCTTCTGAGATGCCTACAACCGTTGAAGAATCTACAACGCCATCTGTGCCCGATATTGAAAGTACCACCACCACAATAACTGAACAACCAAAATATACAACGGACCCCACCACAACCACAGCAGAGCCTCAGAATACTAATAAGTCTGAGATAGAATCCTTATATAAGGATGTAGCTAAGGTGGAGAGCCAAACAAGCATCACTGAGAAGCTTAGCACTAAATCAGTTGACCAACTCCCACGCCGAATCCAAATGGCAAGCACTACAGAGGCAGCTCCGAAAACCACGTCCACAACCACAACGGCATATACTACAAACACCAGACGTTCAAAAATTCGCAATGAAATTAGAACAGCGAGAACAAAAACAACAACAGCCAGTACGACAGACGCAAGTGAAGATGAAGATCTTGAAATTAAGAACACCACGCCGCTTTCAAGGCGGCGTGTCATTGTCAGAGGCAACTATCGACCCCGCAAGGAAGGCGATCTCTCATCTCTGTTAGCAGCTGATGAAAACAAGCGCGTACGATATAACCACCAGCAGCAGGTGTCACAGCAGTCCCTTACAAATCAAGAAGTAACGGAGCAAAATTATAACACGACTGCAGTGCCAAAAAGTGAGCATATAAGTGGTATAGCCGATAAGAGCTTAACGCGTGCAAAGCTTAACAATCGCGCTTCACTTAGAACTGTGCGCAATCGCACCTCCAGCCAAACTGAATCTTTGGGCAATGGTTTAACACGCACGCGTACTACCTACGTGCGTACAATTGATAATGGAAAGGTCGTGAAGCGTGTGCACACCAAAACTGTTGAAGAGAAGCCGGCCGAATATGAGTATATTTCTGAGGAGGTCAGTGAACCGGTGGCCAGTACAACACCACGCACCGTAACACGAAATCGTGGCTCAGTAAAGTTCCGTAGTAATGATTTATCCTCATTGTTGTCCTTGGACTTTGCTCCGAAAGGAAAGCATACTAAACAATCGCAGCCGACCGTGACAAAGACTCGCAGACGTCTGTTGAAAAAGCCCAAGGAAACTATAGAGCACGAAGAAATAAAGGAGTTTGTTTACGATAACGATAATGATGAAGACTATTCGGACTTGGAAACTACGACCAGGCAAAGTGTGGTGACTACTGTTCGCCCACGCTTGAGGCCCACAAGACCTACCAGAACAACAAATCCACCAACAACAGCATCAACAACCCCGCAATCTGCAGTAGTTGAAAATATAGAATTCCAGCAACCAACTTCGAAAACAACCACAGACCAATCTACACGTACCACTTCGACCAGACGTAGGCTGACCTTCAAGCGACCCGTAGCAACAACTTTACCGAGCGTTTCAACAACAACAGAGGAGCCAACAACAAGTTCGCAGCAGCTAGCTGCTAAACACAACCTTTTCCGTTTAAGGACCAGCAGCTCTACAACAACAACAACAAATAAGCCTTCGACAACAGAAATCAGTGATAACCTGAAGGATCTCCAAAGTAATTCAACATATGAATTGAATAGCATTCAAACGGGTAGTAACAAAACTGCCATAGAGAGCACCACGTCTGCATCTGAACCTGGCAAGGAAACTAGCCATGATGACAAGCTTTCGCTGCCAATTTATCATCGTCGAAAATACTATCAATACGTGAAGGATTCACCCATTACATATATTGACAAGACTCCAGCGCCAGCTGACGTCGAGAACGTCACGGTTAACATACAACAACAGATTCATGATGTTTTTAATGTAAGTGACAATGGGACGCCGACCAATTCATTAGAGGAGGATGAAAACATTAGCAATGATGATGAACATCGTTTGGCTATGGAGCAGGCACGCGAAATCAATTCTGAACTGAGTCATTTTTTATTGAAAACCCCCGGGTCAGTGTAGGCCACCCGGGGGCCAACTTGACGGAAAATGCTGAGGAAACATTTAATGAAACTAAGCTTGGCAAAAAGCAGCAAATAACCACGGATACTAGCCTCAGGGACAAAGATAGTGAAGATGATACTAATGAACTTGCAGTGGAAACGAACGCCGCCTTGGATATAAATTCATCTCGACAAGGCAAAACTTTTAAATCAAAGCTGACAACCGCAGGACGAAATGAAACCAAACGCATTATACAGGTGTCCATACTAGCGGATGCGCAACAAGTCACAAATGATTCCCGTGCCTTACGTACTTATAGCCGATTAAATCCCAAGCGTCCTAAGCCCACAACTAATCCAGATTCGGATGATGAACCAGAGGAAGTCAATGAGTTAGAGACAACCACGAAGAGTGCCCCTAGTTTCTCTCTGCTTTTTGGAGGCAGAAGGAACAAGACAACAACCACAGCAGGCCAAGATAGCAACACGCGACGGGCTTATGGTAGCTTTAATAAACTGACAACGACATCGGCATCGACGACTAGGGCGACACCACGTCAAAGTCTTGAAAACTCAGAAAATAGTGCAACTGATTTTGATAGTGTAACATATTCAAATGATGACCACAATGACGAAAACGAACTTCTGGCTGAGTTGGGTGATGAAAATGAAGTTGTCAGTAATGTAGACACGACTACCGTCACCAGCCCTACAACAACTAGAGTCGGTACTGGCGTCATCACCAAGGGACATACGCTCCGCAACCGCTTTAATGCAACCACCACAGGGATCAGTAATACAACATATGAAGAGAGTAGAGAAATCGAGCAGTTTGAAGACAATGTTGGCGTCACCAGCAGTCTCAATATTGAGGACCTTACATCAACAACCACAGTGAAAACTATTGAGAGACCCACACCACGGCGTCAGATTTTGCAACGCAATCGCTTAAAGACAGATGTCCACAATATAACAACAAATACAGTTATAAACAACGAGGTCAATGCAGAAAATGATAGCTCTAGCAAAATTAACGCTTCTGATCATGCCGTGGCCACGAGTGATATCACAAACACAACCTCTGCGCGACCTTCATATAAAAGAAAAATCATAATACGCAATCGCTTGAATGCAACGAAATTTGCTTCATCCACAAATAATGAAGGAAGTAACGAACCCAAGGACGATGAGGAAAAATCCCGAAATGGCACAGAATATGCAACTCCAACATCAGAAACAAGAAGCAATCAAAATCCACGCTATCAGTTTTTAATTCGTCGTGGCAACACTACAACAATATCAACCGCATCAGATAATCAAATCAGCAAGGTCGGCGAGGATGAAGACAGTTCTGATGTAATCAGTAGCTCCGGAGATGGTGAGGTTATCGGTGAAACTAAAGAAGTAACCACATCAAGACGTAATCTTCTGATACGCCGTCGTTTCAACGCCACGACATCCACTCCAAAAACCAAGAACACTGCTGAACAGGATACAAATACAGAAGAGAATAACTCAGTTAATGGTGTCGAATCCACAACTTCAGCCACAACAACTGTCAGTGGAAGATCAACACTACGACGCCAGAGTCTGGTACGCCGACGGTATAATTCAACCACAGCCGCGAGTCAAAAAAGTACTAACGATATCCAAGAAGATAAAGATAACTCTGAAGAAATAAGTAATTTTGAAAATATTAAATCAACAACTTCAGTGCCAATAAACAACAGAAACCGACCTACACCACCACGTGATCTTTTGAAACAGCGCCGTTTTAATAAAACCTCCACAGAAGGCTCAGCAAAGGAAATATCAACGCCAGGAACGGATACAGTGGTCGATGTAAGCACACGTCGTCCATATGCAACACTGAGCCGTACACGCAGTCGCTTTTCAGCCAGCAGAGAACCAACAACAACTGAAAAAATAATAGGCGATACTGACAATGATTACGACAATGATGCAAGCATTGATGATAATATTGACGATAAAACGCCTGACTCGGATAGCTTGACAGTACGCGGAGGATTTCTGCAAACGAACCGTCATCGGGCCTTGATTAGACCTCAGCCAAGTCAGATACCTACAACCAAAAAAGGACAACAGGAAAGCACTGGGCGGGCACCTCCCAATTTCGGGACACGCCGGACTCCAGCACCGCAGACAAGATTAAGCTCTAGTACACTTCGCAGTATAGTAGCAGTCAATAGAAATCTATATAATCGTAAGGACGCCACCCAACATGAAAATCAGCAGTTAGAAGAAGAGGAAGACGATTATGACAACGATGGCGAAGACCATGAAGAAGATGATGTTGAGTTCGAAGAGGACGTTGATCAAAAGCCCAACAGCAGAACTTCCAGCTCCATTCTAAGCCAGTTACTTGCCAGTAGACAACGAATCGCTAACACGAAAACAGAAACTGCAAAGACTGAAAACCCGACGAAAATACTAACCTTGATCCAAAGACAACCCAGCGACAAAACTGATGACGATAACGATGACGCAGACGAAGACGAAGACGAAAACGAAGATGGAGACAACGACGACAACGAAGACTATGATGTGGATACTGACGACAATCAGGATAATGACACTTTAGCACACGTATCTGAAAATAATATCACACAACCTAATATTGGCAACGTCACCCATCAAAGCACCTCACACAAAGTAGCTAGTCATAATTTTGGAACAACACGTGTTAATAGCACCGTAGCTAACTATATAAATAATTCTTTTAAGTTTTCTAATGCTAACAAAAACAAAAACAACAACAGCACCGACAGCAAAAACACTTACACAAACAAACAATTTGAAGTCACAGTCGGTAATGTTAAAAATAACGATCAAACTAAAGATGATGATAGTCTAGAGGCAGATATTGATATTGAGGAGACGGATAAGAATAATAATGATAATGAGAGTGGGGCACCAGAGCGTAATTTAAGTGACATAGGTAATGACGTTAATTCTAAACGACGTTTTCAGAATCGGTATCAAGTGAGCCGCACAAGAGGCCCCACAACTACAACGACAGCCAGACCAACAGCCTCAACAACATCAGCAAAATCAACCACACGGCGTTTATCCTTCGGCTCACGTAGTCGCGTACAGGTAACTAAAATATCTATTATCGATGACGTATCAACTGAAAAAACAGAAGAGAGCGAGGAAGATGAAGATGCCACTGAGACTACAACCGTTCCCACAACAATCACAACAGCAACGACAACAAGCGGCAAACCAAAACTGAAACGCATACGCGTACTCAAATATCGACGACCACTTCAGCCTATTGATAGTAACAATAGTACTGCCAGCACCACTAATAGCGCCAATCACACAATCACAATAGCAAATAATACCACTAACCCAATCAACAACACGCCTGCAAAAAGATTCCGCAAGATTGTGCGGAAACTTAGGCCAGTTGAGACAACCACCGAGTCTAATAAGTTAGCCACAGAAGAATCAAGCAGTGAAGATCAGCAGTCAGTTGCTGGCGAAACAACTACAACCACGCGTAAACCATTTCTACCCAGCCACTCACGATTCGGAACTCCACAACATGTTGAAGAAGTGAAGGATGCGGACGAAGATGATACAGATTCCCAGAAAGAGTCGGTGCAGCCGGAGCGGCGACCTATTGACTTACAGAGGCTTCGAAATCGACTCAAAAGTCAACAGTCCCGGGGCGAGCCTAGTGATGGTGTCATAAACAATAGACTGCGGGGAAAAGACCACAAAAACATCGATGAGGAAAATGAAAGTGACGGTAACTCTACATTGCAGCAATTGCGCGATAAAGTAAAGGCTGAACAAGCACGTGGTAGTGGGGAGCAGGGTGTCATCAATGATAGACTTAAGCAGTTGCTAGTCGAAAGGACGCCTTTGAACACCGCTACGCCAGTAAATGATGATGAAGAGCTTAATGTGTCTAGCTCAACACCTGCGTCATCGCAGCGTCCGGTTTTTAGACGCAAGCTAGTAGCCAAGCGCCCTTATGCCTCATCAGCTGCCACAACCACACCCACTAAAGCGGCTCTAGTTTTTAGCAGCCCACGACCCACAGCTAAGTTTGTGCGTCGTAAGAACGGACGCTATGATCCCTTTAACTCCAACGTGCGAAACAAAGGCGAGGGCTTTGTGCGTAGCGATCCTAGGGGTGCGCGACTGCCGGGTGCCGATCGGTTCAAGCAGGAGCAGAAGGAGATTGAAGGCGACGGAGACGGAGACGATGTGGATTACGAGCAACAGCAGGAGCACCCACAGCCGCTGATAAATACTAGCCCGCTGGGCAGTCAGGTAGCGGTGCGAAGACCTTTTATTCCCAAAAACAGAAAACCTCAGCAAGATCAGGAAAATGATAAAAGCGAAGAAGAATATGATGAAGACGAGGAAGACGAGGACGAAGATGATGAGGATGATGACGAGGAAGAAGAACAGCAAAACAAGCAACAAGGTCAAGAACCTGTTTCCAGCCAGGAGCAGCAGATAGGGGATAGTACCAGCAAGCCACAATTCCATACGGCGCCCGCATATCGGCCCAAGAACAACCGTGTGCCGCCCGGTAATCGACCAAGCTTTGCACCCACCGCCAGTGGCGGTAATGCCAGCAGTGGTAATGTACCTTTCAATCCTCGCAATCGTCAGAACAATTTCAGCACTATAGGCAGTTCCTCCTCTGCGCCTGTTAATCGCTTTGGTGGAAGCAATCGCCCACGTGTGGTGAATCGTCCTTCTGGCGTGGCTACTCCAAATTTGACTCTACGGCCGGTGGCCAACAATTATGAGCTCACGACTCCATTAACACCTCTGAAACCAGCTCCGTTCATTCCCAGCAACAATCGCAGTTACGAGCGCAAATACACAGGTCCTTCAACAGAGACACCAGAGATCACTAGTGAAAATCCACTGATTGAAGATCTTAATATTGACGCGCTTAATGCACGCAATAAAAAGATCTTTGACATACACAGCAAGAAGCATACGACCCTTAAACCAAAGGTAGCCGCTAAGACTGACGCAGAGCTAGAAAGCGAAGTGGCTGAAAGTGAGGATGCCGACGATCAGCTGCAACAGAGGCAGGGCTACGTGACTACCACACCAACCACACCAACAACAAATCCTACATCAACACAGTCAACAGACACCACAAACACTGAAACCGAAACCGCACAGCCACAAATTGTGTTCCATGAATATGCTAATGAAGCCACAAACATCTCTTCACCCCCACAGGACAAAGCACAGGCAACATTGTCTTTGACAACGCTACCACCACCGCCAGCAACGACGCTACTGCACGTATTTACCCTGGTTGAAGGTGAAAATGAAGAGGATCAGGAGCCAACAGGGCGACCGCTGGGCAGTAAGACTACCGCTGTGGAGCCCAAGCATAAGCTTATCGAAATCAATCGCATTGTAGAAATAAACTCGAAGCAAGCCAAGGCCGCCCAACGCAAGTCCAAGGCCAATCAAGACTTTGGCACCTTGCGCGTCGAGTCACTGCCTCATGTGGAACAGCTAGGCGAGATCAGTGTAGTGAAGTATGTGCACTTGGTGGATGGAAGTGATATCCAAGTCAACGATGGCCACAGTACCGTAGCGGATTACACGCCTACTGAGCCTAGCGTTCCCAAGAACTCAGCTCCAGTGCGCAATAGTCTGCCACAGACTGAAGGCGACTTCGAGTTTGATCGCAGCGGCAAATCGCTGCTCCCGGAGGTCATCCGTGAGGCCTTCGAAACATCTACGATTTCGCTCGAAGGTCTATTTGACTCGGCGCGTAAGGCCAAACAGCTGAGCGTCGATAGCAACAACGCCGTCGATAGGAATGCCGATACCACGCCCTTCATGGACTCAGACCTGGATACAATTAATACAACTGTACCGCCAACAGCTGCGTCTGCCCTGCCAGCCACATACGTAAGACCCATTGTACCCCTACTTCGTCCCGAATCCAATGAATCCTCACCCCTAATCATCTCGATAGCCAATCTCGACAAGGTCATACTAAGCAAGGTGCAAGCGTCGGAGGGCGAGTCAGATGCCAATGCCGGAAACGGCATCGAAGACAGCAGCACCCTGTTGCCACCCAGCTCTATCAACGCACCCAGCCTCGCCCCCGACTCGAATTCGGCGTTTTCTGTGCGCCATGCATCAGTGTTGCAGGCGCCCAGTAATCAGCTTTCGGACCTATCTGATAAACATAACAGTTATGCACAGACAACGTTCACACTAACTAACGGCGCTATTAGTGGCAGTAGTAACAACAACAACAACAACAGCAACAACAACAACAACAATAGCCAAACACAACACACATCAACCACACATACTAACATTAGCAACATTAGCGAGAAAGTCAGCTACAGCACCGAAACGCATGTGGTGCGTCGAAAGAAGGCGCGACGTGGGCGTGGCCGACGACCTCTGAAACGTCAGCGCAACACAAAAACAACAACCACAACAGCGACAACAACCGCGGTGGCTCCGTAATTGCTGCACCACCAAACGTAGTTAGTTACTTCTAGTCTTATTTTGTACAGAGACAAACGCGTTAAGTTTAACCCCTTGCCGCCCTGTAAATAATCGGCGTAATTTTTTCCTTCAGAATTGGAACCTTTTTTTTTTATAATAAAAATAGTTTTTCATAAAATTTTACAAAATGGTAGCCTTTGGCCGATTCGTGCTAAAAACCTGCTGCTTTTGAACACTTCAACTTTGTATTCTTCAAGCTGCCATTTAAAATAACAATAATATACATACACATACACCGACATATATTCTAACACACACACACACACGCACATACAACATACACACATATACAATCCCACACAATCACATGCAGTAATGAAATGCAATGCCTTTCCAATTGGTTCAATGCAATCTCTAACGACCCTAAGCGGAAAACTGTAAATTAAACTTAATTTTATTTAAGTCCCTTCATTTTTAATTCAAATTCGCTTAAAAATTCTTAAATATCTTTTTTTTCTTTTGAATTACTTTGAGTTTATTGCATTTAGTTTTAGTCGTTAAATATTTATGCACAATAAACCTAAATAAACCCAAAAACAAACATACTTATTTTGTATATAGAAACCCCAGAAAATTACATACATGTATATGCCTATCCTATCTATACGCAAATACAATAGATCGTATGCTTAGATATATTGCTATTCAGCGTCAAAGCTGAACTGCTCTATCGAGTATCCAACAATTATTTGTACATACAGAAGACTCACAACAATATCGATACATAAACAAATCATATTTATTACACAGCACAATTTTATATTTTTACAAAGCTTTTGGTTACACTTTTTGTTGATATTCCTTCAAAGAATCACAAGGTTTTATTTTTAGGATTATTTTATATTAAATGTAGATTGGAACATGAATATGCTACATTGACAACAAAGAGTCGGCATAGAAAAGAAATATAGTCAGAACGAGTTAATTAATACACAATTAATGGCTCTTGAGATTAATAAAAACATATATACTTACATTATATACACGAGGTCTGCAAGCTGAGTCGCTAATCAAACCAATTGTCTCACAAATAATCGATCTGAGGCCGTAACGCACCATTTATTTCAATACCCCCAACTAATTGCAATTGATAAAAAGCATATATATTCTCGGCCAGCTTCAATAGCCGAGTTGATTTAGCTATGTCTGGTTGTGTGTCAGTCCGTCCGTCCGAACTCAAAACATGCACACATACCCCGTAATCCAT
This sequence comes from Drosophila kanekoi, assembly GCA_037075305.1. NCBI lineage: Eukaryota > Metazoa > Arthropoda > Insecta > Diptera > Drosophilidae > Drosophila > Drosophila kanekoi. The sequence goes on along the minus strand of JBAMCE010000290.1, from coordinate 6,403,465 downwards.
GAGATCGACCAAAATCGCACTCCTGGCTTATGAAAATATCTCGGAGCTTATAAAAGCTAGAGGCACCAAATTTGGTATAAGGGTATATTATTTTGAATACTTTACACAGATCTAGAACATTGCACTGCTTTGATACCTCCTCCCGTTCCTCAGGGAACTTTTGTAGATTTAGTATTACACATTGGTATTTACACACATAAAGATGCCATTTCCATGCCCTGCAAATTCCGACAGTGGACGCCGAAGTAAATCACAATAGCATTTTCTGACAAGAAACTAAAAAGTTTGTATCGACAGCTCTACGCGCAGTTCAGGGGAATGTCCGAAGGGAGCACGTTCAAAAAAGTTTTCTTTAAATTAAACTACTTTTATGAAATGCTCATATACCCATAGACGGTTTCAATATGTTTAGGACAACCGACAGTTAATTAAGATATGTTTTATCACATTTTATTATACTTGGCAAGCAAAGGCTTGCACCAAAACTTGGGTTCAAGGGTCTGCAAAACCGAGCCGTGAACTTGACATGGACGCGACCCTTCCTTTTACAAACTAACTTTTTCGAACTCTTTCAAAAACACACGAGAAAAGTTTACAAGCCAGGGGCCCAGCCCATATATTATTTGATTCTTTCCAAAACCCAATCTGTTACATTTTCTTAATTTAATCTTTGGTACTCCTACTCCTAGTCTGGTATAGCATATTCGTATTTTTGTTAAAGGACAGCAGTTTTTATTTATTTATTTTGCGGGATCCAGGGTTGAATTCAAAAAACGATATACCTAAAGTCTGTGTAGACAATACGAGAAGCTACGTCCCAAATTCGGTGACTCTAGCTCTTAAAACCTTTGAGATACGCCAAAATAAATATTGATTTTGATAAGCGATCCTTATCGACTCCTTTATCGGATAGCTTGCCCCTCTTTTGGGATCTGAGATCATCGCTAGATCAACCCGACTATTCTTGCTGACATTCATTTGCACAAAACCATTATACCCGTCTTACACAACAAGTTCAGGGTATAATAAAAGACCAATGCAAATGGGCCAATAAAGCTTGTACACAAACATTTTAAAAATGCGTTCCCCAACAGATTTTTATTTGGAAGACCTTAAAGAGCTAATAAAGATCTTATTACGAGAGTCAGAAAAGCGTATATTGTAATAATCTATTATTATAATAAAAAATGAATATTGTTTATGTAGCTGTTTTTCGGTGGCTTTTAGCTTTGGTTTTATTTATTTTTGCAAACGTTTTGATTTTCCTGCACAAACATTACGAATCTTTATTCTCTAAGCTAAGAAACTTTTCAAGTCCAGTTCAGATTGCATAAACAATTATTTTATGATAATTTGAGGTAAAGCGATAACGCAACTTATATCTTGGTATATACATAACTAAACAATTACTTAACTTGCTTTTAAAGGAAAATATGTATTCTGCCTTCCAAATTACCATGAACATGTATGAATTCCCATATGAATAGCCACTTTAATGCCGCTTGGCATTTTATTTACCTTTCACCTAACACATGCATCGCAGTTGGCACTGATTTGGGTCTTCAGCCACAACAACTTTTTGCATTGACAGCAACTTTCTCGTCTTGCAATGACGACGCCCTGACAAGCATTCACCGTACACACTTCTGGCTGTCTCTTGATCAAGCTCAGATCGTCTGCACGGTATTTAAGTAAAGATAACCAGTTTGGCATGAAGAAAATAAACATTTCAGCGACTGCCGACAAAAGCATCAGCTAACAGGCTATCATAAAAAGCAAAGCGCACATCTTTTAACATTAACAGCAACAGAGCCAAGAGTCTTATGTAATCACAATGGCATGCAGTCGCCGTTGCCAAATGAGCCGATGAGCCGGTTCGGCCAGCGGGACACGGGCTCATCTTCATCTCGGCATATCGCGTTTCATTCGTTGCGCAAGCGGCGTCTAGGGCGTGTCACCGCATACGCATACGACATTGACATTAAAAAAGCTCCACATACTGCCAAGTCGATGTGGGACAGCCAGCTCTTATATATATAATAAGTTTTTGTATAACTTTTATTATGCATAGTTTTATAGTTTCATGGTTACATGTATGCATAATGTAGGCACAATGCTCTGGCTGAACAATACCCAACAGCCAACCGACCAAACTGGTATCAAATTGTTGGCATACTGATTCATCTTGTGCACAGCGATCTTATGTACATACATATGTACATATATACTTATTATATAGTCTCTGGCATTCTAACGTCCTTCAGTTTAAATGCCTGACTGCATTTTTTAGTCTGTCCAGATTATTGAGTTCATGAGTAAATGAAATATGCACATTCGTTCACTATGACACTTAAGCATCACTTATGAGTTGCTAGTTCTTGACCGTTGAATAGAAATACATATACATAAGTATATGCAAGTAATTTGTTGTAAGTTAAGTCTTTGCCATCTCCTAATCCAAATATTTAAAAATATTGCAATTCCCCGTCTTAGTAAGAAATAACACACACGCAAGACCTAACACTTTATTGCACAGTATAGACAGAAACATAAGTACTTACATACATATAATTATACTTTATTGCTAGTATTAGTACCAATGCTAACTATTTGTTTATAATCTAAAATACTTATGTATATATGCATGTACAACTATGTATTTAATTGTTGAGCATGTAGCTTGCTTTTAGATTGCTGTTGACTGTGACTGCACATCGCGGATATCTTGATATTGAGATCACAGATGCAAATCAAAAAAAAAACGCACAACACACACGACAAGCACAGACACGCAAGTTGAAAAGAGAACTGATCTATCAATAATATACAACATTTGTTATTATCTTATAAAATATTAAATGCCAATTGCTCGCTTCATTTCATGTGCCCCACCAACACAAACTTTACAAACCGCCGCCTCCGTAAACGACTTGGATGATCGTCTTTCGTCTTTCAACTGGCAGCTGCGAACACAAACTGTGCCTTCGACATCGACATCAACTGCCACTGCTGCTGCTGCCGCTGCCGCTGGTTCTGCCGCTGTCGCCAGTGTCTCGCGACGTCCCGTGCTTAGCGTGCGCCGGCGAATAATCAACACGCCGACGGCAGCGTCTGAATCAACCACGCAAACTGCAGAACTGACGACGACCTCTAAATATAATCGTCTGCGTAGTAAGCCAGCCACTACGACAGCAGCAGCAGCAACCACTAAAAACAGCAACAGCTACCTAAGCAAACTAAAGAGTTCGTCAGCAACATTGCCGCTTGCAGCAAGCAGCAGCAGCAGCAACAGTAACAGTAACAGCAACAGTAACAGCAGCAACAACAGCAACAGCAGCGTTGACAACGCGCAAAAACAACATAAATTCCAGGCAGCCAGCTATGCATTGCGTCGCCAGTTTCAGACGCGTCGATTGACGACAACGGCATCCTCGACAGGTGGCGATGAAAGCGGTAAGAAATTACAGCTGTTGTCAGCTGCTGTTAATGTATTAAAAGGGTTTATTTTCGATTACAACTAAATAGACGATGAGTAACACTTTTGATTTTGAAATAAGAGGTTGTTTATGATGAAGCGCATTGACAACTTAGAGCAATTAGGAAAGTTACACTCTAATGGAATCGACTAACCAATACTCTATTAATAGTTTATTAACGATTCAAGTCAGTAGAAGAAATTATTCTTAAATATTGGGCTGCTAACTCAAGAGTCCACAGCAATCACTTTCATGCTGTGACTTAGGGTTTTGTTTTTCCCAGATTTTTAGATGTTATTGTCAGCAGGGAACCTGCAAAATTTGGCGACTCTTACCTTGATATTGTGGAGGGTATGAAATGATATGAAAATGGCTTAATGTTTTTATTAACATATAACATAGGCAGAGGAAAGCTTCCCCAAACCTACTTAAGCTTGTGCTTTTACACGATTAGGCGGGGTTTTTGGGATATTCCTCTCGAAATGTTTGTTATCTGATCGGCAACGAACTCATTTCCAAAGATCTTTGTTTTAATTATTTTGAGGAATGAAAAACAACTTGCCCCGGGCAAAGCCGGGGAATAGTATGAATACATTCTAAATCAGCATCAACAGCCGAGTCGATCTAATCATATCCGTCTGTTCATATGTAGGAATACGGCGTTCTCAGAGATTTTTTTATCTTAGATACTCGATCAAGAAAAAATGGAATTTATATGAAAGCAGTCCCCATTTCCACAAAACCAATAAGATCCGATGTCGATGATCCTATTTGGACCCTGTCTCTTTAAATAAAGTGAGCTAAACTTGTCAGTCTTGGAACCTAGGATATTTAAAAGTATATAAAGTATTCAAAATAATTGATTTTTTGTATGCCTCCTCAACAAAATTGAATATACAAATAAGCGATTCACCAAATAGATATGGTGTCGTACACCGATAAGGAATATTTAACTTTTTGGTACATCCCCCCAAAACGAAAATCAACTCGTTTTTTAAATTTTTACCTTTTTAATTGGGCATATACAGAAATTTGAATGCCATATTTACCATCTTAAAATTTCATAAAGAACAGGTAACAAAAATATAAGTTATTCATCATTATATGTATATAATGACGAAGGTAAGTTGCACAGTTGGCCGCACATGTGTTTATATGTTATGCATTAATGTATCTTAAAGACAACTTAAAATTGTATTAGGTTCTACCTTATGATTTGAAGAATTCTACATGGGATTTTTTAGTCGAGCTTGCTCGTCTGTACCTTACTTATTATCCTTTCAGGGTATAAAATCGCAATACTACAGATATAGTCTTAGTCTACGGTGTTAGCTCACACTTAGGCACCATACTTATGACCGATATTATGATATTCGCATAGAGCGATGATAAGAGAAGAAACTTCATAGAACGTATGTGCGTGTTTCTTGTGTATGTATGCATATAAGAAATCTCGCCTTGTTCCTGATATCTGATATCTCTTATTAGGGCACTTCCGACTATATGATTCTTCCCTCTTCTCACCGAAGCCCAAAAACTTGTATTTAGTGTAAATGCAACATTCGATTATTTTGTTCGTTTGTAAAAAACACTTAACTTTCGTTATGTTTATTGTTTAGCCACGGACGCGCCGCGCACACAGAACCCGCTTTTTAAGCGCCGGCTAACGCTAACCTCTACTGCAACCCCAGCACGGATTTCAACGACAGCGTTATCGATAGATACGACTACTTATTTGCCTGGCATTGAGGATGATGATGATCAGGTGGCTAGGTCCAGCATACACACAAGTCGCTTCAATCAAATCTCGGAACATTTACGTCCAGGCTTAAGCTTTGAGCTACCCAACAGCAGCAGTAGCGTTGGCGTAGCCAACATCACGCGTGAGTCCCATTTTTCGAATATACTTTCAGTTTTAGAAACTAGGGCTTTCTTTGAATTACTATGCAGGTCGTCAGATGATACCACGCCCACGTCGGCCACAGTCCGCCACCCCCATGCCTGGTACAACTGCAGCACCGGTAACGTCGGCATCATCGCCGCCAGCATCCCGCCGTCAGCAGAGCCGTCGTCGGCCACACAAGTACATTGAGGTATACAACCGGCCGCCTAGCAAACCGGAAGTGGCCACGGCCACATCTACTTCGAATCGTCGATCAGGCGCTGTTGACCACGAGAACTCTGATCAAAATCGCGCGAGCGTTACAAAGCAGTCGCGACGCCGCAATGAACAAGCCCGTTCTCATGTTCAGAGCCATCCAGCCCACCCCAAGTCACAAACGCTACCGAAGGTGATTGTACATGGGCACGGCATCATCGAGTGCCTGGACCAAGGCAATTTTCCTCATCCGCTTAGCTGTCGCAAATTTATTTCCTGTGCCAAATTCGATGAGACCGGCGGCATTGTAGGTTGGGAGTACACCTGCCCCAAGGGCCTCGGATACGATGGCGACAGCGGTATGTGCACCTGGGCGGCAACCAGCGAGAGAGCCTGTCATAATTGAAGCATCTGGGAGGGGGGGTCAATGACTGAATACACGCCTTTGCGGCCCAATGGCACTCCCAAAAAGAGATAACTGATTCTTTCTTGCACATGTTTGCACATCATTTTTTATTGTGAATAGTTTTATATATGTGTGTAACAAGTTATAATATACTTAGATATTTAAATCTTATTTAGGCGTTAAACATGTATTATGTATTATTCTATCTTTAGAAAAGTTCTTAAATCTGTCATTTGATTGAATCTGAATCTGTTCGTCTGTATAGACTATTATACCTGACAAATGGGCGGATCAAATTGAACAAATGGTTGATACCTGCTTTTTTACATGCAATGTTTTTCATTAAGCTCTTAATGAATCTGCCGCATATCGTCACTTTATATCCCCCAATTTTTGATACTTTCATATTCCCTGTTTGCTTGATTGTCCGTTCGTCATGAAACGTTGCATATGTCCGTCCTTCTATTGCAGGCAGTAAATATGTCGAAATCGGTCGGCATGGACCACTATATGATATAAGATAGCTGCCATGGTAATGATCGGTCGAAAGGTAGGTTCTGTGAAAAACAGTTTATTTATCAAGATTTCACCATAAAACAAGGCATTTATTAGTTTCACTCTGCTCCTTACATATAAGCTTAATTTTATCAATATCGGACCACTTTATCATATAGCTATTGTGGAAACGATCGGCCGAAAGTTAAGTTCTCGATTGACTTAGCTCAGCATATATAAGTTTGACTATGCTGCTTACATATAAGCTGTATATAGCTTCTATACGAACGATCTGACGGAAATTAAGTTCTCGGCTGAAGAACATTCCAGTTTATAAAGATATCTTGACCAAACTCGGCATATGCTCCTAACATATGAGCAAAGTTGAATCAACATCAGACCAACAATCAATTCTACAAGGGTAATTCATCTTCGGCATGCCGAAGAGATTCTACCAAAATCATGTTACTTATTTCTCCCATATCTTCTATAGCATCAATTGGTCGGCACACGATCTTTTGTATGGAAATACCTTGTAAATAAGTTAAGAAATATTTTGCAAACCTGCTATAAAGGGTTGTTCCGGCACAACGAAGATTACCATTTTTTTTTTTTTCTTTTTTACACCTGCTTACTGAGGATAAAACACACGTTGCTTATATGTTATATATGAAGGCCTTGGTACCACAGAGATTACAATGAATGTAATAAGTATTTAATTAAACGTTTTACGAAGTGGCATTTGCTCAATATCAATAAAGACATACATACATATACAATGAAGTCCATATTTTCTTAATATATGTTGCACCCGACTACATTTTATTTTCATTTTTGTGACATTTAGTCAAAAAAAGTGCATCAAGAGAGACTTTTGATTATCTACTAAAATGGCTGAAAAACACGTAGATATATTGAAAGTATGTAGAAAACAGACAAGGAAAATTGGGATTTTTTAAGTATGCAAAATTATATTTGAAAACTATGCGTAATATAGGCAATCAATATGAAAGGAAATGCGTCTTGTTGTTTTCTAGTTTTTGATGTTGGCTTCGAGGACTAAAAAGCAGGAGTTCCGTTCGCTTAAGCGAAGTTCTTTTGCTGCTGCTGCCTCCAGGCTTCATGGACAGCGTGATATCCACTCTGTGTCTGGGCGGGGGTGTTGCGGCCGAAGGGGCTCTTCGAGTTCACCTGCAGCATGTAGTCGCCGCGGATGTCATAGCTGGTGGCGATGCCCATGTAGGCGCGCTTGCCATAACCGTTGTTTTGCTTGTACTCCTTGTAAGAGCTGGCGGCGACGGCAGGGAAGTTGCGCTCGTTGCCAGGGCGGACAGACTCGGCAAAGTAGCGGGTGGCGCGTAGAGATGCTTCCACAACGTTGTCAGCGCCAGGCACTCCAGTTGCTGGTCCGTTGGGGTAGAAGTCAACATCGGCAAGGCGCTCCTGGGTACCCATGCCATAAGCGGAGGTGTGTATGGCATCAACAAAGTCGGCATCGCCGCGAGCCAAACCACTCAGCTTGTTCTCCGGCCTTGCGTACAGTTTGGTGGGGTCCAGACCAGTGATGCGGCGCAGCTTGTGTCCAGTCTGGCGTGTGTACTGGCGACCAGCAACTCCGGCAACGTGTGCAGCGGGTCCCTGACCAATCAGATGGATGATCTCCTGGGGCACATTCACTTCGTTGGTAAGCTGCACAAGAAGATCGCCAATAAACTCGCCGATGCGCTCAACATTGAGGGTAGCGTACTGCTCAAAATCTTCGATGAGATCGCCCAATGTGATAACCACTAGATCGCCGGTTTTGTTGTCGTCTTGCTCTTGGTTTTGCTTGCGGCGCTGTTGTCCCTGCTCCTCGCTGCTGGTCTTTTGCTCAGAACTGTCTTGCTGGCCGGGATAGGGCTGCAGGTTGTAACGCTGCTCGTAAGCCTGGACCAGCTTGCGGTTGGCCTTGTTCACGTGGTTCCAGCTCTGGGGCAGGCCCTCGATGAAAATGGTCACCTCATCGTTGCCAAAGTTCGACTGGCGCTTCACTGTCTGCACAAAGTTGTTAAGGTTGAACTCGATCTTCTGCTTGCGCTCGCCAACAATGTAGCCCTTGATTTTGCTGGGCTCGGGAACGTAATCAGGCTTGAAGATGCGATTGAATTGGGCCAAGTGGTCTGAAAAGTGTCATAGTTCATGGTTTATGATAAAAATCAGTCGATCATTATCATTGTAGTCAGTTACTTACACAATTTGTCCAGCAAAGTGGCGCCCTCATCAACGGTCATGCCTTCGAGACGACGCAGAGTCACATCCTTGAGCATTGGCAGCTGCTCAATCTCGCTGGGGCTGACCCAGTTGCTGGGATCCTCGTAGTTGTTCAGCGAGTTGGAGTGCTTATGGCTGTTCGTAGCCAAAGCCACGGCCATAAGACAGGCCATAAGGCACAAGGAGCGCAGAGGATTCATTTTTACCAAAGCTTTGTACTTCTATTGTCGAGACACCGTACCAAGCTGTACTGCATGTAGTTAGCTGTCCGGACAGCGGTTTTATAGCCCCAGATTTTTTTTCGACGATAATACATTCATTGACTGTCAGCATACACGTGTCGCCCAGCGGAAGCACTAGTTAGCTGACGGGTGCATGGTGCATGCATCTTGCTCAGCACTTTTCGGAACCGAAGCTCAAATTCTAGACATCAATATATATATGAAAAATGGAAAATCTGCAATCAACGATTTGGTGACGCGTTAATTTCCACATTCATTTTTTTCGCATTATCAGTGATCGGCAATTGGCTGCCCCTATCAATTGAAAGTCAGCAATCGACACCGACATCGACAATTTGGCAACTTTGATGTGCTGTTTGTTTCAAAAGTTGCACCTCGTAAATGCCGAGTGCTGCATTGTGCTTCTTTTGTAACTATGGTACAATGAACTTACGATTAAATAACTGCCTTTACTGACAACAACATTACTTGCATGTTTATCAGTACCATTTAATAGTAAGCTTTATTTATTGTATGTGATGACAATCATCCTCTAATAATAAGAATAATAAAACCTCAAAATAAGAACGAGTCGAAAGATCGCGACTAAAACACAATATACTGAATATATTTAACTGAATACAAACACAAAAACTTCCAATTTCATTCTCAAATTTTTCCGTATATATGATCTCAATGAAGGTTTTAGTGCTTGAATATGGCCGATCTATCTATTGCACGCCGAACATTAAATACTCTTGCAGAATAATATTTGATCCATTGTTGTTAGGATTTGACTTATATGTAAGAGGCATAGTAAAACCAATAATGACCTCATTTGGTCAAGTTATCTTGTTAAACAAGAAAGTTCTTCAGACAAGAACTTAATTTCTGACCGAGCATTCTTATGGCACCTGTATGATACTGAGACGATGTTGATAAAATTTTGCTAAAATGTAAGAGCTGTAGTGCAATGCCGATAGCTAATGCCGATTTTGGACAGTGCTTGAAAATAAAAAGGTTCTTCAAACAAGAACTTAATATTCGATCAATCGTTTATATGCTAGCTATATGATACAGTGAGCCGATATTGATAAGATCTTCCGACCAATTCCGACATATGGACTGCCTGCAAAAGGAACATTTACCTATCCGGAGTTTCATGACGGTAGCTATATATCTGATAAAAACAGACAGATGGACCCAACCATTCTGAGTCGGCTGTTGGCACTGTTCAAGAATGTACACACAGTATTGGGTCGTAGATGTTTCCTTCAATGCGTTACAGATTTCATGAAAAAATTACAATACCACCCATACTTAGGTTATATATAATAATGTTAGTTGCTGATTACTATCATTGTTGATATTAACTATAAATTTATTTTTTGTCTTTGTGTTTTTAAAAGGGAATCATATTCATTTTAAAAAAAAGATACCGCCCATATATATTCTTTTGGTCATGTTTAAAAGCAAACGTTAACGTTAAACTTGTGTAACTCAGTAATTTCTAGCTTACTTGACAAAAAGCAAAAGTTTTTAATGCACACACGTTTTTGAGTTTCTTGCCCTTAAGTTTGTTGCGATTGCTTGACGGTAATTTGTTGATAGGCAGCCGACAGGAATAATGATAAGAAATATCAGGGTCAAATGTCGGCCACGGGTCAACATACAACATTTGTATACCCTGAACGCATTAAAAATGGTTAAAAGGGGTATTATGATTTTGTGCAAAATGTAAATGTATGTAACAGGCAGAAGGAAGCATCGATTGCCGAGGCGATCTAGCAATGTCCGTCTATCTGTCCGTCCGTCCGTATATACGCAAGGATCTCAGAACCTATAAGAGCTAGACACTTGAAATTAGATTTAGATGTAGTTCCTCCTAGTACCTACGCAGATCGAGTTTGTTTCCGACATTCGAAAACTTGCCCCGTTTCCAAGTGATCGATAAAAATCTATATCGAAATATCTGTTTTTTGAGCAAATTGGGTAAATAATAAGAGCTAGAGTCACCAAACTTGAAATGTTTCCACTAGAATTGTATATATATCTGCATTTGGTGTTGGAAGAAGTGGGTTCAGGGTATCCCTTAGTCGGTTTAAGCACGTGGCGACATTTTAGCGAGCTTAAACAAAACAAAACACAAAGATTTGTGTTAATATGTTATAAGAATGTGCTAAGAAAAACACATCTGCCAGCAGAGTGCTCAAAATCAGTAACTTGAGCTGGGGAACGCCGGGTACTCCCGCAACTAATAGCCAGCGTTAATTTGTATTTATAGCTCGTAGTGTAATCATTTACATTTTGCCCATTTAGGCATTTTGTTATCAAGCATTTTAATTTGTTGCAGGCATTTAACAATGTTTAACAAATGACTTGATAGCCTTAGGCTATCAAACTACCTATATGTACATATGTATGTGTACGTGCATGTATATGTATGTATGTAGGTACATATATACGGAGGTGCACACTTAGTTTAATGTATGCGAATTTGTTGGTAATCTCATGCCTGTTTGGCTACGTATTTATATGAATATACCAAAAAAAATTGCAACGCTGCAGTTATCAATTAAGTTCCGAATTGGCTGACAATGCAAAATATGGATGGCTTAAAATGCTATAAAATCTGGAGCCCGGAACAGTGAAAGACAGTTCAACTCACAGCAACATCGAGAGCTCATAGTAGTTCCTGCAGTAGTTGAAGTCCTAGTTGCGCCTGATCTAGAATACCATGAATCCAATAAGAGTGCTTAGCCTTCTGGCTTGCCTGGTTGTAGCTGCCATGGCTAGCCCCACCACCCGTATGCAAGACAACACCGTTAACCAGGCGCTGAAGCCATCGCAGTGGCTGTCTGTGCAGGAGTTGCAGGCCATTCCCGCTGTCGATGAGCTAACCTTGGAGCGATTGGAGAACATGTCCCTGGAGAAGGGCGCTGAGCTGTTACAGCAAGTGTGTATGTATTTAAACATTAATCTGGAAACTTAGTTGCACTGCTGATGCCTTTCTCTCCGATCTCTAATAGATCATTTGTCGCAAATCAATCACGATGTCGAGCCCAATTTCGTGCCCAGCAACATTCAGGTCTATGTGCCCAAGCCCAATGGTGACAAGATCGTGGCTCCAATCAACGAAATGATTCAGCGCTTAAAGCAGAAACAGAACTTCGGACAGGATGAGGTTACCATCATTGTTACTGGCCTTCCTCAGACAAGCGAGACTGTGAAAAAGGCAACCCGCAAGCTCGTCCAGGCCTACATGCAACGATACAATCTGCAGCAACAGCAGCAGCAAGCTCAAAAGTACAACAGTGAATCCGGTGAGGACAACAAGCGTCAGCGCACTTCCAGCGAGGAGGACTACAGCGAGCAGGCCAAGAACGCCAACACCAACACCGGCGACATTATTGTAAGAACTTGCCAAAGCCCCTTTAATATCAACTTAAAACTAAACAAACTTTAATCATTTCGACAGGTTATTGACTTGGGCTCTACCCTGACCAACTACAAGCGCTATGCTATGTTGGACATTGAGAAGACCGGCGCTAAGATCGGCAAGTGGATTGTGGAGCTGACCAGCGAACTGCAATTGCCCCATGAAACCATTCACATGATCGGTCAAAACGTTGGCGCTCATGTTGCTGGCGCTGCTGCCAACGAGTTCACTCGCCTGACTGGCCATAAGCTCCGCCGTGTCACTGGTCTGGACCCCAGCAACATTGTTGCAAAGAACCGCTACACACTTACCGGTCTGGCCCGTGGCGATGCCGAGTTCGTTGATGCCATCCACACTTCCGTCTACGGCATGGGCACGCCAATTCGCAGCGGTGATGTTGATTTCTATCCCAATGGACTGGGAGCTGGTGTTCCCGGTGCTGAAAACGTTGTGGAGGCCTCCATGCGTGCCACCCGCTACTTTGCCGAGTCTGTTCGCCCTGGCAATGAGCGCAGCTTCCCCGCTGTTCCCGCCAACTCGCTGAAACAGTACAAGCAGAACGATGGATTCGGAAAGCGGGCATACATGGGCATTGACGCTGCCTACGACATCGAGGGCGACTACATCCTGCAGGTTAACCCTAAGAGCCCCTTCGGTCGTAACGCACCTGCCCAGAAGCAGAACAGCTACCATGGTGTGCACAATGCCTGGGAAAGCAACAAGGACTTTTAATAGGCTTTCAGATCCACCACCGTAGACTGAAAACTAAGCAAAGCTACAAAGACAACATCAACCGATTCTTATATTGAACTTAGATGTTAAGAACCAACAATTGGCGATTTCTCTTAATAAATTAAATGCGAAATTTATGGCTTATACAAACAGACTCTTTTTTACGGCTAATTCTATACAAATGATGACCATTTTGTTGAAATTCATAATACATAATACAATTATGAACGGCAAATCTCTATCGCGGAAATGTGTCAATCAGATTCAATACCTAGTAATACATTATTACACGGTAATACATATTCCAGTAAATGTGTACCTCATTGAAAAAGCCATTTGCACACCTTTGTTTTGTCTTCCAACTTAATCTCCAAGTATCTTTAAAATCACTATGCAATATTCAAAAAAATTAAGGTATCTTTGCCCCGACGTACCAAAAAGTTGTTGGGATGCCTCAAAAAGATATATTTGTGAAAATCGTGCGATTGTAGTTACTATAAATTTATCATCATTTATATGTGCTTGAAATTTACATAATAAATGAACGAATGTTTACTAAACAGCACTGGAAAAAATCTTTTAAAAAGTGTGACGTCACATAAGGTTCATAGATAGTGTGGACGCGTCGTTGGCGTAACCTTCTATTTAGGATACGATGGCCTTCTGGCAAACAAACAGTCTACCCAATGGCGCCGGGACTCGTCTCTGCAGCAACATCCTTAAATGGCAAAATAGCAGACAGAGAGAGAGAGAGAGAGAGACAGAATATTGTATCCACATTGTTTCCTATGACCCGAAGCCCTGCTCGCAAGCATTCATTCGATCAAAATAAAGGACGTAAAAAAACCGCTTTTCAAGCGCATTATTGTTGTTCTTTTTTCACAGATTTGTTGTCGCTTGCTATGGCAAATGAAATTGAGCTTTTGTGTTTGATTTTGTTTTTGCAGACCAAGCCCAAGTAAGGAGTAAATTCTTCAAAAAGGCAATAAAAGCTCAGAGTGACTCTTCGTCTCTATATACTTATTAATCGATGGGGGTTATTGTTAGCTTAAAGCTCGCCTGAAGCTTTTGTCAGCTGTAAGGGTTGGCAGCCCTTGTAAAAATAGATACAAGCTGGGCTGCATACACAGTTGCCTTGGCAAGCCTGTCGCTGTTTCTAACTTTGTCAGCCATTTCCAGTTGTTGTTGTGCGCGTTCTTCGCCTGATTTTATACAATCGACTATGAAGTAGTATTAATTCCAAGTCTGATTACGATGTCAACTTCGACTGCGACTCTATGCTCGCTCTCATTTGTGCACTGACACTCCAATGTTGTCTCCAGTCTTCACATCCCTGTTTCTGAGTGACAGTCACCTGCTCCCTGGTGCGCAACAATATTTCAGTATTCTGTAATTGTTTACTGCACACTGCCTACGAACAACAGCAAACTGTTAAACTCGTCAAATTGTTGCCTTGTTAACAACAGAGGGAACAAATACTGTTATTGCCCAGTTAAAGCAAGCTAACAAAAAGAAAAGCCACGGTACTTAAGTGTTGTTTCACGAAAGCAAGAAAATTTTCTCATTTTCGCGATTCTGTGACTTTTTGTATGTGTATTAAGATGAACACAATCAACGAAGAAAAAATAAAAACAAATTGAAGTTTGCAGAATATTTCGTGTGTGTGTTCGCGTCATGCTGTCATCTATTTGCAGACCAATATATCTGTCTGTTGCACACACACTAACTTTTTAATGGCTAAGTAGATAACGTTGCAATAAATATTTTGTTCATTTGCCGTCATAAAAACAACATCTGTGGCAAAAACTAAGCACAAAGGCAAGCGCAAAGGCAGTTCGTTCGACAACGACCTAAAGTATGCAGCGAAAAATTGCATTTTCTGTCAAGGACAAAACAAAACTTCCTGCCATGTAGCGACTGGCCTGTATCTTGCCTGTGTGTGTGTGTGTGTGGGCGTGCGTGTGTATGTGTGCTTTCGAGCAAAGCGCCACCAAAACCAAAACCTTTAAGACAGAAAAGTATCTCAAACAATCAAGCTGCGAAAATACTGAAGAAAAACAAAACAGAAAAGCAAATCACAAAACCAACCACGGAGGCTGCAGCTACACAACAACCCCAGACAAGCAAGCCACCCCAATCGACATTTGGCGCCAGTCGGACCACAGTGTGGCCACCATGTGGTTTCGTGCTCCAACGATGCTCCGATTATTTCCAGTGTTTTTCATTCTACTGTGGCTGCCCGATCAAGTAAGTCGCCAAATATGTTAATTTAACGCAATGATTTTGTTTCCTTAGTTCACGTAACTTTTGCCAAATTATAAAAGAAAAGTATGATTTCTCTCGTCGTGAGTGCCCGACTAGGAGATACCCTTTAGCTAACTTCTACACACACGAATACAGCAAGCATACATTGTTTACAGTTTACATTGCGGCTGAGCTGACTTTTCACTAGCCATTTGTGATTTATTTTGAATTGATGGAAACGAGCCAAGTTATTGTAGATGATATGATGATAGGAAACAAACTCGTAGTGCACGAGCACTAGGAGGAGATACACTCACACTTTGAAGCCTGCCTGCAGCCTACCTGTTTTCGGACAGACAGACACGGCCACATAATAGACTATTGACGCTGACCAGGAATATAAATACTTGCTGGCGTCGAAGATGCTTCCATGTTATACCAAATATTCACAAAGCATTGTACCCTTTCAACCCATTTTCAATGGATGCAGGGTATTAAAAGTGAAGCAGGGCAAGTGCGCTGTCTGAAATGTCCGACTAGAAGATACCCTTTACCTGAGCGGTGAAAGGCTTACCTTGAAATGCGTTTTTTCCTGCTTCACATATTACAAAGTAAATACACGCAGCCTGTATATACAATACGAGAACATATGTACAACATTTTGATAAATGAAAATGATATTTTAGAAATGAAAATGCATTGCATTTGCGTGAGTATTTGTTCTTTTAGTTACAGAGATCGACGCATATCTATAAGATATAAGCTATATATACTTAATGAGGTCAGAGATGCCTTCTACAGACTGTTACACATTTCTTGATCGTCCCAAAACATTATAATAAATCTTAAATCCAATGCACTCTTATTAAATTTTGAGAGCAATTCGAGTGGTGCATCTAGCTTTCATAGTATTTGAGGCCATAAAAACATTTGAGAACTATCAAGAATTCGATATAAACTTCGACGCGCTCATCTCTATGGACAGGCTTAATGTTTAGATAAACTCGGCTGTTGATGGTGATCAAGAATATATACTTTTTATAGGCATATTTTAAACATAGGTCTCCTTAGTGCCCAGTTTACATAGTTAAAAATCAATAAAGCTATCCTGGCTTTTGACCTACCTTGTAGCTTATCTAAGCAATAGGCAACACATTTAGTATTAAGTATACCCACACCCATATTTGAGTTATTGGATAAGATCCCTCGTTCCAACCAAATCAAAGAAAACCTTATTTTTTTGGATATATTTTCTGAGTATTGATATTTACACAAATTAATCAAGAAACTGCGTTCTTATGTATGAATGTTTGTTAACTCAACGATGGGTTCAAGGTATCTCATAGGCTGGCACTCCCGACTCATTTAGCTATGGGCTATTTTACATTGAAATTGGTCATTCTAGTATCTAATTTTGTTGCTTTGAGCTCTTATGTTTATCAATAGTTATTATTGCTCATGACATACAAATAAGGTCACAAACAAACAAACAAACCTGACTTCCATTACCCTCTCTTTGCTATTGCACTTTGCAGGTCACGGCTCGCTTCTGCGAGGGCGGGCACATATGTTCGCTGCCACGCGAATGCTGCACCCAGGGTTGTTGTCCACCATATCAAAGTGGACCGCGACAACTGCCCCCACCGTCGGAGCATGTACTGAACTTATTCTTTATCAGCCATTGGTTCTTTTGGTAAGTAGAAAGTTCAGAAAATAACATACACATATGTATATCATCATCATGGTTGCAGTCACAGTCCCCTGTGACGAGAAGCTCTGCAAAGCGTTCAAGGTTACTTTGCCGTTGCCGGGGCCGGGGTCGGGGCTGATTCGCATTGTGTGCTATGGTATACGCCAATATAAGCACGAGTATGAGTATTATTATTGGCAGCAAGTTGGCCCCCGACTGAGTTGTGTCAAGTCAAGACAACGCCTTATGCAAGTCGGCCCCGGATCCCCAGACGAGACAGAAAGCGGCAAATGGCATTGCCAACTAATGAGACACTGTCTGTCACTGTTCCTACCGCAATTTCTCTTTTGCTTGTCAAACGCAAGCCTCTTCACATAATCAAATGTATCGTCGCCGAAAAGCCAAGCAAACAGTCAGCTAGTCAGCTCATTTAGTTGGAATTCGATTACGAGCGCAGCCGGCTGTTACTATCTTAGCCTTCTTCCTGCGTCTTTTCTTGCTCCTACACTTGTACCTGGTCCTGTTCCCTTTATGGGCTTTTTCATACAGACTCGCCAGCTGCAAACGGAGCAGTAAGAGAGCTCTGCCTATAAATTCTGTATAACTCTCAGCGCAATCGTAATTATATGTTATTCTCCCTCTCAGGTGCGTCGTGGTGGCGGTCATTTTAGCCATTCTTTGTGCCTACTCCTTGTGGAAAAAGCGACGTACACTCTGCGGTTGGGGCTTCACGGAGCATCACACACAATCCGAGGGAGATTCGGCCGGCTCCTGCTATGCACCGCCGCAATACAGTCGCTGCAATTCCTTTCATCACCCTCCCCCGCCGTACACGGAGGTAAGTTCCAATTGACTTTCAATTACCTGTTCTATTTCTTAAATGCTTTTAAATCTAAAATGAGTTTTACTTACCTACTAGGTGGCATCGAAACCGGATCTATACCCGCTCGTTTTTACATGCAACAACGAAAATAGCAAGGGAAATGCCGGCTCTAGCTATTTGATGGTGCAATATTTTCGCAACTACATTGTGCGTCCAACGGGCTCACTGAGTGCCGCCAGCACGGTTGACTCCCTCAGCTCCAGCTTCATTTGCAATATCAACGAGGCCAACACATTGGTGCCGCCACCCTACTCTCGAGCGGCCAGCCCTGAGCTAAGCCTACATTATGGGGCAAACCGAGAGCCGCCACCCAACTCGCAATTAGCAGCACCGCAATACGGCTTGCCACGCTCCGCATCCCAGCTGGTAGAGCCAGAATTTCAGCCACGAGCTCACTATGCTACCGTTGCAGTGGACAGAAATATGGGTCTTGGCGCTGGCACACCGCATTATAGTACACGGTTACATAACTCGCACAGCGGACACTTTTCGCCGGGTGAGTCGTCCGTTGACTCGGGTGGCCTAATGCCAACCGGTGGCGCTGGAGGAGGCTTTCTGCAGTCGCAGAGCGATCAGCATTTCCGCTACATGGTTAACAGCCGCAGTAGCCTCAGTGATATATTTGTGAATAACAGTTGTGCGGCGGGCTTAGGAGTGACTGGCCCAGATGTGGGTGGAGCTGCAAGTGGAGGGGCCACACAGACATCTTCATTGTGCAGCCTGGCATTAGCAGCCGGGGGCACACCAGCCATTTACAACAATGCTTGCATACAGTCCAATCCGCTGCACAGTTTAGAAAACTGCTGCCAGTTAGTGTCAGCGGAGGAAGCGGCTGCAGCGGCAACGGCACCCACAACAGCAAGCACAGTGTCTGGAGTAAGTAGCCTCTCAAATATTGGCACGCCTGGCTCTCCACCTCAAGCTACTAGCCCAACCGGCGAGGTGCGTGAAATACTCGACCAAATAAGTAAGCTACAAGCGGACGTCAGCTACGAACAGCTGCTGCTTACCGGTGGTGCCAAACCACGATTGCAACACACGCTGTCCAAGCCAATGACACGACCCGCCACACTGCAACATTCCGCATCAACAGCGATGTCAACTACGCCGACATCAGCGACTCCCAGTAAAGGAAAAAAGTTCTATGCGTCGAAGCCGCCCAACAAGGCGTTATATATACCAATGGCTGTAATGGCACCACCGCCTGCCCAACGCTGTGTGCTCAAGAGTCCCATTAGTAGCGTTGTCAGCGGTGCTAACTTTTTTGTTAACCGCGGACGGGTGGCCCGTAAGGGTTGGATATCTCGCTCGGCACCAACAACGCCAGGAAGCGGACTCCCGCCCAACCGATTAGGTGATGACAGTCCATTATTGAATGAGCACGATGAGGACACCATCGACGAATCTGGGCACGGCGAGCAACTGGAATAATACACGCCGCCCCCACAAAACGGCAGAGATAGTTCAAACACCTATAGATGTAAGCTTTTAATCAAACCGCAGCTTAGTAGGTCATCCTTAGATCGCCTGAAATCAATGTGCCAAAAAATACCAAAAAGAAAACAAAAAGTATCTTAAACTTTAGGCTTACTCTGAATATTATTGATTTTCAGAGATTGTGTCTCTTCAGAGCACTTGCTAATCTCAACTTCATCTAGGTATAAACCATACAAAAAACTTCAAATAAAGTCGCTTTTATTCGTATTTTTTTCCCTATGAAATTCTTGTACAGTGTAATTTGCTTAGCTGCCTCGACTACTTTGCACAGCCATAAAAAGGCAGTTGGCTAAATTCTTTTTAAGGGACTGCACTGAATTCTTTTTAAAGGTACTAATTTAAATAAATTATTATGACAATTTATTAATTTAACGTATTTAAATTTAATTTAATTCAATTTCAAAACAGTTTATTGTAAACATAAGAAAAGAAAGAACAAATTAAACATGAACACATCTGATCGATCATAGATGGCGCAGTTAGATTACATGATATTCATAGAAATTGCCAAATAATTACTGCCGATAGGGGGCGCTCAAGTGCAAAAGGCTGTTATGTTAAATGCACTTAACGTAATTAACGTCATAGAAAACAAGTTATTATTGCAGTGGAAAGAAAATATCAGGCAGCTATCTATATGCCAATTCAGCTAAATAGCGCGGCAGCTAAGCAAATTATACTGTATTGATCCAGCGTCCCCCCACTCTCTCCATTAAAAAATGCCAAAATTTGTATGTTTTCAAGTTAAAATTCATTGTTTTGGAGAGGCCATGTTAATTCCATGTTATTGGAATTACGAACCACATAGTGAAATAACCGAAGCTGTCGACATTTGACTGAAAACAATGTTAAGCGGGGATTTCAATTGCAACGTTCTCACTTGGTTCGTTTTTTTTTTTGGTGTTTTCTGGCAGATTGACTTAAATAAATACACAACTGAAAATGGTTTATGAATCGATTTGTTCGTACGTACTATATATAATTAGGTAGAAATTTCAAAAAAAAAAAAGAAGAAAAGTTGGCTTATACATGTAACTAAGCAGGCCGACCGTGTTCCTATTGCACAAAAAGCATGCAGCAACAGCTATTACAACAATGTATCATTGATGAAATTAAGTAATATGTATGTAAATATGGATGTATCAATTAAGATTCGTTCTGCAAGTAAAGGACTAAGACAATTTTTGTGTGCTTCAAACTACATTGTAAATGTTTCAAGTTAAAATGTAAATCTAAGGTATAAGGCAATTAAAAAAGAAGAAAAGCAAAACTGTTCTTGTCGGGTGCGCTCGAGTAGGAGATATTCAGAACCACGCGCCGAGCTTTGTACCTTCACAAACCTTCCAGCTTTATTCTATGCAAACTTACACAAAAACACACATGTACACCCACACACACACACCAATGCACAGAGCTCACGTCACAAGCATTCCAGCTTCCTTCTACACACACGCTCTCAAACCGTTTACTGTGCAGTTAACGTTGTGGCTGCGCAGCGACTGCGCTGCTTCTCTTCTTACCACAACACTACAAAATGTGTTTTCGTAATTTACTTCGGAGCTTATTGTCCGATCTTCAGGGCATGACTAAGCCATCTGATTGTGTGTAAATACCAAGACTACATGATGCATCTATAAATGCTTATCTTTTTAATTTTTTGGGGAGATGTCTAAAAACTTAAACATTCGAGATCTGCGTATACCATACCAATCGACATTCCAAATCGGGTGGCTAGGCTCAAAAAAACAGGATTTCGAGATGGATTCTTATCGATTTCATGGAAACGGAGCAGATCGGGCTGCATGGCCACAAGGACGACCTAAATTTAAAATTTGTATTATCGAGCTCTTATGGTTTCTAAGATTGACATGTTCATAAGGACGACAGACAGACAAACATAGGGCAAGATAGATAGAATAGAGATGCTTCCTTCTGCCTGTTAAACTCGTTCTGTATGTGGTTCAAATGTCAAGCATCTGCTTTTAGTAGTCTCCGAGATCGACGCTTTCATACAGAGGGACAGACTGCGGACAGGGACAGGTCAACTCAGTTCAACGTCTAAATAAAAAATTATTATAAAATATATATATCTATGTATTTTTTGCGCTCAAATTCATATCTAAAAATCTTCAAATCATTTGAGACGTGTTTTACATTTTTCGCAACATCACAGCATCCTCGTTGGAAAGTTTTATCCGATATGCTTCAAGCCTATTTTCAAAGCTCTACATAAGAAGTTAATGTGTACGTGTTTCAGAAATTTGGTAAATTCGGCCACCACAACAGAGCCTAATTAGCTACAAACGCTTGTTTTAAAGTTTTTTGCTTACCATCCGATCGGTTTCAAAACCATTTTCAAAGATCTTTGTCAAAATTTATATGATGGGTGTTTCACACTTTTTGGAAAAATCCATCCCTCCTTGGTGGAAATGAAGGTCATAAATTTAGTGGGTGACGTTTCGTGCTCAAATTCGTTTCCAAAAATGTATATGAAAAATCATTTGAGGCGTGTTTCACACTTTTCGCGGATATTAGGCTAAGCCTAAGGGTTTATCCGATTTCCTTCAAACATATTTTCAAAAGCTTTACATAAAAGTCTCATAAATATGTTTCATCGATTTGGGGAATTCCACCCGCAACAGTGGTAAATTTGCGAAAAACGATTGTATGAAAGGTATTTTTTACCGTTCGATCAGTTTCAAAATCATTTTTGAGAAAAATTAAATATATTTAAATTTTGAGGTACATGCAAGTAATATGTTATACATTATACATTGATATTGACATAAAACAGAAATGAACAATATGAAATTTTAAGAAAATATGGCTGAATACAAATCCCAGCAAACAATGCGCTACAATGCGGCAGTGCCTTTTGACTATAATCAAATAATAAATAATAATGTATTTACTTATGTAAAAGAATCAAAAATAGATGATAGAGTTTGAGGTTAAAAATAATCACCAAAACAAAAACATGAAAAATAATACAAAAAAAACCCCCCCAATATTTAGACACAAAGTAAGACAACTAAAGATACAATATGTAGGGTCGTCAAATCGGCCTAAAACAATCGCAATAGTCGCGAGTACCAGACAGTTAAATAGCCCCTCACCAGCGATAAGAACGTAAATTTCGGCAATGCATCGCCAATGCCAGCCTACATTGTCTTGTCCCAGACGGATGATAACCGAAGTTACGTTCCATTACACAAATAGGTAGTATCTGAAGTATCCGGTGGTTTCCACGTAGTCTATTGAAATCAATGTTAATTTAAATGAATTAAATGATTAAGTAGCTTATTAATGATTTTATGTATGCAATGGAAAATAAAATACAGAATATATCGATGACCTTGCTCTGCCGCACAAAGCATATGCTTAGGTGCTATCACACACCCTCTGAGAGAGCCTGCGAGCATAGGACCAGAGCGGAAACAGAGTCCATGTGGGACCATGGAGTAATAAAGACATTATTACTCAATGATGTGGGACCTAACGTGCATGAAATATTTTATACTACGGTGTATGAGAGGCCACATTCTATTATGTTCCATAGAGCAATGAGTAATAATAAGTCTTATAACTCAATGTTGTTCCATTGGGTAATGAGTACTCAAGCACAATACGTCTTATAACCCAATGCGGTGCGTATCCTTAGCGATCTTGCCCTCGGAGGTTATGTTAAATAAGAGCAAGGCCTTTCTTGAGCGCTATTACCATAAATTACCTTATGGATGTACATAAATGCACGACTTTCAAGACTCTGATTTCAAAATATCGGCGTTCATTTGGAAAGGTGGCCAGACGAACGGACATTGCACAAAACCAATATACTCGTTTTCACTTCGCAAACCGAGTTAAAGAACGCATTCGAATAGAAGAATAGATAAACTTTGCTTAGAGCGCAATTTATTTTGAATTCAAATTTGAGTACATATATCTTATTAGATGCGGCTCAATTAGTACAATAACATAAAAGGTATTTTAGTATAACTTTAAAAATAAAAATAAAAACAAAACAAAATTGATTTAAGTGGTAAATCTCAACAAGTACTGCATTACAGTTGGGTGCAACCGACTGCACAATGCTCTAATTACAGTGGAATAAAAAGCTGAAACAGATATAAAATATCCTTTACTTATTTGGGGTTCGTTAGTCTATAGCTTCAGTCCTAAGCCAAACACTTAAACTGTGTTAAAAGTGAAATTTTAGTCCTTAACTTTACTTGTAAAAAAGTATGGAAAAACACATTTCGTATTGGAACATTATTTTCTAAGTATTTACAGATATAATAACTAACAGCTAATCTTCTGACTAAGAAAATCAAAAGAAACAAAAAAAAAACAATTATTTTCGGAAGCCGAAAAATATTAACCCTTGCACACATATAGCAGATGCTTCTATCCAAAAGTCTATTTTCCCCCGATTATTCCTACGGGAACTGTATGAATAAATTCGCTTAAGTTTAAGCTCGAATTGATGATGGACCGAGGCAAAGTTGAACCGGAGGTCCAGTTTTCATAGAGACAGACAAAAAGGCAGACAGACAAACATGGATATAACATTTATATACTTTATGGGAACGGAGATGCCTCCTTCTGCCTGGTACATACACTTGCGCGAATGCATTTAACCATTTTCAATGTGTACAGGGTATAAACGGATATAAATACAAGATATATCTGGTAATTGGTCATTGCTTTAGGGCTTGCGCCTTGCCGAGCTGCTGCTGTCCATTGTTCAGTTTCAACTTGGACTCGAACTCTTCGTGGACATTTTTGTAATAGGGTCCCAGCTCTTCGCGCACCATGTCATACCAGCACGCCAGCTTGTTTCGGTTTTTGAAGGCATTGAAGCCAATGCACTCTACAAGAAGAAGAAGAAATAAAAGAGTGAATGCGAGATATATTTGTGCTAGCAGATATACTTACTGGGCTGATCAATTTCACAGATTGCACTCAAATCCGCATAGGATATGTTATCGCCCAACATGAATTTTCGAGAACTCAGGAACAGTTCCTCAAAGTCGTTAAGTGTGTGCTCCAGCTGCTTGCTAGCTACATTAACCTGCACATAGAATGTATGAATTTTGGAATATGTTATATATTTCTATGTTCATATATATAGCTGTTTATCCTGAAAGACTGAAACACAGACAGCCCAAACTTTATGTGAACAAAGACTTGCAATCAAACTAGGAATGGATTGTAAACTATTCCGCCTGTAACTGTATACCATTCGATCGGATTCAAGCACATTTTCAGAAAGACTCGTGAAAATTGATTTCAAACGTGTTTTTTAGTTTTCAGATAAGAAATGAATGACAAAGTTGGTTTGGACGAACGTTTATTCCGAGTCCGATCGGGATTGCTTTTAAGCATTCATTTTCAGTTCATTACAAGTAAGAGTGATCCGGTTCCTAATACTAAAGTTCGACAAATGAGTTTTTAACAATTTTGGGTGGATACGAGGGATCTGGATCTTCTAGATCTGAGTATAGTTCGTACCAAATTTGATGCCTTCAGCTCTTATAAAGTACGAGATGTGCTCAAAAAGCAGGGTATTGATACTTCGACTTTTATAAATTTCGTTGAAATAGAGCAAGCATTTCATGTTTTTAAATAAGCTCTGGCATGGGTTGAACTACATTCAAATTCTCAGCTCTCTAGCTTCTAGGTCCTGAGACAGACGAGTATAGTTTGGTCCCCTTCTTCCACCTAGGTGCTTTCTTCAACATGTTACATAGCATTATGCCCTTTTACAAAGAAAGTAGATTAACTTACCGCACTGTCGGAAGGTCGTGTTTTCTGCAGGTAAGGCACCAGCCATTTTTGCTGAAAATAATCGGTACAGGCCACTGCCATATTCGACTGCTGCCAAGCAAGAAACTCGTCGATCCGACTGCGACCCAGATAACGGTGCGGATACCAGTGCTCCGGCACTAGCTTCTCGCGAGCCAAATGACGGAAGATGGCCACACTCTCGGACAGCTGATATCCCTGATCGGTGATTGCGGGCAGCTTGCGGAACCGATTGACTTTGTCTCGAAACTCGCCCGTTAAATGCTCACCTTAAAAAAAATCAAAACAAAACAATCACACTTATTACTTATACTTATTGCTTTGAATTTTTTTAAAGGTTAATACCAGAGGCTCAATAATACATATAGATATATATTTATGTACCTGAACCCAATGAATGGGTAAAAATCCATTATACGTTTTGACCAAATGTATTTAACAGACAGATCGATGTATAATATTATAATAATATCCAAATCTATATACCAAATTTAGTCTCTCTTACTCTTATAAGCTTTAAGATATCCTCAAAAACATGATATCGATATCGAAAAGAATAAACTCGTACTCCTCGGGCATTGGGAGGACCCCTATGTTATGTTCTGATATCGTCTATATCAAGAATATATCTACTTAGTTGGGTCGGAGATGCTTTCTTCTGCCTGTTACATGCATTTGCACAAAACCATTGTACCCATTTCTAAAATGGCTTAGGGTATAAAAAAAGCACTAAATAAAAGCATTTAAAAATTACCGAATAAATGCTGCTTGTAGCTGAAGACTTGTAGTTAGTCACTTGCAGTTAGTCGATCTAAATACTTGTAATACTTTAATACTTAAGTTAAGTAGGCATTTTAAGGCGTACAACTTTTTGACATCAGAAATGAATATCTCAAGTTTTCCGATCGCTAACATCCGCATTTGTTACATGCAAATCGCAGATAAACTGTGGCTTCCTTCTTGCCGTAGTGCAAGTGCCAAGCCAAACTTGCTCGCAGTTGGACTTTAAGCCCAATAGTTTCGAAAAACGACAACTTTAAGTAGTTGTGCCACTTAAGCTCAGTTTTTGCGAGTGATATTTATTTGGCGACAGGCAGGCCACTGGCCCCGAAACACGGCATTGACGATCGTCTACACAGCAGACAGCCTCATGCAGATGCAGACTTGGCTAAGTTTGCACAGTGCTTGGCGTTTCTTACAGATCTACTAACTCAATGACCTTAGCTACATTTTATCTCTAAACAGAAGCCGCAACTGAGCATTCCGTCTTGCTGTCTGCTAGGTTAGTCCGGTAGTCAAGATTGATATTTGAAACTTGATATATGTATAAGCTCGTGAATATTTGCGTAAAAGTGTAACAATTTTGAAGTCACACCTGCTAGGGGGTGGAAAACTGCGCAAATCGATATTTACCAGGTTTAAAGCTAAAGTCACGAAACTTTAGTCAGACGGACATGACTGAATCGACTCAACATCGTACGAATCAAGAGTTTATATGTATATGTACTTTTTGAGGTTCGACATGCTTATTTGTGCATGTTAAATGAATTTGCACTATTCTGCAAATAAAACAAGTAAGAATGCTCGGAAGTGCACGACTAGGGGATACCCTTAACCATCTCATTTCTTTAAAGATACCTCATCTGTATATACTATTCCAAAAGCTACATGTTGAGTTTGATGACTCTAGCTCTTATTATTAACCAAAATTTCCCTCGATCTCGATACTCGGGTCAAGTTATCGAATATCGGAAACAAACTCGACCAGCGCAGGCACTAAGAGGACCTACAGCTAAAATTTTAAGTCTCTAGCTCTTATAGGTTCTGAGATCCTAGCGTTCATACATACGGACATACATACGGACATGGCTAGATCGACTCGGCTTTTTATGATGATCAAGAATATATATACTTTATGGGGTCGGCGGTTCTTCCCTCTGCCTGTTACATAAATTTGCACAAACACAGGGTATAAAAAGTTTTATTTTGTGCCAGAGTAATCTCTACTGCGTCGCACAAGCAGCCAAGCAAACCAGAAATTTTTGTTTGTTTCCTGTGCTTAAATGGATTGGAAAAAGGGTATTATGATTTTGTAGAAATTTATATAACATACAACACAGAAATGTAGATCAACTAACAGCTTAAGGTTCGGACCATGTACTTAGTTTCCTACATCTATGAACCCAGGTTTACGTTCAATATCTATAATTTTCAATAGAACTATCAATTTAGAAGATATCAAATGAATATCTACACAAATGTAATATGCAATAATAATGCAATACTTTTATTTTGATTAGGATTTTCGTTTTGGCCATGATTGACCCGTAATTATTCAGAAATTTCCCATAGTGTAAAGGTAATGGGAAAAAAGAAAGAACTTCTGGATAAAATGTACAATGTGGAACTTGTGTTTTTAAATGTGGATTCTGGGATTGGGCAGATCGCTAATTTGCTTGACGATTACCACAATTTAACCAATAAGAGCGCCGGGAGTGCCGGACTAACTAGCATATGCACTAAACTTTCTTCTTCTCTGAGTATGAGAACATAATTTTGCTAAAGGCGCGTCTTAAGTTTTCAATTCCAAAAACCAAAAGAAATTTACATATTCTCAAGATATGAATTTGAAACATTTTACCCAATTCATCAATAACTTTGCTTCTCGATTCTGGGTACAGGGTATATTGTAGTCCGGCACTACCGAGTAAAGTACTTATACTTGTTTTTCTTTGTTTTATTTATTATAAGTGTGTCAATATTTCTGATTCTATTTCAAACTTTGGCCACATAAGAAAACTTTGCAGCTGGGTGCGAAATGCATTATAAACCGATACATTGGTTACATACATATGTACATATGTACATACATATGCACAGCTAGAGGCGAATGTTTGCCCTTATACACATATGTACACCTGTACATTATATATACTACACATATATAGACATATATATATATATATATGTATGTATGTTAATGTTTAAATTGAATCATGGCGGTGCAAAACAATTAATTTGAATTGAAATAAACAAATTATATATGCATATGTATTTATGTAAACAAACCAAGCGTAATAAATTTTTGGCGACCTACATACATACATACATATGTATGTATGTATTAATAATTATTTCCAATAGCCACAATTGTGGTTGACTAGTGAACATAGATACGTAATAAATTAATAAAATGTTTATACGATGTGTGCTATGCATCGAAGGAGATATCTCCGACCCCGTTAAAGGTACGTATACTATATGCATTCATTATCAGTATCAACAGTCGAGTTGATATAGCCTTGACAGTTCTATATGCTTTCTTATCAATACTGAATAGCTATATCGTATAGCTCCCATAGGAACAATCTGTCAAAAACTGAACTGCAAAATCACATCATCTTCATCGTACTACTGTATCTTATAGCCTAAATATGAAAGATTGATTAAGCACTTCATTTTTTTTATCGTTGATCTACAAATATACCGCAATCTGTTATGTGAGTACATGAGTATATATAATCTTCGGCAGTCAGAAGAAAGCTATACCTTCATGAATTTTGCACTTTGAAATAATGTTTCAAAATTTTTATACGTTTTTAAGATGAGAATAATGAAGATTTACATCTTACAACAAGTATGATAATGAGGAACAAAACAAATTTTTAAAATTATGTTTCTATTTCAATTATCATAGATTATCGTGTATTAGCTTACAATATTTCTTAAAATTGACATTAAGCGTTCATACCTGTCTATTACATACATATGTATGTACATGCGTACATACTTATGTATGTAGACAAGTTTTGCACTTTCCCCTTCGGAAACTTGATAAGCGGAATTTCAAACAAGTGGAAAATTTTTGAAAATACTCATAAAATATCAGAGACTCGCTAAGAAAGAGACAGAAATAGACTTAAGTGCATA
The DNA here is from genome assembly GCA_037075305.1 of Drosophila kanekoi. Lineage (NCBI taxonomy): Eukaryota > Metazoa > Arthropoda > Insecta > Diptera > Drosophilidae > Drosophila > Drosophila kanekoi. The sequence continues at coordinate 6,374,299 of JBAMCE010000290.1, read as the reverse complement.
TACTTACATATGCATATGTTGTGTTTGAATTGATTATTGAGTATTATGTGTGTGTGTGTGTGTGTGTGTGTGTGTGTGTGTGTGTGTGTGTCTATGGGCTGGTAAAGGCGGATGACGAGCATTTGGGCACGTACTCAACTTACCTTTGACCATAGAAATAGGTATCGCTTCGAATGGAATTTTTGATGCCTCCAAGAGTATGTAGAGGGATCGGCTGGACTGATTCAAGAAATCGAAATAGAACTTAACGGGTTGCGTCATTTTGATTTTGTTTTCCAATAATAATAACTTTATTATTTATTTCTGTGATTTTGTTTCTTTTTTTCTGCAGCGATAAAAACTGGCGCAACACAAAACACGAACGAAAGACAGAAGTTCGAATTCCAAACACGAATAAGCAAAATAACAAAATTCGAAACAAAAACAAACGACTGCAATTAGTTTTAGTAGCAGGACTAGCAGCTGACTGGCTGGTCAATCGCTCTAACTGCTGTTTTTAGACTGAGCTCTAAGCGTCGGCGAATGCGACATTTTAAACGCGACGCAAAGGCATTGGCAGTAAGCAGAAGCCAACGTCGCTGCCGCCTATGAGCTGCGCCTGCGCTGCCATCGGCAACATTCGAAATATTCATATTTGTGTGAGTGCTTTTGTGTCTGTGGACAAGAGCGGCGGCAGTGGAGCTATTGAATGAACACACATGCGTGGCGCAGCTGTTGACGCGCAGTCGTTTGTGTGTAGCTAGCTGCAAAGCATGAAAAAGAAGAGAAGCCGGTCGTCGATTGCTTGCTTTGCCTGCTTTTCATACCCTGTACTCAAATTGGTATGGCGAGTATACTCGATTTTAGAGGCGGTAAAAGATTTCCGTCTCATTAATTAATACTGATTTTGGTATTCAGACACAAATATAGCACAGATAACGTTTATCTTACTTCTTTGTTAACTGTGTCTATTTATTTTGGATGTATCAGAAGTTATGATCAAGTGAATATTGTATAAAACGAAGAAACACACAAACGCTGTTTAAATGTGTGGCGTGCGATTCGTTTTTGTATGCGCATATGTATATATGTGTATGTTCATACACATGTACACAATAGAGAACGTTTGTATGTTATGGCAACCCGGTGCTGGGGGAAGGGTATCTCTCCTAGTGGGACATTATCGACTTGAGCACTTTTACTTGTTTGTTTTCGTTTGGCATTTTGTTGTGTTGCTCTTTCTGTTATACTAATTATTATTGTTTTTGTTTTAACAGTGGAGAGTTTTGTTGTTGGTTGGTAGAAATGCCGATGTTCTGCGCATTTAATATACGGTGTTGAGTAGCCCCCACACCGATTGATGTGATGTGAGATGTGATCCGTAATAAATACCGCTATGTGTACATACATACATATGTACATGTGCATGTACACACATATATCTTATGTAAAAACGTCTACATATGTATGTATGTATATTATTTTAGTTGCTACTTTGACATACATACATACACATTATACACTTACTCGCTGTTTTGTAGTTGATTTCAACTAATTAAATTTCAATTTTTAACATTTTTTATAAGCACCTATACATTTATACATAGGCATCTCCGTATATACATACATATATACGTATGTACTTAAATTATAGCTGGTGACATCAGAATTTGTTTGTATACCCTGGAAGATTGCAAAACAACTCTGTCATGAAATGTGGAACGCATAGAAGAAGATACATACATACATATGTATGTATATCCAATCTCAAAGGTATCAGCAGCCAAGCTAATGTAGCTATGTCCGCCTATCCTATTGTATCTCAGTTTAAAAGCTTTTGAAACTCTGCAAAGGTACGTCTGGCTGTTGCAGGTAATACATACATATGTAAGTATGTATGTATGTCGGAGCCGGCCGATAGGACCACAATATATGATAAATCTGCCATGGAAATGCTTGATTGTTGTTTATCTAGATAATTTTACCTAATTCGGCATTTATTAATTTCCCTATGCATCCTACATACATACATTTTGACCTTTTAAGGCTCGGACTAATCTCTTTATATAAAACTGTGTGTCCTGACTGACAGATTGGCTGACCGATTGATTGAGTCAGCCAATGATTGACTGACTGATGATCAACGCACAGCCAAAACCGTAAGAACTTGGAAGCTGAAATTTTCGCTGTAGGTAACTTATGTGATGAAGGTGCACGTTAAGACGGGGTTTCGGGAAATTCAACACGCAAGTATCGAAAAATCGCGAAAAACGTTTGTATGAAACTTTTTTGCCAACCATAGAAATGCGATTCAAAGAATTCTTTGAGCTAAGTTAAGTGGTGCTTCAAACTTATTTTTAAAGCTCTAAATAAGAATATGATGAATACGTGTTTCAGCAATTTGGGAAATTCCACTCGCAACAGGTAAAATGGGTAAAATGGCGGAAAACTTTTGTATGAAAGTAGTTTGTTTACCGTCCGCTTTGTTTTGAAATAATTTTCAAAGCTTTTTGAGAACATTGATTTTATAACATACCTGCCACGGGCAAGACCGGGCTGGAAAAATAAGTCTTTATATGATTAATTTTCTTGTTAATGAAAATATCTTGACCAAGCTGGGAACTTATAAGTTTCACGCTGGTCTTTGCATATAAGTTAAGTCCTATTAACATCGCACCTTAAATTATATAACTCCCTAAGCAAAATCGGTCGAAAAGTGAGCTTTTGTTTGACAAAATAGTCTCGTTTTTGGAGGTATTTTCCACATGTATTCAAAGCCGTAGCCAAATGTCTGCAAGCGTATAAAATCTTCAGCATACCCTAGCAATCGCTCTCTCTTGTTTTATTAAATATCACAGTGAATATCACATTTTCGTTTTGTGCGAGTTTAGCGTAAGTTATTTGTACATTCGCTTTAGTTTGTGAAGAAGGGCATATTAGTTTTATGGAATGTTCATCTTTCTGTTGTCCGTATTCACGTTAAAGTTAGAATCATAAAATTGTGCATAAATGACTGAAATCATCGATTCCCAACTAGCAAAGAAATTTGTCAAGCACACGTTGATCAATTTGTTTCAATCAATCTGAACCTGTCATGAACTTGATGAATATAGATCCCCAACCCCGGTTTCGTTGTTAAGTATCAATAAGACTTAGAGCTGAGTATCATTCAATAGGCTTAAATAGGTCGCCTATTATTTATTTGATTAAGAAAATAATGTATTTCGTACCCTGTATCATGCATAACTAAACATAAAAAATATGTGTATATAGCTTTTGCTAGCTGATAACAATTAAGTCGAATTTAAAATTAAATCGTAATCTTAATTTTTAGCCATCGATCAACATGAATTTCAGCGACAGTTCACATCAGTTAGACCATTTTTATTTTATTATTATTCATGTTTTCAGGCATTATCTCTTCCTTTCGGCACCGAAAATCTATATACCCTGAAAAACTAAATAGATTTGGCTTTTGTAACCTGCTTCATCTGTTTGGATACCTCGCCTCGTTCCATGTAAAATTTTCAAAAATAATCTGATCTGATAAATATTTTATGTGCGATGTTGCGTTTTGGGATAAACATACTTATGTAGGCCTTATTTGAGCTCCGAAAATATCTTGAAAATTATCGAAGACATTCAAAATTGTAAATTCCGCAGTGTGGATCTTTGAAAACAATTGCGGCTGATCTAGTCTAGTCTCTTTGCATTGATGACATTAATTGTTGTTTCGCATAAATGGCAGCTTAGTTTTAATTTAAACATGCATTTACGTATTTATGTTTTGTATATTTATGTTTAGTATATTAACTATATTTATACTACACACACATACATACATCAACAATAGCACCAAGCAGAGCCAGCTCGGGCCTAAGCAAAATATCAAAACACACATTTTTTACTTTCATACCCATTTAATGAGCAAAGCTGTACAATTAGCATTATCAATAAAAAAAATGTTGAAGTGCTCTAGTCGGCAGTGCCCGACTAGAGGATACCCCTAACCTACTTCTAGCAAAAGCAAACTCAATACTAGGGTAAATAAAAAATAATATGAAAAAATTTTGTTGTCTCCTCTGGTGTAGGATTTTGAAAACATGTAAGTTGTAAGCCAATTCATTAAACGAAATGATCGGCATTTCCACCGGGGAAGCTGAAATTCTGCAAAAATTGTGAAACGGGACTCAAAATAAAATATAATATCTTTGACCCCCATATCCACTAAAGAAAGATTGATTTAAAAAAGTGTGAAACACTCCAGAAGTGAATTTGAACAAAGATATTTGAAAATGAGCTTAAGCATAAAAGTTTTTCGAGATTTTTCCACAATTGCAGGTGAAATACCCATTTTCATGCAAACATTTTAGTTAAGCTAAGTTGTCACAGCGTTACACAAAACTAGTTATGGGTATTTTTCGATAAGACCCGTTAAATTATCACATTTCCGTCGATAGTGATGCTTAAATCGATTGTATGTTAGGAAAGAAGCGAGACTTCTTGTAAAGCTCTACGAAAGCTCTACGCTAGGGTCAAAATATCTCTTGCTCGCTTATATGTTAGATAATGACAGCATTTCGCTGTGCACAGGGTATCAGCTAGTCAGGCAATCCCGACCACTGCATTCTTACTTATTCTATACTGTATCTGATATTATTGGTTTGGTTTTTGCACCTTCTTTAACTATTCACGATAACACTTTGCACTTCGCACAAGCCGCTTCTGCTGTTGTGATGGTTTCTGTTGCGGTTTTATTACCGCATACATACATATGTATATTGTTATAAAATGTACACCTTATCTATAAGCGATTTGCAATCACAAATACCTACATACCTACACACACAAGTAAGTCATTAGTCTGTATATATGTACATGTATGTATCATAGTATGTACTATAAGCTATTATTTTGAAACGTGAGTATCCCCATACTTCGCATTATCTTGTTTACCAACAAGCAAACAAAAACATGAAAAGGTGATTTGGTCGTGAGTGCCCCACAAGAAAATACCCTGAACGAAACGAAAAACTGCCCCTATAAAGTACACAGTTTATCATTATTTCATGTAAAGTCTCAAAGAAGGCATTCTCGGACATACCTTTTATCATGCGAAATCGCATGTAATCAAGAACTTAATATCGGCCGATCTTAAATGTGGCAGCTTTATACATATACACATTTTATTGTCACGCGATGTTGAGAGTTGGTATATATGTATGTATGTATGTATGTCAGATGCATAACTAACCGGCCAGTTCTAAAGTATGTACTGCCTGCGGTTAAATGACGGACATATTAAAACTTCGACACCAGAAACATGCAGATACACACGGCTTCGTATATTAAAGATGTATATTTCCTTGGGTTGCACATTGAATGAAAATTTTACTAAACCTCAACAAGGGTATTATGATATATCGTTCTTAATTTGCATTTGTACCTAAGTATCAAGTAAAAGACGTTTCGGGCTAAAAAAAAGAACTAGGAAACGCTTTAAATTGGCTTTATTATTTGCAGCAACACGGAGGCTCTACCCGCACTCATTGGGGGAGCACCGATACTAAAGGCTCTCTGAGTGCTACAAAGGATCCGCCTTAGAAGCCATCCTAATAATTTCAATGCTAGGTTAATTTAGAAAAAAGCTCACCTCAAACACAGCATTCTTATCCCAGTAATAACAGACCTCACATGGATCCTTTAAAGAGAATTCAATATACAAGCCTTTCATAAAAATGGCACACTCAACCCAACACACTTACTTACAAAACCTGAAAGTCGACTCCTGAGTTCCAATCCCTATCGATCTGTTAATACGCAGGACCTCCACGACTTCCTCGTCGACTATTTCGTGGTTCGTAACGGTTGCGTGTTCAACTATGAAACGTTGGAACTATGAAAGTCTGAGGCAGTCGGAGTATTCAATAGGGCAACCAAATACTGAAATCTGGTATTATACCGAATGCAACATCAATGCCGAACATTGTACAAGAAAAGCGAAAGTCGGCCTTTAAAAGCGTAAAACGCCAATCGTACTTAAATGACACCTTCTACCATACATACCATAAGGGGTCTTTTACTCTATCGTCAAGCAATGTAACTGCACCGTTCGGCTCATTTTATATATATGGAGAAAAAGAAAATAGTTTATTGGGAAAGTGGAATGTGTACTCTGAAGTTGCTGCCAAGGGCAGGTGAAGGTGTTAAGTGATAAGTATAGTCCTGATTGGCCATTAAAAATCGCCTTTTCTGCGATTTGCCGCCTTTTGCATCTGGCGATAATTCTATTCATGCGGCATTAATGTGCGACTAGGCGGGCCATGCCCCGGTCCAAGACGCGATACGCGCTGGAACTCCGCTTCCAATGCCGAAAAATGTCTCGATTGCGCTACATTCCAGTCGCTCACGCCGTCTACAACTGTTAGAACAAGGATCACTCACGTCAACAACGCCACCCATCCTGGTACAATCCGTGATAGGCAGACCTCGTCGACCCAGTCTGTGGTTCGGCAATTACAAAATTGCCCCTACACCACACATGACTGCACATGAACTCTGAAAATTTAAATAAAGAAGTTGTCTAATGACATGAATAATCGCTTGAGCTACAACAACAAGTGCTCCGTTGCCATTCACTCATATCATTACGTCAAGTGACTTGCGAGTGACAAATTTCGCCACAACTTCTTATTCACACTATTTGTGTTATCCAAAACCTTCTTCTGCATGATAACTGATGGGGAACGAGGGATCGTAGCACGATCCCTTAAAGGCTTCTTCTCATACCCCTTCAAAGCTACTTTCTTCACTGCCTTTTGACCGAGGAAACTCTCTTCGAAAAAGGGACTGCGGAATATGCCCTTGGGCAGCGCATGCATCGCATGCGAACCTTCACGTTTTTTAGAACATCTATTGAAATCTGCCGCGCCCCCTTGGTCAACTTATCAATTAGCATCTAAAATTAGGTTCTCACACAACACCGATAAGTTAACGCACTCGTGCGAATTTTGCTTACTTGGCAATAGCGAATAGCGATCGAATGCACAAGCGTCAGTAAAGCTTACTCCGTTGTTGATAGTCGAAAAATCAATTTTTTTCCAACTATCGCTTTAAAATAATAGCCGCATCTAATGCTAAAAATAGCTGGGATAGATTTCTTAGTTCTAAATGGTAATAAAATTGTTAGTACTTGTCAATTATATACCGAAAAGCTGGATCAATTGAAAAATTCGTCTGTATCCGGCTGGTGACCTCTGAAAATATCTCAATTCAGCTAGAAAATAGCTGAATTGCAACGATGCTGAAACTCTGAGAGCAAATTGAGTGTAACAGGTCGAATCGTTTAGTATCCTAATCTATAAAGAATATATGTATGTACTTGATGAACATATCATAAAGCCGCAGTCGGCGTGCTTTTGTATGTTTGGAAGGAAATTGGAATATATCTAACGGCAGTTTGGCGTTGGATTCGGATTCTGCTTGTCGGATATTTCGGATAGAAACATACAATTACGATTTGTGGTCCACCGAATAGAATACTCCCATTAGGAACATTTCTGCTTATACGGATCATATACACCCAGATATTAAAGAATGCATATCCCATAGTGTGTGCTTATTTGAACCTACTTATGGAATAAGGAAATTCCGAATGGTTGTATCGGTGGTGCAGGGTATATTTCTTAAAGATTTGAGGGTATTACCCGTATTACTTGATCGGAACTAACATAACCTATCGCTCATGCAAACGTTGGCACCTATTTTCATCAAGGAGTGCATTTTTCGAAAACTGCGAATTACCCTCAATTTGACCAATGAAATTTTAAGGAATTTTCGTATTCAGAAAATTGCTATACATAGCTTTGAAAATGAAATTGAAGCTGATCCCACCAATGAAGGGTACATAGAATATGTAAGAGCCCTGTCATAGCATCGCATAACGCAACTACACTAAAAATGTCTTCTTCCCACCTCTTACGAACTGGTCTGTGCGATGATTACCAATCGAGCCATTTACATTTACTTGAATTTTGCACTATATATACTTTTTACCCTACACTTTATAACAAAACTTTTGTGTCGAATAAAATAAAATATTATAGGGATCGAGACTCAAAATCGGTGCCTGTAATGTGGATTTTAAAAGCAGGGAATCAGAAAGCATTCAGAAAAATTGTCTCTAAATCCTAAAACTCAGTCAAAACGAACATTCTACGATCACATTTGTATAGAGTGGATTATAATTAGCATTATTGCGTTAAGAGTAAAGATAAATAAAAAAAAAGCCTTAAAAAATTAAGCTCCGAACACACTCTTAGTATCTAAACACTAAATTAAAATAAGTTTGGTGATTTTTAAATCTCAATGCAATTTGCCTTCGCAAACCGAGACCAACTACAACCTTTCCAAATGGGCAGTCTCTGTACTTGCAGCCAGTTTCTAAAGTTACCCAATAGCGAGCTGAAAGAAATATGATAATTGTAATTAGATTGTTAATGACGGACGGATGACGGGTTCAACTATTTACCGTTGCATGATCAAAGTAAAAGCTGTCTTGGGCCCAATGCAAGGCAATGCCTGCAGATCCTTAATGCTGCCATTGTTAACCAGAGCTAATAGCTTGGAGCGATGCTTGCGCAGGCGTGTATTCTGAGAGCCATTGCTGAGCTGCCCTGAAATAATCTCGCTTAGTCCGCCTAGTTTGTTGGCAGTGTTACTTCTATTCTGCGATTTAACGAGCGTTTTAGCTGACTGTTCAGTAGCCGGACATGGTCTCAATTCCGTTTGTAAGGCAACTCGCATACTGCGACGTCGCTGCGGTTGCTCCTGGCAGTTTTTGATTATTTCTATGTTCAGTTGTCGGCTCATTAAACGTGTTGAGCGACGCCTAACAGCTATTGGTTCCGTTTTGCTTTTGCTGATAAAGGAGGGTGAAGATGACAGTGGAGAAATGCCGCTGACATTTACTGGACTAGGGTCTCGCGGATTGGAATTGACAGGACTACTGCTAAAAAATTGACAGCGCGGAACAGTGATTTCATCGTTTTCTTCAGCTATAGAGCACAGCTCTGAGTTGAATTCGCAGTAACTAAGTAGAGACAATGACGGAAGCCGCTCAGCGGATATAACGGGGTCATTCAGATGAAGTTTCTCCTGTTGCTCGTTTAGGTGAAGTTGCTGCTGCTGCTGCTGCAGTGCATCGTACTTCCTTTTAAGCTTTATATAGTCACTTATGGTTGGAAATGCCGTAGGTGTCTTCACCTCTTCCAGACTGCAGTTGCTCTGTTCCACCGAAGGTAATAATCTAATTGGGCCTGGATTCAAATCCAATGGGAGCTCCAGCAAGTCACGTGCACTGTAAAAAAGAAGAGTTCTTAACCAATTTGTACAATAAATGTCAACATTGATTACCACTTCTTTGCCTTAGGTGTCAAGCCCATGTCGGAGTGATGCCGCTGTAATTTTTTTTTCGCCTCTGCATTTTTGACTGGCGTAGAGAAGCTATTTCTTATGGCTGCATGGGAGGCCACAGTCAAAGGCCTCTTGATGACTTTTGAGCTTGGCAGCACACGCCGTAAGCTCTGTCTCGTAGCATTGGTGGACTTCTTTTTGGCTGAACGCTGTAAACAATAAAAGTGACATTTGATATAAAAATGAGCTTCAGATCGAACTTGCGGTTGCGGTTAGTATATATGCCTATAAAAGCAATCGCCGGTTAAGGTCTGCTCACAGTACACACTCATGGAGCAACAGGAGGATCTACCCAATGCCAGCGTTCGTAAGACGCTTGAAGAGTTACTTGGCCGCAGCGACTATACACTGGAGTTGGCCTGTCCCAAGGGCAATAACTACTTAGGCATAGTGTGGCGAATACAAGTGGCAAAAGAGCAAAGCCTAGTCTTGAAACTTCCACCACAGAACTTATTACGGCGTAAGCAGTTTTTTGCTCAGCCATGCTTTAAGCGTGAAGCTATGGCCTACGAAAAGTTCTTGCCGCTGGCGCACAGTTTTCAGGCAGAGCGACAGGTACCGGAGCCACAGCGCTTTTGCAACTTTGCACGATGTTTCACCAGTCGCCAGGATGAGCCCAACGAGTGTATCGTGCTGGAGGACTTGTGCCGTAATGGCTACCAGATGCACGATCGCTTCGCGGACCTTACACCAGCTCACGTATCACTGGTCATGTGCGCGTATGCAAAGCTGCACGCAGTCTCATTGGCTGTTAAACGCCAACAGCCTCAGAAGCTAGTGCCATTTCAGAAACTGGTGGACATTTTTGAGGAGCGACGCACAGATCACGTCCTAGGTGCCTACTTTGAGCAGCTGAAGCAAAGCGCACTGAGCACACTATGCCCGCAGAAAGATGATATTTATGTTAAGCGTCTGCAGGCTTTTTTTGCTCGGGGTAGTTATTTCGAGATGCTATTGGAATATCTTAATGGTTCCAACTGTGAACCATTTGCAGTGGTTTGCCACGGCGACGGTTGGAACAACAATTTTCTCTACAGGTGCCAAGCGTGCACGAAACAGCCTTTAGAGGTTTGTCTTATTGACTGGCAGCTAATGCGATATGCCTCACCGATAACTGATTTGGTCTACTTCCTATTCAGCTGTACCACGCGAAAGTTTCGCAGGCAGCATTACCAGCCAATGCTTCAGCTATACTATGAAGAGTTGCGACAGCAACTAACTAGGTGAGCTAACCTTTATATTGTTTGAACTTTGCTTTAACTTTAATTTGTTACTTTGGTTTGGAAGACTGGGAGAAGTGGCAGAAGCTTTATTTCCACTGACTGCTTTTAAGCAACAACTAGAGGAAAAGGGCGCTCTGGGATTGCTGCTAGCCATGATGGTGCTACCAATAGTGACCATGCGTGGCGAGGATGCGCCGGATCTTCAAGTTATTAGCGAGATGGCAGAAGGCGGTGCCACAACCAGTTTGCACGGAGTTGGATTCTTAGGAGTTGGAAATGAGATGTTGTACAAGCAACGAATGCGCGACGTCATACTGGATTGTGCAGATTATAACTATATTTAGATATTTCAGTTGCTTACCAATTGCTCCTGCAGCTGCTGCAACCGATGACTCAGCTGCGGGGACAGCTTAACTTGTTTGGCACTCTTAGCAAAGCGCAGCGTGGAGATAGTTTCTGACAGATCAGAAGCATGTGGGCTTACGCAAGTCAGCAGTGTTAAATATGCACCTGCACTGAGAGAATCTGCAAATAAAAATATGATTCGCGTGCCTTAATTTACAAAAATACTAAATACCAATATTGTCGATAAATTAATATTTCTATTAAAGCCCTTAGACTTTAACTAGACGTTGGTTAACGGAACTTATTATATTTGATCAAATTACATAAAAGTAAAATGAAAACAAGAAAGAGGTTCCATACGACTAGGGATTATATTTGATCAAATTACATAAAAGTAAAATGAAAACAAGAAAGAGGTTCCATACGACTAGGGATTACCCTGAACCCTCTTATTTCAACACCAAATGCAGCTCGGTTGAATTAATAAAGATACAGTAATAAAAAGCTCCCTTAGCAGGGTTTGAACTGGCAACTGACCGCATTCCATACTGTCGACTGCACTCAACAGCCACACCAGCCAAAAAAATAATTGTTCCCCGGTAGAGCTCGAACTCACGACAGACCGCACCACTTGTCACTGTCTCTACTCAACAACTACACTAATATTTGAGTCTTATTGAGAAAAACAAACGAATTAAAACATCAGCACAAAATACAATAGCAATTGCAATGCTGTATACAGAAATTCTTAGAATTTGAGCCGAAAACACGTGCGCAGTCAAAATACCTGTTACATACATTCGCATTTTGCACAAATGCAATATACCCTTTTTACCCATTATGGGTTCAGGGTATAATTAATCAAACAACCGTTGTGCATACATGAATATTATTTATATACATGTCAGCCTCGCATATCTAGCAGATTACATGAGACATTAAGGCTAATTTGATACTTTTTAATTAATATTTTAATTAATACGCAAGAGAAGCTCACTCCACGCTACACCACGCTTTATAAAAGTTAAGTAAAAACAAAAGTGTTCCATGTATAACATTGTTAATGATGTTAAGATCTACATTGTTTTCTGTTTTTAATGTCTTAATCCACCCTTTTTAAACCCTCGCAGAGAGTATTATAACTTTCGGAGTACGTTTTTATATAAATATGTTTGTTTTTGATCAGCATCAACAGAAGATTGTATTTGTTTCTATTCAAACAATGCAATTTCAATTTCGTCTGAAAATAATAATGTTTTAATAAAATGAAAGTAATAATGCCTTTAATAAACTTAATTTCGACTGATCACTCAAACAGCCGCTTGTGGCTAGATAGATACTCGCCTTTTACCCTGACCAAGTATATGCTTGGTGGGATGGCGTCGGAGATGTCTGCTTCTACACATTTCGTGGCCAAATTATAAAGCCATGCAGAAGGTTTTTAGATCAGGCTCTCCCCAGTCCGTATGAAAAGCACTCTTAGCTGTTGGGGTCTATATTCATAAGACAACTAAGGGTACTCTAGTCTAGATAGTTTCTGACTAACAAATATGTATACGCCTCGCGCAAACATTTTACCACTCGTATATATGTAAAGCTTTCTCTGAGCAACAAAGTGCTGCTGTACAAACCCCAACTGGCACCAGTTAGGCGCTATGCAAGCCAAGCCTTGAGAAAGTCCCATTGGAGGAAAATTAGGGTCTTCCAATCCAAGATGCTGAGACTAAGGACTAAGTACAACCGGGCCTTAGCAAGAGACCAAAAAGTTCCCTTGGTGGGTGACTTTACGACAGCAGTCCATTAACTACATGGCCCGTCTATCTGCCCACCCCAATATACTTGTAAGACTTCGCAGGATCCACCCCATCGACTTTCCAAACCGGGTACTTAGATAAGGAAAACATAAACCAAATCATTTAGAGCTTAATAGGTAATGTTAAGTATGTTCAATCCGTTACTGTAAAGCTAGGTTAAGATGCTCAAGTATCAACAAATTAGCTAATAAAAGCGGAACAAAAAGTATATATGTTATAAGTGTATACGCAAGACGCATAAAACGACACTTTTCTTAGACTCACAATATCTTTTTCGAAGAATTCAACAGTACAGATTTATGGATTTGCTATTGCCTTTAACGTTGCCTATCGCTGTTTTATATATTAATAGCCGAGTCTCTTGTGCCAAATGTGTGTTTACAACAGATTCACTGCGTGAAGCTCGTCCCTTCTTAGTTTGTGGCGTGGATTTCTGTGGTCCCCTCCATATGAACATTAAGATTAAAGGGACAACTCCTTTCAAAACATTAGTCAACGTGTATGTCAGATAGTTGTTTATGTGTGACGGTCTGAGGTCTGCGTCATAAAGTTTACAGCGAAAACACGATTTTCAATTGGTGCATGACGAGAAGCATCCGGTCCTGGCATACGCAGCAGAGCGAGGTGTCGAATGGATGTTCATCCCACCGACGTTGGCTCATTTCGGAGGGCTATCGGATTCATCCGTGAAAGCCACAAATTATCGCCTGGTACGAATTATCTATGTACCTAGTGCAAGTCGAAGCTCCACTCAACTCTCAACGCCAAGCCACCTTAATGAAGCCAACAGCAACCTGCACGTACTTGAAGGAGTTTTGGCTGTTTCTGTCCAGGGATTATTTGTCCCCTCTGCAGCAGAGCACCATTGTAAGAGTTTATGTCAAATAGGCTGCAGCATCGTACAGTGGTATAAACACACATACGTATACATATATGTTACCAGCTTATAGATTAGCTTAGAATGGTCTTATAATTTGCTTTTGGTTTACTCAGATTTAAGCGATTTTAGAAAATGTTATGCTCTGGTAGTGGCAAGTATTTTTCTAGGGATATTAAAATACACAAAAAAACCTAGCAATAAATTGTCAATTTTTTGTTGGGGCAAGTTATGCAGAGTAAAATATTTCTAAATTTTGAATTTTTCCCGTTTTCAATGGATTCAGGGCTTAAAAAAGAGTTAGTCTGAAACCAGAAGGCAATAAGACGGATGTACATACCTTGTAGCACAGTTGTTAGGATAGAGTCTCGATATGGTATTAATGTGTGCCCAGCAGACATGGAGAGCAGGACTTTATTTATACCCAAGAGTCCCATATTTATGTAGACTCCCTCAGCTCGTGCCATGCCCTCGTTACCAGTGCGACGTACGCCCTCGGAGCCAGCTAAATCGACGATGTTCAGGCGCGCATGACTTTGACCTTGTCGAATATGGATCGTGACAATGGCATGGGAGCGAGAACTGTTTTTGTTCATGTTGGTGGGACGCACATGCCGATTCTTAGTACCCAACATCAGTATATGAAGCAGGTCCTGTTGGTTTCTCAATGGTTTGCATGTGGCACCCGTGAACCGCTGTCCACGCGATGCCAAAGGCTTTTCCGTGTCGAGGGCAAGAAGATCGTACGCTCTTTCATTATATATTTCAATGTAGGATGCGTAAACAAGCTTCGGCAAAGGATTGTTCTCTTTTTGATCAGTTAATGTATGGTCCAATATGTCTTGCAAGCACCGTGGTACAACACCCATATGTTCCTCACTCAGTTTCTGCATTTAAAAAGAGCTCTTCAACGATAAATGTCAAAGCTTACGCCGCTAATTCTAACTCACCTCTGCGCTCATCCCCATAGAATAGCTTTTGCCAGTGCCGGTCTGACCGTAGGCCAATGCTGTGCAATCATAACCAGATAATACCTTTAGGACCAGCGGATGAATAAGCGTATCATATAGCTCAGACTGTGTAACAGTGGAGTCGAACACATAATCAAAACTAAAAACATTACCATCGACAGAAAGGGCCTGTAAACAGAAGCATGTTCGCCATAACAGGATTAAATTTAATATGTATATGGTGTACAGTTAGATTGGGATCGTATTTACTTTTGGACAATTCTCCGGATACTGTATTATACTTTTTCCATTGGGGCTTTTGTCGCTAATCAGTGTGTTCCGAAACGGCGCTTCACGCACCGCTATAAGCACAGAATTTATTTTCTGTGAATCCATCAATTAAATCAAATACAAATATTGTTTGGATTTTAGCGTCGCTTTTAAAATTTAAATAGACTCATTAAGTAGATTCTTATCGATATATCTATATGTAAACAATATGTTATCGAATTATGTGCGTCAAACTAGCGGCGGTGACTGAGCGTCGATTGTAGGTACTTGGTATGGGAAAAGGAATCGTTTCCTTTTTAAATGTATTTATTTAATTTTTTAAGCACAAAGCGAAATTAATCTTAAAGCAGTATTTCAAAAAATTAAGTAAGTAACTGTCTACAATCATTTTTTCTGAATTGCAATTCTGCACTTAAATTTAATTGGTTATTGCTTAAAAACATAAATAAATGCATTTAAAAGTGAGCGATTCCTTTCCGATACCAAGTACCAAAAATCGACGTTAAGACCCCACCTCTAATTTGGCGCACATACATTTAGTAGGCATAAACTCATCTCTAGTAATCTCCGATTTTATTGCGTAGAATCAGTATTTATAGTTTTTCTCAAACGGTCACACCAAAACCAACTCGTTGCTTGTATCTGGTAGTGTGTGTGCGTGCGTGTGTTTTCACCTTTTCATCGTTGTTTTTTTTTTATCAAGCTGTGGCAGAAAATATTTACTAATAAATAGAGAACCTATAATCACGAATTTGTGATGTCGTTATCAAGTCTTCTGCCCACACCGACCAATACGGTATGGGATCGCGAAGACGAGCGTCGCCTGTCTGCCAAAGGTGCTCCAATGATTGGTGCACTGGTCTCCGCCAAAATAGCAGCGCCACCTTACGGCCAGCGCAAGGACTGGATACCACGCACAGAGGCTGACTTTGGGGACGGTGGCGCCTTTCCCGAAATACACGTAGCACAATATCCGCTGGGTAAGACAAGCAATTGTGAATTTGTTTGTATTGATATACATATATATATATATATTGTCGTTTAGGTCTTGGGGCACCTGCGAATGTGGGTAAAAAACCAGATGCGCTTGCCGTACGATTGGATGACAAGGGCAAAGTCAAATATGATGCCATTGCCCGACAAGGGCACGGAAAAGACAAAATTGTATATTCCTCGATATCACAGCTGCTGCCCGCTGAGGTTTTGGCTGAAGATGCGGACGAGCTGCAGCGTCCCGACGAAGAAAGCGTTGCCGAGACAACTGAAGAAACACGTCTAGCTCTAGAGAAGCTGACCAACCAAAAGATTACCTCAGCTCTTCCAGTACGCCATGCCCAAAAGGCAGCGCCTGCCCAGTACATTCGTTATACACCATCGCAACAGGGCGATGCTTTCAATTCTGGCGCCAAGCAGCGTGTCATTCGCATGGTGGAGGCACAGCTGGATCCCATGGAGCCGCCAAAGTTTCGCATAAACAAGAAGATACCACGTGGTCCGCCATCGCCACCAGCACCTGTGCTGCACTCGCCCTCGCGCAAGGTAACCGTAAAGGAGCAGAAAGAATGGAAAATACCGCCGTGCATATCCAATTGGAAGAACGCCAAAGGTTCGACCAGCCACCTATATAATACATTATATTACCAAGTTAATTCGATCTGTCTAATTTCATAGGTTACACCATACCACTGGATAAGCGCTTGGCCGCCGATGGTCGTGGCCTGCAGCAGGTTCACATTAACGAGAAGTTTGCCAAAATGGCTGAAGCTCTTTACATAGCCGATCGTAAAGCGCGTGAGGCCGTGGAGGCGCGTGCTCAATTGGAGAAGAAGCTGGCACAGAAAGAGAAGGAGAAGAAGGAGGACATGCTGCGCATGATGGCGCAACGTGCACGCGAGGAACGTGCGGGCATACGCAATCCAGAGCCAGATGCACCCGGTGGTTCTGGCGGTGCGGATGCACGCGAACGCAATGATCTCCGCGCTGAACGTCAACGGGAACGGCAGCGGGATCGAAATTTGCAACGAGCCGCGCCAGAGAAACGCACCAAGCTGCAGCGCGAACGGGAACGTGACATATCGGAGCAGATTGCATTGGGCTTGCCAGCCAAGAGCGCTGGCAATGGCGAAACCCTGTTCGATCAGCGCCTGTTCAATACCACAAAAGGCATGGACTCAGGCTATGGGGACGATGAGGCCTACAACGTTTATGACAAGCCATGGCGCGATTCCAACACCATGGGCGCTCACATCTATCGACCCAGCAAGCAGGCAGACAGCGACAACTATGGTGGAGATCTGGAGGCAATTGTGAATACGAAACGGTTTGTGCCCGATAAACAATTTTCGGGTGCTGGGTCGCGTGAAACAGCTGCCGCTCAGCGAAGCGGACCAGTTGAGTTTGAGAAGGAGGAAGATCCCTTCGGTCTTGACAAGTTCTTGAACATGGCCAAGAAGGCACCCAAGCGTGCTGACGAAAAGATCGAACGCGGAAGCCACTCCGACCGTAAGCGTAGCCGACGCGATTAGAATGTCAGACTCGAAGAATTAGCTTCTCTGTTTGAACAATCCCAAAAATATGGCAAATACATACATGCAAACATATTATAAATATAAACAACAGACATTCATACATTTTTATTATTATCTGCCAAATTTTCTTAGGAATTGGCGCTTATGGTACTAATCACCCAAGACATATAGTATTCGACTCTGGTAAAGAGCATTGGTTGCCCATGATTGTTACAACTGACTGTTCCGACTGAAACGATGCCGGCCAAATAGTATTTGCTGTTTTCAGAGCCAATGGGATCCTGCATCATAAGCGGTCCGCCGGAGTCACCATGGCAGGTTCCTGATGGAGTGCTACCACCGGCGCACATCTGACCAGACATCACCTGGGGATGGATTTGCCTGCAGCTAGCCATGGACAAGACGTTAAGCTCTGCCCTCATTTTAACTGGACTGCCTCCGGAGCGTATTCTTTCTGTATTGCCCCAACCAGCAATGTCCATTGCACAGTCGGCATAAGCGTATTCATCATTGAAATTAGCCGCCGGCAGGCAAATCGGCATGACATATTCTGAAAAGCTCACTGTACGATTAAGGCGCAGCAATGCAATGTCGTTGGCATAATTGGGATCCAGCTGTCCAACATACTGCTCGTGTACTATGATGCGGTCAACATTAATGTCTATGTGCTGCGGAGCACATATCCTTTGGTTCTGAAACAGTTGACAGTCGGGTGCGCTGGTCGTGTTCCACTCACCCAGGCGCACCTTTAAGAACAGTTGACTACCATCCCGGCTGAACGCACAATGGCCCGCTGTCAATATCCAGCGCTCATGGATAAGAGATCCTCCACATATTTGCCTGTATTCCTCGCCTAGAAAATAATATCTAAACTATGCATTGGCAACAGGGGCGTTTAATGCAAGTAAAATTACCGTCATTAGTGGCAAACAGCAAAGCCATCCATGGGAAATCCGTAATGTGAGTGTCTGTGCCAGCTACAATCCGATTTGCTATGTCAATCCCAATGCCACCACAAACGCCCGGCTGAGGTAGCAATGGCTTTAAGCTAAGGGCAGCATACGCTGTCGGCATGCGTCGACAGCATACCAGATCGCTCCGCATCTGACTTTGGCAGTGGCTACGACTCGAACTGTTGAAGTTAATGTCCGTTTCCCAGCACAAGTGACGGGGCTGGCAGTATCCATTCTCGTCGTACACGTAACAACGGCCATAATGTCGTAAGGGCCCTGTGAATGTGGTGTTAAATAAGTAAAACCCTCAAATATAATGATGATGATAAAATCCAACGTACTGCTGCCAGCGTACACCAATGTCAATATGGCGCAGAATATGATCAAGTCACGGACTTTAAATTTAAACATGTTGATGCTGCTCGATGTTCAACAATAAGTACATAATTGAAAAACAAAAGCATCTTATCAGTTTGAGGGCACAGTTTCGGCGGAGATGGGTCAATGCTAGAGATCATGATTGCTCTCAAATATTTGCATATTCGTTATGGTATGTGTATCTAGAAAATCCGGATTTTTTACCCTATCTGCCCGTCCACTTTTCATAGGCATAACCAAAAGCCGCCACACCAAACTGACTCAAGTTCTGCATTTACGGCCGCAAATAATAAGAAAATAAACAATTTCATTTAAAAATGTATAGCATATGCTTATACAAGTTGGCTAAAATTCACCGCCAATATTTTAAAATTCATATTTGTGAACATCGAGAAAGAGGCCCAGTGCTGCTATTTAAAATTATGACGGCTACATCGATACGTGTTATCGATTTCAATGCTATCGGTTTTGGCGATACATCGATACTCGGCATGACATTGAGTTGACATTTCAGAGTGTAATTTTAGCATTTCTAACGTTTTAGTTCTACATTTTTGCAATTCAACAGTCGACAAGTGTTTTTAACTAGCCTGTAGCAGACGCGTCAACTGTCTAAACGACCGCACACCTTGATAATGCGTCAGTTTCTGAGCCTTGACAACGATTAACGTAGCTTTTAAGTGCAGCCAGCTGCTGTTGTGTGGGTGGGTTCTGGGTGGTGGGCTGGTGGCCGTGGGGGAGGGCCCCAAGACATTGACAACAATTACATACGCTTAGTAACATCACGCCGCATACACGACAACAAACGCTCTTTGAGATAATTATGTAAGTGTATGTTCGAACAAATATCAAAATGCAATAGCTACATTAATCGCTTACCAACCTAATTGTTAGTCGTACACGCAAAGTACACGAAGATCAACTGAAATGCGTTCGCGTAGCAATTCGGGCGTGCGCCTCGACTACTATCAGCGCATTGTGCATCGCCTAATATTGGCACATCAGGAGCCAGTGACCGGTCTGTTTCCTGCTTCGAATGTCAACTCGCATGCCTGGATTCGGGACAATGTCTATTGCATTCTGGCTGTGTGGGGCTTGTCCATGGCCTACAAGAAGATTGCCGATCAGGATGAGGATCGGGCCAAGTGCTACGAGCTGGAGCAAAGCTGTGTCAAGCTGATGCGCGGCCTGCTCATGGCAATGATGAATCAAAAGGACAAGGTCGAGAAATTCAAAATGACCCAGAGCCCCTTCGATTCGCTGCATGCCAAATACTCCAGCAAGACCGGGCTGCCTGTTGTCGGTGACAATGCATGGGGCCATTTGCAAATTGATGCAGTCTCCCTGTACCTGCTCATTCTGGCCCAAATGACCGCCTCCGGTCTGCAGATCGTGTTTTCATTGGACGAGGTTTCGTTCCTACAAAATCTGGTATTCTATATTGAGTCAGCCTACTCCATACCTGACTATGGCATCTGGGAGCGCGGCGACAAGACTAATCATGGTTAGTAGTACCGAAGCATTTGCCCGCGAGTGGACACACTCAATGATTTTTGTTATTGTTGCCAACAGGTGAGCCCGAGTTGAATGCCAGCTCCATCGGTATGGCTAAGGCCGCTCTAGAGGCCATGAATGAGCTAGATTTATTTGGCGCTCGCGGTGGACCTGCCAGCGTTATTCATGTCCTGGCTGATGAGGCGCACAAGTGTCAAGCTGTGCTGCAGTCGATGCTGCCCCGCGAGTCCAACAGCAAAGAGCTGGATTCGGGCCTGCTGTGTGTTATTGGCTTCCCAGCGTTTGCCGTTGATGATGCCCAACTTATATACAATACGAGGGAGGCAATACTGTCGCGCCTGCAGGGAAAGTATGGCTGCAAACGTTTTTTGCGCGATGGCTATCGCACACCCAAGGAGGACCCCTCGCGTCTCTATTACGAGCGCTGGGAGTTGCGCATGTTCGAAAATATTGAATGCGAGTGGCCGCTCTTCTTTTGTTATTTGATACTGTTCCATGCATTTCAAAATGATAAGCACATGGTGCAGGAATATGCGGATAAATTGGAGAAGATAATGGTGCGCTCCGAGGATGGCACACTGCTGATACCCGAAAGCTATGCAGTGCCACAAGAGTTGGTCGGCTTTGAATACCAAAAGCCCGGTTCGCAAGCACGTGAAGTTGTTGGCCGCTGCCCCTTCTTGTGGGGTCAGTCCCTCTTTATTTTGGGTCGCCTGTTACAAGAGGTGCGAAATAACCTAACTTATCTATATATTCGAAGTTGCTTTATCTCCTTGTATAAATTCAGGGCTTTTTGGCCGTGGGCGAGCTGGATCCGTTGAATCGCCGCCTGGGCGCCCAGAAAAAACCAGATGTTGTCGTCCAGGTAGTCATCATAGCCGAGGATAATGAAATACGCGACAAGCTGGCCGAGCACGATCTTCATGTGCAAACCATTGCCGAGGTCGCACCTATTGAGGTGCAACCGGCACGTGTGCTTAGCCATTTGTACACGTACTTGGGACGCAATCGGAAGCTGGGATTAAGTGGACGCAAATCGCGTGACGTTGGTATTCTGAGCACTAGCAAGCTGTACTCTCTGAAGGATCGCATATTTGCCTTTACGCCGCAGGTAAATAGCACGGATCGAATTGGAACAAAAGCCCCTGCCCGCACGCTGTACCGCTCTGTCTGTACACACTGAAGCTCTTTATCTCTCTCTCTCAGTCTAACTTCTAGTTATTATTTATTTTTCTGATTTGAATTGATTTGAAATATTTTTATTTTCTTATTTATTATTTTTTGTTTACTTATGTTCTTATCATATGTTATTATTATTTATATTATTACTATATTATGCATTAGTTTGTCGACTTGTCGCGCTTCTATATCGCCTCCGATAACGAACTCATGATTGACATCCTAAAAGGCGAGATCAATTTTCTCAAGTCCGCTTGGGATCTGCTGGGGCGTCCCTTAGTTACGCTGGTCTTGAAGCGCATCCACTTAGGTCGGTCCACCCAAAACTCAGTGTTAATTTTTATATACATATATAATTTTCTAAGCATACACATGTGTATTTATTCTAGTAATTATCTGTATATTTGTTATTTACATTTTCCCCCATATGTGTGTGTGTATGGTTATAGTTACTTTTCTTAATATTTTTGTTCTGATTATGTTATTCCTAATTTGCAAGGGTTGCGTTTTTTTTTTCTTTAATTTTCCTTGTTAAGTTGTAGATATACATAAATGTATATATATCTATATACACAAACACACGCACAAACACACACACACTCTCTCATTCACACACACACACATTGATTTTAGTTTAGTTTAGCATTAGTTGAGTTGGTTTTATAGTTTTTAGTTTGCATTTAGTTAACAACTTAGTTTCAGTTGCAATTCCAAACGTTTGCTTTGGTTGTGGACATCTAAACACAAATACACGCACACACACACACACACACACACACACACACACACACACACACACACACACACACAAACACAACACACACATGTACACGTACAAACACGTGTACATCCTCAGCCAAAGCTGTATTGTATCATAGAGTATATATGTACATGCCTACATATGTATATATGTGTTTGAATTCCTACCTATGTATGTATTTAGCTGCCTAGTTTACTTGATTCTGCGACAACCCACCTACCTCTACACGCTCCCATTTACATATGTATCTATTAATTTCTCTATGCTGTGCACTGAACCCTACCCAAAGAAACGAAAGAGATCCGATGCCCTATAAAATTGGCCAAATTGCAAAAGAAAAACAAAACAAAATCTTTCTCTGTTCTCTTTTTGTATAATTCGTGCTTAACCAACAACAACAACAACAACAACTACTACAACAAATCCAACACACACAGCATATCGACTATGAAGAATACTACACGACACGCGATCCCGATCTGCTCGCAAGCAATTTTACCACAAACTTAGGCTTCCTGACCAACAATTGGCGTCACATGTTGGGCAGACCGACAATCACATTAATGGCAACGCATTATATGCTAGGTAACTACATACCAACTACACCCATCCCTACCCCCTCCACCCTAAACATCACAAAAACACAACGAATGAGCTGCATATATACATATATATATATATACATATAAAAACACAACACGTGATATGATCTATTGTATGCTATAAAAGGATTCATCTTGCGATCCCATTCTGACAATGATATGTATGTGTTTGATTGTAATGCGCCTTTGCTTCTTGTTACAATCGTCCTCTCTTCTTTCTAATACCCCATATATATACCCCAAGTATACCCCATGTATACAGCATCCAAGCGCAAATTTAATACTCTAGCACGCATATGTTGTTCTGTTGTGCCCCTATGATATTTTCCTAACGTCTTTAATCTTTGTGTACGGCTCTCGAAACAATTGAGGTTATGTGTTGAGTTTAAGTTATGACAAAAAAATGTTCTAAATTGGCGAGCTTCTGCTTAAAAACTTATTGCCCAACTAAATGGGTCTCGTTGTATTAGTCCGTATAGAAAAACCATTAGTTGATTTTTTTCTTCCCCTATTTAAAAAAAATATTTTCCAAGAACCGCAAATTCGAAATGTATATTGCGAGTGGCTAATTTATGTTTCCGATCTTTCAAATAATCGCTAAACTTTTTGGTTTCCTACAAAATAAAAGTTGATATTAGTTCTTAGGTCCTTGCAGGATCTATTTCTCATTCCCTTATTGATTAAGTAAGCCATCTAATCGACCATACTTTATACAAATATTCAAGATTACATTTACCCCAGGCATCAAATTTGTGAAGTATTGTTATTGGGGCTTATCTCTTGATTAATATTGATTCATTTTAAAGAAGATAAGTAATAACATGCTACTCGCTTTGAAGCTGGCCAGTAATCTCTAAAGATTTTGTTGGTTCAAGATCTGAGCCCAAAGCCCGTTCTATTCGCGTCTGACTACATCTGCCCAGTACTCCTAGGTATTGATCGATATTTCTAGGCATGTAGATATGATAATCCTTAACTGCACTCCGCTTATGCTGCACATATTGAAACTCACCCAAATATGGTGCTGGTTCTATGCTAACTACCAAATGGCGAATCGTTGAGTAAATCTTTGCTTATCTTTGCGTTTGTCGGTTATTGTTGTAGTTTGTGATTAAAATGTAGACGTAAGCGGCACCTGCTAACCTCGCACCTAATCCAACCGAGCATCAATCGATCAATCAAAACCCATAACAAATCATACAACACATTTCGAATGCAATCACAAGTGGATTTTGGTAACCTTTTCTTTTGCCTGCTGCACGCACACCCACAGACCAGGACAAGATACCGCTGGCCATGATTCAGACGATGCGTAAGCTTAAGTCCGGCTATATAAATGGCACGCGCGTGATGCTGGGAAATCTGAAGGATTTTCTCAACACCTCAGCC
This sequence comes from Drosophila kanekoi, assembly GCA_037075305.1. NCBI lineage: Eukaryota > Metazoa > Arthropoda > Insecta > Diptera > Drosophilidae > Drosophila > Drosophila kanekoi. The sequence continues at coordinate 6,350,042 of JBAMCE010000290.1, read as the reverse complement.
ATTACGGATTTGAGCTTTTTGGGCAGCACCGAAGACGGCTATCCGGACCGGCTGCATCCGGACGTGCAGACCTATTTGGATGAGCATCTATTGCGATCGTTCAGCAATCGCAACACTATGAATCTGCGTGGCGGTCAGCTGCGTCCACGTCATCTGCGTCGCCGCATGTCCTGCAAGGGCGCCATTAAGAAGACCCGTTCCATCAACGTGGACTGTGAGTTGGCCCTAAAACAAAAATATATCGAGTCCGAACCGGGATTTTGAATAATTGGTTTTTCTCTTTCTAGCCGACAATTTGGGCATGGAGGGCCCCACGCCGCTAACCGAGCGCCGTCTCTCCTCGATTGTGCCGCCGCCCTGGCTGCAGGCCAACAAGCAGGGCCATGTCAGCGTTTTCGCCACCACGCCCGAGGAGGGGCCCAGCTCGCCGCCGCAGCTGGGCGGCGATCTGGGGCTTCGTGAGAATATCTATCCCATGGATCCGCAGCACAGCCGTTCGGCCATCGATCGCCGCAGCGAATTTGTGCGCCAGCAAGAGAGTTAGTTCCCGGTCCAACACATACGCATTTTATAGCTCCTCCTCACATTTGTAGTTGGTTCTCATTTGAGTATCTATTTTTATTTTTTTTTCTTTTCTTTTCATTTTATTTTGGTTGAACCTTTTGCGTTCTTTGCACACCTTCAAATAACTAAAGTAACAGTGCCAAAAATTCTCATCCAACGCCATCGTCCGGAAACAAATTTTGCGGACACAGAGGTGGAGGAGCTGATCGCCATGCTGCGCGAAACAGAGAATCTCGAGGAGCAGGGCGACATCTTGCAGTACCTGGTGGATACTCAAGGCTTGGATTTCAATACAGGTAAGTGAACGCCCAGCTCATGATTCAGATATTGCAGATGTCTATGGTAACTGGTTACATAACGGGACTCACTTAGGTGCCAGGATGCAATTTTGAACCGCATACACGTAACATACTGTGGGAATACACTCACACGCACACACACATACACATACATACATACATGCATATACCTTATGCGCATACCCAATAGCTACACAATTTTTGTAGTTCTATGTCATGATGTTATCAGTAAGGTTTATTGGGTATCTCAGAGACTTGCGGGTTATGCTGTTCGATTTCACAGTGGAGAGGTTACAACTTTCAAGAGTCGAAACATTTTTCATTTTTAAAAGAGATTTGGCGAAAAACCCGTATATTAAATGGAACATTTCCAAATATCTGTTGCAATATTAAATCTTGAGCAACTCAAAAAAAGCTGAGTCTATCTTATTTCAATCAAAAAACTTAACTCTTTGATCTTTGAATAGTATAAAGCAAAAAAAAAACAAAAAGAAACCATCTAACCATCTCAAAACCCATAGATTATGTTAAATATGATATCTTTAATTAATCTGTCTAATCTGTCTTGAAAGGAACATATTTTGCTTTGTTTTAAGTTGAAATCTCCCACGAAAAAAATTACTAAACTTCGTGAAATCGGCAGCAAATTGAATTGGTTTCATTGGGCTTAGATGTTGCATAGTTCGATATACATTTCGACATATTCGATATAATTCACATTTAATTGTTTTGTGCCTCGTTCTTTGTACCATGTGCTTTGTGCTCTCGTCTTTGTCCACACACTTCACTTCATATACGCATCCGCATCCGCATACGCAGCGGGTCTGGGCTTAAAGCACAAAACCGATGATAATGCAGCTGGTAAGTGTTAAATTGTTCCCTGATCCTTGATCCTCGGGCTACTTTTGTTGGTGTTGTACTACTATGTGATCCCATCCCCACACTCCCCAATCCCAATCATTGCCCCTCTCAATTGGCTTCCAGATATTTCTATAAACCACAAACAACAATCTATTTGTTGCGATCCTGTCCTATCATTTAATTAACGTCCTTTTCCGTTTCTTTTTCATATTGTATTTTCTGTTGTGCATCTTGTCGGTAACTTTTTGGTTCCCTATTCATTCTGTTATACAGTTCTACTAGCTACCTGTTGAGTGTATACGTTACGTATAACTTATGCTTATATTTTCCTACAAACTGTTATATTGTATTAAACTTCAAATCTTATTGGACACCATTTTACTTGTATACTCTTATACATCGTACACATATTGTCATTCAAGCTGTGATACTATTTAATTTCTATGCTAGGTAGTATACTCTTATACCAGAACTTACACTCTTATACAGGCTGTTGTTCACGAAATATTATAGCCTCTTGCCGCTTGGTTTAATTTTATGCTGCTTTTTATTAAGTTTCTAACAAATTATTTTTATTTTTATATATTTTATTTTCATTGCACAACACACACGCACGCCCACACTCGTTAACCATGTAAACGTAACCACATTAATTTTCAAAAAAAAATTTCTGCATTATCAATTACTCCAACTTACCCACCCACCACAATGGCCCACAATCTCCACAATGCGAACCTAACCTCACACAAACGAACCCAACTAACCCAAAATAAAAACTAAACATACAAAAAAGAGCTCGAGCTCGACGATGTGATGCTCGAGCTGCCAACTGCTGGTGGTGGTGGTGGTGCTGCTGGTGCCGGTGCTGGTGATGGTGATGGTGCTGTTGCTGGTGATGGTGATGGGGCCAAGCGGCCTGTGCCCGTGGTCGTGCCAACATTGATCATCGATGCCACTTCACCCACAGCGATCAGCGGCGCTAAGAAGGACGAGGACAATGCCAATACGGCCATCGTTTCAGTTGCCGCCGTCACCGCCGCCGCCGCCGCCGGCTCCAATAATAGCAGCAGCAGCAACAACAACAACAACATCAGCTTGAATAACAACGATTCTTCTCAATCTGAAGGCATGCTGGAGGAGGGACGTGTTGTGACGGTTAGGGATCTACTGAAGGGCCTATACGAGAAGGCCTGTCAGCAGAAGCTTTGGGGCCTGGTGCGCCACACAGCCGGCATGCTGGGCAAGCGTGTCGAGGATTTGGGCAAGGCCGTCACAGATCTGCTGGTGCGCCAAAAGCAGGTCACCGTCGGCATGCCGCCCAACAATGAGCACACCATAACGGCACCGTTGCCCGAGGTTGAGCTGCGTCAACTAATACACGATGTGGGTACCACATAGAACTTCATTACCGCCAGCAGCTGCTGCAGAAGCTAATCCATTGGTTTCATTCCATTGCAGGCCTATGGCGACGACGAGAGTACGGCTATGTTGACACAGGAGTTGATGGTCTATCTGGCCATGTTCATACGCACCGAACCGCAACTGTTCCACGAGATGTTGCGTCTGCGCGTGGGCCTCATTATTCAGGTAATGGCCAAGGAGCTATCGCGCACGCTTAACTGTGGCGGCGAGGCAGCCTCGGAGCATCTACTTAACCTATCGCCCTTCGAGATGAAGAATTTGCTCTATCACATACTCAGCGGCAAAGAGTTTGCCGTCAGCAGTGGTGAGTCTGTCTTCTCGTGGTCATCGATGATTTCAAAACTTTTTCTAATCTCTAATCATATACGCACATTTTAGTGGCACGCGGCAATCTGTCCATTGTGAGCTGCAAGTCGAGTCGCGTCAGCAAGAAGAGCCAAATCGGCCTTGGCGATCCGGAGGGCGAGGATGCACTAATAGCGACCATCGATGATCGTCAGGGTCAGTGGCTACGTCGTCGACGACTCGATGGCGCCTTAAATCGTGTTCCACGCGATTTTTACTCGCGCGTCTGGACCGTGCTGGAGAAGTGCCAGGGCTTGGCCATTGAGGGGCGCGTGCTGCAGCAAAGCCTTACACAGGAGATGACGCCGGGCGAGCTGAAATTTGCCTTAGAAGTAGAAACGGCACTCAATCAAATACCACAGCCCGAGTACAGGCAGCTGGTGGTCGAGGCACTCATGGTGCTGACCCTGGTAACCGAACACAATATGGTGCCCTCATTGGGCGGCATTATCTATGTGGAGCATCTTGTGCATAAGGCGAATCAATTGTTTTTGGAGGACCAACGTAAGGTGCAGGGTGATGCGACGCTGTGCTGTGCCAAGCTCAAGGATGGCAAGGAGCAGCAGCAGGCTGCTTCGGGCATGTTACTCTGCGGTGGCGCCGCCTACATATGCCAGCACCTCTATGACAGGTGGGTCCACAGCATATCAGTCAGCCGTAGATCATAGAGTATATCATTCTGTCTTTCACTCTCATGCAGTGCTCCTAGCGGCAGCTATGGTACCATGACATACCTGTCACGCGCCGTCGCCCTGGTGTTGGACTGCGTGCCGAAGCATGGTGAAATGGAATGCGCAATCTCTTAAAGCTTATGTGCAAACGCTACACTCGACCTGGAAACAAGCAAAGCGTCTGTAGGACGACGCTCACTTAATGCCATGTACTGTACTACCGACGGCTTATGCTATTTTATCTAGCTCTCGCTTTCTCTCTGTATCTTGTTATCTCTCTCTCTCTCTCTCACACTCTCTTTCTAACTATCTCGCTGTAGACACAGTCTCATTCTCTCTTGCTCGCTCGCCTCGTGCTTGCGTCTGGCCGTGTATTTAGCCCAACGATATGTTAAGTCTGAGATCCGCCCGCCCCGGCAATGCTGTATATATGTATTTTGTAGACCATCCGACTACTAAGCCTCATTTGTTAATGTGTTTTATTTGTTGTTAATAATCTTGATGCGGCAATCCCGGGAGCTATACATTTTACTCCCAATATACTATCTACGTACATGCGCGTACATTAACTTTGTATTATCATAAAAAATTGATTTTATACATCAACAAAATATATATATATGTATAAAAATTGATCAATACGCAACTGGCAATTGCAGATTCAATTGATTCCTCGCCAGAATTTCGAAGGACACTTTTTTGTTTTAGCTTCAATAAGCTGCAAATTATTACTGTACAAAAGAAGTAAGAGTACATTTTTTTCGCAATGTTATTTGTAAATTGTGTTTAATTTGGGGCAACTGTCAAATATGTAACAAGCATTTTGTATTATTTGGCCAGGTTCAAGTTGAATAAATCATCTAGAAAATTCGGATCTGTATCGGATGAAACTACAAGAAGTAGGGATCATCTATTGGGTAAGTAGGTTCCTGTAACCATGAGGAATATAAAGTTTATTAACTTGGGCTTTTTTTTTGTAAAAAAAAGTATTAAATAATAACAATATCATTTTATAGAGAATGACTTAAGTGCACCCTCTATATTAACAGAATCTCCTACAGCTCAATAATGTATTTTTAGGCGACAATTTGAGCTGTTCCCACACAACATTCCCAACTACTTGTATGTCTACATAAACGAGCTAACATACCGAGTTGTATTTTTATGGTTACTACTCTGAAAGAGAGAAGATCCAAGATCCAACATTTCAAATTTCACACGACATATATTCGCCGTACTACAAGCGACATATATCCGCACAGCATTTTCCGACAGTGTCCGTCTGTCGGTTTCTATGCGGACTAGTCTTTTAGTTTTCAAGCTATCGTCTGCCTTTCAAGTTTAGGCAGTAAATACCTCGGAACTGGCCATTCGGAAGCTCTATAGGAACGATCGGTCAAAGAGTATATTCTTATGAGAGAAACACAAGATATTTGAACCAAACTCGGCATTTAATATTTGAGCTAAGTTGCTTACATGTGAGCGAGTCACGATATCCTCTCTCTCTCGTGTTTTTTTTTCATTCAATATGAAAATGATTTCTTACAAGTATAATCAATATCTATCTAAAAACATGTTGCACAAAATAAAACTATTAAAAAAACAGGTTTCAGCTTTTAGTTTGGTTAAGCATAAATATGATTTCTTTTATTTTTTTTGCTGTTGTAGTTTTCTTTTTAATTTGCGCACATAAAATGTTTACAAAAATTGTATTCATTTACAAGTTGCTTGTGTGTGTGTTGTTTTATGTTGGCTTTAGACATTTTTTAAATGTTTTGTTTTTTAGATGTTTCTTGTTCGGTCCTCTCTTTAATATAAGCTGAGCTTGCGCAACAGTGGTTATTCGTGCAACAAAAACAGATTTGAAATTTTCACAAACAATTTGGAGAAAGTTAATTGTGTTGGCTGTGCCCAGGCGAGTGTTTGTGTGTGTGTATATATTTGTGTGTGTTATTAGTTTAAACAGAAACATAAAATTAGCGATGATGTTAAGCGAGAGTTGTAAGGTTTTAAAAAAAAATCCTAGACAAAAATACTTATATAAGAATTGATGTTTAGCAATAGCCCCTGTCGGGAACACGACGACGTGGTGCACACTTGATAATATCGTCGACACGCAGAATCATTTCGGCAGCCTCAGCGGCGGACATGAGCACCTGACGCTTCACAGCAAAGGACTCTGTGATGCCCAATTCGCGCACATCGGCCACCTTGCCTTGATCCATGTCCAGACCCAGATGATGCTTGCCCTGGGCATGGCCAGCGCGCAGTTCGGAGATCAGTTGGGCCGAATCAAAGCCAGCATTGTCGGCAATAGCTGTGGGTAGTGACAGCAGGGCACCTGAAAAAGACCACACCGTTAATGAAATTCTAGCTGCGATTCAAAGAGGGACCTTTTTTTTTTGCTTGTTTCACTTACGTGCGAAGGCCTCAATGGCAATAGCTTCCTTGCCGGCTGTTTCGGATGCCTTTTTGAAGACCGCATTAGCCATTAGAGCTTCGGAGCAGCCGCCGCCATAAATGATGCGCGACTCCTTGACAGTGGCTGCCAACACGCACAGCGCATCGTGAAGGGAGCGATCAGCCTCGTCCAGGATCTGTTGTGTGGCGCCACGAATAACAACTGTACAGGCTTCGCCCAGTTTGACACCGCTGAAGCGCAGCAGTGTGTCCTCGCCGATCATCACCTGCTCAATGAGCTGACACTCGCCGAGCTTGACCAAGGCGGGATTCTCAAATGTGGACACAATCTCGCCGCCGGTGCAGTAGGCTAGGCGCTCAATGCCATCGAAATCGGCATGTTCAATGGCCATCACTTGGGCGTCAGCGAACAGCTGCTCAGGATAGTTATAGATAAGCTGGCGATTGATGAACACATTGCATTTGTGGCTCAGGATTTTATCAACTTTTTCCTTCATCTTTTCCTTTTCGGCCATCTCCAGATCGGCGATCTTGGACAATGAGTCAACCTTGATGCTACTGCCAAATACTTTAATTTTGTCCGTGTCCATCGGTGTGTTGGCAATCAGAATCTTTGCGTTTTCAATCTGCACGAAATGCGAATCAAATATTTAAGCTTTATTTATGTTATGTTTCACAACCACCATTGATATTTTGTCACATATAAAGTCTATATGGGATATTCTTTCGTCCATCTGTCCGTTTCTAGACAAACTAGTTTCTCCTATGGATCTGTGCATATCCAGTCATTACTTGAGATAGAAGCAAGCAGCTAGGGCTCCTTTAGCACGAGCGCTGCTCCCCACCTGTCTTTTGTAACTTGTTCTATTAAAGTTTGTATGGTTTAGATAAAAGTATAAGGTGCATCAACTATATTTTTGTATTGATTTTTAAGCATTGACACACCGCAAAATTCGAGGAATCTGTCTTGGTTGGCCTTACTTTGTGTTCTTGTCTAACTAGCTATTATCGCTAGATATTATATCAAAATAGTTGCTGTTTAAACGGATGCTGTGACTAGTTTATAACAAAATCATTTAATTGTTCTCTTTTGAATCTAGTTTATTTACTGTGAAAGCAATTTTTTATATTTGCCTTTAAACTAATACCAAAAATAATAACTTTTGTAAGCATTTGGCCATCTGTTCCATCTTTCATGACAAATTTTTGCCTTCTTAGTTTTACTTAACATTGTAAAACAGAAAAAATTAATATTAAAAAAAAAAATACAATTCCTATATGTTTCATCTAGTATGACAAGCCATGTAAGCACCTTTTGCTGATCTAAAAGCATGTGTTTAACTCGTGTCTACATACAAAATTGAACTCATAAAACCAAGCCTGATGTCAGCGTCTGAGTCACGTGGTCGACAACATAGGCTCATCTTTTTGGTAGCATTGTTGAACTTAAAATATGTAACATGTTATCAAGAAGTTCGTCGCAAAGCTGATTGCAGTTTGTGGCTGCCACATCAAACTCGTCAAAATGGCTGTGATATGAATGGCAAATGCAACAACATAACTCACAGTCATTTTGACGCGCCAATATGGAGCATTGGCAGCAGCGAGAGCAGGGAGAGGGACAGAGACACGCACACATTCGTGTATATCTATAAAGCTGATGAGTAACATTATTATAAGTGTTTACGGGGATTACTTACGCGCTGTGGCTGATGCACGCCGGGCTTCTTGTCCAGCAGAAAGCCGTCATCGAGGAACGAGTCGTCCAATGTGCCGCCGGACTTTTTGATGATCTGTATTGATTTGAGTTCACCGGAGCCCTTAAGGCGCATAACTGCATCGACGGCTAGATTGGCAAAGAAATCCTTATGCTGATGCAGGATCTTTGATGACAATGTGGTGCGCGCGATGTTGAGCAAATCCTTTTTGAATTTCTCATTATTGGCCGAATTGTCCTGAGCGGCGGCTGTGAGTGCCTCGAGAGCCACCTGGGTGGCCGTACGCCAGCCGGCCACAATGATCTGTGGATGCAGCTTTTGTTCAACCAGCTTCTCAGCCTCGCGCAACAATTCGGATGCGAGCACAGTCACGGATGTGGTGCCATCGCCAACCTCTTCGTCCTGTACACGCGACATATCAACCAGAATTTTAGCAGCTGGATTATCAACGCCAATCGCGCGTAAAATTGTGGCGCCATCATTGGTAACCTCCACTTGGCCGGCATTACGGCCAGTGGACACCAAGATTTTGTCCATGCCCTTTGGTCCCAGGGTACTCTTTACAAGATCTCCGATGGCAATGGCACCAATAAACGACGACAGACGCGCCATTTCGGCTTTCTCCTCCTGCGCCTCATTTTTGAGTATACGCACGGGATTCAAGGACATCTCCTATAGACCAAAACAAAAATAACATTCAACTTTAATTTTGTTTATGTACAAGCTTCATACATATATGTATGTATGTATGCATGCACAAATGCTTGTGAGTGTGTTAACGCTGTGCACCAATTGCATCGGACCTAACCCCAAATAGTGCGTGATTCATCGTCAGCCAAGCGCAGCACACACCCAGCAGCATGCATCTGAAAATGTCTGTTCAGATGCCTTAATTACGGTATTTTGTTTGCTTTTTGACTAGACATATTTGAAAATGCTTAAATACAAATGTAAACATAATGGATGTTTCTGGAAGCAATACGCTCTCACGTGTGTGCAGGCTTGTCAAATAGCTTGGGGCTGCAGTCTCTTTGCGTGCGGCTTTTCACACCCGGCAAATGAAAACGCATGTTTGTATGAAATTATCAATGAAAATATGAATATTTTACTACACTTGCATCTATTGTGCTGTAAACTTATTATATTGTGCATGCAATTTATTTTAATTTACCATTTTTAATGCTTATTCACAAGTTTTTGATCACAGAATTCAGAATACCCCACAGCGCGACAAAGCGACAAAGAAAATGGCGAACCAGTAGTTATGGTTGTTGATGTCGTATCGATGTATCGATATTTAAGAAAATCAACTCACAACATATCGGTAAAAGGTCTAGCTACCACGATGCGCTCGATATTATTATTTGAGCGGAAGTTTTAAATTTCCTGTTTAAAATTATGAATATAGAGAGACCAATTGACACTGCATATAATACACAACTAGGCAACTTATGTTTAAATTTTTTATTTACTGTTGACCCATCAAGAAATGAATAAAAAGTACTGTTCTTTTTTAACATACTTGTACCTACCTAAAAGATATCCATCTACATGCTAATGGCAAAGTTCTGCTCTCCTAATGAAAGAGTTCCATCCATTTGCACCTAACAGGTCTACGTATATAGAAATTTCATTTGTTTTCAAAAAAGGTTTTATTGCTTTATTTTCTTTTTAATTATAAATAGACGAACAAATTAAAGTCTAGGTACTACACACACATAATCTTAATAATTAACGAGCATCTGTATTAAGTACTCAACCAAAAATATTTGAGTACAAGCTGTTCAGCCCATTGCTAATGGTCGAAAAGATGCCATTCTCAGTGGATGCGGCTGCGGCGTAAGGCGGGGGGCCGCCTGGCCTATAATGCTGGGGTGCTTGCATGGGCCGGTAGTAAGAGGGCCCGCCAGCTCCGACTCCCTCAATGCGCTGTGAATAGTAGGCGAATATGGTTAATGCACTGTTTTGAGTCTGAAAGCTAGTGTTGCTTTAACTCCATGTCCACATTAAAAAGCCAAAAACCAGTATTAGATTTAATAATATTGATAACGAGAACAACGCTTAATTATATTATAAGTTTTTGTGGAACAAGTGAATTCTTTACGTAAATACATACATTTTACTCACACATTTTCAATCGAAAAAAAACCAAAACCAAGCAGATTAATAAAAAATGAAAAGCATTCGAAACTCATTATTATAGGATAATAATATAATAATTTGGCTAGTTGTTAGATTTTATTCCTAAGCTTTGGTCAAAAATTTCAATTTGTCGTATCCATCGCTCAAGTGCGATGCATTCATTCATTTCCCTCGACACGAGCGGAAGAATTTGTTATTCCTACTTGGGGGCCAATTGGGTTAGTGGGCAAGCCTTAAGACTAAAGCACTCTGCGGATATTTACACGCGGGGACTGCTGTTGCTCCAGCGTTTTGGTGATTCTACTCGGTTGGTGACTGTTGTTTATCATTCACCAACCGTCGCTGGGTACGCGGAGTTGTGGCTCCAGTGGGGGCACGGTGGCGACGGGCGCAACAATATACTGCGAAAGGATCACGTATATACGAGGTTACAGATTTTGGGTTAGACTATTGGCACCAGCACCAGAAGAGAATTATAAATGACAATTAGTGGAGCGGAACTTACCTTCGAGGCTTGCAGTGTGACATTGAGCAACGTGGGATGCTGCTCGACAATGACGAACTCCACTTCACGTGGCGCATAGCCCTCGGCAAACACCTAGCTCAGGCGAATAAAATGGATTCTTTCAAATGAAATGGTTTCAGGCGAACGGCCCTAAATTTTCACTCACCTCGGCCTTGTAGTAGCCCGGCAATAGTATGCGCCAGAATTCACCGTACTTGGTCGTCTGGAAGCCAACGTCGCGTCCCTTGATCTTGATTGAGGCTCGTTCAATGGGCATGCCCGCCGGATCGAAGACAAAGCCCTGTACCCCGCGATGCGCCTCAGCCAGGAATTTAATCAGCGACTGTTATATTAGAGATTAGTATCCAGTTGAGCAGCAGCAAGCAGCGGCACTTACCAGTTGATTATCCTCCCAATATTTCTTGAGCTCGTAGGCCGGCGGAAACTTGCAGCAGGAGATCTCCAGCGTGATCTCCATGCAGCCATACCAAACATAATTGTAATCCTGCATGCCACCGGTCAGTGGATACCAGGCGGCACCATTTGTAATCCCATTCTCAAAGGCTGGCGTCGCCGACTTGCATGCCACGCCCCTAGACATCTTGGCATGATTGCGGGCATAAACCAAAGATAAATGCTTAAAGACATCGTCGTCAGGCGTCAGCGACGGCGCTGCCGAATAGGTCTGAAACACTGCGCCCAGGGGACATGTGGTGCGACACAATACAAATCAAATAAACAGAGATAGAAATAGAACAGGCGAGAGACGCAGAGAATGAGAGAGGGAGAGAGGGGAAGTTGAAAGATTAGATGAGTCGGCCATCAGGGACGACGTTTACTCACTCGCGCACAGGGCGGATGAACGGCAGATTCCTTTAAGCAGCCATATTGGTGCGAAGGCAAGGATTAAAGTTCAAACAGAGAGCATTGTGGGAAAGATAACTTTATAAATCGGAACTCTCACAGAGGCGAGGCCGAGCTTAATTTTCGGTTGGAAAGATCACCCCAATGGGCACGCACTTTTGAGACTACTTACTGGAGTTTGGCGTATTGTCGTAGGGGTAGCTGGCAACCAAGGCGCCACCATGAAGGCTGCCACTCAGCACAAACTGGATCTTGGATATCCAGTCTTTGACGGCATCCGTTTCGGGCTGCCCGCGCTTATTGTTCTGCTTAAAGTAATCCGGAAAGTTGCGGTTCAGATCAAAGCCACGCGCATTGTAACTGCAAGAAACGCAAGGAACGCACAGGATAGCAAGGTCTAAGGTATCAGCATGGTAGAGCAAAGCTTAAAAAATCTTACCGTCCCTGGCCGCCATCACAGGTGCCCTCCTTGGATACCGCATAGCCATCGGGATTCATAGTGGGCAGTATGTGGATGCGTGTGTTATCCAGCAGCCATTTGACATACTGATCCGTGTTATAGCTGCTCACAAAGTACTGTATGAGATGCAATAGCATCTCGCGACCCACGGGCTCATTGCCATGTATATTGCCCACGTATTTGACATCGGGCTTGCCCACCATATGCTCATACGGCGAAGAACTGACCACCATGACCCACAGATCCCTGCCCTGTATGGACTTGCCAATGGAGTACAGCGCTGTCAGATTGGGATATCGTGCACTCGTTGCTCTATTGGAGGAGACAATGAGATAATGTCCATTGACTATCGACGCCACTCACCTTAAGAATCGGGTGAGCTCCTCGTGATCATGATAAACAAAGTCCAGATTCTGGGCATCGGGCAGATAGGCACGAGGCTCCGGCAGGGCCATTGACAACTGTTCGCTGGCGACCGTCTTGGCGCTGGAGAGCAACGTGTGACGGGCGTACAAGAGCAGCAGCAGCACCTGTCCAGCAATCGTATTTCGCAAGATCATGGTGCTGGGATTGATGGCTGGGCTGGTCCGTTGCTGGTGACGTCAAGTCTGCAAATGTCGAGAGTGGCCAGCGAGCCTGTAGTTATAAGCAGATGAAGATGGATGAGCTGTTGCCGTTGCCGTTGGCATTGCTGTTAATGTTGCTGCTGGTGGACAAGCACAACAACCTGTTGTGGCTGACCAAAACGAATGGCCGGCCGCTCAAGGTACGTGCTTCAATTTGACCAGCCCCGGCGGCAGCGTTCGTTGAGTGCATTGGCCCCACAATTCCCCAACAGACAGTTCCACCCATGCGAACTGCAAACGTGTTCCCCACAAACGCAATCAAAGTTCATTGATTTGTATTTGTCCAGCCGCACCAGCTCGAATTCCGTTGAAATGGATCAATAGGCGGGGGGAGCGCACTTCTGCTTGTCTAATCAGATACCAACCGGATGGGACGTATCTCATCAATGCTGCGATAAGATACTGCCCAAGCATATATACTATATATATACCATATGCACAGATATATGTAACTAAATAACTGAAAAATTACTATCTAACCTTGATACCCCGCGACGACTATAAAAGGTAACCGCTTCCATCAATCTGGCCCATTATAAAATAATGAAATTCTCAGCTGCTTTTGTGTTGCTCGGCACGCTCCTTGTCTGCACCAGGGTCAATGCTGGCCCCCAAGGCCGCATTGTTGGCGGCGAAGATGCCATTTTGGGTCAGCTGCCCTACCAGGCGGCGCTCTCCGTTGGCGGCTCCTACAACTGTGGAGCGGTCATCATTGCCGAACGCTATGCGCTCACGGCCCTCACCTGTGTATGCTCGGCCGGCAAGGATACACCGTAAGTAGCTAGCGATGGATCCGTTCATCCTGGATACTGGATACTACTTCAACATTATACTCCGCATACAGATGGCCACCACAACTATTTATGGTTTCGGCTGGCACTGTGGATCTCTACAATGGCGGTCAGCGTATACGCGTTGAAGAAATCACACTGAATCCCAACTATAACGAGCTTACAACTGGCATCGCTTTGCTGCGTCTGACCGAGCCTCTGATCTTTAATTCGGATGTCGGCGCCCTGCCATTGGCCACACAGAATCCACCACTGGGCGCCTATGTCGACATTTCCGGCTGGGGACGCACCAAGGAGTCCGAGGCGAACATGTACCGCACCCTGCAGGTTGGCTTCGCTGTTGTGGAGTCAGAGCGTGAATGCCGCCTGGTCGATAATGCGCTCGTGGACAACGATCAGGTGCTCTGCCTGGGACACCAGAGACGTCAAGGCATCTGCACCGGCGATATTGGCGGTCCCGCTGTCTATGACGGCACCCTAGTGGGCCTCGCCGCTCAGCTCCTGGGCGAGTGCGGTGGCCTATTGCCCGAACGCTTCATTAGCATTGCCGCTAACTACGAATGGATCCAGAAGCAGATGGAATAACCTAATGTTCCTTTCCCAATAAAGATTAACCCCGATTGCAGCTAACGTTGTCTTCTTCGTGCGGGAGTTATTCATATATTCTCTATAAAGCCTGCCACCGTTCAAAGTTCGTTCCAAACTATTTGCTATCGACACACAAAATTTGTCATAGTCAAAATATTTATCTCCACTCGGCACGATTTTCAATTGGTCAACTTGAGATTACCTCATGGCACACGTTTCAAATGTTTGCCCATCTCTTCCACTTCACACAGTCAGCCCTTCAAAAAAGCTGGCCAGACAAGCTGAACGACCCGGGTGCATAACCAGGAAGAATTCTCCATCTATCTGCAAACCTTCGTACCTTAATACAGCCCATTTACTTATTATATATACACAAAGGCCAAGTTTTTATTCCTTCAAGGCAAACATAATCTACGCGTGCCATCTCATCAGGTAAAATGAACACACTGAGCCCATTGAAAATGGATGAAAGGGTATATTGGTTTTGTGCCAATGTATGTAACAGTAAGAAGGAAGCATTTCCGATTCTATAAGGTATATATACATATATGGTATTCTTGCTCGAATCATGAATACTATCCAAAAGATGAAACCGACAGTCAGATACTCTAACAAAAGTGAAGTTATGTACATATTACAATATGTATATAATCAATATAAAATAGACCATTAAGTATTTCTGGCTTTGCCTGAGCAAATTATATAGAAATTCAGTTGTAAATAAGTTTTTTTGTTTTGTTCTTAGTTAGAGCTCTTAGAAGCCAATTGATGACCTTCAAATGATCGTCGTTAAAGGCCAAACGAAGATACTTGGACACGATCTTGCTTGATCCTAAATTAGGTATCGAGCAGCGAGGAAATTTTATTATAATATACATATCTTATATGACTACCATATCATAGCCTTCGTGTTGACACATTCGTCGTGGAGATGACTGCAGATCGAGCGAATTGAAGGGCTCAAGCGCCGAGATGTTTTACATATTGGCCTTAATCCAGTCTAGGTAATAGGCGACATTCATAAATCCATTGGGCAGGGAGCTGCCACAAACGTCAGCATAAAAGGCGCCAATGGCAACCAGCTCATTATTATAGACAGCCGGTGCACCGGCATCGCCATGACAGATGCCGTTGGAGGCCGTCTCTGATGCTGACACCAGGCACAAGAGTCCCTCGTCATCTATATACAGCTGCTTCTGGCAGTCGGCCGCACTAATTGTCTGGCGGCTGCCCACCAGCAGGCGTTGGCTAAGCGTGCCCTGATTGAGTATAGCACCCCAGCCGGTGTAGGTGATCTCCGCGCCGGCGGGGGGCGCTTGGCTGGCCAGAGCAATGGGCTGTGTATTGGCATTCAGCGTCAGGGCCTGCTCGAGAACAAGCAAAGCCAGATCATTGAGTCCATTCGCATAGTCCTTATGCACCACTATGCGAGCCACCTGGGCCAGCTGACCTCCAGCCACACGCTGAATGCTGCCCGCGCGTACCAAGAAACTGCGCGCCGGATAGCTATGGGCAGTACAGGGTATCAATATATCGTCATATTATCGAAAGACTTGCGCCACATGCGCTGCTACCTTTCAATGCCGCCGACGGTGACGCAATGGGCAGCAGTCAAGCAGACCTTGTTGCTGATCAGAGCAGCTCCACAGATATGGGCGCCATTTCGCTGCAGCGAAACACTGTAGGGATGGGAGCCAACAGCGGCAGCCTGACCATCCAGCAGCCGATCCTTCTGTGCCGCCGCCGCAGTGCTCACAGCTGCTCCGAGCAGCAGGAATAGCAGGCAAATATTATGAACTGGCCGCATTTTGGGATCAATTTTAACTAATTGAGGCCGGCCTCGGGCCGAAGACTTTTATACGGGCGCCAACATTTTTATGACCGCCAATCTAATCGCGAGCGACCAGGTCATATTAAATGCTTATCGTGGGTGCAGATTAGATGCAGACCGAAGTGCCAAGCGGCTTAGCCATCGAGCGGCGATTTAGTTAACATTTAGACGCGATGACCGATCAACGCAAGTCGCTCGCAGCGCTCTCTTTGGCCCTGACCCTGGCTGTGGTTGTGGCCCTGCCACAGGGACGTCTGCTCGGCGGCGAGGATGCCAAGGTGGCCGAGTTTCCCTATGTGGCATCGCTGCGTCTGAACAAGGCGCACGTCTGCCAAGCCGTCATCATATCCCAGACACAAATGCTGACTGCCGCCCACTGTGTGTCCGATGTGGGCGCCAATCCGTAAGTAGAAGAAATGTTAAGCTAAGCTCCAAGAAAATCTAGCTTAAATACTGCGAGGAGTTGAACCAGAACCCAGTAAAATGGCGAGAAAAAGTCCATTTGCCCGTATGTTAATCTCACAGAGCTCTTATTACCTCTATGACTGAGTCTATTTGGAGTCATCGATAGCAAACTCCCCTCTCAACGAAATCGATAATCGATACTTATCGATTTTCTGCTTTTTTGTGCTTATCCTGGAGCCCCTAAGACCTAGCTACACCAAATTGAGTCTACAAGCTCTCTCTCAGTTCCATTATTGTATTGGTATTGGCATTCCTGAGCTTAGCCTTAGCTATCGATCGAGTGCACCAGTTCTGAGGGTTTTACAGCACACGGTTTGCTTCTGGAACCAAACCCAGTTTAAATTCACATTTCTCTCTCGCTCTTTCCCACCCTCTCTTTGACAGTGTTTCGGCTAGCGAGCTGAGCGCTCGCGTGGGCAGCATCAATCAGTTTGCTGGCGGGGAACTGGTGGACATCAGCGAGGTGCTCATCCATCCCTCGTATGGCAACTTTTTGCACGATCTGGCAATACTGACGCTCAGCAAGCCTCTGACCTTCAGCGAGAAGGTGAACAAAATTGAACTGCCCGCGGCTCCAGAGGAGGGCAGCAGCGAATTGGAGGAGCAGCCGCCAAACGGCACGCCCGTCTATGTGGCTGGTTGGGGCGAGCAGGCGGATGGTTCATCCAACTTCAAGCTACAGAAGTCCAACCTGAACACGTTAAGCAAGCCACAATGTGAACTATCCGCTGGCTATGGCTACGACTCTGTCCTGTGCCTGTCCAGAGCCGAGAAGCAGGGCGTCTGCCGCGGCGACGCTGGAGCCGCTGTCGTTGATGACGACAATGTGCTATTGGGCGTGGTTAGCTTCTTCTGGGGCAACTGTGGCACCATTTACCCCGACGTGTCCACCCGCACCTCCTACTATATCAGCTGGATTGAGGCCAATAAGAAGTAATGCAGCAGCTGGAAAATCATTACCTAATCCTTATCCCCCTCCCCCAAGCCCTTTATAATTATTTTTTTGATATTTTTTTCTTGTGCAATAAGCTGAGTGAAGTGTAAAAACCAAAAAGAAAAACAAAAAAAAAGTAGCGCGTGGTTTTTTTTCTATTGCCAATTTACGATAATTTTATAGGCTTTGGGCTGGCCGGGCATTACGTCTATGAAAACTAAACAATGTCCGATCCATTTATAGGGCCCCATAAATTCCAATTGGCCATATCAGAAGGTATTTAACGGGCCAACCGATTGTATCGCATAGTACATATGTATGTTCTATATGGGTCTATAGATAGCGTTAGTTTACTGCAAATTGGATCGAACAAAGGTGCCGTATTTTTCGAGCCACTCGAATTGATAGCCAGCGATCGACAGATATGGCCAATTTCGATTTCGTGGAAAGGAGAGCCCCGCCACCATCTATAGATTAAAGAGAATGGTCAGTTGCCAAAATTCGAGTCATCGATTACTCACTGTTCCACGCTTTATCTATATACATACATATGTATATATTGTTTTTATGCCAGATCAGACCAATTGAAAAAGCAAGTTATAAACAGATCAATTTTAGTTTTGCCCGAAATATTAAGTTACACCTTAATGGGATTTGCACATAAACATTTAAATGAGAATAAAGTTGATGAGATTTAAAGTTTTCCCCTCATTTTCGAAAATTAATGTGGCTTTCTACAACGAAAAACAATAAATATTGTTCTTTCCTCCACCTAAAGTTTGCCTGATCGATTTGTTGATGCTCTTACTATATGTTATCTATACAATATGATATGAAGAAGAATATCGGCCAGTTTTGCACGGTTCATGGCTTGAACCAGCTGAATACCATTTAGGTTCGGCTCGTGAACCTGCTGCTTAAAGACTTCTTTAAGCGTTTTTATACCCTGAACCTATTAAAATTGAGTAAAAAGGGATAAATTATGTGTGCAATCGTATGTGACAGGCAGAAGGAAGCATCTCCGACCCCATAAAGTATATATATTCTTGATCAGCATCAACAGCCGGGTCGATCTAGCCATGTCCATCTGTCTGTCCGTCCATGTAGATCTTTAGCTGTAGGTCCTCCTAGTAATCGATTAGAAACGATATCGATATGTGGCTTCTAGCATAGTATAAACAGATGAGGTATCTTGCAAGGAAGGAGATGTGTCAGGGTATCCCCTAGTCGTGCACTCCCGACTAGAGCTTTCTTACTAGTTTATTTTGAAAAAGTTTTGTAAAAGTAAATTCCAGTCTTGAATCGGTTCGAATCAATCCGATTTGTCTAGGCAGAAGCAGTCTTAAACTCTTTATGCTTAGAGACTAAATACGTTTTACGTTAAACGAAAGAGCATGATAAATATGTATTCCTATTGACCCCAGTCCCATGTTTACTATACCCATTACGAGCATTTCTTGTCTATCTTGTCTATCTATTGACTGATGTCACTTTTAAAATCGAAAAACCCACCTGCCCCCTCCCCGTGCTGCCCTCCTTTATATTGGCCAATAATGTGGCAAATTTATTGCCAGAATAATAACAATAACAGTTGAAATTAGCTGCTGACCATGATAAGATTAGATTTAGTGGCCAGCCAAAAGCCATGCGATAAGTCGCCAAAGCGGGCAAAGGCTTTCCATTGAGCTCTTCACTTGGCGGCATTTGCGCTGCGCATTCAGAATCGACTTCAACAGGCCCGAGTAGCCAGTTTTTCCGAGCTTAAAAAGTATATTAAGGAATAGGAACAGTTGGCAGCTGAAGATGAACATAATGCAAATACTGGGCGCTCCGCTGCTGCTGCTGCTGCTTGGATTGGTCACAGCCATTGAGGGTGCGCCGCAGGGGCAGGGGCGCATTCTGGGCGGCGAGGAGGCGCTGACCACAGCGGCACCTTACGCAGTGTCCCTGCGCATCGACAACGCGCACGTGTGCGGCGCCAGCATTGTGTCGGAGACACAACTGCTGACCGCCGCCCATTGCGTCTATCGGGATGGCAAACAGTAAGTCACATTACGACAACGCTTGGTGTACTCCAGTTAAGCTAACATCATTTTTGGACTTTCGCCAGGATCGATGTCAGCCGCTTGTCGTGCCGCGTGGGCAGCACCAATCAATACGCAGGTGGTCGTATTGTTACCGTTGCTGCCGTCACGCCACATCCGGACTACAACAAGCTGGACAACAATCTGGCCATCATAACGCTGAGCAGTCCGCTTGTGTTTACGGAACGCATCCAACCCATAGAGCTGGTCGATCAGAGCGAGCCGCTGCCCGAGGATGGCGCTGTGGTCAGCGTAGCCGGCTGGGGCACCACCGTCGATGGCATTGCCTCCTTTAAGATACGTGAGCTGGACTTGCAGCTCGCCACGAGCGCGGCTTGCCTGGATGCGTACAGTGAGCTTGAAGCCACCAAAGGCTTTTGCCTGGCCCATGCCCTCAAGGAGGGCACCTGCTATGGCGACGGCGGCGGCGCAGCTGTCTACCAGGGCAAGCTGCTGGGCGTTAGTAATTTCGTGGTGGGCGCCTGCGGCTCTCGGTATCCGGATGTCTTTGTGCGCATTTCCGGCTACCATGACTGGCTGCTGCAGCAGCTGCAGAATTAGCTTAACCAAGCCCAAACCCATTCGATCGATACACAGATGAAATACATGCCTTTATATAACCACAAGATATGTATATTGAAGATGTTAGCCCATATTTGGATATAGTTTGGTTTTACCGATCAATTAATTACCTGATAAGTGTACGTTGATAGTGCTCATGTTTCGCACCGAGCACTATGATGTCATAAACTAACATTTATGTATATATATATAACCACACGATAAACGGCTTTAGTTTCAATCGAGTTTTATGTCCAAGCACTTTATGTAAGAGTCATAGCTGGGAAACTAAGCTTCTCATATGGTATTTGCCAATTCCACCATCAAAGGTGAAATCAAGTAAGAATGCTCTACTCGGGAAAGCACGACTAGTGGGTACCCTGAACCATCTCCTTCCGTGAAAGATACCTCATCTGTATATACTATTCTAGAAGCTACATGTAGAGTTTGCTGGATCTAGCTCTTATTATTTACCAATATTGCTCAAAAAACCGGATTTTGATATCGATTCTTATCGATTACTTGAACACTGGATAGCATTTTTCGAATAAAGGAGGAGGACCTACAGCTAAGATTTCAAGTCTGTAGTTCTTATAGGTTCTGAGATCCTCGTGTTCATACATACGAACAGACGGACGGACAGACGAACATGCCTAGATCGACCCGGCTGTTGATGCTGATCAAGAATATATATACTTTATGGGGTTGGAGATGCTTCCTTCTGCCTGTTACATACATTTGCACAAATACATTATACCCTTTTAACCCATTTTTAATGGGTTCAGGGTATAAAAATAGGTGATAACTGACACATGGTTCAATGGAAACTGATCACCAGCTTCCAGAATACCAGCTACCACCCACATATAGATAACATATGTGTGGACGGACACATTGGTAGGTTAAATCCTGGGCAGACATAAAAGCTTTTCGCATGAGATTTGTCTAAAATCTCATTTCAATAACATTTCTAAGCAGTTTTTAACTATTGAACTTTATAGATATATATATTTGTACATTAAAAGTTTTTAGTGTGCAATATACGGGCAGGATTGAAAAGTGTATGCCAGCTGATAAACATAGGCCCTTGCCTAAAATCATCGTAAAATATGACATATAGTCCAAAGTTCATAGGCGTATGACGATGACTAAGCCATATCAACTTTGTATTTATTTTTGCAATCAATTTCATAAAGTCAGTTCATAATTTGTAAATCACAATTTGGCACTGCGTTATATTTATTAATAGAGTCCATAATTTAACTGCCATAATCGCAAGGCCTTAGGATCAGACAAGACAAGAGATAAAGTGGATAGATTTGATACTGCTTTGCAGATATATTGGCAGAATTGCGAACCTCTTTTTACCGTAAATTCCTATGGCAGGCTTATAATATATAGTATGTAGCTCTAAGACTACGAGACCCGTATGTATTGAAATATATGGAAGAAGAGACAAATATTGTTATAGCGCCTTGTCTGTTAATACTTGATACTTAATAGGACAGAGATGTGTATTTCTCACAAACTAATAGTACTCTCTACGTATAGGTTAGTGAAGCCCTCATACATAGCGAAACGAGCTGGAAGAGAGATATGATAGATTTATTGACAACATTGTCATTTTTCTAACAACCAATTGGATCCTTAAGCATTCAAATATTCTGAAAATGTTTTATTGGATTTTTGACTTGAAAAGCTTTTGTTATAGTTGGCCAATCCTTAGCTTTTTATAGAGGACTAAACACAGCTCTCTTAAAAGTTTCTCACGTCGAGTCAAGGTCAAGAAACCTAGATCCAATATATATCCAAGCAATTATAGGATTTGAGATCACGACGACACGATTCCCAATTTGTAATCTATACAATAAAACCCCATTATTTAAGAAATATACCCAAATTCAACGATTTTCAACGTTTCTTCTGATCTGTTTACGGACCACTTAGTTGAAATATCAGCATAAGTGTTTAGTTCAATTCGGGAGAAATATATATGCATATAAATACGTAATAGAGTAAAGGGAGGCATACACATGTATGTATATTAAAGAAAAGATTGTTTAAGATCCATCAACGCTGTCGTCTGCGAAAATCTAGATTATATTAAAGTATTTATGGAAAGCCATAACAACTTAGTAAGTACTAGCTAACTGATGAAGCACAAAATCGATCTATAATCAATTGCATCAAGTGCGGAGAGATTTTTACTTTGATAAGATGTTATGTGGAGGGCCTTCAAATTACCCAGAATTCAAGCAAAGCTTCCATAATATATCACAGCTGAAAGGCCAAGCAGTAAAAACTAAATTTATTGCTAGGGGTAAACCCCTTCATGGTTAAGCTCCAACAATCAGCGATAGTTAGACGGATTACCTTACCCTTGCTGAGGATATTATAATGTTGTCACAATGTATGTAACACTTAGAGCGAGAATCAACTGACACTAAAAACCCTATATATATATATATATATATATATATGCTTGATCAGTGAAGACGATATAGTCCTCAGCCTTAAAGATATATCTGTTACAAATCCTTACAAAATAAACATCTGTTAAAATCTCCCAAATCGATGCACGATATAATAAAGTTGACATCGGGCATCTTCGGAAAATTCAGTATCAAAAACTTCTTTGTTTTTCATAATATTGTGACCAAACTTGGCATTTAAGAGCTTCACTGTAAGAGGCTTAACATTTGACCAAAATCTTCCCGTCATCGGACGAGTATATCATAAAACTTTTTGCGAAAAATCGGGAAAATCGCTGAGTTATTGAACAACTTTTGTTATTCAAGATATCTTAATATATACAACGAGGTTCGCTTCCTCCCGAGATGTCTGCAAATCGGGCTACTATATCATATGCTCCCTATGTTCCAACCAAATCAAAGTCCCAATGAAAACCCGTCTAATCCACATGTCCGCAAGGGTATTTAATCTTCGGCATGCCGTTCTGTCCTGTTTGCCTTTCCTTTGCTTTTGGTAGGTTTTTTTAAACTAATTTCGAAACGGTTATAACAGGGCCTATCAATGATTCGGAGCTCTTAATCTTAATCGACGGAATTGTCCGATGTGCAGGGAGAAGCCCAAATCGCTGCTCAAGTGCTCAAGGGGAGATTACGGATCCATACGGATTGAGCGATAAGATATAGACACAGGGCAGCATTCATGGCATAAATAGACCAACTAATCCGCTTTCGGGTGGCACTTGCAAAACATCGCCATGCTGAGAACTCTGGTATTTGCCTGTGCGGCTCTGGCACTGGCCTCGGCCGCTCCACGGTCGCTGCAGGGACGCGTGGTTGGTGGTGCGGATGCGACAATTGGACAGTTCCCGCATCAGATCTCGCTGCGCTACACGGGCTCGCATATTTGCGGCGGCTCCATTATATCACGGGAATACATACTGACCGCAGCGCACTGCGTCACCGATGAATTGGCCAATGGCACCATGGTCGTGTGAGTAGTCCAAATCGTTTGCTATTCCACATAATCCTAATCCGAATCCTAATCCCCACAGCACGCCGGCCAGCGTGCTAAGCATCCGCGCCGGCAGCCTAGACCGCTTCAGTGGGGGCATGCTCGTCAATGTGGCGGAAGTGCTTGTCCATGAGGATTACAACAGCTTTTGGAATGATGTGGCGCTGCTGAGGCTGGAGAAGGCGCTCGTATATTCCAGCCAGATACGCGCCATTCCACTGGCCAGCGTGGAGACACCTGTGGCCAGCCAGGTGATCATCTCCGGCTGGGGCTTGCTAAGCACCAATGGCGATCTGCCCCGCCAGATGCAGTGGAACACGCTCAACTCCATATCGAGGCTCAGCTGCATCACCGCCATCGGCGTCTACAGGGAGAGCATGCTCTGCCTGGCGCACGAGCAGGGCAACGGCGCCTGCAATGGCGACTCCGGCGGCCCGGCCATTTTTAATGGCGAGATCGTTGGCGTTGCCGGGTTCGTCGTTGATGGATGCGGCTCCGCCAATCCCGATGGCTATGCCAAGGTATTCTACCATCGCGAATGGATTATCAAGCATGCCCATTTGTAAATCAATCGACAAATAAACTCATTTAAAAGGACAAGAGTTAATTGATTATTAGATTAACTTAAACTTCCACTTCTGTGCTTCCAAAAACGAGAACATTGTTCGTATCTTCAAGAGCTTTTCAGTTTGACGATCCTCCTGCTCGATCTCATGATCTATGAGTTTTTTTAAGGCACCATTTTTATATCCTTAACCCATTGAAAATGGGTAAAAAGGGTATAATGTTTTTTTGCAAATGTAAAAGTGTATATAACAGATAAAAGAAAGCATCTCCAACCCCATAAAGTATTATATTCTTGATCATCATCAAAAGCCGAGTCGGTCTAGCCATGTTCGTCTTTCTGTCCGTATGTATGAACGCGAGGATCTCAGAACCTATAAGAGCAAGAGACTTGAAATTTTAGCTGTAGGTCCTCCTAGTGCCTGCGCAGATCGAGTTTGCTTCCGATATTCGATTACTTGCCCCGTTTCCAAGTAATCGATAAAAATCGATATCGAAATCCTATTTTTTGAGCAATTTAGGTAAATGATAAAAGCTAGAGCCATCAAACTTGACATGTAGCTTCTAGAATAGTATATACAGATGAGGTATCTATCAAAGAAGGAGATGGATCAGGGTATTCCCTAGTCGTGCACTCCCGGGAAGAGCTTTCTTGCTTGTTACGAGCAGTTTTAGTAAACATGAACGTCAATTAATAAAAAAGACTGGAACACTTTCAGAAACTATATTTCAAACGTTAAAATGTGATGCATTGTAATGTGTGGCTGTGAGCACGTGTCTGGGTAGCTTGACGGTCTTCTGGGTAATTAAGGTGCCGTCATTTGCGAGGCTGATAAGAGCCATAGAACCCAGCCAGAAGTGAGACATCTAAAGGGGCTTTTTGACTTGGCCGATTGAAGGGACTGTTGATGATGATGATGATGGGCTGCCCGATTGCCATAAAAGAGCGCAGCACTGTGCCGTTGCGCACACATGCCAAACGGGAAGTCAAGCCAATGGAGCTGCTAACGAACCTATTGATACTTCTGCTGAGCGGAATGGCGCTAGGTGAAGAGAGAGAGACAACCAGGCAGCCGGTCTCTATACGGCCGCGCATTGTGGGAGGCAGGCGTGCCCAGGCGGGCCAGTTCAAGCATCAGGTGTCGCTGCGCTACTTTGGCAACCACATTTGCGGAGCATCGATCATATCGCCCGATCATGTGCTGACTGCGGCGCACTGCGTCAAGTTCGGTCAAGATGTGTAAGTGCATCTCTGAAAAGATTCCATTCCCCATAAGAACCTTAGCTCACCTAAGAACCCCAATACCCTACAGCACAGCCCCATCCAGGCTGGCGGTACAGGCGGGCAGCCTGCAGCTCAACAGCTATGCGACCTTTGTGGACGTGGCCGCCGTCAAGGTGCATCCCCAATACGGTAATGGCGGACAGGGCTACGATATTGCCGTGTTGCGTCTGCGTGAGCCGATCAGCTTCAATGTGAACATCTCGGCCATTGAGCTGGCTGAATCAGATCCGCCGACCAATTCGATTGTGGATATTTCCGGTTGGGGTGCCATCTATCACGGCGGGCCCATCTCCAACGATCTGCTCTATGTGCAGGTGCGCAGCATTTCCCGTTCCGAATGCACCAGTCGCTACATGACCCGCCTGCCAGAGACGACCATGTGCCTGCTGCATGGCGCCAATCTGGGCGCCTGCCATGGCGACTCTGGTGGACCAGCTGTCTTTGGGGGTCGCCTCGTCGGCGTCGCCAGCTTTGTGTTGGGCGGCTGCGGGCGCGAAGCGCCCGATGGCTACGAGCGCGTCGCCGCCCTACGCAGCTGGATAAAGAGCAATGCAGAGCCCGTAGCGCGTCCAAACTAACCGAGTCTAACAGCGTCTAACGCAATTTTTTTTTCGCAGCTTGTGCATTCCAAAATAAAATATTGATTAACCCGAAGAATTATCTAGGATTCTTAATTTGTTCAATACTATTATTATTTACCAAAATTTCCCTCAAAAAACTTATTTGGACCTACAGCTAAAAATTCAACTTTCTCTAGCTCTTATAGTTTCTGATATCCTTTCGTTCATACATATGTACGGACAGACACACAGAAAATTCCGTTAAAAATTGCCTAACGATAACAGACTGAAGGACTGATTAATTGATTGACTGATTGAATGTTGGTGCTGGGGAGATCTTTTCTCTAGTCGGCCTCAAATTCATTTTAACAGCTGCTTATTGTAAGATGTAGAGATGTATCTCTATATATAAAACTGTTTGTCCTGACTGGCTGAATGACTGACTGACTGATTGACTGACTGAATGACTGACTGACTGATTGATTGGTCAAGGTGATCAACGCACAGCCCAAGCCGTGAGAGCTAGGAAGCTGAAATTTGCACTTTAGATACCTTATGTGCACGTTAAGACGGGGTTTCGAAAACCCCCTTTCCACTCGCAGATGTGGAAAAATTGCGAAAAATGTTTGTATGATTCTTTTTTGTTAAACATCGGATCGGCCTCAAGCTCATTTTCAAAGAGCTTTGCTGAAATTCATTTGAGGGGTGTTTCGCACTTTTTTGGAAAATCCATCCCTCCTTGGTGGAAATGGAGGTCAAAGATCTGGTGAGCTTAAGCTCAATTTCATTTCCAAGGATCCATTAGAAAAATCATTTGAGCCCTGTTTCACATTTTTTGCAGAATCAAAGCCTCCTCGATAAAAATTGCAATTCAGATATTTTAATGAACTTAATGAATACGTGTTTCAACGAAAATTTTGGAAAATTCCATTCGCAACAGTGGTAAATTGGCGGAAAGCGTTTGTGTGAAAGTTGTTTGTTTACCGTCCGATCAGTTTGAAAATCATTATTAAAACTTTTTGACAGCATTTATTTTCTACGTGCCACGGGCAAGGCCGGGCTATACCTAGCCGGGCTAGTACTATGTTATGCTAATAAAATGAACTAGTATGTTCTGACCGTGGGAGCTCTTCGACAATAAAGCTTCATAAGGCTTCATCAATGTATAATTTGTGTGTCGGCATTCATTGGATCCGTGTTAATAAATACGATTCGAGTATAGATATATCTCTTTTGGCGTTGTATTTAGTATAAAGATGTATATTGTATTGAGAAAACGTTGAAACTTTCGCAAAATTCCGCAAGAGAGATTGTGGAACAACTCGTTCGCAATGGGGACACATTTAATACTCTGGCTCACAAAACGACAGAGATGAAATTAATTGTAGTTTTAATTTAGTTGCTCTCCGCAAATATTTCGATAAACCCCAAAACCTATCAAATCGGCTTGATAGGTTTCATGCCATGATAAAGAGCATTGCGCAGTCGGATATTGCCCAAATTTGGTGGTGATGACTTCCTCAAAATGTCGACTGAAACATTCGTTGGGCAACGTCCCCAAATATCGCCCCAATCGATATCTTTCACAGTTTTCGAGCTAGAGTAACCAGATTGAGATTAAAGACTACTTAGGATTCTCTCTATAGACTAATTCGGGGAAATCATTTTCATTCAGCTAGTTGCTGCTTTTAAGTAATTATTGAGCATTACGCAGTCGGTTGCATCCGACTGAAACATTTGCACTCGTTTTAGATTACTTTTGACAATAAAATGAAAATTAACTGAAAACGGTTTTAATTTGACGGCAAGCTTTCGTTCGAGAAATTCGTTCTGTGTGTGTGAATCACGGGTTTCCAACTTCCGCTTGCGTTTTGCCAGCTGAGCCAAATTGAAAGCGCAGGTTCTCGTTTGGAGCATTTGGTTGGGTTAACAGAGCGTGGCTGTCTAACCATTAACTCGACCCTTTGACCCGGACCCCGATATCGAGAGACACCAACCAGCAGCAAGCACTTCAATTGTCGACCACCGACCCCGCATTATGCTATATCCATAGGCCGCAATTTGTGTGTCTGCCAGTGAAAGTGAAAACTTGACTGTTGCTGTTTTTTCAGTAATTTTCCATTTTGTTATTTTTGTTTTTCCGTTTTTCTGTATTTCTGTTTTTTTTTTTAGTTTAATGAAATTTTCTGCTGTTCGTTTTTCAGGCATTACAAGCCACTTAGCCAGGCGCCGCCCCCTTCTCGGTCCACGGACTCTGCTTTGGTTTTCATTTAACTTGTCTCACACGTTCAAGTGCCGCTTCATCGTCGCTGGGCTTAGAGCTTTTTCCCAGACCCCTCCCTCTGTCAGCGTCCCCCCATCCCGTCCCCACTCCGTCCGCATTCACGCAATTATCGTACGCCAGTTCGGCCGCATCTCAGTCAACTGGAAAATGCGGCGTACCAGGCAATTGACGTGCTGCAAGTCATCGAACTCTGGAGTCGGGCGGAGCGCGTCGCTTGCTTATCGGCCGGCCATAGATAATAGAGCCATAAAGCCAAGGTCCGTCCCTGACCCAAGCAGGAGCTGCGCAAACAACACTGTCCAACAAGAAACGACGCCAAGCAGTGTGTTCAATTTCTTTCAGCATTAGGTTAAGTTCAAACTTTGTGTTTCAATTATTTTCAGCAGAGCGCAAGCCCAAAACATTGTCGTCGGTTCGGTTAACGGTTCGAACCAGCTTCCAGCAGAATTCGCTAAATTTGATCTCAGGCCACAAAAAAGCATTTACTATATATGATTAGATTAATCCATTGCACGTTATTCAAGCTTTTGGAGTTGCGGTTCGATTTAAGCTAGGTTTCGGTTCAGCTTTTTAATGGGCAGCTTCGCGGGTTCGAAGAGGTTCAGTTTTTAGCCTTGATTTTGTTTACGGTCTGGGAGAGTATAGCCAAGATAAGCCAGAGATAATCTCTGATAATCTGGGCAAGCAGTAATTGATTTGGGTGCCTTTTTTGTAGAGTGGCATCGCACAGGCAATTCGAGTAGGAAAAACTTTATGCTGCCAATGCACTTGTTCAGACTTGTTTAGCGGCCAGCCGCTCAATTTCACCTGTGCCACTTTGACGACGAAAACAAATTTCATGGATTTGGATGTGATTCGCATGTGACGTGGAGGTGGAGCTACAAACGCCGTTGGTTTTGTCTCGATTGAATTTTGATTGCCATGGAAAGTAATCAAAATTGGAAGCGCAATCGCTGCCCCTCCCCACCCCACCCCATCCCCTGAGCCAAGCTGTGCAGCCGAGTTGCAAGAAATGAAATGGAATAAGTAACTTTTTTTAATGCATATGGGATGAGAGGCGGGCGGGTTGCGGGTCGTAAAAGAAATCCCAAAAGCAAGCGACGATCAAGAGCATATGAACACTTGATAACGGGTTTCGGAATCCGGCCGCAGCCAACGTCGGCGTCAGCGTCAGCGTCTCCGTCAGCGTCGACAACAGCAGAGAAAGAGTCGTTGCACAGACTAGAGTCGAAAAAAGAGACCAGACCCCAGACCCCAGAGACCAAGTTAACCCACTAACCTTGTTACTGCTTCTGTCTGTACCCCTTCTGTACCCCTTCTGCCCATGCTTATGTCTCTCTTTCTCTCTCATGTTTTGGTCGTATTGAAAGTTGCTGTCAAGTTCAATGCTGCGGCTGCGGCTGCGGCGGCGACCATGACGGAAGCGTCTGCGTTAGCGTCATGGCAGAGAAAGCCGAGCAAAAAGGACATGATGCGGAGAGAGTGACGTCGACAGAGACATGCGCAGTTGTTTACTGGGTTAGTAGTAAGAGTGTGTACACACACGTGTATGCTGCGTAACTGTGGGTGTGGGTGGCTTGCAGACTCTCGTTTATATAACAACAATAAACTGCATGCCGTTGTTGTCTACGTCGCTTGCATTGACCTTCACCTTGGCAGTGGCAGTGGTAGTGACAGTGGCAACGTAGACGACGACCTTGCCTCAGCCTCTGCCTCTGCCCCTGCCATTGCCATTGCCATTGCTTCGGTCACGGCCGCGGTCAGGACGCTGTTAGCCTTGATCTTCAATGTGCACGTGCGCACACATTGGTTAAGTAAGATTCAGTTTTTTTAAATTTATTTTGTATCAATTCAATTACCTGTTCTGTGATTTATAATCGGCTGTGGTGCCGTTGTTATTCTTAATGATGCTGCTGCTGCGTCGTCAGCGTCTGTTTCAGTGGCGACAAAAGGCTGCAAAAGAATTTGCATAAAATACAATCAGCTTTCAATTCAACGTTCGCTCTTGCCGGGCTTCAATTTCTTTGCACACTTTCTGTCGCCAAAAAAAAAAAACAAAAATAAACCACAACAAACAATAATAAAAAAAAAAACAAACAATGCAAATCGAAATTCTTGGGCGACAAAAAAGTTTCTCTTTGTGCCTACGCAATAGGCGGTTTAATTAGCACGCACCGCACACGCACTGAGGCCATAAAGCAACAATGGACAATGGGAATGGGAACGGGAATACGAATGGGAATGAGAACAACAAAACAACAACAACAGTTAGTATGGCTTTAAGGAAGCGTCTTGAATTTTAGTCGTTGCTTCTTACTTTCGAGCAATGCGCTGCGAGTTTTGGGCGGAGCGAGAAAGACAGAGAGAGTGCCAGAGAGCTAGTATAACGCGTCCGTTAGCAAGCGCCGTTAAAGTTCGACTGACAGGCGTGTGCTTTAAGCCAGAGGCATTGACGCTGACTTTGACGCTGGCAGAGCGGTAGCAGCAACAACAGCAGCGGCAGCAGCATCGGGCGCATCCCAGTGCTAGTGCCGCCAATTGGTGGCACAGAGCTTTGGGCACTGCTTAAGTTTCTACACAGCACAATTTTCACACCTTTGTTTCATCGCATTTCCAACTTCACAGCCAAATTGAATTTCTGCCCAGCTTAAGCAGGCACGTTTAAAATGCGCGCCTAAATTTATAGCAAACAGCATGCGCATGGCTGCAGGCACAAATGCAGGGTTGCTTACGCCATCATGGTGTTAACAGAATGATCGATTTATTCTAATTAGCAACTTTTAATTTGTTCCGCATTGGATTAACACTATTAATTTAGAGCTTATGAATGGCGCATTCAGAAGAGGAAAGGAATGGAAATATTGGATTGCAAGTATAACCTATAATATATAATATCTAATATCTTGTACAAGACTTCACATATTTTCAAATATTTATTGAATTAAATACCAGTCAGATCACGTGCGAAATATAAAATATCTCGACTTTGTGCACCATTGCAAAAAAAATGTTTTTTTTATTTCGCTAGACTTTTATCTTTCCCTGTGCTTGTCTTCTAAGTGTGAAGCTGACTGCGCCTTTATAATTTAGATCATATACGAATTGAATGCAACAAGTAACGGATTCCAAAATGATAATGTCGAATTTTGTTTAAATGCAATAAGAACAACTCTGTAAATAAGCTGTTAGCAGCTAATCGGTATATCGATAGGCGAATATCGGTCCGGTTAACTGGCAACAATTGCAGGCAGTTCGCCGCTATTCGTATTTGTAGGCCAAACCTCCGATTGTGATGCAATTGTTGTTTTAGACGAGAAAGTGAAAGTCTCGCCCAACTCTCTATTGACAAACATTTAACTTGGCTGTTATCAAAACAACTTCACACACTTCTCTGTGTGTGGAGTCAGTGGAGAACTGACGATAACGGAGCTGGTGCTGGTGCTGGTGTTGCTGCTGCTGCTGTTGCTGTTGGTGTAACGCGTTCCAAAAGGTCAACGACAAGAACAACAACAACGGCAAACCTACAAGGAAAACAACACGCGATCCAACGAGGGCCCATGTGCACGCGACTTAAAAGTTGCGCGCGTAACTGGGCAAGGCCAGTTTAACCTAAAAGCACGCACAATCCCAAAGTATTCCAGAGTAAACTGAGGCATGAATCGCCTCACGCCGACAGGATGGAGCATAGTGCCGTTTCGGGTCTCTACCACGACAAAAGTGAGTTGAGTCTTCTGTTTTGTGCAATCAGTTAATATTGGCATCGCTTCCAATTCCACGTGCGCAGGTTGTGCTCTTCTCGCTGACAGCTGGCGTGGCGTTGATGGGCGTCCTGTCGCGGTTTTTGCGGCGCCGGAAGCCGCCGCGTCCTATGCGACGCCCACGAAAATACACTGGACGGCGAACTCGGAACAGCATGCGAAGTCCCAACGATTTGACTTCAGTGGCCGGCTCAAAGGCATCAGCGCGGTCGGGCAGCCCCGTCGGCTCAACAGTCGCCTACTCGGATCGACTGTCACTTGCCTCGGGCTCCATTGGCGCGGGCGGAGCACAGAATCAGACCACGGTTGTCGGCATTGGCGCTGGCGTTGTACCACTGCTGACGGCCCAGCAACTGGGCGTGATGGGCATGGAGGCGCTGGACACAGTAATCAACTTCTGGGAGGACGCGCTGGCAGCGCACTATTCGCCCGGGGGTGTGCCTGCCTCGCTGACAACGGCCGAGGACTCGGAGTTCTGTCGAGAGATACAGAATTTGCTGGAAATGTCGTATACGCTGCAGGAGCAGAGCGAACTCCTTTTCCTTGATCAGCGCTCGGTGCTCTTTCGCGAGGAACATTCCATAGACGAGGCCGAGGAGGATGGAGGAGCTGCCGCCGGGGACGGTGGTGATGATGATCGACACTCGCGCAAATCTGGCAGCGTGCTAAGCCGCGCCGGCTCCGATCCCAATTTCGATTCCGCGGAGAGCTTCGCCTCGGCCCTGGACCAAGTGGCCGATCTTCGCGAGTTTGACGGCTTCATTGAGACGGCGTATGAAGAGTATCCGCTGTTTCAGAATGCGCTCAAACATCACGATGAGTACACAGTGCCATGCCGGACGATACGCGCCGAATTGATGCACTGCAGCAGCGATACCGAATACTTGGCTAAGCTCCATTGCGTCCGACTCGCCTTTCAATATCTATTCAAGGATGCAGCCGTGGGCCAATGGATCTGCGATGCGGGCAGGCAAATACTAACAGATCTGCTGTGCCTGGGCGATAAGGACACCAAAGAGTTTCTCGTCGGCTACGAGGATATGGTCAACTTTCTGCATGAGCCCAGCAACTGGCCGTGCATCCAAATGGAACTGGAACAGCGAAACGTCAAGGCGATGACATTCTATGATATTTGCCTTGACTTTATCATACTGGACTCGTTCCGGGATTTGGATGCGCCACCAGCCAGCGTCACAGCCGTTGTCCAAAATCGCTGGCTTTCTAATGGCTTCAAGGAAACGGTATGCAAAATTGAAAAGAAAAAATTGAATGAAATGACACTATAAATTGAATCTGCTAACAGTTAACAGAAGATTAACAGAAGTGAACATCAATAGAAGTCAGTTTTTAACACTGACATTAACACTGAAAAAAGAAGAAGCTTAATTGAGTCTCGTAACTGTTTGCCGTTACTAAACTGCCCAGCTCGACAAAATGCTAAATTGCCACAAGAGCCAATGCATGTCAAATGCGGTGTAATAAGAACACAAACTCGTAGAGACATCAAGAGAAAACTGTGCTAAACATATCAATGCAAACGCATTGAGTATTGAGTATTTAGTACTTAACGGCACGAACTAAAGCCAAAGTGTATTGTCGAGAAGATAAGCAGAGTGCTTTAAGCTTAACAGCGTTGCCACCTAAAATTACAGTCTTCGTTTCGCTTACACTCAGTTGGTAAACGCAATATTTTCATATAGAAATTCTCTTTCTTTCTTGTAGGCGCTCACGACGGCAGTCTGGTCGGTGCTGAAAGCAAAAAAACGTATGCTCAAATTTCAAAATGGATTTATGGCACACTTCTATGTCATATCGGAGCAAATATCGCCGCTGATGGCCTGGGGCTTTTTCGGTCCTAACGAGAATCTGCGCGATATTTGCCACTATTTTCGGGAGCAGTTGCTTGCATTTTTGGCCGACATCTACAGCTTCCAGAAAAGCCGCTTCACCACCATCGAGGAGTTCTCGGAGGACGTGCTGAAGCACATGCAGACGCGCGTCAACAACATTGGCGTCAAGTTCAGTCAGTAGAAAGAGGACCAAAGTGGGTGACAGTGGAGAGAGGGGGGAGAGAACGAATACAGGAGAGAAATTCATGCAGGATGTTGATATTGGGGACCCGGCCAAAGCTTCTGTTTATGTTTTGATGGCAATCAAATTCGAACTACTTTATACCACATACATGCATACGTTGACTAATTTTAAAGGCATTCACACGCTCCCATACAGACACACACACACACATGCACATTTATGATTAAGAATCGCATTAAAGTCGCCAAAAACATTTGTAAAATAAAACTGTTTACTGCCAGCAAATCAAACCAGCTGCTGGCTAGTTGGTTCTGCCTCCTCTCCGACAAGGTGGCATCTCCGATTGCAACAGCAAGTGGAGTGTATCCTCTTGCTTGGCGCGGCCAGTCGTTGCCGTCAACTCGTCGCTGCAAGATGTGCAAGGGTCTGGGCTTCAGCACCGGATTTGTGGCGCTCTGCGCATTCGTGAGTGGGACAGCTGCCAGTTGGAAGTACCTAAATATATAATTGTTCCATTAATGATGCATAGTTTTGCTGCAGATCTGCTGCTTTGGTGCGCTGCACATGCTCAATAAGATCGTGCACATCAACGAGGAGGTGGCACTGCGCACAGAGTACAAACTGTTGCCAGATGAGAGCGATCGCTGTCAGCGGACATTCATTGTCAACGGTGCAGGTAATGCGCATATCACCTGGCTGGAGCTGTTCTACATGAAATGGACGCTAGTGCTAACTATTTTCTACACATTCATTGTCATGATGCTCATACGGGCCCAATACTTGAGTCACTTCGACATTAATTTCATTACCTCCAATGCGGTGAGCACCTCATATCGCTTACACCTGAAATCCATCTCCCATAACCTTTGCCCTCTACTCAGATGATGCTCGTTGGCGGCGTCCTCTCAGTGGTCCTCTTCATTGCCACTGTCATACTGCATGAGC
This sequence comes from Drosophila kanekoi, assembly GCA_037075305.1. Taxonomy (NCBI): domain Eukaryota; kingdom Metazoa; phylum Arthropoda; class Insecta; order Diptera; family Drosophilidae; genus Drosophila; species Drosophila kanekoi. Next base: position 6,314,977 of record JBAMCE010000290.1, on the reverse strand, counting down.
GAACGCCCTTCATGGAGGTCTGGTGCAATGAGTTTATCGTTGGATTCATGTACTTCATAGCCATCAATATATGCGTGGCTGTCGTCTTTTTCCTCATCCACTCCTGTCAATATTATTTTCAATTGGAGGAGCGCGGCTTTTGAGGCAAAAGCTTTTATTTATAACTGAGATTGAAAGGGTTGCAAATGTTTCGAATTTAATTTAAGGTAAATGACACTTTTTGCAAGGCAAATCTGTAAATGTTCACAAATTAATTTATAAACATTTTTTATTATGGTCTATGAACACAATTGCTTTTGTCAGAATCCGTACGGCACGTCGAAGATTAAATACTCTATTCGACATAATGTTTAGACCTGCTTTGACCAATTGGCCAAATAATAAAGTAATCCGATCTGATTTGGTTTTTCAGATATATAGGGAAAAGTTGTTCTCATAAGAATCCAATTCTTCTTCGATTTCCCGCTCATTTTGCTAATTTTGTTCAAACAGTAGAATCCACAAAGAAAAAAACGTAGAAAGTCTGGCGAGAATGTCCAATGCTTTAGACAATGCTAAAGTATCCAAAATCCCGGGAAGACGTTTGCTTCTTCTGACAATCCTGCCCGAAAGTAGCCAAATTTTGTATAAAAAAAAAACATATAGACACGTTTATTCGAATACAATATATGCTGTTTGGTATAAAAGACAGACGGTGAGATGAAAGTAAAAATATAATGAAAATAGAACACAAAAAATATGAAATAATAAAATTAATAATATATATTGTGTATGCGTGTATGTATGTAGGTATTTAGGTAGTACGAGTGTGTAACACAATTTATTTAACAGTACAACAAAGAGACTCCTCTGTATGGCTTGTGCGGTAATTGACTATAGCTGTAGCTATATCCGATTCTGCTTCTGATTCTGATTGTGATTCTGATTCTGATTCTGCTTCTGATGATCTGTTTGTGTTAGATTTCGACGGTGCTTTGCAAAATGCCAGCGATTGTGTCGCTTAAATGCCGCGATATGAGCGATGTGCCAGGAATGCGCTTATGAAGTAGAGCACCGTATTGACCAGGCCCAGAATGGGGGCCGCCATATAGGAATCATTCCTGCCATCACGCAGCTTAATTAGCAGACAGACGGACGAGGCGAGCAGCAGTATGGCCGCAACGCTATGATAGATCAGCTCCTGTAAATCGAAAAGTATAGCAACATTTAGTTTCCGATTTGGGTTTTGGTTCAGCAATCAAGTTAAGCACTTACATAGATTGTCTTGGCGATGAGCCCGCCCGTGCTCAGCGATGTGAGGCACGCAAGGAATAAACAAAATGTCCCTATCATAAATGTGGTGGCCATCAGGAAGTGGAACAAGTCCTGCTCTCCACGATAATACGGGCTGTCATGGAACCGGATCGCCATCAGGGTCACCACAGCAATGCCAATGAGCTGCAATATGCCAATAAATGCCATTAACAAATGAACAAGTTTCAACTATTTTCAGACATCACTTACCAGCTGGAAGAGCTTGAGTATACCCGGAAAGGTCTTGATGTAGCCCGTGTTGAGCACAATGTAGGAGGTGTTGGTGGTGCTGGTGGTGGTGCGTGTTATGGTCACGGAGTGAGACATCTTGGCGGCTACTTAGACGGTGGCTGGTTAAGGTGGGTTGGTTGGGTCTAAAAGTACAGTAGAGCGAAAAGTTTATATTTAACTAGGATAATCATATGAATGCGGTTGTACTAGCAACTGTAGAAAATAAAATGTATATACAATCAAGATTGCATCAAAAATCATGTTTCTATCCTCAAGATAATCCCCTTTACTGTCAAAGAACAGCGAAAACCAAAATCATATTGTTTTTAAGCTGCGATCCTTTAAAACCCGAGTTCTTAGATAAATTATAATTTTAGAAGATTTACAGCTTCATAGGGAAGAAATGTCGTTTTCATAAAATATAAAATGTATATTGATTAATCCCAAGGGTTTTTCTATAATTAAGAAGAAATTCTATGTTTTTTATTTGCATATTTCGAATTTTGCAAATCTCAAATCATTTTTTTTTTACATTTTTACTAGCTATAGATGTTAATCTTCTCTTCATAAATATGAATTTCATTATTCCAAAACTTGTTCAGACAACTAAAATTGATTTCTTATCAGAACACTTTATGCGATATTTTATGAATAAAACTTAAATTTGTTTTCTAAATATATTTTAAAAACAATTTGTCAGTTGTGAAATTGAAGTAAGTTTATGAAAAATCTTTTAAACTACGTGGAAAATATAATATACATATTTAAAACAAGTATGAATGCTTTAGTCGGGAGTGCACGACTAGATGATACCCTAAACCATCTCCTCCCTTGAAAGATACCTCATCTCGATTTCGAAATCGATTCTTATCGATTATTTCGAAAGTTATCGAATATCGGAAACAAACTCGATCTGCGCAGGCACTAGGGTCCTTCTACAGTTAAACTTTCAAGTCTCTAGCTCTTATAGACTCTGAGATCCTTGCGTTTATACATACGGTCAGACGGACAGAGAGACGGACATGCCTAGATCGACTCGGCTGTTGATGGTGATCAAGAATATATATACTTTATGGGTTCGGAGATGCTTTCTTCTGCCTGTTACATACATTTGCACAAATACATTATACCCCTTTTGACCCATTTTTAATGGGTTCAAGGGATAAAAATATTATATGATTGCTGTTTTCTGCTAATTTTAAAAAATACCCGTTGTTTTCGTAAGTTGTCTTAAATACAAAATATATAAATATAATGAAATATATTTGAATTTCGAGTTAACTGGAAAACATATCATGCAGATCTTGTTGAATCTGACGAGATCCACTTGAACCTATCGAAAAATAATGAAGCATATATTTTTCAAAAATATCATATTTGAATAACTGTTCATACTTTTGTAATCCGAATCCCCATATAGACGAATTTGAATTGAACGCTGCAAGTGCATATTTGCACAGTTGTTACAAATCGGATGCCCTAGCCACGCCCATGCCCACACTGTTGTATTTTTGGCCATATAATTTGTTATTATTTTTTCTAAAATTAAACATTTTCAATGCCGGCCTCGCTGAGCGCCAAATGTTATTGAAACAACGCAGGAGAAGCTAGATATACGATTTACTGTCATACCGATCCTCTCTCTCTCTCTCTTTCTCTCTCTCTCTCTCTCTCCCGCTCAGACTCTAGAGAACACATCCATCCACAGACGTGTATGCATGCAATACACAGGTCTGTATTTTAGATTGTGTTTGTCGTCTATAGCCGTACAGTGACGTCATGGGCTTTATGGTCGCTGCCTTTTGTGTTTCAGCTAAATATTTCGATGGAAACATGAATTTTCTGTTCAATATATATATGTATACACATATACATATGTATATATTTGTATGTACATACATATATTCATAGGTTCATGTGTGGACATGCATGTGTCGATAAATTTTCGAAATGGGGGCGCGCGTTAAAGCGTGTGTGTGAGTGTATGTGTGTGCGTGTGTGTGGGTTTTAGGCAAGTGTTGAGCGAGTGGACGCAATTGGCGATTTCTAAAAGATCGAAAAAAATTATATATGTTTGCATATAGTATGAGTGCATATGTTTGTACTTAGTTCGAGGGACTGACATTGGCTCATCTGTACTCGTACTCATACATCTTCCCAGAAATTACAATTCTCATAGCTAATGGAGCCTATTTATGAAGAGCTTATCGCATTTCTTAACTCAGCTGCATGGCCACTGAATTGCTGCCTCATCTGCCACAAGGTCTTAATAGAGGGGGAGCCATAAGTCAGACGCGCCCAGCCACAATAATGACGCCATCCCCCATCTAGCAAACTCCATTCATTCATTGCGATGACGTAACGAATTACAAGCAATACGATTTCGAATTTCGGATTTCGGTTGCGATTCAAGCCCTACCCTCTTCCAGTTGGCAACGACGACAACAACAACAACGGCAACAACGACAACAATCAAAACAAACCGAACCACATTTTATGTTGATTAGTGAGCGGATTTCCGCTGTGCTCTCGAGGGTTGTCTTAAAAATGTGCTTTTAGTCTTTGGTTAACAACAATAACAATAACCAACAACAATAATAATGGGCAACAGGCGCCGGTTTTTTTGAAAATGATATCATGTTCGAGCTATGTACGTCTGAACGTGTATGTGCCTTGAATAGTAACAAGCAATATCAAGCGGAGCTTTTTAACAAAAACCTTTAACAAATTGACAAATTTCCTGCGTATACAAATTGATTTTTATTGCTGAGAAAAACAAAGAAACAACAAAAACAAATTGCGACAGTAAAAACTTCGTTATCAGAAACAAGCAAAAGTAAGTTAAGAAGACGATAACAGCATTTGCTGGTTGCATTTTGAGGCTGTTGTATTTTTACCGCTGCTGCACGTTATGCGATTGGCACGCAGTGAGATCATCGCTAAAAGGTCTGTTTTATTATTGACCCACTCAGTGAACCCAACATGCTCCTTGTAAAATTGATGTCATGCTTTTTATAATGTGCCACGCCCTGGAGCTTAGCACTTGCCAAATTGAATTTTAAAAAATCAGCTTATATTCTACGCGCACACAAATTGGAAAAAAAAATATCGAGCAAAACGTGTACATTGTGAATTTTTTAAATGTACACACACACACAACATGTATAGATGTTGTTTGTCTGTGAGCGTGTGTGTGTGTGATTGAATGCGCATAAAATTATATGCGATCGCTTGGTTCTTACTTTTTGGATACACGAATTGAATTCGCCGACTCTGGTCACACACACTTGTGTTTTGTATTGAAAATTCGTTTTGGCCAATGCGTTTGATATTTCGAGCTGTTGCTTTTGCGTCTTGACGCGCGTACGTTAAAAACGAAACTGAAACTACAAAAGTATTTTCAATTTCGTTTACGCCTTTTGCTTCTGCCAGCTGCCTGACCGGCTGGCCGATCCGAAGGCAGCGGCGTCAACGCAGCGCCACTATACAAAAACAAGAAGCAAACAAATCAGTAATGCCTCACAACAAGTTGTTGCTGCTGTTGTTTTTCTACAGTGGCAACGCTTCGCGTCGTGGCGACTCACTCAGCCATTCAGCGAAATGATTACAACCATGACGTCATAATGTCACAAAACAAAAAAAGCGCCAATGTCGCGCGCTTTTATTGTTATTGTTTGTGCATTTGGCCTCAACACATCCCCAGCACGCACTTACCACTATAACGGTTAATTGCTCTTTGCGTTACAATCTATTTAATGAAAAAGCGCGAGAGCAGCCGTTTCTTCTGCACTGTGCTATCATTTCTTGTGACTCACCTGTCGGAGAAAGAGAGTGTGAATGTGGGAATTGGGCGCCTAGGCAAATGGGGTGACTATGAGTAATGCAATAACTAAATATGCATGCATATATTTGTATGTGTGTGTGTGTGTGTATGCATGTGTGTGGGCACTGTTTGGATTAACTGCGCTGCTGCCGTCTCAAGGAGAGCGCGAATATTTGTATACGTATATCAAAACAAAAGTGTTCTAGTCAAGAATGGTCGGCTAGGAGATACCCTGTACCTTGCTTCAAATAACATGCTGGTTGGCAATATGATTAACAGTTTCTATATTTATCCCAAGTTCTTTAGCATATATGTATACATATACATACATACTTCAAATCGATTTTATTTTACCCAATCGATTTTGAAGTAAGTTGGAAAAAGCTATTGAAAGTTAACTTATTTTGAAAATACCCCGCCTGCTAGAAGTGAAAGACTTTTGTTTATTGATTTTTGTTTTGAAAATCGAATGTAAACATGATCTGGACATTGTATACGAGAATGTATGTACGTTAATTACAAAATTCAGGTCTGGAACTCTTGTAATCAGGTCAAAAATGTAATAATTTATAGATCCAAATTTAAACAGGGTATTTCAAATTGCTTGCATAGTTGTAGTTATCAATGCGATTCATCGTTATCAAGTACACTCAGCTATTCAGTCATTCATATCGCCTTCGGCTTACATTATTTAATATGCACATTATGAGCTGGGCGTAGCGAGTATTTGAATAATGCCAACAACAAACAGATTGTATTCATCTTCCAAAATAGCACAACAAAGCTTTTGGGCGTTGCATACTTCAAGGCGTGGAGGTTTACACAATCTGCATTCTGATGAACCCATTTACCATTTATTCGAACACACTTTCACTTGCAATTAGTATGCCAATAATTTGCATTAATAAGTAAGTAACATGTTTATACTGCCAATATACGAACATATGTATGTATTATGCAGATTAAATTTTCAAAAAGCTAGCGATATCTGTCTAAACTAGAGCTAAAAATAGTCTAGATAATCGTGAGGCTAATTGTCGAGACGAGAGAATGTATTCGATCGCCCTTGACCCATCGATCTATCGAAGAACATGTGTAAGACTAATTGCTATATTAATGAGAAAACAAATCTCTGAGGACCAACTGACATACCTACTAAATCTACCTATTGCCGTCACACGGATAACATGCAATTGTAATTTCATTTTCTAAAACTGTTGGAGAATTGTCAATTATGTTTTCGCCTATATATATTGTATATTTCACGATAAACGGGACTCCAAGTGGTAGTCGAATGTGTTTAAAGCGCAGTTTTGAATATTTGGAGACAAAAAAACATTCTTTTGGGCGATGATGCCCAATGATGAGCTTTAGAGGTATTACTATACCTATACCTTATAAGGGAGACGATAAGTAAGAAATTTCTTGAAAACCAAACAAGAATTAAATACAAGAACCCAAATTTTAGCAAACAGTTAGCTTTGAATACGGATCAAGATATGTTTAAGCTTTATGGCATCAGTTGGGGGTCCTGCTATGCTGCCATCAGCTACATCTAAGCCTGAAGGTTTATAAATATGTCAATTAAATGGATTATTAAAAGATTGCAGTTCCAATTCTCATTAATTTATTTTCATTTATTCTTGCCTTCTGGGTGTATGAAACATGAATGTATGAGTGATTCGTTTGTTTGAGGACATGCTGAGCCGCATCTCAATATTGATTGGAATTTGGCAAGTGAGGTGTAATTGTGTGTGTATGTGTGTGTGTGCTTGCGTATGTGTGTTTGTATGCATGATTGATGGCTGTTAAATGCATTTGCTTATTACAATATAATTCAAATCCTGTGATCAGTACAATTTATAAGTTTTGTTTTCGTGCTTGCGCTGCTGTGCTGTTTACATATATAGTGTATATAGACATACATGTGTTTGTTTTCTTTTTCATCTTCAGCATTCGGTTAGAATTAAGGCTAATCTTTTAATGTGTATGCTTGTATGTGTATGCGTGTGTATGTGTGCATTTATATTAGCTTTCATTGTTTTTGTTTTTTTTTTCTTTCGTTTTTTCTCTTATCGAGCTTTAGTTCAACTAGATATCATCGATAAATTTATATATGTTAATAAGGAAACATTTCTTTTTTTTTTGCTTGCATTCTTTGTTATGGCAAAGATACGTTACGAATTCTATGCGGCAGCAACGCTTAAGAACCTTAACTTTATAATAAGAGTAAAGGAGAGATACTCTATTCTTCTTCTCCTTTTGTGTTGTTGTCTCGCTCTAAATCATGTGTATGTGTTTCTTTTCCTTTTTTTTGCTTTTTTTTTTGGTAATTTTTTTTTTGCATTATGTTGCTGCTGAGGCTCTTGCCAGCTAAATTAATCGAGTCCGTCATCTACAAAGTCTGAGGACTCCTTTTTGGCCTTTGGCTCACTGCTGTTGGCAGTGGGCTTGCCCTCTGCATCGCAGAAGGGTGCGTCATCGCTGTCAGCATCAGCAGCGGTTGGATCGCCGCCTGGGAAACCGCCGCCAGGGAAGCCGCCCGGGAAGAAGTTCTTGACCAAATTGAAGATCTTCGGGTTCGAAACGTATTTGGAAATGTTAGCCGGATTGGCTAGTATATCTTGCATGGCAGCCGCCACTTCGGGATCTTTCATTTTCGACATCAAATCGCCCATATCGAAGCCTGCGGGCATGCCGCCGCCAGCACCGGGGAATGCGCCAGCGCCTGGAAAACCGCCTGCACCTGGAAAGCCTCCAGCACCCGGAAAGCCACCTGCAGTGGTTTGTTTAGCCTGCTCTTTGCGAGCCTTGCGCTGTGCACGTTGACGATCCTTGATTTTGCGCTCAGCCTGCTTGCGCTCCTGCTTAATGCGATGCTGTTCAATCTTCTTGGCATTGGGCGTCACCTCACGCAGCCACTCGTCGGCCTCCTCGTCAAAATCAAGCTTGCACGCCTGACGCAAATCCTTGGCTGCCTCCTCAAACTTGCCGAGCAGACGGTTAGCGCGTCCGCGGAACTTGTACGCCGCAGCCGAGTCACAGTTCAGCTCCAAGGCCTTGTCACAATCGCGTATGCATGCATTCGGCTTTTTCAACTTGAGGAAGGCTTGGCCGCGCTTGGCATAGAATAGCGCATTGCCCGGGTTCAGCTCAATGGCCTTAGTATAAAAGCTGATGGCTTCGTCGAATTTCTGTTCGCTGTACGCGGCGGCTGCCTGGCCGCGCAGATCGCCAGCCTGATCCATTTCCTCCTCAGTGGGTTCTTTGCTTGAATCGCCCATCGGCTGAGCCGGTTCGTTGTCGGCTTCAATGACGCCTGCGAACAGAAATTGAGGTTGGGAAGTTCACAAATGAATGAGCACGTGATTTTTTTGTAGTTTGTTTCAATGCGCTTTTAATTTACCTTCCATATCCAATTCCACATCAGACTCTGGCTCCGAAGCGCTTGCAGCCTCATCGCTTTTATCCGAATCTTCTGCATCGGCACCGGCTGCCGACTCGGCTGGCTTTGCCTTAGCCCCGGCATCACCGCCAAAGGGACATTTACTGCTGCACCCAAAGCAAATATATGTACATATACATATACATATATATATATATATATATACATTTATATATATATATATATATATATATGTATATGAAAGCGTGGTGCGCCTTTAAGAAGCGTCTAACACACACTTACCCAGCCTCCGGCATCTTGAAATTTCCCTCAGGCACCTTACCACCAAACTTTTCAACAAAATCCTTGACAAATTGCAATTGGGGCATGTTCAACACCGTGGGATTTGTATTGACAAAATCAATGAAGCCTTTCAGCTTAAGCAAATCTTCGTGTTGCATTGGCGCGGCCATTTTTCAAAAATTTCGTTAAAGTTCTCGTATGTTCTATCTACACTATTACAAATATATATGTAAAATGCGTCTCGCACAAAATGCTGAAATAAAATTTTCTCCGGTTTGTCAGTGTGACCGATTATTACAGATAGCGGTTTGACAAATAACTACATGTTATCGAGTATATTTATAAACACATAACCTACCTACATAAAGCATCGAGACTTGTTAACAGCCCTGTTAATATTCGGTTTTCTGAAAGTGTTAGGCGATATATCGATACCATTAAGTACAAGGCCCTGGTTGGAAGTTGCCATCCCTGTACGAAATACACAAAGCAAAAGTGAAAAAAGCATACAAATATAAAAAAAGTTCAATTAAAAATTGCACCCCTCCGTTGCACAATTGCATCAACGATACCAGACTGACACTGAATACATAAAGTGCCACAGATAAATCAAAATCCCGAATTGAATCAAACGCAGCAGATACAAAATATCAGAGCAGCCATTCAAAATGGCCACCAGCGAGATTTCTAGCTCGAACGAGCGGCACTACTACGCCAAGCTGGAGGCAATTAAGGATATACGGGACAAGACTCTGGCGTTGGAGAAGCTTAAGGTGCGGATTATCAAGGAGGTGAAGCTGAGCGATGACGAGGAGAAGTGCTTGGACGAATATCGAAAGGAAATGGAGCATTTGCTGGAGGAGAAGATGTCGCATGTAGAGGAGCTGCGTCAGATACACGCTGACATCAACGACATGGAGAATATTATTAAGCAGACTAAAGAGAATCAGACGCGTTCTTTCGATATGGCTAACCGCGTGTATGAGGAATACCTCGCCCTCAAGTATCAAATCGACCACATGCGGCGCGACTACCTTGGTCTCAGTCCGCTGCGTGACCTGCACGAAGAGGAGGGCAGCCCCATATCAAAAGATCGCTTTCAGACTAATTTCCTTAAAGTTGCCGCCCAGTCAGCGGCCGCTGCAGCAGCTGCGGCGGCAGCGGCAGCAGTCACACAACCCACATCTCTGGCCCGACCTCACGCACGGCATCCGCTGATGCCCGAGGCCACGGTGACGGCATTGCCGCCAAATGCAGCGGGCGCCGGTGGCGGCGGAGGCGGCTCGAATGTGCCCAGTGGAGGTGCTGGCGGGCCAGGGCATGCATTTATGCCCCCAGCACCGCCAGGCGCACCGGGCAGCGCTGGCGCTGCCGCTGCCGCAGCTGTAGCCGCAGCGCGTCTCGGCAAGAATGATTTCTCGGCACCGCCGCCGCCGCCGCCAACCACAAATCGCTTGCAGCAATCACCGTCTATTGGCATTGGGCACCATCCATCTTTTCGGTCCGACTTCAATGTGAACCTGAGGCAGCAACCGCCCCCAATGAAGTCCTGCCTGTCCTGCCATCAGCAGATCCATCGCAATGCGCCCATTTGTCCGCTGTGCAAGGCCAAGTCGCGTTCACGTAACCCCAAGAAGCCCAAAAAGAAAAATAACTAATTGCCAATACTCAATTATTTGCTTTGTATATGTTCAATCAAATTGAAATGTTAATATCTTAATGTTTTAATTTGTTTGTTGTTTTTTTTTTTATTGTCTTCGTGGTTTTATATATATTTATTTATTAACCCAGCGACGCAAAAAGGCCGCAAAATAAAAGTATTAAATTTTTTCTCATATCCATTAGCCTGTAAGCTGCTAAGAATTATAACCTCATACTTTTTGTCATCTATGCTAATTTTGCATATTATCTATAAGTTAATTCTATGTAGACATTCTACATCTAAGCGAGCGCAATTACCGTGTCAAATTAAGCCCACATTACATTTTTATACGTGTAAGCATTCAAATAAAACAACAAAACATTTTCAGTTTTATTTCTTTTCATTTCCACATTATCAAATGAATGTGGCCGTATTATCTTCTGGATTAGAATGATATGGTCAGTTTATAAACAGTCGAACGGTGTGTATTTACTTGCTCCGCTGCCCGGGAGGAAAAAATTAATATTGGATATAATTGAACTGATCAAAATACTTACATTCAGTAAATAAACTATTTTATTTGGAATATGTATATAGCAGCCACTTCTTAGCAACGATAACAAGAACAATAAATAATTTATATCTGCATGTCGAACAGAACTCAACTTTACAGAGGAAATTTCAAGTTCAAAATATCCTGAAAAAACTATTAAAAAAAACTACAGTTATATCTGTTTCCGGCAAGTGTTCGCTGTGTGCTGCCCTTAACGATCAAGACTATATATACCTTATCATTTAAATTATATGAATTATTATATTATGAAAACAAACAAATTATTATGAACTAATCAAATGATGTTTAAAATTCGATCAGCGCGCAATCATTGTTTTTGATAACCTTTTGCAACACTCTTTTCGTCGCTTTCAATACTTCTTGGAGTTTTTCAATACTATTCGTTGGAGGCTTGCCAGATTGTTTTACACTTTTAAGTCCAAATAGTGATCTGGCTTAAAGAAGTTAAGAAAACGCAACAGGCTCAGCCGGGAATGAAATGGCGCTTGCCAAAGACGAGAACTAAACGAAACGCACACAAGGTGGAGAGCGATAGAATTTTGTGTTTGTGAAATAGCGCGCACTTTTTTGTTGTTTAACATTGTAAGTTAAAACGAAGCGTTAAGAACTAATACGATTTGAACGCATCAGTGCGGTTATAACTGTTTCTGCTGCCAGTCGTCTCTGCCCACTGTTGTAATTGTTGTTGTCGTTCTCGTTGCTGTTGTTGTTGTTGCTGCGTGCACAGAATTTGTGAAAAGAGAAAGTTTGAATCGCGGCTGACTGAGTTGACTCGACTCGCACTGACTGCTGCTGCTGCTTACTGTGACAGCAGAACGAAAATTCCACTCAATAACGTAAGACACATTTAATTGAAATTGTGCTATCGCGGGTAAGTATTGAATTTCATTTCACAATTGCTAGGTTTCTTAACATTTTGCATTTACCAACACCGCAGTGAGAATATTTGTCTATACAATGGCACCAAAGGAAACTCTTGTGACCAACAACAACAACAATGGCAAGGGCTCTGGTTGTGAGTCGCTGACCAACTCAGGATCACCAGTGAAGGCAAATGGACAAGCCAAGTCGTACCGGGAGAAGAATGCACTGCCGGGCAAGAAGTCCGTTGTGATCGCTTATGTGCTGTGGCTGGTTGGCGGCATATTTGGACTGCACCACTTGTATTTGCATCGCGATCGTCACGCCTTTGTCTGGTGGTGTTCGCTTGGCGGTTACTTGGGCATTGGCTGGTTCAGTGAGCTGTTTCTTATACCCGAATATGTGCGGGATGCCAACGAGGATCCACAGTTCTTAAAAGTGTTTGTCGCAAAGCTGCAGGCCTATCCGCGACCGCCGTATTCGGCCAAGCGTTTTCTGGGTCAAATCATGATTGGATACCTGTTTGGCCAGTTGTTTAGCTCGGCCATACCGCAAGCCATTACTGCGGGCATTGATTTTGGCTGGTTACACTGGTGCATCCCGATTTTCGTATCGCTGGGCATTTGGACCGTGGGCAACATAGGACGCGAGCGCGGAGTTTTGTGGCAATGCCTTATAGGCGCAATTGTTGCCTACCCGTCACGCTATTTCATCTATGATGAGACATACTCGCTGCTCTTGACCTCGCTTGTGTCTGCGCTGGTCTTTGATACCTTCTCGAAGCAGTGGCGCCGTACACCGCCGCGCAGACGCGGTCCCACCGAACGCACTCTGAAGCTGGGCGCAGCCATTTGCATTTATTTTAGCCTGTGGGGCTCCGTGGTGCTCTTCAATGGCACCATTCGCGACGACGATGGTGGCGAAGTGCCCATACACGAGGCCCTGCAAAATTTCCTCGCCTCCGCCTGGTGGACAGACTTAAAGCAGGCCCTGTACGACACCTACACATATGCGCAGCATCATGGCTGGTTAGAGACGTGGCGTGAGGTCTTCGAGAGCATGGATGTGGATGGTGAACGCAATGCATACAAGGTACTGGGCGTCAGTGCCACCGCCTCGCAGGCAGATATTACGGCTGCCTATCGCAAACTCTCCAAAGAGAACCATCCCGACAAAGTCAAGGATGAGGCACTGCGACCCGCTGCTCACCAGCGATTCATTGAAATCCAGCAGGCCTACAGCGTGCTCAGCAAGATCAAATCCAGTCGCCGTCGCAAGAACAAACAGTTTAAGGCAGATGATGCCATTGAGCTGTAATTCCATATTTGCCTATTCAAAGTCTAAGTCTGCTACAAATGTAAGGCATTTTTTCTTCAATAACAATAATGTATTTATTTTTAATATTTAAATTTAGAATAAACCGATCCGCAGATCTTTATACACGAACATACTAATAAGCATTTAGCACTCTATTCGTGCAGCGAGCGATAACAGTTCATCTCGAACTTACCCTGACTAATTGCTTCGTGAGGTGGCCAAGAGCCAGGAAGTTGCAGCCCGCTGATAAGTACAAGGTTACTTTTGCTATTTTATACCCTTGCAGAGGGCATCATAACATCACGATTCGTCTGACTCCACTGAGTACATATGTATATATGCATGTACATATATATGTACATATATTCTAAATCAAGATCTACAGTGTAAGTTAGTACCAACTGTTGGTATAGTATTGAATCCAACCTGTTCAGCTAAATGAAAGAATCGGAAAATCGATCAAAAACTGAGCCATGCATGCGAACAGAGCAGCACGCTTTATGATTCTCAACAAGCTAAAGCATTGAAAGAGTGACAATGTGTTTAGCAACATGCAGTTGAGGGGAAAGTCGTTTCAACTAGAGCTGGGAAAATATTGAATGCACTTTTACAACAACTTGTACCCTTATCCAGGTAGCTTAGCCATTTATTTCAACTAAGCGCTAACAACTAAGATGGCATGACTGGGAGATACCCTTTGCCCAACTTCGAGTTACCGTGGCAATAATTGGATAAATGTTTTTGATATATTAGGAAAAAACTATTTTCGTATAAAAAACAACGATCATGTCAAATATTTATATTGATTTATTTATTTATATATTTTACATAATATAATGAACTACTTAATCGACTAAGAAAAAAAAAGAAAATTGTATGCATTAATATTATTTTTGTTTTGTTTTTGCTTTTTGCATTTTGTTTTTTGTTTTGATTTGATTATATTTACGTAAAACATTTAAATAAAACAAAAAAATATATGTGTGTGTGTATATTGTGCTTATGCAACATTATTAAAACAATAATAATTGCAATCGAAGGGAGGTTTTAGACAATGCATCTCCAACACGAAATTAACAAATTTTCCATTTGTTTATATGTATACATATATATTTTGTACATATATATATACACATAAGAATATACAATTTTTTTGTAGTGTTTCTTTTGTTAAGAAAAGGTTGTTAAATAAAAAAAAAAAAAAAACAGGATACAATAACTCACTTAAATTAATTTTTTAAAACATAATACTGAGCAAAAAATGTATTTATCATTTTGCATGCTATATTTTTTGCTTATGCATTTATCAAATTTGTTTTAATCGTTTGCTTTCTATATTTCTTTTGCATGTATTTTTAGTGCTTTTCTTTTCTTTTCATTTTTGTTTTTGTTTTCTTTTTCGACTGCTTAATTATAGTTATTTTTAATATTAGTTTTCGCGGCGTTTTAGTTTAGAAATTTGACTATTTTGTGACTGTGTGCACTCGTGTCTGTGTGTACGTTTGTATACATGTGCGTGTGTGTGTGTTCGTTTGTGAGTGTGGCTGGTTATCACGTTTTCTTCTTTCTTTAACTGTTTGTTGTTGTTTTGTATATAAGCAAAAAAAAAAAAAAATTGCAAAAAAAATTCATATATATATATATATTTAGATTTAATGCTAGTATTTAAAATAAAATAACAATTTAATAGGCATATTGACACACATACTGCTGCAGCATGTTGTCATTGTGCGTGGTGCTTGTGCATGCAGGCGTGTGTGTGCGTGTGTGTGCGTGTTTGTGGCTTATGTGTGTGCGTGCGTGTCTGTCTTACAGCTAAACTAACACACCGATGCTTGTAATTCACACTACGTAAAGTTAAAGGCGCCATCTGTCGTCAATTGCTATAAACTTGCAAAACTCTCTGCTAACGTTTCTTGAATATGTATGCACAAACAAAATTTGTGCATGACACGAGCACAAACACACACACAAACACTTATAAACAAACACACACGCACACAAATACACACACTCATATATATATTTATACATATATATATAAGCGCAAGTGTGTTCACTTGTGCTAGCTTATTGGCCTTTTGTGTTAAATGGATTGGGAAGGGGGAATGTACTAAGTACTACGACAACTACAACGACAAAAGTTCGGACGCGTCGCCGATTGGCGCCGACGAAATGTGTGCGCCTGCAGCTATGCAACAGCTTTTGGTGTGTGTGTGTGTGTTGTGTGTTTGAATTTACATATGCTTTACAGTTTTGCACTCGTGTTTGATTAACAGAATTGCTAACTGTTAACCGTTAACAGTGGAGCTGTTGCAGCCGCAACGACGCCGTCGGCAAAATAAACAAAAAGAACGTACAACAATTAACAAATTACGATTATTACAGGCGCGTGACTACAATATCTTCTTCAAGATCATCGAGCTCATCATCGGTCTCCTC
The DNA here is from genome assembly GCA_037075305.1 of Drosophila kanekoi. Classification (NCBI taxonomy): domain Eukaryota; kingdom Metazoa; phylum Arthropoda; class Insecta; order Diptera; family Drosophilidae; genus Drosophila; species Drosophila kanekoi. Next base: position 6,299,106 of record JBAMCE010000290.1, on the reverse strand, counting down.
GACTCCGTCCCCGAAGCCGGTATTGGCCTCTGCAGCGGCTGCAGCAGCTGCCGCAGCGGCAGCGGCCTCCTTCTCCTTCTCGGCGGCCTCGAGCTTCTCCTGCTTCTTGATCTTGCGTTGCTGTTAATGTAAGAAATACAAAATAATTAATAATAAGCCCATTTTAATTGGTTACTTTAACAGAATATACATTTAATATATTTAAGAAATAGTAGCCTAGCTTACCTTCTTTCTGTAGAGAATTTCAACAATGACATAGCCAATGCAGCCGAGCGTGAGAACCGCCAACAGAATGTAGAGCTTCATGCGGGTGCAGAGCGTTGTGGCATAGGCATAGGCGATGACAAAGCCGGCGGACTCCCAGAGGCGATAGTTAGAGAAGGCAGCCTCCTTGTTTCGCCTGAAAAGTAGACCGTAGAGACCGTTGATCTGCGTCTGCCAGACGGCGTCGCCGACACCCCACAGTCCGGACATGGCATAGAAGATGATTGGATTGTCGGGATTGGGCCGCCAGAAAAGTTCCACGGAGATGAGCGTGAAGTGAACAACAGCGCCCAGAATAATGATGGGCAAGCGTCCAATATACTTCATCACGGAGCCAAAGAGAATGGAACAGAGAGCGTTCACAACGCCAAAGCAGATCATCACGAAACCAATCTGATGGACGCCCAATGCGCAGGCGACATATGCCTGGGTAAAGTCGGCGCCAATGAAGGCCTGCTCCATGCCAATGAAGACGGTAATGGGTATGAGCAGCTGCAGATTTGGTTTCTTCATTTGACGGAACGTGGCCGACAGCAATTGGAGGCCGGACAGTTCCGCGGCCGAATTGGAGCCCTTGCGCTTCTCACCGTAGCGCTTAAGGGGGTCCAGGAAAAAGGCAATGATGCACACGGCGGCCACAATGCACGCCAGATAGATCATAGAGATCTCAAAGATCTCATTCTCTGGCGGACGCTCCAGGTTGCCATGGCCGCCGTTGCCGGTGGTGCAAAAGTTTGCGCCACAATACTGCAAATCCTCCTCTGTGATTGTGGAATTGGCACTGCTGCTGCCACCATGTGCGCCGCTGGACAGAACTGTCGAAAGGTACAGGGAGAGAAAGAGGGAGAAATAGAAAGATTAGATATCGATATCGAACCATGGTGGCTGGGATGTGCGGTGACTTACCCAAGCTGGAGATGAGATTGCCCCAAAGCTCAGCGGATTGCCAGGCCAGGAAGAAGAAGCCAAAGAAGCGCACAATAATGGCATCAACAGCTTGTTCAGTTATCTTAGCATACACCTGCCCAACCTGTGTCAGATATGTAGCCTTGGACGCCCACATGGGCGCCGCGCCCAAACCCACCAGAATGCCAGCCGGCACCAGGGTGTAGAAGCGCGGGAACAGCTGGAAGGCAATGTACGGCGCATAGCAGAGCATGCTGCAAACGAGCGTCCATTTAACCGTCAGCTTGCGAATGATCAGCGTGGGCAGGAAGATGCAAGAGACAACCAGCGCCGCATAGATGGCACTGAGCGATACTGTGCCAAGACCATCCTTTGAGTTGATCGAGGATTGCAGATTGGCCGTGCCCTAGAATTGAGGTAATCAGGCGTATGCCAATGCCAATTGGTTAGCAGGTGCATCCAAATGCATTTCTCGTTAATCAATTTCGCTTACCTGAAACGCAGTAAACTGCACCATGAACGCTATCGAGATGATTGAGATATTCTTTAATATGCGCCATTTCTCGGCCGGATTCAGCACAACTTTCTCTCGCAGCGAGGCGGTGTCGGGCTCGAAACCAGCTTTTGGCTAAAAATAAAGCAAACGTAAAGCGAAAATTAATCGTTGTTCATTAAAGATATCGGTTTAGGATGGGTGAAAAAGGGGGGAACGTGTGATATATACATAAGTATATAGTCCAACATTAGATTTGCTTCAATTCAAACTCCATTAATTGGATATTCAAGAATTCATGTTCATATTCCAATCCCTTACTGTTTCGTATTTCTTTGATCGGTTTCAAGGTATTTCATGGTCAGAAATTGATTAGTTTCATATTCTCATAAAGTCTAAAAACTATATTATTATATATATATATATATTTTTAAAACAAGATCAGAGCATAAATTCTTGAAAAATTGTGCTGTTGTATTTCAAACAGATGAAAAAAAGCTGCAGCCCAATAACAAGAATTTCTTTTACTCAAATTCGAAATACAACATTTTGGATGTTTTGAGCTCGAATCAAGCAAAATCTTCTTGAAATAAGTTAAGTGCGCTTTCGAGATGTACGTTTAGACAATTCCGAATCAAGCAGCAAGAGCTTAATTCAAGCTTCACAAAATGTTAAAAAGTAATTTCTTAGTCTTGTTTTTATTTAATTCAAGTCAAAAATTGTTTAGTTTTTCTCTCTGTGCAATGGAATTTAGAAAAATCCCTATTGTCAAAAGCTAATTTAGAATTTGTATATGGTATGTGAAAATTCCTCATAGATTTCGTAGAATCTGAACGAATGAGAATATTGTATTATTCCAAATTGAATTCTTGGAATCGAATGATAATATTGTATTGTTCTTAAGTGAATTCTTGGAATTTGATCAATTGATTGTTTTGTCTCGAAACTTTGTAATTAAGATGAGTTCTACGTCTAATATTGAACTAACATGTATTTGCAAGCGAAAGGGTATTTGCGGTGCGGCTTGGCTGCACTTTGGCTTGCCTTTCTTTGGCTGTCTTTGACAAACACACAAACACACACATACACACACACACGCACACACACACACATGGACAATCTTAATTAATTATTTATGTGTTGGCGCGTTTGCGCTTTTAGTTTCGAAAATAAAATGCGTGAATGCGCGCGTTTTTCGCGCGTTTTGTGTGCGTTCGGTGCGCGTCTTACATTGCGCATGCGCGTCGCGGTCTTTAAATGGTCATAAAAAATGCGCAAGCCACTTGCCAGATAACTGGGCACGGTCGTAGAACTGGCCGAAATCGAAATTGTGATTTTGCATGCGCTGCCGCACCGCTCAGAAGGTTACAGAGCGTTCGGCATGGCGGCAGAGAGAGCGAGAGAGAGAGGGGGCGGGGGGCGAATATTCAACGCTAACGCAATATACGTTAAGTTTTTGTTTTGTGTTGTGTTTTTATTTCGATTTTTAGTTTATTTTTGGGAGGTACGAAACTGTAATTGGCATTTAACGGAGCCGACAGCCCCACGTCCACGTCCACGTACCCGTCCCCTGGCCAATTAGGTAGGTAACAGCCACAACAACAGCAACAACAACAAAAGCTAGCGGCGTTATGCAAGCTTGAATCGATTACTGTTTTAACAACAATATCGTATGTAAGTAGTTTAAATTTTATCGCATAATAGCCCCTTGTTGCGGCTAAGGTTCACACGCAGCCGGAGGAACTGATGACAGGGTGGGGTTGGGGCTGCAGGTGGTGGGTGGTGGGTGGTGGGTTGGTGGTTTGTATGCAAATCATAGGGCAGCGAAAATTCCCCGACCTTATCGATAAAACACAAAATCTTAAATGTTTAAACAAACCCATCTAAGCATATTATAAATGCATGATAATGAAGTTTAAGTACGTGCAACTGTAAAGTTGCCTCTGTTATTATTATTATTATTGTTGTTGTTATTATTAATGTTATTGCTGATGTTGTTGCTCTTGTTATACTTGTTGTTGTGCTGACATTAAAAAATTGCATTTAATTGGGTGCTAAAAAAAAACAAACAAACAAAAAAACAAGTTTTTGGCGACCAACGAAAAACAGAACAACAAACAAAATAAATATACACAAATAACAACATGAGTTACTTCGGCCACGTCAATGCGGCCCAGACGAATGCATTTGACTAAATATTACTCATACGCCGCATTTGCCAGTGGCTGAGTGGAAATTGGAACACCCTTCTCTAAAATAACAGTATTACGAAGCGCAACGAAATACTTATAATTGCCTGTGGAAATACCATATACACAATTTCTGTACTTTTTGCATCAGTTCTGAATGTTCAACAATTAAATGTCATATGTCACTAGGTTCGCCTCTTAGTTTAAAGGTTGTTTTCCTTCAGCTTTCTTTTGTATATCTGTTCTGTATTTCATCTATGTTTTAAGGCATCAAATATGAGCATATGAAGAGTAATATGTCTAATTATTTCCATTTTGATTACATCCTAAAGTTGAACTTGCATTAAAAGTAAAGCATTAAATGGTCAAAATTGCCAAACTCAAACGAAAATTTAATTGAAAATTCTTCTGTCCTCCAAGCTGCTCGTGCGATCAGATCGCAGCCAAGTGCATACAATTGCAGTGTATATAGAAATAATGCAAAAAAAAGAAAGAAAAAAAACTAAAAGTATGAATACTTTGTTTGTTATAATTAAAAACTGGTCGACAAGCAACGGGCTGTAACTGTAAATGTTGTTGTCTACGCTCGCCGCTTGATCCTCGCCTTCGTTTCTGTGCGCTCAAAACAGCTGATGTCTGTAACTGACGGCAGGTGGCGCTGCAGCCAATTTGCCAAGAAAACGGCCATGTCTACACACAAGCACACACATACAAGCACACACAAGCACACAGGCAGACAGACATAACTGCATGTTGTATAAAATAATGACACTAATTAAAATAAAGCAAATCCAAATCGAAATCGAAATCCAAATCCGCGAATGCAATAACAATAATCATGTGGCAAGTGCGAAACATGCATAAAATACCATACGATAAGAGAGCACGGAAAATCACGCAGCCAGCAGCCGCAGCCAGCAGCAGCAGCAGCAGACCCGCAAGCAGCAAACCAGTTACATTGTGTGCGATGGCTGGCGATGATGGGTGGGGGGCAGCCAGGTAAGGGGCACACTAGCAATCGCCAGATCGCCTTGTCACAGTGAGAAGCGCGTAGAGCGGCGCAACGGCGCACGAGATTTGCGTTGTTTTATTTTTAAACTCGGCACGTTTCGTGTTTGCTTTTTGGCTTTCAGCCTCTCTGTCGATTCGTCGCTACGTCCCTCCGTCTGTCGTGTCTGTCGTGTCTGTCTGTATGTTTGTTTGGTCGCTGCGCCGTCTCCTCTCGCCATATTTTTACATGTCTCTTGACTTTACATAAATTTGTATTTGTTATTGAGTTTTGGGTTATTTGCTGCCTGATTCTCTGGTTTCTTAATGTGGCTGTGCACTGCCAACAACAACGACAACAACGACAAAAACGGGTTTACCATTGAGAATTCTTTGTGCCCGGCACTTGGAACTGGCTATGAGCACTTTGGATGCTGTGCCAATGGGCCGATGGGTGGTTTACAAGACTCATTATAAATGACCAATATTTATGTTTGCCAGCAAAACCACTTATGATAGCCACATATATATATATATATATATAATATATATGCACATACATATCCAGCTCTTGGCAATTGCAATTTGCAGAAACACAATCCAAGTCCATGCGACTGTGGCTCAGTTTCAATTAGGACAGGCTCATTTATAACTTGCGGCATTATGCGATACATAGCGTACGTACGTATGTATGTATGCGTATGTATATGTATTTACGTATGGGCTTGTAGCTATCGAGTATTCGTACTCGTATTCGTATTCGTGTATTCGCGTTTGTCTTTGGCTTTAAAGCGCTTTCTGCTGTCACATTTCTTTTTGGCCTGGCTTGTTTAGCGTGGGCTACGACGTTGTCGTTGTTGTTGCCTCTGTTTCTGTTTCTTGAGGTGAAATTTATTTTATGTGTTTTTTTTTAGGAGTGTCCACTTTACTTTAGAGCGCATCCCCGCACGCCCGCCCGCCCGCCTATTAGCAAGCAACATCATCATTCATAATCACCAACATCCCGTGATCATCGAATATATGTATATATAAATATGTATACAAATAAATTTAAAAGTAAATGCATATAAGCATGTGAGAGGTGAGCTGCTTTTAAATACTTCCTTCTTTATAATATCTCTTTTTTCATTTTTTGTTTTTGGGGGCACATCATAAATAATGTGACGCGTGTCAATTTAAAACATGATTTCTTGGCGAAGGCAAACACAGTCATTAGCCGGATTGGCCTGTCAATAAGTGTAATATCGTAGCCAGCCTTATAGACATCATACTTAGTCAATTGGGCTTAACGTAATGCGCATGAATGAATTCAACAGAAATATTACATGTATCAAGGAATTTCTATTGGTTATATAGTTGATTGTTTTTTGTTTCTTACATCTAACAGAATGCTGCTGTTCTATGCGAACCAGTCCGATAAACATAAAACTTGATTTCTTTACACGAGTTCACAAATACATTCCAAATAAATATGAATTGTATTGAATTGTAAACTCGTTTTGATCAGAGCTCAACAATTGCTGTGCAATCGATGCCTACATACATATATACATATGTCTGTGAAAACTCGTAACTTCATCAACATCAACTGAAATCAATAGGTCAAGAAATGCATGCGATCGAATCGCTAAACGACTTCTCGTTATATCTAATTCGAAATGTTTTCCCGCTAAGCTCAGAGTCATGCTTGTTCTTCTTTCAGTTTGTATATATTAGCCGCACATTGACTTTTGTCTGAGGCTAAGTCAGGAAGTTCTTTCCAGCTGGGCGGTTCCTTGCTGTCTTGAAGTTTCGTTCATGAACCTGAACCTGAAGTCAGGTTCCGTGACATATAATTTGATTATTTGAAACATTTCCATTTTGTATTCATAGTATTCTATTCTGTTGTTAAGTTAAGCTCTATTCCAGTTGCTTTAGTTTTTATTTGGAGTTACATGGGTTTTGAATGAAAATATGCACTGGTTCGGTTCTTGGCTCGGCTTTGCTTCAGCTTTGGCTTGAACCGGTTCAGTTACGGAACCAGTTTTGCAGACGTTCTCTGCTTCTAGTCTATCTATCAAGCTATCCGAAAATGGTTTTTATCTCGGAGGAGAGCATCGAAGTACTTGGTTCAATTGTATTTTCATAATATTCACTATTTATGCCGAGTCGATGATAAACAAAAAGCGAGCCCGATATCGATTATGCTCACACTTTGCAAGACCTATCACGCTTTCATCCCAGCTATAGCTCACTCTCCCCCTAAAGCCTCGATCCTTCTCAATACCCAACTGTCCAGATTGTAAGCTCAGGTATTAAGGTATTAACACTCACCTTGACGGGCTCATCATTCTCAAAGCCGGCGTTGGTGAAACCAGTCATTTTGCTGGCCTTTTCTGTGCTGTGTGTTGCTCTTTTATTTGGTGGGTGGTTGGGTGTAAAAGTTGCCCCTTTTTATTATTAATTAGGCGAGTTAAATGTTTGCTGTAATGAGAAGAATGAGAGAAATATATGTTGAATAGAATCCATTAGATAATTAGAAAACAATTTGCCAGTCAAAGCCAAACAAAACGGGCAAAAAATATCACGTGTGGTAAATATATATTATATGTATATAGTACGATCATTATTTAAATTGAAAACTTATTACAGGCACCATTGAGATGGGCAATAATAGCCCAAGCTTGAGTTGAACTCGGAGTACACACACACACACACACACACATAAATATATATGTGTATATATATGGATGCATGTACAGTATATATATATTTACATTATACGAAATAAGTGCGCCATGGCATGTGTTATACTATAAGCAGAACAATGACAATAACAATAACAATAACAAAAATAATATTAAGCTTTATTATTAACAACAACAACAACAACAGCAACAGCAACAGTAACGAGACGGTGGGGTTTTTAGATTTTCGTTATTGAAATTGTGGCCATAATTGTCGGAATTTTCGTACACAAATGATTTAATTTGATGGAATTGAATTGGTTTGGATTTGGGTTCGGTTTTGGTTTTGGTTTCGGTTGGGGTTTGGGTTTCGATCTGATGTTCCCTCCCTGCAATATGATAGACAGACTAATTTCCGTCAACTGTGACGAGCAACTGTATCTCTCTCTGTGTGTGTGTGTGTGTAACATTTGTATATATTATATTTCATTTAATTTTCGGTCTTACTTTTCATATGATATCAGATTCAATCACAAAGCGTCACTTTATAAATTAGCTTTGATTAACTTCAAATAGTGTTTAGCTATTTATTTATTTGCATTATAATCGAACCTGAAACAGAATTCCCTTGCTTTGTTACAACATCCATTCAAGCTTGTATTTTAACTTGTCCCAATGACTCGGCCACTTAGTCAATACTTGAATTGTTTTGTTTTCAATTTTATTATTATTTTGCATTGAATTCATTATAGTACAAATAATGAGTAACAATGAGTTAGCTGATGGCTAGAATTAACTAAGGCTAATGTTTAAAGAAGGAACTAAGCATGGGATTCGAAATCAAATTAAGCTTAAATCATCGATAACTTTGGCCATTTGCATAAGATCGACAAATATCGAAATGAAAATCGTTAAGCAATATCGACTGGACTGGAGACCCAAATGTGGTACACTCTAGAAGAGCATGCACAGACCCGAATTGTTTTACTTTTTGATTAACCTCTCCCGCATTCTTGGAGGTGTATTCGATGTCATATGTATGCCCAGAACATTTCCCTTCGATCGTTCAATATACACCCAAGCTATTCTATGCCCAGTCTGTGTCCCAAAATGAACGTGAACGCACAATTGTTCAAGGTGAAGGAAATCTTGCATATTACATCTGCGAGCGAGAACATATATAATTTGCACAACGACTTTAATTAGTGAGTTGCTAATGCTTTAACCGGGAACCAAGTGACCATGGAGGATAGCTAATTAAAGTCAATTATTTGCATACGTGATGCATACGAAGCTCTATTGTAGTACGGCGTATAGTTCGACAATAAATGGATATGAATAGTTTTTCGACTGCTTATATGTACGTATGTAGGTGCGTATATTCCCATCATCTGGCTAGCATTATGGCATTGTTTTGTATGGCTGTAATTAGCTGCTGGCCGCGGCAAGTTCAAGTTCATGTTTCCTGCTTGTCGTTCTACACAGCTAAACAGGCAGAGACGCTTGGCCAGGTGGACAGGTGGGCAGGTGGGCAGGTACACATCAATTAATTGCATATTAGTACTCCGCATACACAATTATTCACAGACACAGCATAAAGCAACTTTGGTTGTCGCTTCAATGAAGCGATAAGAAACGAGCTAGCGAGAAATTGGCCAAACACTCAAGTCTTATGTAGCACGTATGTACTAGATAGCAGACGGCAAAAATGTGGCATAGATATTCTTAAAGCCAAATCAAAAAAATTACAAAAAAAACTGTCAAAATTAACATAAAAATGCCCAAAGTTATGGCTTTTAATGAGACGAGGCGCGGCGCTGCTTCATAATTTGTTAACAAAAAATTAATATTTATGTATGCTAAAAACGTAAAAGTAGACGCTAAAGAAGAGGAAGAGCGGCATAGACTCATAGAATCAGCGATCTTTTTGGGAGTCTCGCGAGTCGTGAGTGTGTGTGTGTGTGTGTGTGACTCAGTGTGTGATTGTGTGTGTGTGTCTGGTAGTTGGATTGTAAATTGGGTACAGGTAAATTTGTGCTTTAGGTAGTATATATGTATATGTATGTATATACGAAAGTATTCAGGTTTTTCTGTGTTTTCCAGTTTTTCAGATTCGATTAGGATGAAAGACACACAAAAAGAGCGAGACACAAAGAGCGAGATAAAGAGAGAGCGAGAGCGAGAGAAAGAGAGAGAGAGAGTTACGAGGCAAATGTGACATTAAACATCCTAACTTAATGTTAACTCTCTTTAACATCATGTGACATTGCATGCTGTAAAAGTCACTGTAAATGTTAAGCTCAGTTCACACGTGCCCAGCCATATATGTATATATATATATATATATGTATATATAGCGTATTATATGATTTTCTAGAGGGCATGAGATACTCGCTAAGTTATAGTCATCTCGCAGCCACTCAATAGAAATGTTAGTTATATATTTGGGTACCGTGTGAACTGTACTTAAATCTGGATAGTGCTGATTGTAAATGTCAACTTAGCTGTGTCTGTAATGATGGTTACAGAAAAAATATGTGCTCAAATTGCACACCGTGATTCCGGGCCCGATGGCTCAAGTACTTATGGGCTGTTAGCTAGCTGTGGAATAGGTATTAAACTATTAAAAATTATTATACGGCATGTGCTCCCGCGGGATTCAATTACCAATTTCAAGGAGTTAGGGATGGGCTGGGGGTTTTTTTTTTGTTTGTTTGTCATTTTTTTTTCACATGCATTTAACGGGCTCGAATTACGAATCAGTTGCGAGCATGTGTTTAATGTTTATAGGCCAAGTTAGGTAAACTACCAATTTGGAGTTTTGCGGCGCAATAAACACGGACACGGATTTCGGCCTGGGACGAGAAGTGCGCGTTTTGTGCGCGTTTTAAACAGCGTGCGAAAATAAAGTATATAATAATAATCGAAAAACTGGCTATTAATAATAATACATGCTTCAAAAAAGAACTTGCTACTGCCGACAGCAACAAAAAATAAAATAATAAAAATAAAAACAACAACAGCTGATTATTATAATAATAATGATGATGCTCATGATGTTGCTGACGTCACTTCCAAAGGGGGAAACTGGCAAAATATTTGAAGCTCTCAAGCGTTGGCCGCAGGCAATTCCGCTTGCTGCCCTCATCACGAGCCTACTAGAAATTGGTAATAGATGCTATTTGGCTTTGTGGCAACGTGTGTGCCAGGTAGAAGAAAGCCTTGCCGACTGTACGAAGCATATATGCATATGGTATAGCCGCCCAGCCCTGTGCTCATGTCTCTCTATTTGTCTGTCTCTTCGGGTTAGTCTTATAAAGTATAAGAGCTAGAGCAAATTGAGGTATAAGTATACGATACTCGTGGGTCATACGCACTACGATATCTTTGACTACTTCCATTATATCGATAAATATCGATTATAAAAGTTTGATATGTAAGTTCTCATAAATTAATAGATTAGCTATCGGCTTATTTCATTAGTGATAAATCTCTTCCTTTTTTTGAGTGATGGCCCTGGTCTTTGATATGTTTGTCCAAAATGAATGATTGTAAACGCTGACTGCAGGGTATTTGCCAGCCGTGCTTTTCTTCTCCTTTCTTTTTGCCATGTGTTTTGGTATGTGCTCGAGGCGCACGTGGCTTGGCCCATTGGGATAGCCTTTTATGTGCTATATGTGCTGAGCGATTGATATTATTACTGTTTCTGGCATTTAATTGCGGTTTTTGTGGCCGCTCTTTGGGTTTTTTTTTCAATTTACTTGCCAGCAAGTCGCTTAGTTTTAAACGTGGATCGCGCTGCAGTTTTCTGTTAACTAATTATACAGTGAACCGCACAATGGGCTAAGCAGGGAATTTGTATTGCAAAAGCAACAGTCGTCTGTATGCCTGTGTGTGTGTATGTCTCGCTGTGTGTGTAGTGTATGTGTGTATGTGTGTGTGTGCATATAACAATTCAATTGAGCCGCTGCCAAAAATGGGACAATTATGGGCCATTTTCATCATTTGTGTTTGATTTCTTAAAAGTTTTAATTATTAAATTTTTTGTTGTTGTCGTTTTTTATTATAGCTGCTGCGTGTGGGCCAATGTGTTTTTGTTACTGTTTAGCTATTATTATTATTATTTATATTTTTTTATTATACCTCTTTCCTTTTTTTTTTGGTAAGACACGCGCCCGACGCACACACACACAGACCACAATAACGGCAATTATATTAAACGAATTATTATTCTAAGTATGCGAAGTATCTTAAATTTTTCGAGCTGCCTGCTTGGATTGCTACACTTTAGCATTTGCCTCGCTTCTTGCTGTTGTTGTTTTTGTTGTTGTTGTGTTTTGCATAAAATTGGCCACAATTTACAATTTGTCTTTTTGGCCATTTACGAGTGCGATCGCGAGCGCGAGCGCATTCACATTGCCCAATTACACGAAACTGAATGAAAAATAGAAAAAACAACAACAGCAAAAAACAACAACAAAATATGCAAAAATTTGAGCAAAATATTCAAAGAGACTGAAAACATTGAACAGCACAGCATAAGGTATGCGTGTGTGTGTGTGCTGGTGTGTGTGTGTGTGTGTGTGTGTGTGTGTGTGTGTGTGTGTGTGTGTGTGTGTGTGTGTGTGTGTGTGTGTGTGTGTGCGTGTGTGTGTAATCTGCATTATCCGTGTGCACACACAATACAGATTGGGCCTTAAGTGGCCATGTTTTGGCATGTGCCACAAATAAATGTACAGCAAAATACGAAATAGATAAATAAATAAATAAAAAAAACAACAACAACAATATGAAAAAATATAGTAAAATAGCAGAAAGAGCGTTGAAAAAGCAAAAGTCTTTTGGCTCGAGGCCCTTTACAATAGCTGCCAGCCTGGCGAACGGACGCGCTTTAGCCGGCCTTTCGAAAATACTGACAGTAAAGCAAAAAAAAACCCCCTTCGACGATAATGGACTGAGGCACATATGAAGCGGGCAGCAGGTTACATACCCAAGCCGAGTTGTGCACACAACCCAAATGCTCTTTCCTTGCACAGAGTATACTAAGCCAGAGAAAGGGATGTTAAGTTACAGAGTATACTATGCCAGAGAAAGAGATGTTAAGTTACAGAGTATACTTTGCCAGAGAAAGGGATGTTAAGTTACAGAGTATACTATGCCAGAGAAAGAGATGTTAAGTTAAAGCTTAATACTTTGCTAGACTTCATTATGGACATCTGTTCATATCTAATCAATATTTATAGTCGAAATCAAAGGGAAAGTTTTCAAATACATTTAGTTTTCTTGCATTTTCAAATCAATTTTATGACTGAAAAATGTATTTTTCAGTTAAAACAATCAAAAATATATTCATTATTTATAGTTGAAACCAAAAAGAACGTGCAATTTTGGGGAACAAAACCTTAAATTACATTTTGTTTAAGATTTTCTTTGTATTTTTTTAATATAAAATGTAATTTTCTGGAATATATTTTTGAGTTCGATCAAAATCAAAAATATTTCAAAAATATTGCAATAATCGTAAATATTCAAAAAGTAAATTTCAAAAATAAAAAATTTTACTTATAAAAAGTCAAATTTGATTGCGTTTCGAAATGAACTTGAGAAACAAAATATTTGTCTGTCAATTGAAATGAAATTGTTTCAAATTGTTCGAAAATTGACAAATCGAATGTTTGTCTTTTAATTTAATTCAAATTCTTTTAATATATTCAACAAACAAAACGAAATAAACTTTAACACTTTTCGTACGATTGAAATTTTTTTAAATTGTTCACTTTTGATTTCTACTAAAATAAACGAATTGTTTAAGCTACATTTATTTAAAAAAAAGACACTTTTTTCGGAGGCTGATTAAATTTAGATGTTGTTCACTTGAATCACAGCAATGCAATGTGCGCTTGGCTTGTGAGAGTAATCAGAGTTCGGCTTGATTGTTATTTGATTTCGCATTTTTTGGCTGGCATCGTGTTTGCCATGCATTCAAATTTGTCGTGCGCTTTGTTTAGTTTCTGCTCTTGCTCTTTAACGTACATTTATTTAATGTTGTTTTTTACTTTTTGTTTCTGTTTCTGTACTTTTTTTAATTGCATTTTCAGTTTTGATTTTCGTGTTTTGTTGTTTGTTTTCTGATGGCATTTGCGATCTAGCTGGTTCGGGTGTTTGAATTTGGCGCGCAACGTGCAAAAGTCTTTTGGCCGCAGACTCCTGACGTTTCTTACTTATCCAACTTAGCATTACTTTTCATATTCATATTCGATTACACTTGCATATGTTATAGTTAGCTAGGTGCACTCACACAATCACAGAAAAAACAATCCGGCAAATGGTTAGGGAAAGGCCAGCTCCTTGGGCTCTGTTCCTGTTCGGCGTTTCGGGTTTCTGGCTCTGACGCTCCGCTGGCCAAGTGTCTGACTGGCTGCCTGCCTCACAATACAATGCCAAGAAACGGCGACAACGTGCGAATTTTAAACAAAAAACACTTTCTAGCTAATTGAAGTGATTAGTGGCGGGCGTCGCAGTCAGCGCTGCCGCAGTCGCTGCCGCAGCCGCTGCTGCTGCTGCTGCCGCTGCTGCTGCTGCAGTTGTTGTTGCTGGCATAATCGTAGACGGACGGACGGGTCCAAGAGCGCGCCCAGAGCTAAATGGACAAGGTTATCTACCTATCTATCGTTAGCTGGAAGTGTGAATATGAACAGTTAACAGTTAATAATCAGGGAACAGCAGCGGGGTGCGGGGTGCGGGGTGCGGCATGACCGACCTGCTCGGCCCTGATTCGCTTGCCAATTTGCTGGCCAGAAGCCACTCAAAAGATTACACGTATAGGAAGAGCATCGAGAAGCTACCACCAAAAAGGCGAACACGCGGCAAGGCGGCGCTTTTGAAATATCTCTAGACGGACCCTAGAATAATCGGAAACTCTCGGGACTCCGTACTCGAAATAACCGATTTGCCGGGCAGCTCTGGGCGTGTGCCGGCCCTTACACTCAAAAAAAATTTCATTATTTTGTAAATGTTATTATAATTAATATTGTAACTATTTAGAGTAATCATATATATATGTTTGATCTGGGATCAAATTTTGCTTGGAAACATTTTCGGGGGTTGCTTTTCTGTCAAGCGGATTCTTTTACGACTTCGCGTGTAAAACGTCGGTTGCATAATGCTAGTCTTCTGATATCTGTTCTTGTTACTGCTGCTATTACAAATTCTTCTTATAGTTATTAAGAGAAAAGTACAGTCACAAGTGGGGCTCCTTGCGAAGGTTCCTCTTTTACCGAAGACTGAGCTTGACTTCTGCCAAGCTAAAGTATATAGTTACGCCTATGTAGAAACAGATAGTTATTTATCGATCTGGTATCAAGTTTTTTCTGAGTGTATGTACGCTTGTTAGGCGGCTGGTTTAAAGTTTAGCTAGTCAGGCATTCGGTGGTTCCATGTACCGATAAGATTGTCAGCCATCGTCAAGAACCAAGTGTCTAATAGCTATTTATTGTCACTGGCCGGCCGCGCAATTGACAGGCATAAATTCTAATTAATAAGCACAAGCGCGCTGCGAGCCCATAAACAAATCTGAAACCCAAACTGAAATATATACATACGTATATATGTATCTATCAATCGGTATGGCATACGTAGGTGTGGGTAAGAAAATTACCCATATGGTTAGCACTTGGCAGTAAAGTTGAAAGCGTAAACAGCTCATCTAGCGGTTGGGTGTGAGGCCTTATCGCAGCTATCGCCCCCGTGGCCAGTTATTAGCGCGTGATTATGTGCTGTGATTTGTCGCAGATCATAAATATTATGATTAACTGGTGATTGGGCCAATTTATTTGGAAGGGGCGCACAATCAATTGCTTGGGCTTGTGATTTTTTTGTCAAGTGATACGATTTTTCATTTCGGTTTCCATTTCGCGTTAATTGCCTTTACTCAGTCTGACTAATCGCACTATGCAAAATATACCCTTTCTTAATGAAGAATAATTGCTGTTAACTGGCAGGTGGTGGCAACCCTGCAGGGCTGTTGTTGCCCAACACTCATTGCTCATTAACGAGTGAAACAGCAAAAACAATATAAAAAAAGAAAGAAAAAAACCAACAAAAACGATATGCAAACTTAAATTTGTGAGTCGATCATTAAATATACGCACATTTGTGTCAATAAAATGAGAGCTGAGAAGTTGAAGGGTAGCGCACTTGACATGTGTATGGGCTGTTCTTCAGCTTCAAGTGTTGCCAAGTTGGGGATCCAAAGAGTGTTGCCGCCTTCAAGTGGAATAGGGCAACAACCCTGAAGAGCTCAGTTTAAAAGCTGAGCTCATGCGGCTCTGAATCAGTCAGATATTGTTAGATTGTTAAGGAGAGAAGATGACCCAGTTCAGCAATTTATTGACAGTTAAGCTCTACAGTTTTCAGTGTTGCGAAACGAATAACAGCCGTATTAACAGTAAGCCTTGCATCTATGTAAACACTGTCTGGCAACACTTTGCGCAGCTTAGCAGCTCGCAAACTGAAAATCCTTGAAATATCGCGTAAACGTAATGTCTAGCCAATGTCCTATTAGAAGAGTCAATGTCTGATTTCACTGAAAGCTTTATCATTACATTGCCCAGTCGAAGGCTAAGCGTAACTTATTGATAACCAAACAAACTGAAGAGGTTCATTAAAATGAAATTTCAAGTACAACAATCACACATCGAGTATTTCCCTATCCTCTCGGCAGCATGAGTAAGGTGAACTATATCTATTTCCGGATATTAGACTACAATCTCTAATCTCTGATCTATAAAAGCTAATTGGCTGACTGATTCTTCTCATCACTAATGCTATAGATAATGGCTAACATAATGCTACAATAGAATGTCTAACATGATCCATGATACAAAATGCCTTACATCATGCTTAGCATAATCCTTAACATAATGCTTAACATCATGCTAAACAGAGTGGCTAACACAATGCCTAGTACATAACGCGTAACATATGGCTTAGCATAAAGCTTAACATAATCGCTTAAATGTGATATTATTATCCCACAACGCTCGTGATATTTAAAACAAAATTAGGTTGATAACTATAAAAGTGTTAATAAACGCTTGAATTTTTCATCAATTTTCTTGAATAGCAGATTTCTAATTATTCAGTAATCGGAAACGGCGTCAAGTGTCATAATTATAAAATATATTGTGTGACGATTAGCACCATTCATCAAATAATTGCTGTAATCAACTAAAGATTGACTTACTAATGAAGCGCATCGACCCAATCCCGTAAACGTTGAGTCACACACAGACTCGCTCGCAGCTAGGGATGTGAACTTGAACCCCCCCACGTTTTTTTCTTCTTTTTTTTTTGTGTATTGTTCAGTCGTGTGCGAGTATTAACTGTAAGTGTTCATCTAAAAATAGCGCTTCTCCATTCAGAGGGCATTACGAGCACAGCTGTTAAATGGCCAGTGAATATACGCATATTCGGTTATTCGCATATTCGCCTATTCGCATATTCGGCTATTCGCATTGTTGCCTGCACTGGAAATGGTATATTGGCTTTTCTATAGAGATATCTATTAATATATATTTTATTCATATATTCGCAATTCCTTGGAGTTTCTATCAACAACTGCTTTAGCAACAATTTGGGCCCTAATCAATTTTAATAAATCTTTATGCCAAGTGCCGCTCTTTTAAGTTCTTTTTCTTTTCGTTTTTTTTGCTAGTCACGTGCATGTCGCCTTCGAGTGTGTGTGTGTGTGCGTGTGTGTGAAGGGGACTTGGGTACTGGTTTTATGTCCAGGTATTTGACTATATTTAGACAACATTTTTAGCTGCTGATTTCATTTCATTAGGCGCGCTACTTGAAGTTCGTCTTTGTTGTTATTGTTGTTATTTGCTGGCAAATATTTCGTATTGAATTTTTAATTAAAATGACAGCGGCATAAAGACACAAAAAACTAAAAAGGCAAATACAATAGTCACAACTGACTGCAATCAATGAATCGCTTAAATTACGTATACGTAATTTGTTCATTTTTCCCTTTTCTTTTTTGCGTTTTTTTTTGCCTATATTAAATCACTGATTATACAATCGGAGCAGTTGCTTACAAAGTTGCAGACATTTGTATAGATTTCTTATAAGATATTTCTACAAATACTTTGTTGAGTTCTTGAATAATTATCTTTTCTGCAACAAGTTGATTGACAAATCAAGCAGAATGTTATTATTTTTGTTTGTTTAACAGAAATCTGTCTAATTTCTAATTTGCAATTTAATACTGAGAGAAAAGCTTAGATTTGTCGTTCTTCGACTCGAAACACGGCTGTAGCCCTTCGTCGATTTGCGGCTAGAAGCTAATGTTAATCATAAATTGTGGCAATTATTTATTTAACTCTTCTGCCTTATCATTGAGTCGTTAGGCAAGTTGTGCCATTGATAAGAAGCGAGCGATTTACAGCGAGCGATTGACTCCCAGCTAATCTTTATAGCGGGCAAATCAATCAATTTAAATTTGATTAAGCTGTGATTTTGCCTTTTCTAACGAAGTGATTTTAGCGAGAGCCAATAAATGCCAACATTCAATATATGGCCAGGGATTACAATGGCACAAAGTACACACATTCACACACACGCACACACACACACGCACATTTAGTTTATGGCTCAAAAGTCACGCGAAGCACTCGAAGCACTTGTCGTTGGACACAAAGAACGGAGGACGGAAATCACAACTGGCGTTTGGCTCTGGAAAAGCCGAGCTGTTTGCATGCCATGTACCTACATACACACATACACACATACATGCATAGGTATGAAATACATGCATGCTTTTTTACTGGCTTTACATATGTATGTGCATGTGTGTGATTATAATAAACATATACACATATATTGTATATTAAAAAAATCATTGTTATTAATACGATTATTGTGTGCACAGTTGCGTGTTAATTTTTCTGTAATTTTCGCCCACAGATTGTTGTTTTAGTTTTCCCATTTTTTTTTTGTGTTTCGTGTGTGTGTGTGTTATATGTTTTTTTGCAATTTTTTTCAATTTGTTAGCACAATGCAAATGGCTCAGATCCAAAGGGCCGCTCCCGCCAGCCAATTCTCAGCACACCAATTTTAATGGCTATCTGTGTAGATTAACTATTATTAGAGTTTTTTTTTTCATTTTTTGTTTCTTATTGCTGTGCATTTGTTTGTTTGTTATTTTCTGCTGACTAGTGTACACGCCCCGATCTGGCAATGGCCATTGGCCAAAATGTATTTGCGGCTCTCGAATTGTCACATTTACAGTCAATGGGCCAAGAGCCTAATAATTAACTACAAGCCGATGCCAACTGCAAATTAATGTTAATAATTAAACAACAGCAGCAACAAATTTACATCTATAATGTACATTCATTTATATGTATATGCATATATATGTATATCTCTTTGTTAATTAATTGTTTTTGCTAATAATCTGTTTGATATAGTTTTTCTTGTTGGAATTTCGGTTGAATTTCTGTTTGAGCCAAGTTTGTTTTTTTGATTTGAAAATGTTTTGATATTACCCAGTTTGAAAATCGTATTTGAACTTGCTGCTGAATTTACTACACTTGTGAAACTGTTAAAATTGTGTCTAGTTCAATTCTCAAGTCAAATAATTTTATATATATATATGTATATGTATATAGTACATATATAATGTATTGCGGTCGTAAGTATGTGGCGATCCCAATGATTTTTATCAACAAGGCATCAAAATAAATACTCGAATTGTTGGCCAACAGCCAGGCGAGAGGACAGAGCGCCGTTTTGTAAACACAAGTATTCTAGGGCAAGTGCATTGCGCATACGCTCCGTGGGCCGTCGAGGCAAATGCAATGGCAACAAACATGACAAGAAAAAAGAGAGACAAGCAACAACAGGTAAGAGGCAGCAGAGGTAAATGTGGGAGAAAGGAGAAATGTTAAAAACAACGATCGCACATGCCACAAACCTCTACCATATATATATATATGTATATGTATATATATATATGTATGTATGTTATTTGCACACATCACACATACGCACCGTGTGGCCGTTCGCTGTGGTCAGTCACCGTTTGCTGAGTTGCGGCTGAGATGCGTCTTGGCCAACTGCTTTCCACAGCGCAAACTAAACGAATGAATTTTGTTTTTGTTGCAGTTTTTAGTATTCTAGTCTATCTAGCCCGTCCGTCCACCTAACTGACTGTCTGACTGTCTCTCTATCTATCTATCTATCTATCTATCTGTTCTGTCTACTTTTTTTTTTCTCTCAGTGCTTGTCTCTGTTTGTGTTTTTGTACTGTTGCCAGACGGCGACTGCGACCGCCATCGCGGCCGAGACCGAGACCGAGACCGAGACCTTCGTCGCCGATTAGAATGCAATTAGTGGCAACAGCAGCAACATCAGCAACAACAACAACAACAGCAACAACAACAACAACAACAACAGTAATAATAATAATAATATTAACAAAACTCCACAAAGTTCTAAACAAACACAAAACATTGCATTGAGCTTCAATTTCAATTTCAATTCCAATTCCAATTCCAATTTATTTGAGTTTGTGACTTGTGTGCTACGCATTCGATGCGAATCAATTTTTTTATATTTTTTGTAATTTTTTTTGTATATTATTATTTTTATTATTTACCTGCTGCTGTTAGTTAATACTTGGATTTTTTTTTATCACTTATAATAGCTTCCGCTTTTGACGGACAGAGTTAACTTATTTGCTTGTTTGTTTTTGTGTTTTTTTTTTATTATATTTTTTGTTTGTTTTTGTGTTTCTGTGTTTTGTTTTTGGTTTTTTTGTTTTTTATGATCGTTTAAACAACAATCGTAAGAATAATTGCTTATATAGCATATTATTTATGTGAAATGCGTGCGAGAGAGCTTTAAAGTTGACGGAAAAAACTGCGACAAGTCGTTTGTCTTTTTTTTTGTTTTTGTTTTTAATATAATTTTTATTTTAGCCTCCGTTTTCTTTGCTTAGCCCAGTTTGAGTTGTTTTCTTCTTCTTCAATTTTTATTATATTTCTGCTGTCATATTTAATTTCTGTGCTGTATTTCGTCTTGGGCTTTCGCTCATCCCTCGATTAGCAGCTCCAAGGTTTATTTGAGCTTCGGGATGGCCAAAAAGAGCTCTGTCTCTTGTTGGTTTTGTTTGCGCAGTTGGCATTTAGAATCTTTTTGGATTAAGCTGCTCCGATAAAAGTGCTCGTGATGGTAATGTGGACAAGGCTTGGCCCCGCCAATTATAACAAATATGTATGTACATATGTGTATTTATGTTTGCTCAGGCGGCACTTGCGAATTGCCTTGTCATGCATATTGCCACCTGTTGCTCGATTGCCTATCCGGGATTTGGCCATTTTTAGCCGCTTAATGTTGCTTTTTACGTCTTACGCCTTTTTTCGTTTTTGTTTTTTCCTTTTTCAATGCAAATTAA
Source organism: Drosophila kanekoi (assembly GCA_037075305.1). Classification (NCBI taxonomy): domain Eukaryota; kingdom Metazoa; phylum Arthropoda; class Insecta; order Diptera; family Drosophilidae; genus Drosophila; species Drosophila kanekoi. The sequence continues at coordinate 6,278,139 of JBAMCE010000290.1, read as the reverse complement.
TCACATTTTTTCCCTTTGTGTTACAGCGAGTTCTTAAGTCGTTTATTATTGCTGGTCATTAAGTGTTTGCTCAGTCGGGCTTCGCACAGTTCGCTTCAAGCTTCAATTTCAATTGCGCTACGTTTCATATTGGTCTTATTTGATGTTTGTTTGTATTTTCATATTTCTGCCCTCTCATTGGCGTCTCATTTGTAAAGACTGTCAAGCCCAAATGATGCTAATGAGCTAACCCAACAAATGACACAGCCTCACAGCCCCCCCACAGCCAACCCCCGCCTGCGGCTCACAGGTGCTAACTATTGCCACGTTATGTGTTGGCGCGCGGAAAAGCCCAATTGATTTGGCCCACGCCTGATACGCGTAGTTTATAATTCGATTGTCAGTTGAATAAGCAAAAGATATCCAAAAACTATATAATAATAATAATAAAAATATTACCTATTTTGAATGTATGCCATGGGTAATATTTCGAAAATTTGCTATGAATTGAGGTTACGGCAAGCTGCAACTGTTAAGTAGCCCATGTTAAGTTGTCTATGTCAAGCTGCTTATGTTAAGCTGCCTATGTAAAACGGTCTACGTCAAGCTGCAACTGATAGGTTAGGCAGGCCCATGTTAAGCAGTCTATGTCTTAGCTGCTGATGTTAAGTTGCCTATGTTAAGCTAGTGCTGTTAAGTGTCACACTGTGTTATGCTCTGTTTGATATATAATCATATTGATTTCCATTTGTTCTGCTTTGAATTGCATGCGTCATATGAACCAAATTAGAATCAATAAGCTGACAGTCAGCCCGAAAGGGAAGTACATGAGGAATAATCTGCGTGACTTGAGATTCATTCACACTCTACTTATCATTTGAATAAATATCTTAATATTGCGAGTGTGTGACTAATAGGCGCAGTATCTATAGCTGTTATGAAATGCGAAACCTTATCAGACGATTTCGGTGCAAAGTGATCTTCATATTTCGCCTCGGTACGCCTCACCTCGACTGGCTGACTGGCTGACTGGCTCCAGCCTCATCTGCTGGGTAAACGTGGCAGTTGCCACTAACTTTGGACAGTCATGAGGCTAGGGCCTCGCGACGTCTTATCGTCGTCAGCGGCAATTATTTGGCTATAAATAACAATAAAGGTTTGGCCGTAAACGCGGGCAGCTCTTATCATAAACATCATAAACATCATCAACAGCAACATCAAATTCAAAATCAACATCATTATCACAGTCATTGTCAGCGTCATAATGATTGCCACCGGTTCAGACAGTTGCTTTTGCTCTTGTTGTGTTGTTGCTGTTGTTGCTGTTGTTGTTCTTGTTGTTTTGAGGTGAAAGCCGTGACCCTTTGAAAGACTCACAAGCTCCCAAGATTCCCCAGTTGCAGCCCAGCTATGGAAAATTACCAAGTTCGGCGGTTTTCCGAGCGCCTTGAATTCCATTCTAAGGTCGCGTTCGCCTTCGCGTTCGCGTTCGCGTTCGCATTTAATGTTAATTTCGTTTACGAAGAAAACAAAACGAAAAGGAAAAAAATATAAATAAATATTACAATAAAATAAATGAAAAACAAGTTTCCGATCACGACTGCTCTGTATGTTGCATTTGTATTTGTTTTTTTGGAATTTTTTTCGGATAGGCCGCTTATGCAATCCGGACTGGAGAGTCCCGAAATGACAGACGCAGCTGCAGCCGCAGCCGCAATATTAGTGTACACTAGTCAACAAAAGAGCTGGTGGTGAGTACTTCTGGCTGGCTCAAACAACAATTAGCTTTCCGAAGCCCAAATCAACAAGTCAATTGGCATTTAAGAACTCGTCTGGCTTGCAGCAAGGCATGTACACTCAGAGAAATATGCAGCAACTTTCTGATCAAATCAAGCTGAAATGTTGTGTATATATATCATTGTGTACCATAATATCATGTTAAGCTTTAATTATTGAATATAACATATTTATATAACATTTAAAAAGAGGTTTTCTAATTCTTGTTTTTCCTGCTGTCTATTGAAACAGTTAAGGGCTTAGAATAAAGCTGCAAGTTTTGTTCAAGTGTATCGTTTATATACTGTTTAAGTCTTGCCAGAACTAGCTGTTATTACAGAACTCTTGAATTAATAGTTATTAAGTTAATTTAATATCAATGCTATTGATTATTAAGTTTTTGGCTGAAGTTCGATTTCGATTGAAACAAATAATCGAAATTCTCAAATTTGAACAGCAAGTTCTTTCGTCGAGTGTACACTTCTAATTAAACATGTTCGGCACGGGTTCTCCAAATATGTAGCAATTACCTGACCATTTCGATATTCTTGTACGATTTGAGCTGATAATGTTAAATGTTTTGGACACGTTCAAGTGCTTGAGTGAAAATTGTCGAGTGTGCCAACTTAAGGCTAAAGCCTTTCGCATTTGCTTGATCTGCATCCATAAAGTAATATGGCTATATGTTAAAGTTGTGCTTTTTGTCAGCCTATCAGACTGATTAGCCATCAAATTGTTGATATTCATAGTTGTTGTTTTTATTTTTCTTCTTTCCTCTTTTTTTTTGTGGGTTATTTGACATGCTAATTAGCGGCTGGCAGCCGTCTTTATAATGTGATTTCATTGATTTCTTTTTTAAGATATGCACGACGTCTATTGTTAAAGTTCGTTCATGTTGTTCAATGATGTTGCCCGATTTTCAAGGCATATCTCGGCAAGTCAATTGGCAACATTTGACTCCTAATGAAGTGATAACATGCGAGTAAACTAGCTGCAAAGAAGCTCAGACGCTCCAGTTTTGCTGTTTTTACTACCTGCCGGCCTGCCTGCGTGCCTACCTGGCTGAAAGTACGCATAAATTATTTGCAAATTATATTAACGGGCATGTTCAAATATTTGTACGCTTGTTTGGCACCTGCCGTACCAAAGAGGCGGACGCGTACGCGTACGCAGATTCAGGCGCAGGCGCACATGGCGTATGAGTAATAAAGTCAATCTGCCAACTGCTGCTGCTTCTGCTTCTGCTGCTGCTGCTGCTGCTCATCATCAACAACAGCATGTGTAAACGATCGCTGCGATAACAAGCCCAACAATCAGACTGAGAGACAAAAAATTATTATCAACATCTTGCCACAACAACCACACGTCATCAGCCACAAACAGTGCGAAGGAGTCGTCGACGTTGTCGTCAAGAAATTGCGCAAAATGTGCACAAAAAATTAATAACAACAAAAGGCAAACAAACAGCAACCAGCACAAGGCTTATTGCAGGCCAAAAAGCAATAATAAGGGCGAAAGTTATTTTGTCGTGCATTTAACGACAATGAAATAAATGCAGCGACAGGAACATGCAAAATGCATATATGCAAAAGTAATATGCAAATGCAATTACAAATAACAGATAGAATATATATATATATAGATATACATATAAATACTATATACAAATCTATATGCATATAGTCATTATATGTTTTAATTAAAATGCACTTTGCCAAACAAAATTCGTAAAAACAAAGAATTCTACAAATTAGAAATGCATGTTATTTTCATTGCAAATTTGGCAAGAGGCAAGAGGCGAATGTGATGCAAAGCCAGACTGAAAAATACCCTAGGCAAATACCCTTTAACAAAACAAATTTTGAATTCCATTTGATGGCTTATGCGCATTTAAGACAATTTCATATGTTAAACAGAGAAGAGTAAAGCATGATAACAGAGCTGCTTAGCAGAGCTGCTTAACAGAGCCTAAAGCTGTTATGCAACAGAGCGAGATTTATGACAATGTTGCGTACTTCTTCTTATATTGACTTAGCTTTTTAATTATTTTTAATGTTTTTCAATGATTTTGAGTGATTTACTTAAAATAAATTGCAAAATGTCCACAAATTAAAAAATTGCCTTTTAACTGGCTGTTAAATTGAACATTCGCCGAATTCAAAATGTCAGCTGCCAAATAATTTCACAGTGAGCCAAACAATAAATTGTGGCTAAAATCTAAATATAAATAATGTACGACATTTATTGGGCAGCTTATAGAATATCCTTTTGTGCATACATCAACAAGCATACATACAAATAAGCCCATGAAAATTGCATTTAAATCAAAATGATTTAATTGGAAAGTGTTGTAGAAAATATTGAGCAAAAAGCTATATTTTATTTGATTATGTTAAAGAACCTTTGAAACATGTTAACGAGACGACCAAGAACTGAAGTTCGGACCACCCGACGGATGATCAATATATGTACACACACACATGTATATATATAAATTCAAAATAAATAAAATGATTTAACAAAATTGACATAAAATATGTTTCTATAAAACTTAGCTTAGAATATATTGATAAATATTCAATTTTCGTTTGATAATTTTATGTAATTTTTAATGAAATTTGCGTTTATCTTTGGGTTAAGCTTGCAAGATAGATGTATGTATGTATATGTATATGTATGCTAGTTATGTGCAGTTCGAAATTGTTAACTTATTTTATTCAATGCGCAGTGCGAATTCTGTTATTGACGTCGCTGTCGCAGCTGGCGTCGCAGTTGCTATAAATAATTAAAAAGTTTGCGCGCCCGTCAAATTGTTTGTTTCTCTGTTGTTTTGTATCTTCCTACGAGTATCTGCAACAGCTCTAGCTGTGCGTGTGTGCGTATGTGTGTGTGTGAGTGTGTGTTTGGCGATTTTGCGGAAGTGCATTGATTTTCCACTCAAGTAGGCACTTGACTCGACTGTCGCAATTATTGTAGAAATAATTTTCTCACCTTTTTGTCGCTCTCCAAAAAATGCAAATTAATTTTAGTTTGTTTTGTTTTGTTTTTTCGCAGCTGTAACATTTAATTAGAACTTTGCGTGTGTATGTTTTTTTTTTTTGTGAGGTGATTTGTTATCGCCAGCATGTATTTATGCAAATTGTCTTGGAAGTGTACAATTTACAGCGGCGGAAATCCGCTCGAAACTTCACAGATAAAAAATAGAGAGAGAAAAAAACATTTATCTATCGATTGGACTTTGAATTTTGTGTCGCATTTTGGGCGCATCTTCAAGCAAATCGAAAACTGAAACTGAAACTGAAGCTGAAACTGGAACGTCGCGAGCAGTGAAAGTTTTCTATGCTGATTTCTGTTGTTGTTTAAGCCTAGGCTGAGCTGAAGGGGACTTGCGCGCGCGTGTGTGTGTGTGTGTGTGTGTGTGTGTGTGTGCTGGTGTGTTGTTTTTGTTTTTGTGGTCACATCTGCCCTGTGCTTGGGCATTGAAAACCCGCGCATGTGCGTTGAGCGCTTAAATAACCAGACAGACAGACACACAGACAGACAGACGGACGGATAGCTCATGCAGCCGCGCATGCCAACGACAACGACAGCTAAATCAACAGCGGACGTATCCATAAGATACATTCGCACTCGCCTAAGCCTTCGCCTTCGCACTGGCAATTCGCACTCGCATACCATTGGGCGTCACATGGCCACATTTGGGCAATGGGCTATCGATACGATCCGAGCCAGCGTTGAGCAGCAGCTCCAAACCTCCCTCCCTTCCTCCCTACCTCCCTACCTCACTCTCTTCGGCCTTGGGTATGGTTAATTGCAAAGCAATTAAAACGCTGCGGCAGCTGCTAATATTATTACTTTTACTATTCTTATAATTATTATTATTTTTATTATTATTATTATTATTCAGATTATTATGATTATTATTATTGCAAGCGTTGTGCTTGCTTTTTTAGGCGAACAAACGCCGCATCGAATCTTTGTGGCAAAGCGTCTGAACTGTCCAGATGTCAATTACTCTGGGCCTTGGGCGGGATGGGGTGACTCGACACACGCGACTGCCGAACAGCCCGAAATTGTAGTGTAGTGTAGTTAAAGGGCGTTGCACACATTTCCTTTCTTTAATGGATTTTTATATATTTTTTGGGCATTTAAAATTTGCATGTGCTTAGGCAATGCAATTTATTTGTTGTATACTTATTTATTTATATTTGTTTATTTTCTTTTTGTTGGTTTAGTTTTTTGGTTTTTTTTTCTTTTTAATGGGTTTTTGTTTATGAACTCACTGCACAGCGCGCGTGCTGTCGCCGCCCGTGCCCCACACCAGCTCACCACCCCACCAGCCACCCATGTGTGTGTGCGTGTGTGTGTGTGTGTGTGTGTGGCAGTAGGTGTTTTTCTGTTTTCATTAGAACTGTTTGATAATATACTTAGAGTTAGTTGAGACGCGGCGTTATTTATGGTTTCTGTTACTAAAACACACTATGTGCGATATTGCACATTGCAATGTTTGTTTATTATTGTTATTTGTGCTTTGGTTTCATTTTTCTTTTATTTTTTGCACTCATTTACGCTCAAGACTGCCGCTCTTATACTCAGCTGTCTTATACTGCTTGCATTTTCAGCAATGAGTTCAGCTACATATGTTATGCCAACTTATAATAGCTGCAGCATAAAATTTGCATTTGCATTTGCTGCCGCCTCTTACAGGCGCTCTCTTATACCTACATTCGGTTCTGTGCTATTTATGCTAAGCATTTAACAAAATCAAATTTTAAATGTAATGGCAATTACAGTACGCAACTTACCGTTTCCACAACTCTTATACGTGTGCGAGAGCGCGAGCCAGTTACGCGTCTCAAAGTGTGCGTGTGTTTGTGTCTGTGTGTGTGCGTGTGTGCGCGAAAAGCTCAAACAGGATGCGCGACTTTGGGAAAAAAAAAACACTTCCGTCTTGAATTTGTTTTGGGCTTTATGGTTTTTGTTTTTATTAATGGTTGTTTATCGTTTTGTATTTTATTATATCTTTCAATTATTTATGATACTTTTAAATATGTATTTTTGTACTTGCAGTCAAGTGTTATGTAATGTTTGTTGCTTTCAAATTTTGTTGCAAAATTTGTCTCTTTGCGGCGTGCGAAACCGTAAAATGCTTGTTCTTAATTTACAGGAAGCGAGGCTCAGTTGGCGGGGGCGAGTAGTTTACATTTCCGTTTAATTTTCAAAATGTCAAATTAATAAAAAAACAATTTTTTTTTAAATTTTATTGACGATAGTCTTTTATAAAGTCTACCAATAATTATTGCGCAGGACGAGCAAAATTCAATTGTTGTTGCCTGCGATTGCTCCGCAAAGTTATTGTGGAATGTTAAGAAAACCGAAAAAAAAGGTTTATCTGATATTAAAGTTGACTTTAATTTAATTTTTATTTTTTTGGAATTGTCACAGCCGCAGAATCAAGCCTTTTTGTATTAAGTTTTTCTTTATTTGGTTTTTTTTTGGTAACAAAAAACACGACCAACTCGAAAACGCACTAAAACGGTATTAAAAGCCGAGACTAAATTTTACTTTGCAAGTAATTTACAATGGGACTTGAAGCGGCGCGCAAGCCGAGCGCGCGACAGAGAGAAACGAACGAGACACGAGCGCAATACGAACGCGACACGAGAGAGCAGACGACGACGACGACGACGACGGCGGCGAAACGATGCTTTCGTCTGTGGAGTTCACTTCACTTTTTGCACTTGTCGCTGCCCTGCGGGGGTGCCTGTGATGGGGTTGGGGGCGGGGGAGCTGCGCTGCGCCGCTGCGTTGGAAATTTGCGTTTTGGCAGAGATGCGGCCAGATAACTCTGGCACTGACAACGGGCCCAAAAACAGCTGCTCGTTATCGTAGATCGTTGCTCGATGTTCGTGTGGAGCGTGTTTGGAGCGTGGAGCGTAGAGCGTGTGTGTGGAGCGACGGCAGCTGTTGTTGGCGTTCGGCTTGGTAATGATGTTGGCTTAAAGCCAGCCGCTACGTAATATACGCTCAGATCCTGTTTACACGCCGTCAACGTCAGCGTCGCGGCGTCGCAGCCGAGCTGCGTCGCAGCAGCAGCAGCAGCAGCTGTTTGCGTTGCGCCGGCGCCGAGAGAGCGCCAGAGAGGGAGTTATTAAACCGAAGCTGCAGCTTCATAGCAATCGTAAGCTTTTTGCGGCTCTATTCGTGGTATGTGTGGGTGAGCGTGCTGCGCACGCTGCGTCGCAGCTGCTGTTGCGGTCGCTGGCTGCGCAGCATCGTTGCCGCTTCGAACTTGCTTCAAACTTGCTCGATGCTGTTGACGTTTGTTGCCTGTCTTATTGTTGGTGTCGAGGAAGCGGGGCGTGGGGCGTGGGGAATGGGACTGATACATTTCAGCCAATCGCATGAGCGGCGCTTTTCAACTTTCATTAGAAATTGCGATTCAGCCACGCCTCCTTCAATATCTGTGATTGTGTGTTTGTGTGTGCTCCTTGATCTTGGTCTGGGTCTGGGTCTGCGTCTGGGTCTCGGTCTCTGTTTCGGTGGATTGGCAGCGACGTCGCCGCTGTCGTTTAGCATGTCTTAATGCAATAATTAAATGATAATTGCTGTTAATGAAAAACGCTTTGCATGCCGCGATTGATAAATCGTAAATCGCTATAGCCCCATCTCGCTCCCGCGCTTCCCGCATTTTGTGTGTCACTGTCAGAGCCTGCGTCAATTGTTTAATGCAAAGCCCAGCAAACAAACGAGAAAATAAAAGCAGGCGCAGTCGCTGCATCAGCAGCAGCAGCAGCAGTAGCCGCAGTAGCCGCATTTAACAAAAGCCCCCCAAACAAGCCATAACATACTCATGAAACAACAACAACAACAACATTGACAAACAACTGGCCATTTTATTGTTTCATTTTTTAATTTATTAATTATTTATTTGTTTGCTTAAATGAACCGACGTCGTTGACGATTTTGGCTTCGCTTTTCGTCATCTTTTGTCACCGCCGTCAGCAGACGTCACGAGCGTTTCAAGCGCAGCTAAAAGTATCTATATATATACACATCTATATATATATATGTGTATGAATATATATATTGCTGTTTATCTCTATATCTATAGCTCATCTATGTGCTGTTTTTTTTGCATTGTCTATTCACAGTGTGTCAGCTTATTTGGCTTTCGTTAATTGCTGCCGAAATGTCACTCTTATACTCGTTAACAGTTCTCGCCCTGGCTGCTGTCGCTGCTATTGCTGCTGCTGCTGCTGCTAGTTTTCTATATTTTGTTCTTCCATTTCCCTTATTTTTCTTTTGTTTATTTTTAGTTTTTGCGCAAGGTTTTGCTTGCATTCAAAGCTGTCTTATAATAGCAATAATGCACCCCCGAAATTCGTAGATAGGGTCTTATACTAGGAAAAGTATTACATTTGGGAACTTGAAATAGTATATATAGTATATAATTTTTAGATCAGTTTAGAACGTTTTAGACTAATTATAGCAGCACCAGACACTTAAATTTTCTTTTATTAACGTGAATTAGGCATATTATGCAGTCTTATAAATATCTTTCATTTTTCGCTCAATTAATATGCACATTTGTGTGTGTGTGTGTTTTTTTTTTAATTTATATTAGCTTACATTTGATCAGCAGCGCTAAGCAATAATTGTTTAACGCTTTTCTTATACTGTGACAGATTTTACGCTCTGCTACCAGCTGTTATACTATATATCGTCTATTTTTGGCATGCGAGCAAGGCTTTTGGCGCATCCGCAACTCTTATACTAAGTGAACCTTATGCAAATGGCTGCATGTTTGCTGCGTCTTATACTACTTGTATGGGTTTATTCTTATCAGCATTTGATTGATTCTTATAAGGTGTTTAAAAAACTCTTCTATTTTGTGGTTGCAGCAAGATTTAAGCATATAGATACATATAGACACAAATATGACGTATACGCAGTGTGAATGAGTCTTTTAATTGCTAATTTATTCATAAGACAGTTGTCGCGATTCAATTTACGAACGGTCTCTTTCAATTAGAGTGCAAAGAATCTGCACAAATCTGCTCCAAGCCGCAACGTCCAGTCCAGTCTGCGCCGGAGCAGACACGTATCCCGCAGCACGTGACGCACTTGTTTGGATGGGGCTATGGAGGCTGTGGGAAGGGGTGCCTAGAAGAGGTGCCTCAACTTAAGTAATATTTGCAACAATTATCATTCACGGCATGTTGATAGTATATATATATATCGCACGATAATTGGCCGAGCTAAACACGTGCACAGACCTAGAGTCCAGCTTAGCACATTAATCAAATCTGAGCCATTGCATAATTGCGATGAGAATAGAATTAATTTGAATATAATTATGATATGCACTCACTTTAGCTGACTCAGAACGAGTTGCACAGTTAAAATTTAATGTATACACAAAACACATACATATCTATATGGTATATAGTACCTTAACAGATACATCTGTGAGTGTGTGTATCTATGCGCCTTTGTGCAACAACAAAATGCAAATCATTTTTACGAGTACCGCAATTGCTCGTAAATTGTCGCTTCTTAGAAAAGTGAAGGCAACAACGACTTTGCCTGCTGTTTGCCATTGAGCTTAACGCATTGTAAATACCCTAACATGTGTCGAGCTAAGCAACAACAATTCCTATTATTTATTTATATTTATTATCATTTTTCACTTACTTTGTTTTTAGTTCTATTTCTGATGCATTGTTTGTTTGAAGAACACAGAATTTTATGTTGTCTGTTGTACGGAAATTTGAGATAATTTCTTCTTTTTTTTGCAACTATCATTATGATTATTTCTTTTGAAGTTTTGAAGTACAGCGTATTTCCTCATATTCTGCTTAGTTAAAAATAAATTTTTAAAGCTTTTTAATGATGATTTTCTGAACCGATATTTGCCCATACAAATTTAACATAAGTTAAGGCTCTATAAACTTTAATTAAAATATAAAAAGTAGTAAATAATTTCGTGTTGCCTACATTTATGCTATAAGGATTAAGAATCTGTTGAGACAATCGATTGCTTAACAGCTGTTATCTTAACAGGAACGGCTTATGTAAATAGTACCGATATGTTAAATTACAGTTAGGATGTATTTCTTATGTATTTCATCCAAAAGCCTTGGAATTAAAGAACTTTTAAGGATGGTTTCTAGCCAGAATATAGTCAAAGTGTGCCATAATGCAATAGAAGTATTAGTATAAGGGTTTATGTGTGTGAAAAGTTATGCTAAATACAGGGTACATCGCAGTCGAGCATTGTTTTGAATTGTGCTTTTGGGCAGCTGGTTGACAGGCAACATATACAAACACTGCATAAATCATGATTGTGGAAAATCCACGATCTCGACAGTGTGACAATATGGGTCAACTTGTGTATAACCGACTGGCGCTATGCTCTCTCCCTCTCCCTCTCTCTCTTTCTCTCTCTCTCTCTTTGCTCTACTCTGCCGCAGTCGCTGCCGACGTTGCAGTTGACAAAGTTGTCGCCGTCGTCTGTTTACCTTAGCACCCAACTACCGCACTTGAATTTTTAATAACCTTTTCAAGTTCACTGTTAGCATGCAATGGTGTGTGTGTGTGTAGGTGTGTGTGTGTGTGTATATGTGTGCCTGATAGCTGTGCTGTCAACTTTAACGCTGTCAGCTACGGCTGGCTATCAGTCGGTCCCAGTTAACTTGGCTTAGCGGGATGCGGCGGGGTTGGTCTATTGACTTAGCACCAGCTCTATATGCAAATGCGTGTTAGATACAGATACAGTTACGCACACACCCAGACACACACACACACATGTATTCATAGAAATTACTAGATGCCTGGCTTTCCATATTCACTCAGCGCCAATTAGAAATATAAAGAAACCAAAAACAAATATTTGAACATCTGCTGCAACATTTTGTTGTTCGATTTATATTTGTTTAACTATTTTTTTAAATGCAAAATAATATAGTAACTATAACTATCCGTATTACTGTTATTTGTTGCAACACGCACTTATAATTAAATCAATTAATGCGAAGAACAAAGGCTACAGACAAACTCGTCCAGTCAAACAATGCCAATTAGCACTTGGCTCCCAGCTCGCAGACTTTGAAAACCGATGCACGCCGGAAAATATTGGATTGCGGCAGCTTCCCATTTCACCATGAAAAGCTATAGAAAAACTGCGCAAATGCAATAATATTGAAGAGGCCGCCAATCGCCACAGAGCGATCTCTGAGCTGAGCTCAAAGCTACTTCCAGTTATCCGCCTGTCAATGTTAACAGCTAGTTCTTCCATTTGAACATTTTTTATTTGTGTGGTGCTTTTCAATGTTCCATAAACTGATTGGCTTGACAGCCACTTTATCTGCACATTAAATATTTGACAAGAACAAGAACTGGTACATTGCAGCGCCAAAAAGAACTTGTTTATGATAGTTGAAATCGACACGCCCTGTCAAATGGGGGAAATAGCCAGTTCTTATACGTAATAAACGAGCATTCTCCTTGACACCTGCGAATAGTTAGTTATTTAGTTCAATTTCAATGTTGACTGGCACACAAAACTCTTTTTGAACATCAATGTTTGTAGTCCAGATGAGAGGATCCTTAGTTCTATTTAAAAGCTTTATATTACAGGTTGTATTATTAATATCGATAAATGCAATAATGACAATACAGATGGTATAAATAAAACTAATTATACCTATTAATATCAAATAACATATTGGTATATTAATCTCTGATCGGGTATTCGTCACTAGATGATACCAACACCAAATGCAGCTCGCAGTACTAGTCCGCATTTTAGCAGTAAAAAAAATAAATAAAATATTAAATCAGTTTTCCCTCAATGGAAATCGAGCTCGTAACAAGGCACACAATTTGCTAACGCCCCTATTCGAGAGTCACATCACATCTTATCCCATGAAAATAAAAAACTTATTAAAAAAGCAGGACATATGTACACACAGCATAGAAAACAATACAATCGCAATTGCAAAGTTGCTAATAGAATTCATTTAGCTGCACATGAATGTAAACTTGATGCAATTTGTCAATAGAAGGCTATTAATTGGTGTGTGGTTCAAATTGGTTTATTTATTCGATTCATAGCTATCTGGTTTGTAAGCTGGGAGGTTGCGATAGCTGTAAAATGAAAGATACCAGATATATATATATGTTATTCGAGAAGCAACATGTCAAATTTGGTGACTCTAGCCTTTAAAACCTAAGAGATTCTCTAAGAAACAAGGATTTTGATATCGATATATATCGATTGTTAAAAAAGGAGGGCATGTTATCGCTTATCGGAAGCAAACGCGTACTTAACGGATACAAGAAGGAACTGCGCTCAAAATTTCAAGTCTCTAGTACCTATAGGTTCCGAGATCCTTGCGTTAATACATACGAATACATACGGACGAACGGACAGACATGGCTAAATCGACTCGGCTGTTGATGCTGATCAAGAATATATATATACTTTATGGGGTCGAATATGCTTCCTTCTGCCTGTCACATACGATTGCACACATACATTATACCCTTTTTACCCACTTTTACTGGGTTCAGGGTATGAACTACAAACAATAATAATAAAAATAATAATAATAATAATAACAATATTAATAATAGTAGTATAAAAGTTTTAATAATAATACTGATGATATAAATAAGAGATAGTTGCAAAAATATAAAAATTCACAATAACACTTATAGTATAAATAATAATAATCAAATTTAAATTTATAATAAATAAAATATAATAGAAAAATAATAATGATATTAATAGTAGTAGTAGTAGTAACAACAAAATTAAAAGTAATAATAATCATACAAATTTGATTATAATAAAAGTAATAATAACAACTAAATATATTATATTCCGTTTTATAACAATAATACCTGTATTAGATATACTAATTTGCCTACATATTCTTTAAAATCCATTTGCATGTTCCCAACATCGAACTATTTCTCTTTTATTCTCTTATCTGGGGAATCGTTGTCCCATTTTAATCGCCACTTGGTTAACTTCAGAGCTGTTAACTTGGCCAGCGAGCCCTACCCAACGACTAGCGCAGCCAAGAAACGGTAAAAAGGTGGGTGGCGGCGGGTTGCGGGGTGCCGTCTATAGTTTAAGTGGCAACTGGCAAATGGGTGGAGGAGGAGAGGGGTGGGGTTTAGTGATGAAGGTTTGTATCGCAGCGGGACGAAACGGTGCCGACGTCGCGTCGGTCCGCTTTGAATCATTAGCCCGCCGAAGTGGAGCCATCAATCTTTCAATTGCTTTTGGCTTTGGCTTTGGCTGTGGCTGTGGCTGCGACTGAGTCTTTGGTGTACCTACGACAAGCTTTTGGATAGCGCCAGCGCCAACAGCAACAGCAGCAGCAGCAGCCGAGACAACAGCGGCAGCAGCGACGGCAGCGACAGCAGCAGCGACGGCAGCGACGGTGACACCAACAAGCCCCCATTTGAAAAAAAAAACCGGCAAGCGGCCGTTGGCAGCGGCGGTTGAACTGCTTGAAACCGCTTTGGGCCAGTTCAAACTAGAATCACTGAACGGCATCGGCGCAATAATCGCTTTGTGGCTTGTCCATTGGATCTGAGCCAAACTAACAGCCAAGTGCGATGCGAGCGAGAGGGGAGAGAGGTGGGGTGAGGGGGACCAGCCGTCGGCCCGCTTCATCATTGATTTAAGCGTCTTGGCGCTGCCGGTGCCAAAGATCGAACTGAAGCTGAAGCTGAAGCTGGAGCTGCGCAGCTGCGCAGCTGACAAAGAGCCACTTGGGCCGCAGCAAGAGCTGCATTAAGCCGACATCGACACCAAAATTCATGTGCATTCGGACGCGCCCAGTAAGCGCTATCGTTTCTTTCAAATGCTATACGATCCAAAGCAACAGCAACAACAACAACGACAACAACAAATAAAACAAAAGTACAAACAAGTCGCAATGTTGCGATCGGGTGCAAACAACTGCGCAATACCCGCTCACAGTCCAACAACAACATTTAATGTGGCTGCCCGCCAAATTCATAAACAGATGCCTTTGGCTGGGCATCTATTTCTGGTGATGCTCACAATGACTATGCATAATTAAAGCTCTTAAACTGTGGCTTCCGCGGGTTTCCCCGACAGAGAGATTCTTAACATCTTGACTGGCAAGCCAAAAAACCTTATCGGTTATTTGGTTTGCGGCTACAGCCCAGTCCCAGGTTGTGCCAGGTTTTTCACATAGTTCGTCTTTTGTTTAATTTTCAATAGAATTATTCAATTTAGAGTTAATCGAAATTTACTTAGAGATAGAACTTCAAAAACAAACTTTCAAAATTGTAATTCTTTAACAAGAAAAGTTTAGCTGCGCTTGTTTTTAGCCAAGCTTCGGGCTTCGGGTTCGGTGCATGGCTAACAAAATATTGGAATTCCGGGTTCAAACCGGTTTGGCAACACTTCGCAAGTGCCAAGTCTTAAACTCCCGACGAGGCAACATTGCACAATACCCAATATACTCTCTTTCATTTGGTGAACGTGTATACAAAGAGAAAAAATAATAAAAAAAACAAAAACATGACTGATAATTTGTAACGATCGGCACTTGGCGTAACGCATACGCAGCGTGTTTCGAATGGAGGCTAAAAGCCAGTGCTGTCTATAAATAAATCTTGAGCTGCATGGCCTCTTTGGATCGGGCTCGCCAGCGATGCGAATGAATCGCTTCGAATCGCAGTGCATTTCCACAGTAGTTTGCTTCTTTTTGTTTTTTGTTTTTTGTTTTTTAATTAAGTTTGCGTATTGCAAATTCTGTTGTTGTTCGTTTGCTTTTTGCCAGGCTGCGATGGTCAAGGACGTACATTAACCAGGCTGTCGATCATTTTAAGAGTCGGCACCTGCATTTTTGGCAGCTCACGTAAGTGTGGGACCCCAAAAGCAATAACAGACAGCTTGAAATGTTCTAAGCGATTTGGCTTGACTAGCTAGTAGATGCCCTGTAAACTGGTTAAGGTTCAGATCTGGTTATCGAACATCCTTAACGAGTTGGGAAGTTAATCAGTTTTCAAATTTAAATTAAATGTGGCTAAAAATAATGCACTTTTGCAATGCGGAAGCCGTTGTATATGCATCAATTGCAAAGTAATAATCATAAAATAAGTATTATATTAGATTCATAAAACTTTGTCAATACCCTCAGCTCATTGAACAGGGCTATAATGCTTTTGCACAAATGCATGTAACGGGGAGAAGGCGGCGTATATATTCTTGATCGGGACGACAAACTGAGTTGATATAGCCCAGTCTAGAGACTCTTATAATATAAGTAGAACGAGTTTACCGTATTATTTTCGATGTCTGCTATTAGAAATCAAATATATTTAACATTATCCCAAGCTGGAAAAATCTCAGCTGGAAATGAAGAGCTTGGGCTTTTGCATATGCAAACTTTTGCTAGCCATATTTAAGCCCTATGATCAGAAGTAGTCTTTGCCACGCATTTTATAGGGTATAACATATTATATAACATAAATGAAACATTATGCTTACATAAATATATGCTTGATTGGGACCACGAGCTTTTTATATGCGTACATACATATATCCTTCATATTTCAATACAATTATATGTATCGATTTTTATCGATATTCCTTCCCGTTTCGTTAAGTATATATCGATAAAAACAAATGAACTTAACTCTTAAATTCTCGCACACTTTTTTTTCCCCAAAATGAAAATTGATTATTAGATAATGTGGACAGGAAATCAGCAAAAGCTCTTCTTTTCTTCTTATTCTCAGCTGAACACAGGGTATATCCTAGTCGAGCTGTCACTCCTCTTACATATTTAGACTGCTTTTTTTTTGTTCTGGTGGAAATGGATACGAAACTGGTACGAGAAGTGGAAGTAGTCCACGCGTTCTCTCCAAATCGTATTTACTTTTACCCAAAGATGTTTAAGATGTTTAATGTTTGTCTTGTCATTGGATAGAGAAAATATAAATTATCTTTATTGGCGATTAACTGGCTGAGCTTGTTTGCTCGAATGCACACATCGTTGTCGGAACAGGGTCTTCTCCTTGTAAAATTGATCGGTGCATTGAATGCATTCGCATTATCGCATTTGACAATGCCAATTGGAGAGCAGCGCCTTGAGGCCAGGCCCAAAAGCTTTTCAGTTGGGCCTGGACCGGGATCGAAACCGAGCTCTAATGAGACGTGATTGCTCAGAATGAGCGTCAATAAAATGCAATCAACTGGGCCAGGTTCGAAAAGGCTCGCGCAACAACCACAACCACACAGAAAGTGCCAACAACAACAACACCAAGCGAATTTTTTATGATTAAGCAAAAACAAAAACAAAAACAAAAAGAAAAAAAAAACCACCAACGGCCTTGCGAAAAAAATCTTATTGTTGGTTCATAAAAAGCGTCGCGTAAAACGCGGCAACAAACTTAAAACACAAAAAACGCAAACAACAAAAAGAAGCTCGAAAGGCGAATTGGAAACGAAATGAACAAAAGATTGCGGGCAAGGCGCGACATTCTTTTGGGTGTGGTTGATGGCAGAGTTGGCAGCGGCTAACGCTAAGGCTGCGGGGGCCACTGGCCGCAGCGGGGGGTGGGTGCAGCGCGGAAAATATAAATATTGCGCATACGCCGCATGCAGCAATGCACCACGGCCAAAAGTGCTGGCCAATCAGTTAAGATCTTTGGCTCTCAAAGCTCAACTTGGCTTACTTCGCCTATACATTTCGTGCGAAAGAAACCAGATATATCAGATTTATCAGAGTCCTCATCGCACCGTAAATCGATTCATTTTCTGCTCGAAACAAAGTAAATACTGTTCCCAAACGAAATCTTTCCGAATAATCACATAATTCTTCATCGTTTTTGAATGATTGCAGCAAAATTGAGAGATTTTCTCTCTGTATTCACATTCAATATTAATATGCAAACGAATTTTCATCAATTTATTTCTAGTCATCCGCAAACTTGGGGAACACATAGGAAAGAAGAAGAGCTAACATGCATTATGTAAAATGTAAAGTGTAAAATGTTTTATGTTTTCCCGAGACTTGAGATAAAAACTGCATTGTCTTATTATTATTCAACATTAACTTTTTGCTTAAAGGTTGTTAAACGAACAGCGAGAAATTAAGTTTTTGTGAAAGCTGGCAAGCATTTTAATACCCTGTTTACGGCTTAAAAGGGTATTAAAAGATTTCCAAAAGTTGTTTAAAAAACCCCATTTAAACGCATTTAAGTTGCAGTAAAGAGTGTATAGTATTATACATTAAAATATTTGCTATTTTATATTGTTATATACTTTAAATTTAAGGAAGTGCGACATTCTTAGATTATAAGAAGACTTCAAACATTATTAAATAGGACTCTTTTGAGAACTTTCTTGAGCTTCTAATGCATCAAAGTATTTCTTCAAGTTCTTTTTATGGTACTATCCAAATTTACAGCGAGTTCACACCATTTCACAACTAAGTTCAAACTGCCTTAAGGCTTGGCAAGTACAATCTAATTGGATCAAAAAATATATTGTAGCTAATGCGCAAATGCATTGCGTGATATATCAAAGATCTGAGTTGTGTTGAGGCGACAACAAGGAACCGGCAAAGCAAGATTTGAAACTCTAAACTCAATTAATTGCTAGTTCAATAATACCGGCTGCCATAAAATACGTATACGGATAGGCAAACAATTAACTGAAAACATCTTTCGCAGAGCCCCAACAAAATGGGTAGTACTTCTGCTCAGAACTGCTCGATTCCTATGTGCGATCGTCTCGGGATTTGCCACACGCCAACAGCCAACAGAGACAACGGCGACAACCAAACAACCAAACAACCAACAATAACAACAAGGGCAACAACAACAGCAGCAGCAACAACAACCTCAGCAACAACAACGGCAGCAACAAATTGACGTAGCTCTTTCTAAGCACACAAACAACTTGGCAAATATTTTTTTCATTATTTACATATTTATTTAATTTTTTTTCCTCTATTTGTTATTTGCGCATTGTCGTTTTATCGTTTCCATCGTTCCATCGTTCCATCGTTTTGGGCGTCAGTTTTCCCTTAGTTGGCCCAGACAATGGCGGGAAAATTAGCACAGGTGCTTCAAAACGTCGTATTAAATGTGTATTAAACGGTAAGTACATGAAAAATATAAATACAAATATTTTTGCAACAAATTAAACATAAGACGTTGAGGTCACACGCCCCCCCTCATCCGCCCCCCTGTCCCCACCAAAGCCATCATTCCAAAAACAATCCGCAATATTCACTTAATTATTTGCGCGCCTTGTGAAAACTGTTTTCTCTATTGATACCGAGCATCACAGCCATCGCAGAAGGCATATTGTTTCCTCTACTCACTGACAGATTAACACCATAGAGAAATTCTGGTTTGTTGTCTGTGGATTTATTTACGATGATAGTAACAATAATTATAATAATAATAGTAATAATAATAATAATAATAATAATAATAATAATAGTAATAATAATAATAATAATAATAATAATAATAAAAATAATCATAATAAAAATATTAATAATAAAAATAATAATAATAATAATAATAATAATAATAGTAATAATAATAATAATAATAATAATAATAATAATAATAATAATAATAATAATAATAATAATAATAATAATAATAATAAACAATAATAATAATAATGATAATAATAATATCAATAATGTCAATAATAATAATAATATATATTAATAATTTTAAAACAATTTTCTTAAATTAAATTAATTATAATAATAACATGATATGATAATGATAACAATAATTTATATTATTTATGATAATAAGAATTCTAATATTAATATCAATAATGATATAATATATTATTATAATAATTTCAATAAAAAAACCAGAAAGAAAGGCTATCTTCGGCAGACCCAACCTTTTTATAATGCTCGCTTTGCCTTTACCTAAGAGAACCATATAAAGAGAAGAGAGTTTGGTCAAAATATCTTGATAAACATAAAAGGTTATTAATCAAAAACCTTATTTACGACCGATCGTTCCTTTGGCAGCTATATGATATAGTGGTCCGATCTAGCTTTGGTTTTGACATATGTGCTGAGTGCAACAGAAAAAGGGACTTCTGCAAAGTTTCATTAAGATATCTTTAAAACTGAGAGACTAGTTCGAATAGAAACTGACAGACAGACTGACAGACAGACAGACAGACAGCCGGAGAGACGGACATGTCTTTATCGACTCGGCTGTTGATACTGATCAAGAATATATATACTTTATGGGGTCGGATGTGTCTCCTTCTATGCGTTACACATTTCACGACAAAATTATAATACCCTCTGCAAGGGTATAGTAATATGAAGTTAAAATAAACAAGCAAGCGGCTCTTGTCGGGAGTTCCCGACTAGGTGATACCCTGAACCCTCTTCACTCAACACCAAATGCAGCTCGGGTCACGAGTTCGTTGGCTTTGGCAGCAATAAAAATAAATTGAACAAAAATAAAATTTAGACATCTAAAAAATTATATTTACATTAATATTATTTATTAAAAATCTAAAAAAAGAATTTATGATAATAATAATCACAAACAAATAACGAAAACAAGTTATTTATCTTTTAATTCATATACATATATTAATGTATGTGAAATAATAAAATTAGATAATAATAAATTGTAATTATGTGAAAATAACAATAACAACAATTTTAATAATGTGTCTTTTATTCAACAATTTTAAGTAATTGATAAGAGATTCCTTTTAAAAATTTGTCATAATATCCTTTGTTCCCCCAAAACTGATTTAAGCTAAGCAAGTTTTAAACAATTATTTGATATTTACTTGGAAAGTCCTCTCTAAGATGGATCAATTTTTTTTATTTATTAAAATATGATTTTAGCCTGGATCTCTTCCATACAAAAGGTTTCATCTGAAGCCAATGTTTATCCTTTTTTGTAAGGAATAAAAATGATTGTCAATGTTTTGAACAAAAGAATTTGTATAAAGAGCTTGTAGGATTATGAAAATGATGTTCAGTATTTGCTTAACTTTGTCAAAGACTTAAATGCTTCTTAATTTGTTTTTGTTTACATTCCTTTGTGAAATTTAAAATTAATTGATGCCTTGGTGATATCTCGATGATGATTCTTGTGAACACAAGAATCAACTTAAAGCTTGGGATAACTTGGGATAGCTTGCGATAATGAACGTAAGTCTGACAACTCTCAACTCCGAAACAGGTTGTTGCTCTGAACAATATAAATACTTAAGGGAAACTTGGCAGATTCGCTTATTAGGGTATCTAATCGAACAGACATTATTGTTATATGGATATACATATATATATACATATTTGCTTGTTTGTTATTTTTGCCAGTTTTTATTGCTCGATAAGTTTCCACTTATTGTAAATTGCAATTAACAACATTTTGCAATAGGAAACGTTGAGGCAACATTGCGCTACTGTGAGAAACGGCCCTCTAATTGATAAATTCTATATTTGATTGCGAGTGCCAATTGTATTGAATGGCCGAGAGAGACTCAGGTAAATTTCGCCAGATCCAAAGCCACAGTCAGAGTCAGAGCCAGAGTCAGAGCCAGACTTTGCTTAGCCTTCCTAGTAGACGTCATATTTATCCACGTCGTGGATTTGCCCCTCGAAACGAACATTTTGTTTATTTGTTTTGTTTTTTTGTTTTTTTTTGTGTATTTTTTTGTGCCCAGTGCTTGCATGTTTCAATTAATAACACATTGTATTCGTGCTCTATTAGAGGGCATTAGCGTTCGCACGCTAAGTGCTCGATATGTGAACTGCCAATCCATATCCAAATCCACATTCAAAGCTTCATTCACAGCCGGACAAAATATCCATGCCATTAGCAGAGCGGAATTGTTTAATTATCATTAATCAATGAAAAGTCGCGTCTCGTCCGATACTCGGACTCTGTGCCAATTGCGAAAGGCTTGAAGATTATCAATTCAGCTTCAACATGAAGCTGGCCATTTGGTTTGGTGAACCTGGGAGGCTTGTCCCACAGCCGAAACAAGTTTCCATTGATCGCATATCATATCTGAGTAAGAGAATTGTTTGTAAATAATGTCTATGTGACACATGCCAATTCATCAAAATGCCCGAACAATATTTTTGGATGTCGATCACGAATGGAACCAAACTGAAAACAAATAACAGTGCCCTGGTCGGGAATGCTACCCTAATAGATATCCTTTATAGGAACCTACATATCGAATTTGGAGTCTCTAGCCCTTGTTAGGAGGAGGATATTGAAATAAGGATATAATATTTCTCCCTCGACTCGGCTGAACAAGAATAACTACACTTTATGGGGTCAGAGAAATCGTCGGCTGTCTGTTACATACACTTGCACTAAGCCAAGATACCCATTTGCTTTGCCATTTCTAATGTGCTCGGGGCATAAACAGAGTTCTTCGCATAAGCAGCTTGTTTTAGGATGCGATAAAAAATTGACGATCGTTCCGAGATCGCGTTGAGTCGGTACTCCAATTGTTTTTTAAATTATGATCTGGAAATGGGGGTTTTTGTTATAGCCGTCGCGTTGTCTGTCTCCAAGCGAAATGACGCTATTTGAATCACTCTCTCTCTCTCTTTCTCCCCCAGGTGCTCCTCCCCCTCTCTACTCATGCTAGTAGCCATTTCAAGGCCAGAGAAAAACAATGCGAAAGCCATACCTCACCTGTGTTGTGCTATTGACAATATGACGACAATACATAACTAATAATAATTTGAAGCGAATATTTATTTTAAGTGAGTTTTAGTATATTTCAATACACAAGTCTAAAGGGAGTCGCTTTCAGAACTGCGAGAGTTGTCGATATGAGCAGCACATAATTAATGTGGTTCCATTAAGTTTTGAGTTTATTGCAAAGCCTTAAGGTCAGCATTTCCATGATCAGAGATCTTTTAGTTTATCTTTTGCACTATTGCCTAAGTCAAATATCTGTTGATGAGGGAAGGTTCTTCATCGAAGCTGGTTTTCAATTCAAATGCTTGTTAAATGTCTGGCAATCGACATTAATCGACATGTTAACAGCCCATGTTTTTCCTTACCGGTGAAATTTTTCTTCTTTTGGTCAGAAACATTTCAAATTTACCTTTGTCAAATGTATTATCTTACTAAATTCGAGTGCAAGCGAATTGACAGGAACAGGAAGATATGAAAACGGTTTAATCTTTACCAAATCGATTAATTGATCTTAATGTTAAACGTAAGTGCTTGTTAAATATTCTAAGCTTTGACAAGAACATGCCACATTAGGTCATGTTTGCAGCGTAATCTGCCTTATCTATCCTGTTGTCAAATGCAATTCCCTTTCATTTAACACGAACTTTGATCAAGTTCTGCTTTGTCATTTTCTAACTATATCATTCTTTGTTTCCATAGAAATCGAGTGTTAACCTTCTTATAATGTACTAAAATTATTGAATGGATATATTTTTCTGTCTTTTGCTTTTGATTTAGTTAAAGTTAGTTTTATATATATATATATATATATATATTTTTTTTTTTATTGGATTATTGAGCGTCATTTCGAATGTCAAATTTCTCATTTTGTGCTCGCCTTTTGTTTGTTCATTTATTTAATGTTTATGTTTATTTGTTTTTGTGTGCATGCAAAGTGTTCTGTAAATTTTCCTTGAAATTTTGCATAAAACTATAAAAATATAAATTCAACAATATAATGAGAATAATAATACTGGCGAAATACATCATCATAATAATAATAAAGCAGCAAACAACAAAAAAAACAACAACAAATTTGTAAGACAGCAACAACCGTTGGTTTTATGCTCGTGCCCCGCCCCATTGAACGGCAGGGCAGCCCCCTTGCTGTCCCGGCAGCCCGGCAGCCCGGCAGTGCCAACACGTGCAACACCTTTTGCTCACTTGAAAGCGAATAAAAGTTCAATGTTTGAATAAATTAAATTAACAAACACTCCGAGAAACAGACAGAGCGGACGGACAACCTACAATAATAATATGGGTGGAGGTACTGGCAAAGCTATTTAGTAGAGGAGCCCACAGCACCAACAACAACAACCACAACAACAACCACAACAACCACAACAGCAACAAGTGACAGCAACATGAACAAAATGACCATTTTCAATAACACTCACGTAGCATTCGAGTCAATAAATTACAACAAAAACAACAACAACAACAGAGAATCCCGTAATTGAAAACGTTTCTGGCCAGCACGTACAATTACAGCAACAACAACAACAACAACTATACGAACAACAATTATTAACGGGAGCAACAATGCCCAAAACAACACTGCACAAGTCAGGTAGCCAACTAGCTACGTCCGGAGGACAGAGGACAGCTGTGAGCCAGAGGCCAAAGCCCCAGCTCGAGCCTGAGCCCAAGCTCGAACCCAAGCCCAAGCCCAAGCCGAAGCCCGAGCTCGAGCCCGAGCCCGACCCCAACCCAGACCCAGTTCAGGCCAGGTTGCGTTCGAAATGTGTGTGAAGGCCAAGGACGCGATCGAGTTGCATGGACAAGTTAACAATTTAACAAGCAAAAAGTTCCACAATAAGGCATGCAATTTAAAAAGTATTACCAATTAATGTATTTTGGCAATATTTAGTAAAAAGGGAATAAAACGTAAGGCCCAGATCTTGTGTACCAATCACTATCGAGTTTTATTGTGTGCCTAAATTTGACTTCGGCTCGAATTGTCCCAGCGGGCTAAAAGCACACATATACAATTTAAAAAGCCAAACATTTGTATATACCTTTATTTTGTTTTATTTGATGTAAAGAAACGATGTACATCATGTATGCTTGCTATGCTCTATAGAGATTACATATCTCAGTCCGGGACCCAAGTTCTTATAGTCCCAGAGATGCTTTAGACAAAATTACAGTGTATAAGCGGAAAAATGAAATGCGTCGGGCTTATTCCTGTGTCTGATGAATCATAATTAGTAATTGTAGCACTCCATAGCACATAGTTATACATTACACAAGACTTTGGTACACTTCTGACATTTACAGGGTATATATCTGTTGCTGCTTCTGGTTTACTCAGTCCCAATCTATCGAAAATGAACTTTTAAATAACTTGGGTGTTTATTAACTTAAGTATGACACTCAAATGTGTGAATAAATCAAAGCGCAAGTCAGTTCTGTCTAAATTATTTCAAAACCTAATTTGAAAATTAACTTTTGTCGTTTTCAAGAACAACACGAACATATCTCAATCAGCTAGACTGTTGCTGATAAGTCCGATCCTATATACTTTATGGACTAAATAACTAACGAACCGCCACCTGCCACATACATTTGCTCTAAGCTAATACACTCTTTCTTAACCATTTTCACTGGGTACACATGTACATGCGTGTGCATCGATACATAACGTTCTATGTTCGCTTGGGAATATGGTATCTCCAGTCGAAGTTTGTTACACCTGCCACACTTATCAATGGGACCTGTTACGGAATCAGCTGCCAATGATGGGTAGCATAGTCGATGCTCATAAACAAATTCACGGCAGATTAAACAAAACAACGTAATGACTCGGATTGCACAACAATAAACAATAATTGTTGATTAAACAAAAAGAATGCCGCCAGATAAATAATTGTTGTAACAACAATTGTACAGCATGAATGTCAACGGGCGGAGGGGCAGGTCATATACAGGAAAATAACTGTCTAAAGGAACTTTCTTTCAGCTGGACGGGTCACTGATACATTAAGTTACGAGTGGGTCGGCACTTCAAAACCACACACACACACACACACACATACTCAATCTGAAGGTATCAATCAAGTTAATTTCGATTGAGCAATAAATAATGAGACGAGAGGGTAAGAGAGAAAGAGAGAGGGAGAGAGTAGAGAAGAGAGTGACTAATAAAAACATTTTAGTTAATTTTCATAAATTAGTTAAAAGGAAGAAAAACTTGTACCTTAACATTGAAGTTAAGATACCCTTTTAGTCTCGGGTGCTTACTAAGCTCACGCTTAAATACAGACATTTAGTTAGTATGAAAACCCAATTTATGACTAATCATCGAAACCAACTGAATGATATAGTCAACTAATCCTGCCAAAGACATCTTATGAGTTACTTGCACTTGTAAACTCAACGAATTCATGGTAACGAATGCGTTACACGCTTTCTAAGTTAGCTAGAATACCCTGCTGTGATAGGGTAACCTTTCTTTAATGATTTAATTGGGTAATTCCCATTGACTATGCGCATACCTATCATTGTTTTTCTGTTGAGCTTGTAGTATATGTTACATACTTCAGAAACTATTCATTCAGTGATTAACTAACTAAGCAAAATAAATATCTTCTACCTTTCCAGAAACTCAAAAGTATTTCTACACTGATTACAACACTCTATATACCATTTCAGTTAAAAAAAAAAAAGACAGCAGGTCACGGTATATGGGGAAGAAGATGACGATTAGCATTAGCAGATAGATTTCTTAAAACTAGCAATATCATATATGAATCTGAAACTTTTAGAATCTGACGAAAATATATAATATTTAACAAAAATAATTACAATTCGGGATAGATATTTATGTAATAAGACATAATTTAAGCTAAAACGATTTACTTATCGAATGAATATAGGTTACTTAATGAAAATATAATTTCCATTTGGCTAACTCAAGTCAACTAAAGCTACTAAGTTTAGTTCAAATCACAGCTATGAGCAGTAATATATTAGATGACTAGCAACTCAATCTAATGACAACAATCGGTTCCAAAGAATGAAATCTGATTTATCGAACCAGAGAATCGAAGCGTGATCTTGTTGCAATAACTAATCTAAATAATATGTATTCAAATATAATACATAGATAGTATGTCTTTCTAATACATTGTAATAGGTACGGAACGTGTGGTTTCTAGCAGATATTACAAGATATAACCGGATCCCTGTCCAGCTGACATGCACATGCCGTCGACCGTTTGTTATTGTCGCATATGAAGTACATACATACATATGTATCTCGTGCCGTGAAAAAATCGTGCTCAGAGGTAAGACCAAAGTCTATTCATAGCAGTGAAATAGAAGGGTGAGCTGAGATTCAGTTATTAGACACAGAGACATTAAACATTGAATTCCATAAGCGATTCATTCCGTGTAATCAACGCAAATGCGTGCCGTGGCCAAGACAATCACCTGGTATGCTTCTGGTGCAATTGTGTAGAAGGGTGTTTGAAATTGGAAATGCCATAGAAATGGAAAGCGACTGTAGCACTCGGAATGCTTGGAATGGTCGGGCCACTGTAACAGGTTGGCTGCAGAAATGTGCGGCAATGCTCAAGGCCAGCGAGCCTAACGACCAGCTCAACTAAGCCAAGCTCAACTGAACTGAATTGAACTGAACAGAACTGAACTGAACCGAACTGAACTGTGCTGAACTTAAGCGAGCTGTGTCTGTGTTCTAATTGGAATCCACTTACAGGTGTCACTAGCTGAAATGCGCGCCTTGGCTAGCAGAAATGTGTTCGCATATATTTCGCCAATCAGGAACTAAGCGACGGTGTCAAGAAACTGCCAACCCTGAGTTCCGGCAAAGCAATCAAGCAAATGAGCAACAAACCCATCCAAGATCCAAGCAGCCGGTTCTACAAAAATTCCAAATTCTGCGCAACATTTGTATAAAGACTTCTTGCGAAATGACGTACGAGCATTTATAATTTCAAGACACATCTGCAACAAATCGTTGCGACAAAACAAATCGGTCAACGGGCAATCGGCCGCGGACAACGGACCCGGCTCGTGCACGTTTTTCGTCTAAAAAAAAACAAAAAAGTAAAAACAAAACAAAAAAAAGTAAAATCAAACCAGAAAGATGTACAATATAATGCGAAAAATACATAAATAAATAAATAAATAAAGCTTCCGCTTTGGCAACGCAATGAAATCCACGCTCAAGTCTCAAGTCTCCAATCTCGACTCTCGTATCTCGTCTCTCTTATCTCTCAGCGCGCTGCTGTGTCTCACTTTGTCTCACGGGGTCTCGCGGTGTCTCTGTATCGTTCGGACTCTCAGCCGCCATATGTGTTATCGTTCAGATGATTTGGCCAGGTTGGGGTAATTTCGTCAGCAGCATTTTGAACTTCAGCGCAGAGTTCGAAGAACTCGATAGCAAAAACATAAACAATCGTCAAAAGACAAAAGACAAAAGACAAAAGACAAGAAACAAGAAAAAATGGCAAACAAAATGGCGACAACTATTCGAAACTTTTCGACAATGTTGTTGTTGTTGTTGTTGTTGCTGCTGTTGTTTACTTCGGCTAGAAGCGGTTCACGGGCTGGGCCCGTGGCGCTCATGTTGGCCAAGTCTGCCGACTGTCGACCGCCGACTGCACAGTGCCAAGTGAACAGCAACAACAACAACAACAACAACAACACTCGATCGCTGGTATTTTTAGTATGTGGCGTTGATTTACAAGGTGAACCGGTACAGAGCCAATACCAGTTCCAGTACAGACAGAGCCAGAGCCAGCGCCAGAGCCCGAGATTGAGTCCGAGCCCGAGCCCGAGCCTCAGCCCCAGTCCCAGCTCGGGCCCAGGCCCAGGCCAATGCGCAACAACAATTTGTGTCTTGTTGCGCTTTTGGCAATGCCTGGGCATGGTCTTTGGCTTTGGGTTCCGCTCCATTTGTCGGGCGAAGCCGCATTAATTAATAATTATTTGCAACACGCAAGCACCTGAAGACAGCCACAATAGGAGCGCCAGCCACCATAGACGCCGGATTATTGCCGGCTATTAATCGAGTTTCGAGCCAGTTAAGAAAACTTTCCCAAAATCTGATAACAGCGAACAAGCAATAACAAGCAATATAATAACTATGTCATCATTTTTTTCAGATAGAATAACAATCTGTTTTTCAGCCAATTCTCTACCATATATCTTAGTATACTGTACACAGACCCAAACAAAAGTTCACCCAAATTAATCGATGCACACATGTTTAAGGCTCCTTTTTACGTAAAAAATAAAATTAATTATTAATGCCTCATAGTAATGCGAAACGAGCGGAAACTGGTTTGATCCGAATTGATCCAATTTCAGGGCAGAAATATATTTTATTATGCCTAAGCATTGCTACGAACTCGAGGCAAGTGTATAAACTATGTTAATACTTAATAATATTTCAATACTTTGGCCGGCTACTAAAATGATTTCTACATTTTCTTCACTAACTTACAAGAAAAACTCACTAAATACTTGAAGACTCAACTAAAAATGGATTATTTTGACGATTTATCGTTTTTTTTTACCTAAGAATAACTTTTTCCACGTCTCAAAAAGTGTATTTTATACACATTCGTTTTAGGGCAGTGTATTTTGTGCTTCGTTGCGATCAAAGATATAATAAAAAAAAAAAAATTCTTGTTTTTTATGTATTTATTTATATTATTTTTTGGCTAATGACGTCTGTTAAAAGCTGCACGGGTTTGCTTATGTGGTAAACTCGTGACCGCAAAAATGATCATACAAAATACAAAATATAAAAAAAAAACAAGAAGATCAAATAAAATAAAAGCGACTTGAAAGTAATTTAAAAATTGTTCTATGTGTCGTGCTGTGATTAATAAAACAGGCGAAACTGTAAGGGTATTTTTAGAGTTAATTTTCCACATCAAAACCTGCCACAGGGGACGGTAATTACAGTTTTACAATATGGAATTGTCTACGGAATAATAAATATTTCAAACAAGTTGGTCAAGGCTGCCCGACTGGAAGATACCCCTCGTATTGGGGCAGCACACACTGCCTCTTGTATGTATAGGCACATGCTGTACTAGGATTTGCACCCTCGTCTTCAGGCGTTTTCTAATTATGCATCGCAATTTATCGATTTATTGGAGCAGAAAAGCCTTATTAAAAGATTTATAGCTGCATTTATCGATTTCGAGAATCAGAAGGGACGTCAAAAATGAGCTCAAATTGTTTCCAAATATACCGTGTGCAAATATTCGTGACGATGAATCGTCTGCGAATCTATTGCCCGGTCTTTGTTCATACAAAATTATCGATTTATTTATCTAAATTATCCATTTTGACAATGAGATGGAGCTTCAAAATTTGAAAATAACTGGTTCGAATCGTTTCCGTATATCAAAGAACCCAACTGTGTGTAGGTATCCTTAAGGATGAATTGTACTCAATGAAAATAGTTTTGGCTGCAAATATTTGCCCGATAATGACTGATGAGTAATGCATCAAAGGTTGAGCAATGAAGAAATGAAGAATTTGGTTATAAAAGCAAAGCGTATACGTAATTTGGCAAATGAATCAACGCATCAACAATTTTAAAGGTGTTAAAGTAAATTTGTTGCAGCAGACCTCATGATGTTTAAGCTAAGGCAACATCATCATCATCATTGTGGTCATCATCATCATGACAATGCTCGATGATCATCAGGCTAGGGTTGGAGGCGCTAAAAGCAAACGGACCGCAACAAAAAAGCCCCTCAAATATGTCGCATTTGTCCAATTGATTAGCGGTACGTTTACTCGTACAGTGCGCCATAAAAGTGTGTGTACACAGCAGCAAATTGCTTTTACGATGCGGACTGATGAGCACGGCTAATTCGACCGCCTCCGCCGTTAGCCATCTGGGTCCGCTGGCTGGGTCCGGTCCGACCTGGGATCGGCTACGGACACGCCGGACTCGTCAAATTGACTTCTTGCCCGTCTCGGCGTTTGTTTAACATTTTATGGCCTTTTCATTTATCTCGCTTGTTTGCTCTTTATGGATTTATCACTAATTTGCACCAGCTGCGTGGGCGTCGGGCGCTTGGGCGCTCAGTCTGTCTGTCTTTCTAAGTAAATACAAATTTTATTTATATTTACTTGCTGTTGTTTTTTTTATATATTATTTTTTCAAATGTTTTATTTACGTGCGAAAAATAGCATATTCGGTAAGCATTTGGCGTGTGGAAAATTTTGAGCGCCATCCGCGCGATTAATTAATATGCAATTAGAGGGTTTAGTTATTTTAATTTTCGCATTGCCGCACCAATTATTGCACGGCTGCAATAAGTGGCCGCAAATTACATACGAATGTGATTGAGCAAGCCATTTTGTTTACCAACATTGAGGCCGTCAGAAAGTGCTCCAAATGACGCACAGACAAACAACTGCTAATTTCTAGAAGATTTTACAGTCCAATAATCGAATAACAAGTCGAGGTGTTAATTTCATTAATGAACGACCACAAAAATATGCAATACAAATTAAAAATCTGCTAAAATCATAAATCCCCT
The DNA here is from genome assembly GCA_037075305.1 of Drosophila kanekoi. Classification (NCBI taxonomy): domain Eukaryota; kingdom Metazoa; phylum Arthropoda; class Insecta; order Diptera; family Drosophilidae; genus Drosophila; species Drosophila kanekoi. The sequence continues at coordinate 6,247,069 of JBAMCE010000290.1, read as the reverse complement.
CCACACAGCCAGCTGTCTGTTTACCAGGCTACTGACCAGCTGCAAGAATACTGGCTCGAGATCGAGAGGCGGGCAACCAAGTTGCAGCTAACCATTGCTATCAATAGGAAAACTTGATCAGATCGATATGCTCAACATTTGCCATTTGCTCAAGGAGTCCTTGAACCCCTCGAGCATAAGGACGAACAGGTCCATCTTGATCGCAGGCTCACGTGGTTCAAACACATTACAACAGGAAGTCACACTACATGTCAAAAATTAAAAAGACGATGTGGCTCCTAATGGCAAACAGCAAGCTTTCTCTCAGCAACAGGCTACTTGCCAACTACTTGCCCTAGTTTGGTGCTATCCAAATCTTTGGAACAGCAGCAAAATCGCATTTGGAGAAAAAATAGCGTCTTCCAAGCCAGCGTCCGCAGACTTTGTAGTGGGCAACTTGGAACATTCGCAATTGGGTCCTGGCAAGGGATCTTTCCTTTTTAGGCGACCTTCCAGAACATCAATCCAGCAGCTATGTAGCCCGCCTCTGCTCACCCTATAATACTGCCAAACGGGCTTTGCAGAAAAAAAGCAACGGAGGATGCAGGATCCACCCCAAGAACAAGAACAAAAACAACGTACTACAGTCAATACTTAATGTTAAGCATCTCAAACCCCTTAAATTTCAACGAATTAACAAAGAGGAGCTTAATTCATAATATAAGTAGATGTGTTTTTATCTATCTATATGTCGTCATATTATGCTAGAGTAATTTTTTGTTATTCAAGGTTGATTTCTTACTTTATAAGCATGATCAGAATTACTACACAATACTGTAAGTAAAATAAGCAATAACAAATGTGAGCACGTTGCAAATAAGTGCGCCATACACAGCATTTAGTCACAGTATAATTATAGTTATCGATAATTATCGATTAAATCAAGTGCATTGCATTTCCTCGTCTATTGGATTGGTTACTCAAAGACTGTAAGCACAAAGCAGCTCGAAAGTTGATATCGATTATTGTAGGGTTCGATCTTAATGGCAGGTCATAAGTATTCAATCGAATTTGAAGTTTAATTTGAGGACTCGAATTTTTCAGAATCAGAACGCAGCTTTTCCGCCCAACAGCAGAAGTGTTAGTTGTCCATCTGCATGCTTTGTTACAGTGTAATTATAGTTATCGATAATTATCAGCTCTATTTGCCTATACGTATGCTGCCTTTAAGACTGGCTCAGGACTCTTAGCTCTTAGAAGTGTTGGCTGTCCACTTGCAAAGCTTGGCTAAGCTAGCTTTGAAAATGTGTGAGATACAAATTTTAATTGAAATAGTAATAAATAATGCTTAAGCCAAATTATTCGCAATTTTTGACAAATACCAAAATACGAAACGAGATTCAAAGACGTTTATAATCAAATAAGAATTCGCCATATAGAAAACACCTTCACCTTGACCCCAGAGCCGTTCTGTGACTCCGTGAATATTTGTTGAATGTTCACCGCACCGTCTGTGAGTAGTCTTGGGAGATTTGTGCATCAAGCATAATCCCAAAGAACTGAGCTCTGTTTATAGTCTTAATCTTTCGGAGAAACAGAAAAAAGTAAATAGGGTTGGACATCTCCCACAATTATCGTGGCATACTTCTTTGAAAAACAAATAGGAATGTCGCAGTCTCAGTCTCCGAGTGCACAATACTTTAGTGGAATTTTAAGATTTAGCTGATTTTGGAGCTCACTCGTTCCTAAAATTACCTATCAGACAATTCTTATATATTTATGTTTATTTTTAGAGATAACAATCTTCAGAATACATTTAAATTGGGCTTTCCTTTACTGCTCTTCAATATTGGCATAGAATGAGCTTTAACAGAAGCTCTTCCGCATTTTATGGTCGCACTCACATAAATTAAAAACAAGTAAAAGGTTCTAGTCGGGAGCTCCCGACTAGGAAATACCCTGAACCCTCTTAGCACCAACACCAAATGCAGCTCGATTGAATTAATAAAAATAAATTTAAAAAAAAGTTCCATTGGCACGGTTTGAACTTGCAACTGACCACATTACTTGCTGCCGACTCTACTCAGCAGCCACGCCAGCAAAAAAAAAAGTACTTTCCTCGGTAGGGTTCGAACTCGCGACAGACCGCACCACTTGACACTTCCTCTACTCAACAGTCACAATAATAATTGATTCTTATTGAGAATAAAACCAATTAAAATAGCAGTACGGAAAACAATCGCAATGATGACAGAATTCGAAGCAGACGCGCATGAATTCGTGTGCACATGTATACAGAAATTCTTGGTATTTGCGTCGCAAACACGTGCGCAGTCAAAATACCGAAAAACAAAACAAAAACCGATCGTAATAACATTTTCTACAGTGTAGCTAAGTGTACCATAGAATACTCGTGTATCATCAAACAGGCAATTCCATTTAGATTGTGTCTTGAATTGGTTGGCAATATAAGTTGGGTTATTAACTTGATTTATAGCTCTGCGGTGGTAGCGGGCAGGTGGCGATAGGAATAAAATGAAAGATACTTGATATATATATAATATTCTAGAAGCAACATATCAAGTTTGGTGACTCTGGCTCATATTATTTACCCAATTTGCTCAAAGAACAGGATGTCGATATCGCTTTTTATCGATTTCTTGGAAACGGAGTAGGTTATCGATTATCGAAAACAAACGCGATCTGCGTAGGAGAACCTGCAGCTAAAATTTCAAGTCTCTAGCTCTTTTAGGTTCTGATATACATGCTTACAGACGGACAGACAGACAGACAGGCGGACATGGCTAGATCGACACGGCTATTGATGCTAATCAAGAATATATATTCTTTATGGGGGCGTAGATGCTTCCTTCTGCCCGTAACAAACATTTGCACAAATGCATTATACCCTTTTTAACCATTTTTAATGGGTTCAGGGTATAACAAATAAGACTGTTCCAGTTGCTAGTGGCCGGCTATGGAGACTAGGACCCTTCTGCTACCAACACCAAAATGAAAGATACTTGATCTGCATATACTATTCTGTATGTGATATTTTTCAGTTTGATGGCTCTAGCTCTGAAAACCTCAGTAGTTCACAAGCTATTGATTATCGTAAGCACTAGGAGGACCTACGTTTAAATTATCAAGTCATTGGCATTATACCCGTTATTACCCATTTTTAATGGATCCAGTGTATAATTACGCCCGTTACATTGTATTGTAATGATCATTTGTAACTTAATGATAATATTACAGTGTATTTTAAATAACTATTAGTAGATATAACTCTCATGATAATATGTTAATTAAAGGTAATATTACATCCATACCCTAGCCGGGGATACGAGCCTTGATCCTTATTTCAAGTGCAAGAATTTCTTAAAATTATTAAAGAGATTTTATATGCTGTTGTATGAATAAATTGTTACAGGTTTTGCTTTTCCATTTCCAGAATTAATTGACAGTAAATAAAATCCTTGAGAAAGTAATATAGAAAATGGCATATTCAATGGATGCTGATAGCTTTCGATATATAGTATAAGCTATGTAAGTAATATTTTATATAATGCTGATAATCTATAATCTGATAAAACTCTATAAAATCAAATCCGAGCCGGTTTTTGAGCATTTCGGAACTGACCGTGGGGCATATTTATAATAAGGCAACTTTTTATTGTATATTGAATTAGATATTTACAAATGCAGATAGCTTATTTAGGCGATGATATCTATTATATAATTGTTAAAGCAATCACAAAGGTTTTAACTACAACTTCCAATTAGTTAAAGTCTATCGGAACTGGGAGAAACCTTCATCTCGTTTCAGAAATTGTTGCGTGTACTGACGAGCTAATCTCCATCAATTATTGCATAAATTGAATGCAACTAATTGAAAATAGTTTAAGCTAATAATAAAGATATTTAGCCCCTTATCAAGCACACCCCCACCGCCCCGGGCATGCAGCGAAGCGAAGCGAATCGAAGTGGAAGTCGTAGTCGGAGTCGGAGTCACGTGATTGACAAATACTTCAAATATATTGTGTGCTATTTGTGGTAAAACGTGTGAATCGACCCACGAAAAGCGTAGCTTCTTTTGCCGACTCTCAATTGGCCACACTTTCATGGGGGGCGGGGGGAGTGAAAATGTAAGAGGGCGGGCGGAGGGAGAGTGAATAATAACCATTCCGTTCCATTTGCGTGTTGTCTTCTACAGTTGCCGTTGCCATAAATTGTGTTATTTGTTTTAATTGTTCCTGAACATTTTCGCCGTCTCTGCTGATATTTATTTTATTTAATTAATTTAATTTTTATTTATTTAATGTTTACAGAACAACATACAAGCAGTTGGAGAATATAAGCAAAATAAATATGCCGAAGAAGAAGCAGATGAATGAAACGCGCTCCGTTTTGTTTGCACTTTTCAGTTGCACTCGACGTTTCCTCTTATTTGATTAAATGCTGTTCTTTATTTAATCAAATGAAACGAATTCAATTGAAAGTCAGCACAGGAGCTGTCCAGGGGAGAGTAGGGGGCAGGGGAAGGGGGGTTGTCAGTTTCGCTTGTCAGCGGGGTGCGACAACCTTTTTTTTAATATTGTAAATTTTTTCTGTTTTTTTCTTCTCATTAATTTATTTTTTTGTTGCTTCGTTGTGTTTTGTTGTGTTTTGTTTTGTTTTGTTACGTTGCAGTAACTTCTTGACAATCTTGACAAATTAAAATGCAGGCAAACAGCAGCAGCAACAACAATTGCCAACGCTTTTGTGCCAGTGTATGTGCGTGTGTGTGTGTGTGCGTGCGTGAGTGTGTGCGACATTTAACTGTGACAAACATCGAGCTGACATTCTATTTGCATTTCGTAACATTTATGTGCATGTGTGTGTATGTGTGAGTGTGTGTGTGCGTGTGTGTGTGTGCGTGTGTGTGTGTGTATGCTTGTGCATTATACAGTTATATAAAAGCGATAAATAAGATGCCTAATTCATGCAATTTACGTGGCAGGGCCAACGTGACGTATGAGTGATATACAAAGCGGCTAGCAAATTATCAACAAAGGAAGTGCACTGGAAAAGCCCTCGCAACAATGCACTGAAAAGCTCTGGGAAAACAGTTACGACACACATATTTAAAACTGTAGTTGCTCAACTGTCACAGTAACTGTTACTCGTATCCTGTGCTGAGAAACACTTTTCGTTGCACACGCAACGGCCCGTCAAGGCAATCAAATGACCACCCTGAATATGAATACCTATTAACTACACCTGAGTATACGCAAGCCTACAGGCAAGACCCACAATAACGAACTCGGCGAGTCAATGGGACATTTGTATCAGAAGGTTTTCAATTAAAGCTTGTTAAAAACTTATATGTCTAGTCCATTTTTACACTGTTCAACAAAACAAGCCTTTTGTACATTGTATTTCTTTCTGTAGTAAACTTTTCTTTTCTTTATTAAAATTTAGCTGGGTTTTTCGCCTCTTCAAGAAGAGTTCACATATATATTACCAGAGCTTGCGCAAGTCTAAAATGATTTGAATGATCTAAAAAGTTAAGCGGAGCTAAGTACATGTGCTACAACTAAGTCTTATACATTTTGTATTTCTAAACTATGAGCTTCAGAATTTGTTTTTACCAACATAATAGAGTTTAATACATAGGATGAGAGCTCCTCAACCTCCGCCGCATTCGCACCCCTCACGTTCCACGTCTCTTTAGAAGACGCCTAGCCAGTCGATTGGGATGATTTCCAGGCCGCGTCCGTCCCCGGCTTTGGGCACGCCTTGGTCTCTTTCCAAAATCCAGCAAAAATCAAATTAAATTCCATTAACTGTTGATTCATAAGAAGTCGTTGAATAAGCCACCGTTTGTTCAAATCTAACCGTTCTATAGCTAGGGATTGTAGCCCGGATCCTCGTTGATCTGTCGCCTAATTGACTCTAGTTACCTAAATAATCCTTATACGAGGCATGCAAACTCATATAAGGAACGTTTTATATGCATATCTACGTGTAAATATCAGCTTTATTTTATCCCTTTTTTTGGCTTTGGCTGAGCTGAAACAATCTCATTTAAACATATATCTATAATAAATATATTAATCTCGCATAGGTAAAAGAAATATTGCAGAGCATATGAAGCGAAACGCGACGTTCGTTATAGGAAAGTTGGACTGTATTAAATATATGTATATGGTATATTAGGTATATAGGTATTCTGTGTGTTATTGTATTCCAAGCCAAGTCCGCAAATAACAGGTCACGACCAGTTTGGAGCGCTTGCAAGTCGAGCGGCAGGCAAATAAGTAGTTAATAAGTATTTATGATGTAAACACGGATCAGCTCACAACTGTCTCTATTATTAGTATTATTATTTTAGCTACCAGCATACGAAACTATATAGTGCTATACTGTACGACTATTAAGTCACATAAATGTCTGTAAACTGTTTACATTTGCATTCACGAACAACCCACCGACTGGCCAGAACATCCATCACAACTTCGACACCTCCGATATGATCTCTCCGACCTGAACATGCCTCGGCTGTACAATCACAGACTGCTCCGGGCTGTATTACCCTCTTACGACTATGTATCAATTCGTTAAGACAACTCGGATTTCGTTTACATTTAGGACGAAGAACATATCAGAGCATAAATATGCCATATTATTATTACCTTTAAGATTATAGTGTCATTTGGATCAGTTAAAACTCATTTATGTTTACTTCTCTCTTCAGTTCTCAATCTAAAAATCGAAAATATCCTCGACTATTCCATCATTACCTTCCCTAACTAGACCTTCCTTAACAAGCGAGTTTCATGGCTTTAGTGTGTATTACGTCTGATATGGACGTGTCCAGGATTGTCATGACTCTATCGACTCAGAATTGATTGCGTAATGTCATAAATTCATGCGAATCAAATCATTTAGCCTATAATTATCGTGTATTCGAATGTTTTCGGCACAAGTAAATTGAGTATATTGTCATAAGTATAGGCTGTGAAGAGATAGAACGTCACGTAAGCGAAACACTCATGAATTGTCCGTGTAGATTTATGAATATTTACAATATACACCTGTATATGCAAATAACTAGGTACATTCAGATGCCGTTATTTGTTAAGAAGTAAGTTTAGGAGCCTCAACTATTTGCTTAGTTAGTTAATATTACGAAACAGATAATGCGATAAGTGCGCCATACACTCTCCTTAATATATATATTTATGAAAATCAGGTAGCTATACCTCTTGATTAAATTACTAATTTGAGATATTCAGCTACCATATTCACTGCTCAAATAACTGTGTTATCATAGAGGCAACTGTGAACAACGAATACTCACGTGTAACTGGTGATTACACATACCCTTTAATCAAAAACTCAGTATAATGGATGATTATAGAGTTGTGACAATGGATGTAACAGTAGGAAGAAGCATTATATTATAAATATTCTTAATCGCAATCCAGTCGGAAAGTGCCGCAGGGGTCGAGGGGCAAACGAAGTAAACGAAGCGAGTTTCAAGTCACAGTTTATTAAAATAATGCATTTAAATTGTTGTGCTTTTTAAGCAATTACTAAATAATTATATTAATCTTATCATAAACGCCAGCTTTTTCTTATCTAGATATACTAATATAGTCCCAGCCCCAATATTATTTGAGTATTTTCTCTCGTTTGTATTAAGATATTTAACTTCTTATTACCTGGCTACAGGGTATCTTATAGTCGACTTAATTATATGTACACAGCGCTGCAATTTCTTTTTAATACTGTCGATTATATACACATTTAAGCCTGAGTACAGGGTATATCTTAGTCGATTACTTCAGTCAATTGAAAGTGTATAATTTGCCAAGTGCAATATTAAGCAATGAAGTCCTTAATACATGTGATTATGATCCTAAGCTAACCTTTAGATACACACACACACATATTTATTTCTACACATATATATGTATATATTTGAATACTCATATTTCATAGAGTTTAAACAAACTTATTTACTCAATATACTCTGGTAACACTGTCTCACAAAATTCACCTAGAAAAGAAACTGCTTTAAGAATCTTAATTTAAGTTTGATAAGCAAAGGCTTCTTATCATAAAAGAATTAGTGTACCATAGAGAATTGTTCGAAAGAGATTTTGGTTGCGCCTCCTCGAATTTTGGCTGTTGCATAGTGTAAAGTGGCCTTTCATTGGATTGTTATGACAACTGTAGCAAAACGAAGCGAGTGGGTCTTACAATGAATGTAAACCAATGCCAATGCCAGCTCGACCACGTGAGATACAGCCAGATAGTGTGCCAGGGAATCCGCAGAAGAGAACAAGTGCGAGCTTGTACAACATTTTACTGAGTGTCATAAATTCTCCGGGTGTTTGGGCATCACGCGCCAACGGATGAAATATAAGAATGAGTTCAGTTGCTGAAATGGCGCTGACTTTGAGCCGTCGGTAAATAGCAATGGGGATTACGGGAGCCGGGCGTTCCATTCCGTTTCGCGGGGATTACGAATATGTAGATATTTCGCTTATCAAGTGCACAGCCTAATGAGAACTTTGGGTGGCAAATTACGCGACATTTTTGTGCATGAATATGAAATCTTGTTTATTTGCATTTAATTTAGATATAAGAATAATACGGCCCATTAAATCAGTGAAAATATCAAATAAACTGCCAGTCACAAAATGGAGCACATTCAAGAATCTATATATAGAGCTAGCGAAATAGTAACAGTTCACGAATATTCTCTGATACAAGTTAGCATCTTTATGGACAATATTCAGATGACATTATTGAGATCTTTAGGCTATGCTAACCGTGCAGTAGATCAGCATACAGGTCTTCATGTTACCTGCACTGAAGTGCAAGACGGCCCTCAGATTTCCCTCGATGTCCCAACGGGGCAAATTTTCAATTACCATGCGATTGGAAACGTTTGTTAAGGTGTAAACTTGCTGAAAGAGAATGGAAAATAGTTAAGATTGTTGTTAAAATTATTGTCATTATTCGCAATATTAATAATATTATTAATATTCTATTAGCAGTCGTTTAAGCTTGGCGATCGATTCCCCGTAAAGACACAATAAATGTGAAGATTATTAGAATTATTTTATATTTTAATTTTTATGACTTATGATTTTGATTTTAACTGGACTTTGAAATTGTTTTATCTTTTCTGCACCCGATGAGAATATGTAAGGCTGGAATTTAGAAATCAAAAAGAATAACTTCAGAAGCTCGCGCACATATTCAATCAATGTGGGTCACACACAATGCTGTACACATAATGGGATTTGAATTGGGATGGAACACTTACGCCTTGATGCGGTGGACATATGCGCTGCTGCTTGGGTATCTGTGTTATGTAGTAAAGGTGCCAGAGCTCAAATGGATCCTTTAGGGACTTGCAAAAGTTGTCACGTTTCAGGCTAACAAATGTGGGCATCCATTGACCTCGCTCCCAGCGGCTGACGTCCACCTCGAACTTAATGGGTATGCGTGGCAGTGCCCGTTTTACGGTTATGTCGCCGCTTATGTAAAGCGTCTCGTAGTCACTGTCGAGGACAGTCGTGAGGCGGGTTTCCACTAGCTCACTCCATGCCACATTGCCCTTGTCCTCCGCGCTGTCGCAGGACTCCTGGATCAATTGCTCATCGAGGAATACATTGTAGTTGGCGTTCTGCCAGAAAATAACGAATACAAGGCGTACTTGATTTTGTGCGGGGGTAGGGACAAACTCACCTCGGCGCCATGCAACAGCAGAGCTGTCAGCAGGAAGACGATATGGGGCAGTCGTGACATTTGGACACATACAGTTGCTGCTGTGTTGCAGATGCAGCAGGTGCATCAAATTTATAGGCCATTTAGCTGCCGCGGCTAATTGGAGGGCAATTAGATTTGAATGCAAGTGTATTTATCGCAGCGTCTATCGGCCTAATTGCCAAACAGCCCAGACCCATTTAGCGTTTAATTGCCGCTGATAACGATTTCGCTTTCGATTTAAATTTTAATTCCAATTCAAATTCCAATTCCTATCCGATTCAATTCCCACTCAGCATTTTAAAGTCGTCGCGTTTGGCACCCAAATAAATAGATGTCCCGCTCGGCATGCCGGCGGCGTAGGCGCTAGCGAGGCCATCCTGTACGGAAGCCGTCTCAATGCAAATGCAAAATAAGTAAACAAGATATAAAATATGTATAGTATATAATAGTATGCATAGTATGCAATATGTAGCATATCGATCGATCCACAGTTATCACGCGTCCACCGTGTGCGCCTGCGGGACAACCATCGCAGCCGGCCTTGCTGTTCCGCAGCGTGAGACAGCAGCATTTTGGGCCATGGCCCATGGCAAATACTGTGCGCAGTACTTCATTTTGGCCAAAAGCAAATACTGTGCGCCACACGCCCAGTTGCCAGCCACCGAGCCACCGAGCAACCGAGCCAACCAGCCAGATAGGCTTTACGGCCGGTGCCATAAATGATAGCACCAACAGCGCGTGGCGCCGTCTGCTCTTCTTCTTCGTGCAGAGTCATAGTCCATATTTTATAATTATTCACATTTAGTTTCTTGTTTAATTAGACGCTTATGACAGCACGCATCATTTATCTTGAAAAGCTTCTATTGCAGCCAAATGAATAAAATCATTTTCATTCTTTACCTAACACTTGCTCATAAATTGCCAAAGCTTGGACAATCCATTCGCCTATCAGGCAGTCTGCACTGCATCCTCCAACAATTTCAAGTCTATTAGCCTTTTTGGCATCTTAATTGCTATAAAACTACTTTGTATTATCATGATGGTAACATTTGTCACTTATTTCAAAACCATTTTGGTCAACGTCGTGAAAGGTCTTGTTCTTGATCAGTATCAACAGCAGATGTGAATAGTCATGTCCGTCTGTCTATTCAAAGCGTGCATAGGTCTGTCTACCTGTTGCAGTTAGTAAATATGTCGAACATGGGCATATCGGAATACTATGTCATATGGCTGCCACGGAAGCGATCGGCCGAATGCGTCAAAAACCATTTTGCTTATCAGAATATCTTGACTAAGACCGGCATTTGAAGCCGAATCTCATCAGAATCGGAGTTCTATAATGATATCGCTCTATAGGAAAAATTGCTCAAAGCTAGGCCTTTGTATGTTTTCAGAAAATTTAGCAATTCTCAGCTTCACTATTCTCCTCAAAAACCTGTAGGACGCATCTCTGCAAGGGTATTAAATTTTTGGCGTGCCGAACGTAGCCTTTTCTGTTTCAATATATATGTATTTATCTTCAATTTCTATTGTATACCTAACAAAATCTTTCTAATATCTATTGTAGCTAGGTATTGTGAAAGTGTGTGTCGTATTCCGACATATTTCATATAATTATTCTTTGTCCCGATCTCTTTTTAAATTGTAAATAAGCTTTATTTGGATACTTCTCTTTGTCCATTTCCAAATGATTCTTGTTTTCGTTATAAATAAAATGTAATATTTTTTTATTTTATTTAGTTTTAATATCGTGTTGCAATGGCAATTTTACATATACGGTACATTCATTTTGTGATTACGCCCTCCCAAAGTGCTTACAGTGCTTAAGAATCGTATCGTTTATTGATAGTTACATAAATAAATATATATTATTGGTAAAAAAAAGTTATGTACTTAAAAATGTTAAATTATATGCAAATATATAATCATATGTATATTAATGCTTCCTCAAGCATCTGGCCGTAGAGACCGAGAATTAATGAAAAGATTAAATCAAATCTTACAAATGTTTTTGTAAGCCACACGGATTTGCTAGACTATGAAAATCTTACAGGGTAGATTCTAAGTCCCAAAGGAACTAGCTACATTGAAGACAGCTGGCATGGACTTTCATTTATTGCTGATACTATGAACCAAAGTAGTTATGATATACTAAATGCGCTTGCCGTGGTCCGAAACCTAAAATCTGATCTCAGATAAGTAAATATACATGGGTGGGTATTCGAAGTGCGTAGGAATTGAAGGACAACATTTTTCTAGTATCTAAATTTGATATAGGATCGTAATTATTATTCGTATTGCACAAATGGCAAACACTTCTGACGAGTTTGGCTCATTTGCTATCACGATCGTTGTGGAAAATCGGTTTTGAATGCTTCGTTTTACCAATAGAAACAAACTGTGCTTATACATAAAATATGCGTATGTATGTATGTTTGTGTGTGTTCGTATGAATAAAAGTATCTATGCATAAGTATTTAAAATAAATTCCAAATATCTACAAAATTACGCGCTTACGTGCTAATCGATATTGCAAATTATCAAACTATCAAACAATAAAAAAAAAAGTATTACAAAAAATATATCAGCCGTGTTTAGAAATATCTGTTAAAAATCTATAAAAAAAAAATATATATATATATTGCATACTTTTCGGATAGAATATTAGTTAAGTTAAAAAACGAAAGCCGAGACATCTAAATCGATTCAGCGGCAAAAAGTATGCTATACACACATATGTAGAATGTCTTCGAAAACTAAAAATTGCGATCGTGATGGAATCTAAATTAAATGCTAATCCAGGCAGAATAAATTGGCAAACAAGTGGATGCTTGGCTATTCAGTTGTTGTCGCTCTTCACTTGATGATAATCTCGGCGGGTGGCAAAATGTTATCGCCATATAGACAGTACCAGATGCTAGAATACCAAATGGTGCGATCGACCCACTCGCTACCGGCCAGCACGTGCCCAATGAAAGGTGCATCACGTGATCTGCAAAAAGGCAAGACGTGAGGTGTTTGGCAAAAGGAGCAGCTAGATAGATATCTACCTCATAATTTGAGCCTGGGTACGCTCCACGAATGTGATGGCCCAGCTCCAGGGGAAGTCACGCTTACGCTCACAGCCCAAATACGCTGTGGAGCTATGGAGAAAGATCTCCCGTACAATAGTCGTCTTGTCGTTCTTGTCCTTTTTGGAGACAACTATTTTGCCATCGCGCAGCTCGCACTGCAGCGTCTTGAACGATTTGGTGCGGTAGTCAGCGAAGCGTAGCTCCTTGCCAGGCGTCACTGTAGCCAGATTCTTGACAGCGCGCTGAACTTCGCGCAGCATGTCAATGGGTCGCACCACCAGATAGTTGTGCTTGCGATCCTCCTCCGGCCAGTAGGACCAGTTCAATATGACATCAAACACCTTGGCGTCGTGGTGCAGGGGCCGTTCCAGGCTGTCATTAAGTATAACCTCATACAGTGTCAGCTGATGCGTCGGCAAGCACATCTTTGCCGAGTACTCGCGGCACAGCTCGTAGGCGGTCTTTGTGGGTGAAATTGTGGCATTAACTTGCGTCTTCTCCTGAAAATTGACGACGGTGCGTTCAGTAAGCTTTACATGATGTAAGACAAAACAATAAGCTCACCTCGGTGGTATTATCGGGATTGGGATTGAGACTGATCCAGATTTTGATGTCACCCGATTGTTTGACAGCATCCTTCAGTGTCTCGGCGGCCGCATAGTACTTTTGCAGGCACATCAACATCGCCTGTTCCTTTTTCTAAATGGCAAAGAGAATGCAAATCAGATATAGATAGAGACTGACACATATGCTATAGGTGGAACATATGCTATAAGGAATAAGCTGATGAATTCTCAAAGCTTCACAAGCTCCCTTCCCATCAAGTACACATATCTTGTCTTGATCAGCTTGATTAATCCACACAGCCGTGTGGATATACCCATTACTGTCTGTTTGTTTGTTTGGCTATTCGTAAATGTCGAACTCAGAGATAACATAATTTGCCCGATGCCACGAAATTGATTAAAATCGTGTATATCAACGGTATTTTCAGCATATTTCAGATTATAAACAGCAAACTTTCATATAGTACACACAGATCGCAAATGGCTCACCACTTAATGCGTATTGTTTTTGGTGGTACTTTGGTATACACACACTTTTCGGTGCCATATTTAAGCTTTGAATATTTAAGGAGAAAGGGCAATCTTCGGCACACCGGAGATTTAATACCCGTGCAGACCGAATTTTTTATAATACTTGAAAAACAAAAGGTTTTCCATACAGCAACTTAATTTTCGACCGATCGTTCCCATGGTAGCTTTATTATGTCGATAGGATTTTGCATATATATGAGAAGCATGCCGTGCTTGGTTAAGCTATCTTGATAAACAAAAAAGTTGTTCATAGAAGAACCTACTTTGCGACCGATCGTTCTAATGGCAGCTATATGATTAAGTGGTCCGATCCACCCGGTTCCGAGATATGTACTGCGTACAACAGAAAGAGGGACTTCTGCAAAGTTTCATAACGATAGCGTTAAAACAGAGAAATTAGTTCGCATTGAAATTGAAAGACGGATGGATGGACGGACAGACGGACATAGCTATATCGAGTTGGCTGTTGACACAGATAAGGAATATATATACTTTATGGAGTCGGAGGTGGAGTCGGAGGTTTTTCCTAACGACAAAATTAGAGGGTATTATAATTTGCAAGGGTATAAAAAGATCGGATTATAAACAACGGAGTTATAAAAGAATGCATTTGCCTCAGGGCAGAAGCGGATCGACTCCCGCCTAGAGCTCTGTTAATTGTTTCAGTTTCAGTTTGCAGCTGCGGTTTATGGCATACTTCCATTATTTTAACAGTTAGCCAGTCATGCAACTTGCGGTTGTGTTCAGAATTTCAAATTCTATAAGCGCAAGGCAGTTAGCTATGGTTTTGGCGAAATATTTATAGATATTGGGGCTATTTTGTTGTTACCATTTCGTCAGCGCTGCAGGGAAACAGATTCTTGTAGAGCACGATCAGATCGCTGAGTACATCGGCCTCTTTCTGCGAGTAGATGAGCTCGTCGCACTGTAAACAAGAAGAAGCACTGGGATTAGGAATAGCCAATGGGTGGTAAGTGGGCCGGCCGGCGACGTTACCTTTTTGGCAAGCAGCGTTGGGCCCCATATCATGGTGAGGTTCTGTACGCTCATCTTGTTCTTGGCCTGCTGCGAGCTGATGAACACCAAATGGCCGACAATGCGACGCAGCGTCTCGTGCTCAATGGTGCTGAGCCGGGCGAGAAGCTCCCTATAGATTGGTATCTTCTCGGAGGCCACCGCCAGCTCGGTGACAAACACAAAGCTGTCGGTCAGTTTGCCCAGCAATCTTTCCGGCAGATCGCGCATGAAGCGCTTCAGCACGTTGGCCACGTCGTGCTCATTGTACTCGTTGCGCGTGATCTCCACATTGAACGCGTCGGCCCGGAAGGCGCTCATCAGCTTGTGCATGGAGTTCTCCGAGCCGGACTTGCGGTAAATGCCCTCAGACATGGAGCCGTGGATGTATACAAAATTGATGCACTTATCAACAATCACGGGCACGTCGTAGCGCGTCAGCTGCTGATCGCCAAGCGAGAAGCCGTTATTGTGCGCCACCTCCCTGATGATGTGACGCCAAATCTTTGTCTCGCGCGCCGAGCTCATTATCATGTAGACGGCATACGGCGGACAGTCGATCATCAGCATTGGTCCGCTCTCCACGTGCAGATTATCAATGGACTCGTCGCTCTCCTTTAGGACTGCAAATGATTAGAGAGAGACAGATGAATGTTGAGATAGACAGAGATGGAGAAAGAGACAGAGACGGAGACAGAGAAAGAGACGGGGAATGATTGGGGCGGCAAGTTTGCTTTCGTGTATGCTATGTTTTTTTGTTCCACTTGATTGGAAATTAAACTTTTTATGTCTCTTGCATTTGCAATTTTACCCAGTTAAAAGATAGTTTAGATAAGGTTTAGTTTTGGGAAATTCTTTAGTCAGCTGATGAATCGAAAATTGAAATTCAGGGTATATGCCGGTTCGATTCGTTATTATTCTGCTCTTTTTCGTGCTTTACAAGTTTGGTCTCAAATTCCACTTACGGATGGGCGTAAGCACATTTCTAATGAATTCTGTATAATTTAACATGTGTTCATGTCCTCCAGTTGGAAAAGGTTGGCTTATTTATTATTTGTAATCTTTTTTTAATTTTCTTTTCATCATGCAATTGACACCTGCTTGTAAACCTAATATCTTGGCGGCTTGTTATCTTCGAATGATTCACATTTATATAGCCCACTGGAACTGTTGGGGGGAGGGGGGTCTGTTGCAATCCCACTGTTTCAATTAACTCACCGATGCAGCGCGCCTTTCGCAGGTCCATTTTCTCGACATTGCCATTGGCCTCGCTGACAAAGATGAGTCGCCGCTGGCTCTTGCGCAGCACCAGCCAAGTGCCGCTCCACTCGGAGGTGATTGAATTCTGCAAAGAGGAGCATTAGCCAGAGTTGTATTGGGCATCGGGTATCGGGTTTGGGTTTGGGCTTGGAGGAGGCTCACCTTTAGGTAGCACCAGCCGGCGCGGTAATAGTGGCAGGTGTATTTCACGGGCACACTGTTCGTGAGGCTCTCGAGAATCTTTTGCATCCAGACGCCGCGTTCGGACTCTTTGCCGACGCCATAGAGATGGGCGACACGTAGCTGCTTCACATTGCCGCAGGCATTGCTCGTCATCAGGAGATTGGGATTGGAGGTCATGCCATCGGCAGCGCCAGTTCCGTTCTTTGGCTGCGATGTGGTCAACTCGAAGCAGTAGAAATGGGTGGCGCTGTCGGTGACGCGGCTGTTGCTGACGCACTGCAGCGTCGTGATGGTGTCCAGTGGGATAAGCTCCTTGGGCGTTTTCATCTCCTGGTCGAGGTACGTCTGAAACTGGCGATCCCGCAATATGGCCTTACGGTTCTGCATCTCCTTCAGTATATCCTCGACAACGCCCGACGGAAAGCGCACCAATGGCCCCTCGTAGCGCACCAGCAACGGCGACAGACTCGGCCGTGGCACCATCTGCAGGGCCACCTTCACATCCGACTGCCGCTGAGCGGCGCCCTTAAAGCTCGCACGTCGCTTCATAGCATCCATGCGCAGCTTTACATTAGAGAAGGCGTTCATTGTCTGCCGAAAGCGTGAGCCGAGCGTGTTTTTTGATTCGGAGCCGCTGGCATTGGTTGCCGAAGCCGACGCCGACAACGGCTGTCCATCGCCACCGATGGCCTCTAAATATGTGGGCGGACTGTCGCCCTCAATGTGCGTCTTGTCGCCAACAAACCAATTGGTGCGATTGCGGGATGGTGCCGCCAGATCAACAGTTGCCGCACTTGTCGCTGGCTTATCCTCCAGGCGACTGAGATAGGGCCGGGCACGCAGCTCGAGAGTGTCCAGCTCGAGAGTGTCCGTGTCATCCAGCATGTTCTCCATGCTATCGCTCAGCAGCTGTGCATTCTGATGAACAATCTGCGGCTGATTGCGTGCACTGGATGCTGCTCCAACTGCTGCTGCTGTGCCGGTGGCAGCGGCTGTGGACGTGGAGCTGGCAATGGCTGCGGGTGCGGGCGCTTCGTTGCGGCCATCCTCCTCGGAGGTGCACATGCTGACATCGTCCTGTTCGCGCTTGATGGTGCCATAGGTGTCCTCCTCAAGGAGATGCTCGAGGAGCAGCAGCTCGTTGCTTTTGTTGGAGCGGGCCAGTGTCGAGCATTTGCCCATCAGCGGATCGAACTCCTCAATCAGTTCAGGCGGCGGCGGCGGTGGCGCCGACCAGCCACCCACGGCTCCATCGTTGCTGTCCAGCTCTCCATCCTCACTGATGCATGCCAGCTCCAGCTGCGGTGTCAACAACTTGCCGCGACTGGTGCTGCTGGTGGCCATCTCGAACAGCTTGCCGTAGGTGGCCTCTTGGTTGGCGTACACTGGCTCTGGTGAGGAGCATGATTCACAGTCCGCTTCCGGATCCGCCTCAGTTTCTGCTGCGTCGCCATAGAAGTGCCAGGAGTCGCTGCGCTCCGGCTTGGGCGCGCGGGCTTCCTCGGCTGCAATGTTGGCAGTGATTAGCAGCGATTCTTCGCGCTCGGCAGCCGCTGCGGCACGATTGAGCTCCTGCAGTTCCGCTGAGTCCACATTGGGACGACGCAGCTGGATGTTCTCGTAGTTCTTGCGGCGCTTATGACGCGCCGGCGGCTGTACTGTGTCCAACTGCTGCGACAGACGCGGCGGAGGAAAGCTTGGCATGGGCAGCTCCTCCCCGGTCGACTCGCCGCTGCTTGACTGACGCTGTGGCTGTGGCTGATGATTGCGCAGCTGCACCAGCTGTGCCGCCTCCTGCGCTAGATTCTTAGCTAGCGGCACCGGTGGCGCTGGGCGCGAACGCAGCGCTTCATCGTAGCTGGGTGGCTTGGCCTTGACCTTGGGCTTCGGTTTCGGCCTGGGCACCTCGTAGTCGAGCTCGTTGTGCAGCTCCGGCAGCGTTTTCGGGTCGCTACCACCGCTGAGATCCGTGTGGCCGCCTCCGGCGGCGTTGCGATGCAGCGGACTGTTGAACTGTATCGTATTGAAGACGTCCGTGTTGGGCATGGTGCGGCGTCGCTCCAGCTCCATTTGTTGCTCCAGCTCGGATAAGTTGCCTGCTTCTGTTGTCCTGTCCCGCCGGCCCAGCGTAAAGTTGGAGCCGAAACGTTTGCTGGCGTGCCTCAGCCGGCTGCTGGCGTCCGCGCTAAGACTGCTTAATGCCTCCGTGGAGCTCTTCAGATTCTTGTCCAGGCGCTTCTTGGCGCCCTTGGCCTTGAAGGCCACACGCTCGCCAATCGCCTCGCCGAGCAGCTTCGAGGTGTTGCCCAACGATCGCAACAAATTCCTGTGAGAAATTCAGAGTTCGTGGCATTACTTAGTCAGAGGAATCATCGTGCCCAGTCCAGTTGGGGTTAGTAGAAAAACAGCTAAAATATTGTTAGCGCCCATACAAATATTAAGTATATTCCCATACATATATATATATGTGTATATGTATATGTATATGTATGTCAATAAAATGGAACGTTCGGCCCCAACTGCACAGCGCCAACTAAACTCGAGTGGCAGACCCCATACCTAAGCGAAAGAAACCGAAACGAGACGAAACGAAACGAATCGAAACGAGGGGGAACGGAACGGAACTAAATAGAATCAAGCCCGCATATCATTTGTCATTGATCTTGAAATGGCAAGCGGCAGGCGACTATTTTTGGATGCGCTCGACAGGAGCGTGATTAATGCGTCGGCGGAAGTCGAAGTTCCACGAGTCACAAGGGTTTCTATAAATAGAGCGAATAATAGGGAACATTGAGTGCACCGAGGCAGATCCAGGTACTTATGTATATGTATGTATGTATATGACCAGCCAGATTGTGGATTGGGGATTTGTCCTGAAACAGTTTCAGCTGTCGCTTCACTCTGTCTATCTTCAACTGAACTGAAAGGAAAACTCGCAATCACAGACAGCTGCTGAACTGAATCTGTCTACTGATTACGTCGGAGATCAATGACCAGGAGTCAAGGTTGAACACCAAGAGATCCACAAAGTATGCGTTCACAATGTTATTTTATTTTATTCATATTAAATAAAGTAAAGTTTGCGGGCACAACGCGGATTCGCAAAATGAAGAAATTGCAATACTTCTTGTCGAGCTGGAGACAAACTGAAATTGCTTGAATTCCGGAAGAATTTGTTAAATAGGCTTTTACTGTTTGATCGCTAGTTATATACATCTTATATAATATCGTTGTATAAGTTGAACTTTAAAGTACAGTCAAAATTTGTGCGAAAACGTCTTGGCAGATATTGCTAAATTTATTTTTGCTATTCACAAGTTATTTTATTGCAATTCTTACCAAAGACTTAAATAGCGAAAAAAAACTTTGTTTGATTTAATTTTTGCATCAAGCTCGTATGTTAAAGTTTGACTTGAGGTTTTCTTTGAGTTTTCCGAATCTACATGGAACCTTTTGGCCGCTTTGGGACCTTGTTGAAACAAGAAACGTATTTTACATTAACTAGACAGGAGTAAGAAAGGATATCTTCGGCATGACGAAGATTTAATACCCCTGCTTTGCTGATATGTGAGCATAGTGAAGCTCATAAATGCTGACTTTGATGAAAATATCTTCGAAAACTAATATTTCGATTGAATGTCCCTATAGCGCAATACAATACAGTAGTGCGATCCTTTCAGATTTGGATCATATAAATCAGCATAGTGAAACTTCAAAATGTCAGCTTTGGTCAAGATATATCGATCGGTTCTGACAGAAAGAAGTTCCTAAACGATGGCTTTAAGACTGAGGGACAAGTTGGCATAGAAATAGACAATTAGTCGGACATGGCTATAACAACTCGGCTGTTGACGCTTATCTGGAATATATATACTTTATGTATAATATAAAAAAGAGGGTATAAAAAGGAAAATATAAAAATATCCAAAAATGTTGCACTTAAACATTGAGGTGTACTTAAAAATTGAGATGCACATTTGACATTCAAAAACGGCAGACACAAAATCATATGAAATGTTTTAAGATCTCAAAAATTTGTTCTGATAAAAATAATAATAATTATTGTCATCGTTTTCTATTAAACGAAATTGCAAATAAAGAATTCATTTTCAAAATGAAATCATCTTAAACATTTTATATTATTATATAATAAAAGTCTCAGAAAGACAAAAACTCTTGCTAACGGGTCGCTTCTAAAGCTCTTGTCAAAGTGCATGTTAGTTGCCAAGAGGTTCAATTGCAGTTAATTTATGAATATAATTTTATTTTAGCAACCATTTCGGACAGGTCGATATATTTATTTAATTATCGTATCATACAAATTCTTTAATATGCTGAGAACTATTTGAAGTCTTGGCGAATTGTGTAGTTGGAGCTAGACCCTGACTTGAAGAAGTTTGTTAAGGCGTCACACAAAGCCATTTAGAAACCCACGAATCCTAACTAATTTACAAATGTTAATCCTAATTGTATTTTGTACCATCTGAAAATCGTAATCTTTAACTTAAAGTTGGTTTTTTTTTTTTCAATTTACAGTGCATAATTGTATCTTTGTAGAACATTCCGATGGCTTTGTCACATATCCAAAACATACTTAAATGGGGCCCATAACCAAAGGAATATGTTTTTGGGACTCATTGTGCATTTCAACTTCTAGTTGGGTGATAAAAGTGTTTGTTTATCTAATTCAAAAGGAACTTGTGGATGTTTCGGTTAGAGCTTCTACGGGAGTAAGTAACATAAGTAACAGACCCAACCCAGTTGGGTTAGTTTCCAAAAACCAATTCAAAAAACAATCTAGTACCAGAGTATTACGGGGGAGGGGTGCGATACAAAATATAAAAAAATACCAATACGGAAATTAGCATTTGCAAAAAATAAGTGAGATACACCAAAGAATCAAAGAATCGTAAAGAAGGGATAAAACAAATGAAAAATTGTAGATAAAATTTTACTTGTCATCGTCACAGCTCGCGGATAGCTCCGACGGATCGGACGAGGCGGTGCGTTCCGCCTCCGCCTCCGTTTCTGTTTCCGTATCGGAATCGCCCTCAAGATCTTGCCCATGATCTTGATGATCTTCATCCGCTTGCTCGTTGCCCTCGTCTACGTACCCGGGTGACGGCGACTTGAACTTGCCGCTCTGTGAGCTCTCGCTGCAGTCAAGCGACGCATTGGAGGTGTACCGCGAATCATCCTCTTGCTGCCCATTGGCACCACCGATTCCGATGCCGACGCCGCCGCTGATGCTCGTTGTGGAGAACTCGCTGGAGATGGAGCAGCGATCAACCCTTCGTCGATCCGCCTCCATGTTTAGCGGTTTCGATGGCACCTGTGGGGCTGCACGCATCGCCTTGGGGGATACTATCGCTGGCTGCTCCTGTTCCTTTCCTTCCGCCTTCCCATCATGCTCCTCCTCCAGCAATAGCTCGGCAAGGGCTCGCTGCCTGGGCGCCGGCTTGGGCGTAGCGTATAAAGGCTCGGTAGGCACATTCTCATTCGCATCTGGTCCGTAAATCGGCTGCTCCACGTTGTGCTCCTGCAGTATGAGCTTGCTGTGGCTGCTGGCCGGCAGCTTCTTCTCCGCACAGCTGCCATGCAGATTCTCTGCGTTGATATTTAGCTTTTTGTTGTTGTTGTTGTTGTGGTTGTTGCAGTTGTGATTGCTGGCACTGGTGCTACCGCTGCCCACATTGATATCGATGTTCTCGTAGTTGGCGACCCGCACCTCCGGGTAGAGGCGACGCGGCGCCGGCACGGGACGTGTCTGCGTGCCCGCCTGCTCCATGACCAAAGACTGAAAGCAAACCAAAAAGGGAGAACAATTTCGCATAAGCATGAATATTCGTATATACAAAAGCGGACTTAAGCGAAGGATTTCAAAATAAACAACTTATAGACATATCTTTTAACCTTGTTGGTTAACAATGAATCATTTCATTATTTGTATAGCATACACTAATGTATGGCGGGTTAAATAGATTTCATGTAAATGTTAGTCATGAGCAGAAGGGGGTCGGGGATGGGCTAAACGCATCTAGGCAGTACCGTTTCCCAGACTGTCCGTCCAAATGAAGGCGTCTATCACGGGTATCTTTATCTTTTCTCGATGTCTCAGATGCACAGATCAAGAACATTTAACTTCTGGATATCTCCGCAGGCACACACACATTTGTGGTAAATGCCTCCTTTCGGGCACGTCCTACTAAGATATTTTTATATAAAAAGGTAGCTATTTTATAATTCTGGGTTATTTATCCACCTTCAAAAATTGAAGTCAAACTTATTTACAAGGTCTTATCGACTTATCTCTTCATTCTGATCAAGAAAATACTTAAAAGGGTCTAATATGCCTTCTTCTGCCTGTTACTTAAATTTGCCCAAAACCAATATACCTCTTAGCATATAGAGAAATGTTTATATTTCAGCAAAGCGTCCATCAAATGGAATTATGTCTACAAGCTAGTTAAGTTATCGAATAATATTAAAAAGAACCAAAAATATTGTTGGAAGTATTTAGAAATAATTAAGAAATTTAATCCAAAGAATCTTACTTTAGATTCTGGTGGATTTTATTTTCAATAATTTAACTTTAATCCGTAGGAATTTTTACTGGATCAACAAATTTAGATTAATATTGTTGCTGGATATTTGAAATCCGTGCAAATTGGCAATTGTGGAACCCACTAAGTACTGGGACCCCTGGTACATCCTAGCAAGAGACTTAAAGGTTCCCTTGGTGGGTGACCCGTTGCGACCTTCCCCCTTGCAGTCCACCAGCTGCATGGCACATCTTTCTGCCCACCCCAATATATTGGCAAGAAGGCTTTGCAGAAAAAAGCGACGGAGACTTCGCAGGATCCACCCAATCGACCTCTCAAGCCGGGTACTTACATAGGCTATGTTAAGTATGATCAACCCACTATTGCAAAGCCAGGATAAGAGCCTCAAGTAAGGTATAAATAAATTAGCTAATAAAAGAGAAAGAAAAAATCCTGTGGAACGTATTAGTGTGGCTCATTTTAAGGCATGGGCAACGGGGATTAGTCATATAATCAGTATTTACAGCACGTAAATCTTGGGTTTTTCGAAATTCTTGACCTGCAGCCAGGACATTCCTGGGGGCATATGGGATTTAGTTTCGATTGCCTGCGGTTAAAAGTTAGTTGCAGGCAAGGAAGTCGTATTTAGCGTATACCTGTTGCATATAAAAGTTGGTTCTGATCCTTGAGAGCAGCGCATTCAACGCAAAGAGCTCAGTGCGGCAGCATGCCACAAGTTGCAAGTCAGTGCAATTACTTAGCTCTGTTCTTTTGCCTGCTGCTACAGTTCTTTGGCACAATCCTCAGTTGCTCAACAACGACAAAGATGCAGCCAGCCCCAATGGCACCGAAGACTGAAGAGCTCCAACAGCGTCGCCCACGCGCCCAGCGGCAGACAACGTCATACGACAAAGTGGAGCTGCTGCATCGGATGTTGGTGCAACAGCAGCTGCAGCATCTGGAGCAGCGGCGTCTGCTTCGGCTCGCGCTGGCGCGGCGGCGGCTCGAGTTCGAGTTGAGCAATTAGACGCACTGCTTATACGCAGTTTATCTTTAAGTAGTTTAAGTTTTGCATATTCAAGTGGAAATTATCATAGAAAGAAATCTGACAAAGTGCACAATAAACAAAATGTATAAACAATTATCTGCGGGAGGCCCAAGAATAAAAGCGCTCTACTTACAGAAATTACATTCTCAACCCATTGCCGTTTCATATATGTACGCACTATATATTGGTGTATCTAGTATATCACCAACTCATTACTCATTACTCATTACTCATTACAGATACGCATACCATATACATTTTAGCTGACCTTAAATCCACATATGACTTTGCAATGCGCTACATGTGGCACCATAAATTTAAAGTACCCTCATTTACAGTATAATTAGAGGGAAAATCAAATAATAACCTTTTAGTGGAGTGCAAACGACTACCAGATACTCTGTTAGGCTTTAAGAATACACAAATATAAAGATGCATTTCAGTTAGATTTATAGAAAGATATATTATAGATAAACATTACATCGATTTGCGCGGCGATGACTATTTCTAATATAAGAAAATACCTCTAAAATCTTTAAATTTGTGTTCGCTTTGAAAGTATACGAAGTTTTGGACATTGAGACGTCGTTTACGCAGGGAAATTGCACAAAACCAATACATTTTTGTTTCCTGTACGTGTTAAAAATGGTTAGAAAAGGGATATGATAGCTCTCATCGAGTGTTTGTAACCAGCATAAGAAGACTTCTGAGGAAGAAGTCTTCCATAATATATCAGGGAAGTCAATCTCGTAGACTCTGGGAAACTGTAGAAGCAAGAGGGAAGTAATTTATAGTACGTTCAACACAGATACCGTTTATATCGTTATCGATATTTATTGATATAAGCATATAGCGGAAATTGGTATCTATACACTTTTGGATGCTATGAGTTATTATAGACTGAGGCCAAGGAAGGAAAAAGTACAGCCACTGGAGCTGGGTACAGGGTATTTTCTAGTTCACAGCGTGAGCAGAGTATGAAAACAGTCTGAAATTGTCAAGTCAATAAGAGATAAATTATAAAAACAAACGACACAAATGTCGACAGAGACACGTGTTTGTGGAAACACAGCTAAAAGCGAGCCAACTCCAAACTACAATCGCGATAGACGATAGGCATCATTAATTGCCCATTTGGCTTTCACTTTCTTTTTTGATCTCTTGCTCTTCCCCTGTCTGTCTCTTTCGCCTCGCCAAATGAAGAGTCGTCAATAATGGCACTACAACTTGGCCAATTAACAAAGAAAGCCAACGCAAATGACCATGAATTAAGTTACATATACATACATACTAAAGCATATGGTCGTTTATATACAAGCATGTGTAAATGTATGTGTGTTCGAGAATGTACTCATGAATATTGTTCAGTTGAAAAACATTCGAAAACAAAGGAGCACTCTTTGCCACAAGTGCACAATTAAATTCAAGCGAATCAGTTGTCTCTTATACGAATTGCCGAATTTCGCATTTACTTGTAAATTCCGATTTTATTTAACCACATTTATTTCGAAATTTCCGCATTTTATTTACGACAAATGTTCGGAGACCACAATATATTTGTATATTTAGTGTATATTCAAAATTTCCTTATTTTAAACAATTGTTTTTAAAAGAATATAGTTTAACTTTTAATCTGAGTATATCGTGGTTGTAAATATCATGATTATTCTCTCGTTTCTACAGTCGGAAAATGAAGCAGATGGAGAGCTTAACGACCCCCAGAAGTTCTATTGCCTTGCGCCATAATATAAATACAAGACATATGCTTAAAAAGCAATTTAAATTAAATAAATTAAATACACAGGTGAGAGTACAAGCTAGTATAAATGTATGTTGGGAAGCGTACACAAACGCATTCGATTTCACGTATATTTCACGAAGCAAGCCCAAATTGCAATCTACAAACATCGTGTTATTTTTATATGCATATTTCAAACCGACTTTGGGTAAAATATATTTAAAATAAAATTAAACGTTCAAGAGGCTAAATCATTGACCCTGGCCTTAATACAATTAACTTGGTTTTCGAACACACTTCATAATTTAAAAGTTGGTTAGTGAAGCGCGTTTTCAATTAGACGTTCGGTTAAAGAAGCCTTAGTTTTTAATTAACAGTGTTCCACACATGTTAAATAACATTGAAGAAAAAATGATGAAAACGTTATATTCAATTGAACGTTACTGTGCAGTTAACAGAGTAACGTTTACAGTGTCACTGTAACAGTGTGGCGTTAACAGAGTAGTATAAAAAAAAAAAGAAAATGGGTATAAAGGGTACACTTAACCAATTTATCATTTGAAATATTATGATCCCTTTGAATAGACCTGCAATTTAGTATTCTGTAATTGTATTTTAGAGCTCTATATGTATGTATGTATGTAGCTATTCCTTGTCCACACACACTCTAAAGCCATATAGATTAAAGAGATTATAATAATTGGCGGGCTCTATAGTTTATCAACACCTTTTTCTGTCATATAATGTGCCCTGCTCGTTCCCAGGGTACGCAATCATCCATTTAATGAAATTGGTTTTCGTTTCTGGTATTTCATTTCTGGATATCTCCAGCTTTGTCAGCAGTTCTCTGAACTCCGAACCAGGCCGGCTATAGACAGCCGGGACAGCAGCTGCGTGCTTAGTAGAACTTGGGGCGATGTATTGTTGTTGTTGTTGTTGATGTTGTTGATGCTTAAGTGGCCAGCACTTCAAATGGAAGTTGTTCTGGGCAGCTGGCTCAATGATTTTGTTTACAATGTTTAATAAACTTGTTGTTCTTGCTGATGCTTTCCGCAATAACTTGAATGAATGGATGTATAAACTTGTGTACATTTCATTGCATTTGCTGCACGCGTGAATCATGGGCACAGAGAGAGAGAGAGAGAGAGAGAGAGAGAGAGAGAGAGAGAGAGAGAGAGAGTTGACATCCACATCAAGTGAAGCATTTTCTTTGAACGGGAACTCCTCCATCTCTCCCAAGACCCCCTTTCCACCCATTCAGCGCTCGATCAAAAATTGTCGGTTTGATGATTAATCGCAAAGCTGCTTTGACCAATGAATCAATGGGCATATATATGTATATATATATATATATATATATGTATTACACATATATGGTATATCGTAAATACACTATATTGCGGAGCATACAAATAGACCGCGTATCAAATGTGTACGTGTATGTGGTTACATTTATAGTTTGCGATAACAACAACGACGACAACGATATTGCGACGATTATAAATCACATATAAGGCATGAATGGGCAGCTTGTTAAATTCATTAACCATCCCCAAGTCGGGCCCAGTGGAGTCTATTGTGTGATATATAATTATATCACTCGGACAAATATTTGTAGCTTTTGTCGTCTTTTACTCGAGTGCGCCCATTTTGACGAATGACCTATCGAATTACGTTTTAATTCTTTGCAAAACTGAGGAAAGTTAATATCCAGCACAAGGTGGGATACACGAGCGAGTCCCATAGAAAAGTGGTTCAAGTTCACATGTCGCTTGTTCTAGCTTATACAAGTATACAAATATACACACACATACAAATATACACATGTACAGTAGAGCTCGGAGTAAATTACTAAAGACAACAATGTGGCATCAGAAATATTTCCTTATCTTGCAATTATCGCTTGGCGCTGTTTGAAAGTTGTTTGATTCGAAGATTCTTTGGGCATGTTGTGAAAGTATATTTATACAATAAATTTTCAGAGATATGCCCTCATTAAAAACAATTGGGAAATAACCAATATCATATCTTGGTGTAGTAGTGATAGAGCAAGAGATTAATATATGCAGCACACACTACAAAATATTCACTAAATTGAATACTTTATCCACAATCCACATTTTAAATATACATATGTAGCTTGTTGATATATTATACAATCAATATATCAATATATTTACCCAAATTTATATACTATATGCCTTTGTAAAGGACTCTGTCAACAAAGTCTCCCAGCTTCGCATATACATATGCTATATTCATTTTTAGACGTGTCAGTTATAGTCTTGATAAATGTTATCTATGCGAAAATAAAACAAGTAAGAATGCTCTAGTCGGGCGTGCACGACTTGGGGATACCCAGAACCATCTCCTTCTTTGAAAGATACCTCATCTGTATATACTATTCCAGAAGCTACATGTCAAGTTTGGTGGTGGCGCAAAAACATGATTTCGATATCGATTTTTATCGATTACTTGGAAAGGGAGTAATCGATTATCGGAAACAAACTCGATCTCAAGTCTCTAGCTCCTATAGGGTATGAGATCCTTCCGTTGATACATTCGGACAGATGGACGGACGGACGGATGGACAGACGGGCGGACTTGGCCAGATGGACTCGGCTGTTGATGCTGATCAAGAATATATATACTTTATTGGGGCGGAGATGCTTCCTTCTGTCTGCTACATACATTAGCACAAATACATTATACCCTTTTTACCCATTTTGAATGGGTTCAGGGTATAAAAATACCAATCACATCCATGCTTCAAGTAACATTTTGTAAAATTTCGATAATTCAAGAGCAACAAAGAGTGGCGATTCGTCAGATTCTTATTTGTTTTATTTGACCTTTCCTTCTTCTCGTGAAAAGATTCGATATGAAAAGCGGCCACGAGTTGGTGAATGGATAGGTTACAATTGTAGCTTCGAGCTCTGGCGATAAGGTTTAAAAATATATGCAGCAGAATCAGAGTTTGCTATCAGCACAACATTCCGAGTAGCAGGCGTCCAGGAGGGACCTTAACTCCATGGCTGCTGTGACTTATCAGCTGCTTATTATAAACAAATGCCCCTAGCTGAAAATGCACTGGACGAAATCAGTCTAGAAATTTCAATTATTTATGCAAATTGCGCAAGTGTAATAGAAAAACTAAAAAACTAATTAACGTGGCAAAAGCTTGCAGCCAGAACTGAAAGTTATCATTCGATGACTTCGTATTCTAATGCATAACCATATGCATGTATTGGAAGATGCTCAGATTGAGTATTCGAATTCGTAAGAAAAGTAATAGACGTATATTTTAAATTTGATTCCATCATGTGTCTGTTTTTTAAGGCCCATTCATTGCAGCCCCGTCAAACGAATGTTTCGAATGCTGCCAACTCTAACTGTTCATCGGAACGAGTCAATCAAAAGAGAGAGAGAGGGAGAGAGGGAGAGAGAGAGAGAGAGATAGAGAGAGAGAGAGATATAGAGAGAGAGAGGCAAGTAACCAAATCCTTCGCTTTGCTTTTGAATACATTCAAATGTTTTTCATCTATATATTGCCTTTTTTCAGAAATATTATTGAGTAGAGTGGCAAAAGCTTTTGAGTATTGTACTTAGTTTTTCAATAACTTTCTGTTTTTTGCAAAATTGCCAATTGACACGTAGAACAGCCGTATAGACTATGCCCCTTAGTCATGTTCTGTCCGAATTCGCACAGTTTCATATGCATTCATTATTATTATTGCTTGTATTATTATTATGGAAACTAATTGGGCATAGTTCCGGCAGTGGAAATGATTGCTAAATGAGTATAGATTGAAGAGCTTTTCGCTGCCCGACTAAGTTCGGTTAGGCTGTGTTTAGTAAACTTCATTGAAAGGGTGCTACGCTTTGACTGGGATAACGGAAAATGAATCACTTGCCCTTCTATTTGATTGCTCTTGTTTATGCAGTTGTTGTTGTTGTTGTGGTTGTTGTTTTTGTTCCCAATTGTGAATCATTCACATACATAAGTAAATAAACATACATACTTCTCTGCCGAGTATATTTATACAATTCGTGTTTATCTGCCGGCATGTCCCGCAAAAGACGCTGATGCCGCAGGAGTTCGAGTTCGAGCTGCATTCCAAGCAACTGGATACGGATGTGAATTAGAATACGGCCAAGCGTGGTACGTATACTGAATAAGTGTCGAGTTGGCACCACGCTCAAATGTCAATGCAAGAAGGAAATAACACAAGTTGTGATCGACAAAAGTTTCATTTCCTGCCGAGTATAAATGTATACATTGCTAACTAAGTACATTTTAACTTGCGACTAATCCTGATATACAGTCAATTAATTGCTTATATGCAATTACTTTATTTACTGGCAAAAACATTTATGCATACTTATTTAGTCGCCATGCTTTTTACCCAAAGATGGACATTTGACTACTTGTTGTATTAGTAAAATTATGGCATTAGGAATATTTACGTGGTCCCTTTTCTTAATATTGCTAAGGATACATTTGTACTCGAAACATTTCGATACATACTCGCGCGTATCCAGGCATCGATTTCCGAAGTGGTTCGACGGCATTTTTTGTCGGAAGATTTCAACGATTTTGATTTGATTTAACACGCGCCTGCGCAACCAACATTTGAATGCACTCACTTCTCAGAGAGCGTGACCAAGAGAGAGAGAGAGAGAGAGAGAGAGAGGGAGAGCGTGCGCGAGAGGTAGAGCAAGAGATTGAGGGGGCGCGTGCGTTCCTTGATTAGCTGACAAAGAATTACAAAGCTGATATGCATGCATATGCATGCAAGTATGTGTGCATGTGTGTATGTGTGTGTGTGTGTGTGTGTGTGCTTCAGTACGCTCTCGATTTGAAGGCAACGTGTCGCGCGAATGGTGACCCATCTGGTTTTGGGCTTGTCAGCCAGACAGTTGTTGTTGTTGCCGTCTTTGTCTGCAATTGTCGAGCTGAATGTGCTTTGTGTTTGGACGACAAGTTGAAATGTTATGCGAAATGTCCGTGAAAGTGCTGCCAACTGCCGCTTGAGACGCTTACGCAGCTGAATTCCATGTGAAAAATAGCTGAATTAGCTTGCTGAGCATAAATTGACAGGACAGTTCACAGGATAGAGCTGCCATCTGGCATGGTTTGCCTTGTGCTTTTTGTGACCACTCGCACTTGCCCGTTCACATATACTCTTTCAAAATAGCCAGAAAATGAGGCACTTGCAAATGTCTTCTGTTTACGTCTGACGACCTCTGTTGATAAGCAATTGTAACTAGGAAATAGCTGAATTGGCAGCACTGGCGCGTGGTCTGACATCTTTCAGCGAACAAATTGACAACTTAATTAGTAAATGTAGTGTTTAAATACCCTGTAAAAAGGCCATTAAATTGAATAGTTGTTAATACTTAATCTTCTCAGATTTCGATCAACTGATAGGTTCAATAATGATGCAACTAAATTAGCTAGACGCTCAATAAACAACAATAAACAAATATGTATGTTTCTTGTTATCATTTGGCAAATCAGTGCATAGATACTTTTTATGTACCGCGTTGATTACCAATATCAATAAATGATTATCAATGTGCGATGCCATTTGCGAAGGGGCACATATGACACACACACGTATGTAAATATAATAACATATGTATATACATATGTATATATACATACACACATACATACGTGTACACACATATATGTATGTATGTTTAGGCATATAGAATGTGTGTCAGCCGTCAACAGCAGCATCAAAATTAATATGTTTATAATTGTTTAAATTGCCAAACAATTAAAAGCGTTAAAAAAACCGCGTACTCCAACAACAACAACAACAACAACAGTCTTTTGCTGGAAAAAAGAACGAGAACGAGAAAAATGCGAATTGTGCCCCATGGCCAAAGCGTGTCACATGCGGCGTCTGTTCTGTCCCATTTTGCGGCAACAGGTGGACACTGTGCGACAGATAGTGTAGAAGTGACAGAGAGCGATTACGGCTGACACCGTTTAGGCTTGACTTTTTGCCACAGCATTCACAAGCTCCCACTCCCTCTCTCTCGCTCTCTCTCTTTTTGTTATTACCTCTTTGTATTTTGCTGTACAGAATTGGACCGATAAGCAGTTATTAGACACAAAAACAACAATTTGTGCTAAAATGATAATGTTACAACAACAACAAGCTTTTGTACGTACGTGTGTTAGTGTGTATGCATGTGAGTGCAGTTAACTGCGTGTGAAGTGTAAAACGAAACCGGCTATGAGAGCGCAGACAATTGTTAACTGGAATGCGCTGCGCTCAGCGTTTTCGGCTGTTAAGCAACTGTTAAAAGTTAGATAATGGATTACCAGACACATAACATAAAATCCGCATGCATACACACACACAAACACTCACATGCACGCACACGCAGGCAAACAATGCAGCTACAGGGCGTGTATTGTTTGTGAAAGATGCAGGCGCCCGCCTAAAGGTTAATAGTCAACAAGAGAGAAGCAGAAAGGGAGAGAGAGAGCGAGAGCGAGAGAGAGTGAGAGAGACAAAGAGTTATTTTTCTCGTTTTTGTTTTGTTATTGTTTTCGACACGCATTCAGATGTTTTTTTGTAAATATGAACAACAATTTATGCAAATTAACCCAATAGCAGAAGAAGAAAATATCGTAAAGAAATAAACAAACTTTTACCTTTCGTTTTTGTCGCTCGACAGCCGTAAATTTCTATGCAATTATGCGAAATTTGTGTCGCTGTTGGCCCACATTTAACACAAAATTGTTCAACCTGTGCACCACACACACACACATGCACACGCACACAGTCACAGTCACATAAAAAAAAACTAAAGTACACTCGTTGTTGGCCACATTCGTGTGGCAGCCTACGCGCAACTGCAACTGCAACTGCAACAGCGACGACGACGACGACGACGACTGCGATTACTTGTGCACATTTGTGGTATAAACGGTGTTTAATTGACTAAAACGCGAGTCCGGAGAGTGTGCTAAATGTGTCTGCTAGGCTTATCGTTTCGTTTAGCTTTTGCTGGCTGGACACATTATTTATTTATTTATGATTGGCGCTCGCTTGGCGAGAGTCTCTTTTAGCGCGGGAGGGGACGAGTCGCGGGCCGAGTCGAATGATTCATTTCCATGCCCCATGAACGCTGGCGCAGCACTTTTATCACGACCAGCAGGTCGCCGCTCCCGCTCCCTCGTTCCTATTCCCGTTCCCGTTCCCGCTCCCGTTGCCGTTGCCGTTCCACCGCGCGCACTGAATGCTTGCCAAATGAGTCGCGATCGCGAACGGAATGGAAATATGGAAATAGATTCAGAATGTCTTTTCGTTTGGCTGACGCTGACCGGCAGGCGACAACAAAATAACAAGTGTATTAGAAAAAAAAGACAAAATAAAACAAAAACCAATAACAGGCACGCACGTATCTACACTTCACACTTGACACTGTCTCTCGCAGTGAGCGAGCAGAAACGAATTTGTCGGTCAGTCGGAATCACGGCAATGGCACAACAGCAAACAACTTGTTGGCTGCCCATTATACATTTGATGTACCGTTGCTTTGTTGTTGCGTTTTGCGTTTAATGCTAAAATAGTATTTAGATACTCTGCTCTGTTAGGTTCGATCGCTGTTGTTGCTCAATTGATCTGCTAGACTTATGCTATTACTCAAAATGGTATGCTAACACGCTGTTAATGTTAAGCTGATCTCGCGAACTATTCAACTGTCTGGCAACGACGTACACGATCTGTTGACTGGCTGTTATGTTATTTGCACTGCAGTTAAATAATTTCAGACTGGCTTCTTTACAAAATCGGTATTAAAATTATAAATCAATGCATATTTCTGTAAGCAAATTTGTTAGTATTCATAATATTAAATATAACTTTATGGTTTTAGAAACGCATATTAAAACGCCCGGGGCGCAGTGTGGCCGTTACTTATATGGCAAAATAAACCAAAGAAAAAAAAACTATAAATATCTTATCGATATTTCGTGCCAACCATCGGTGCCCACAAGTAGTTGGCAACGCGATGGGCGCTCAAATTTTGAATTCACGCTAAGTTGGCCTCGCGCTGTAGCTGGGCGCACGTGAAGTTGGCAGCGCAAGAGAACTGTTCACACTTGAAGTTGGCTGCAAGCTAAAACCAACTGTTATTACCACTATTTTGTGTTGTTACCAGTTTTTTCTATTGATGCGCTGAGTGTGTGTGTGTGAGTGTGTTTGTGAGTGGCACACGTTCAATTTCAGCCTTTTCAGTGTGTGGGCGTATGCCAATAGCATCCACAGCTGCCATTGGCTGGCGCTGGTGCTCGCTGATGCGCACACACTCCACAAATCACAAAACCCGTTTGGCAACGCCCCGCTTTATATGCGTAAGCGTCGGCGTCGCCGCCAACTGCGATGCGGCTGTGTTCCCCCATTTTGGACACTGAGCTTGTGTGCGGCGCGCGTCTGTGTGTGTGTGTGTGTGTGTGTATGTATGTGTGTGTGTGTGTGTGTGCTGGTTTGTTTGGCTGTTTGTTTGTTTGTTTGTTTGTGCTTCGTTTGTCGTATAAGTGATGAGTCAATTAACCCAACATTCCTCGATGCCACATATTGCTTTAATTAAACAGAGAAACAAGAAATTGCACCAGCAAAAACAACAACAACAACTGCAATGCACTACATTTCGCTGTTGCTGCCGCTGCTGCTGCCGCTGCTGCTGCCGCCGCTGCTGCTGCTGCTGCTGCTGCTGCTGCTACTCCTATTTCTGACTTTTATCAACGTTGTTGTTCTTGTTGCTGCTGCTTTTGTGGGCGTTAAATGAAAAATACAACCGCATCGATAAGTTAAATGGCAAACAAACATTTGCATTTGTTTTCAATACTTTTACAAGCACACACGCACACACACACGCACACGCACGCACACACACACGCACAGGCGCAACCTTGAAAGACCAATAACGGCAAAAGTTGCGCTGCACTCTTCTCTTAATTAAACTTTAATTACTTGTAATTAATAAAGTTGATTTAATCTGGCAAACATTTTTTTGTTTGCTGTTGTTCTTATTATTTTTGTTTTCCTGCCCTATTGCCTATGCCCCGGCAGGTGTGTGTGTGTTTGTGTGTGTACATGTGATTAGCATACACACATACATATGCGCATATGTAATTGCGTGAGTGCAGAATTGATAGCCTACTTCAAGGCGTACGCCATGTTATTGTGGTTGCAAAAGCCTTGTCCGATTTTAACAGAATGTTAATTCATGTAAACCAAATGTGAATCAGTTAACATAATGCAATATTTTCGCATCATTTGCTCTCTCACATTTAACCAGTTGCAACCTGTCAATATTAGTTTGTTGCATTATTGTTTATGTTGAAATGTATGACAACAACATTGTTAATTATACTATTCAATTGCTAGATTTATGTGTTGATATAGTATTATGTATTTTATTCAATTGTCCTACTATGCTAAGCTTCTGCTAGATATATGCATGCACTATTAAGGTGCTAGTTTATTTTGTTCTATTTAATTACACATGTTGTCCCCTTTTGCTCAGCTCTTGCTGGATATACACGTGTGAAGCAACACCCTAAAGGTAACTACAAGGCACCTTGAATACGAATGTGTGTACATTTTAATTACCGTTTCTTTGTGTAATTTTCAAAAAACTGCCGCACGGCACGGCGTGGCTTAGCTGGCCGGCCACCTTTTGCGGAAGGTGCAACAACATTTGAATACACATTTCATCTTTGATACGCACAGTTCAGGGGGCCTTTTCTAGGTATCCATATTTCCATTTAGGAACTTTGTTAAAATGTGTAAGCCAGCAACAACACGAATGAGCTCTATTGCAGTTCCCTACAGTTGCATTAAAAATTAACTATAATTCTTTTTCAAAAGCTTTAACTGCAAACAAAATGTAGTTAACTATTCGCAGAATTTGTTGCTTTTCAATTGTAAACGATACCACGCAAAGTTTCAGTACGCAATAAATTTTCGTTTTTGTTGGATTTAATCTTTGCATTGCATTCGCATCAAATGTCTGTATTATGCGATACTTTAAATATAATATTTATGTTAGTTTTTTTTTGTTGTTGTTGTTTCGTTGCTTCATTGTTTTGTTGTTGAGGAATTTAGCATGCAAGATTTTAGAAAACGTGTGAGCTGAATAAACTAATTGTGTTTTTATTGTTTTGAATTGGAAATGCAAAGCTTTGAGCACTTACAAAATTACAATCGTATTCCAGAGGATTTGGAAATGAAATTTACATATTTGTAGATTTGATACGCTTGAAAATACGTTTAGAATAGTTTAGAATGTTTTGTATCTAACAACAACAACTATTAGCTGCAAGTATACCTAATTAGCCACAATTTAACCAAGTTAAAGGATCCTTCTGGGTCCTTCTCTGAGCACCGATTCCTGACCAGACAGACGCAGACTCATGCTCTATCGACAGATAATTCTCTATTTATTGGAAGAAATACGTCAAAGAAGAAGCTATTAACTTATATTTACCTGCGCAAGTTATGTTAGTTCGCCGACGCAGAATCCTTTCTTCCTGTTGTCCTTCCAGAGTATACCCCAGCTGGCGCTCGCAACTCCTGCTGGTAAGTGCTGGTCCGGAAGTGTTAAGTGCCAGTCTCCTGCAGCTTCCCACAGCATTTGTCGAAAATAATGTCAATGGCCAGTGGCCAGTGAGTGCCTGACAAATGTAGCTTTTACTCCATTTTGCAGCTGTGGGTGATGGGAAAAGTCATCTTAACCTGCAAAAAATAGATGCGACTGTTTTGTGTTTTTGACACTCTCTCTCGCTCCGTGCTGGGTTTAACATGACATGGCAATTAGGCATCCATGGCGGCTGCAGGACATGCACGCGACTTGGATAGAAGTTCTTCTCGATGGTGATCAGCGATAAGCTCAAGGAGAGAGAGAGAGAGAGAGATATTACGATATTATTAAAGTACATTTCGCTTTGAAAAGTGCGCTTTAGAGCAATTGCAATAAGGGGCCGAAGGATGAGAGAAGTGGACAATGCTGAGTTCATTAGGAAGGATCAGAGAAAGAGAGAAAAAAACACAAATACAAACATAAGCCAAACAATTTGCTAGATGATTGTCGGACAATGGAAATGGAAAATGCATGCAAGCCACAATACGGGCGAGTGAAAATGGAAAACTGAGGCAAGCGAGCGCATGCAAATTGCAGCAATTGAAAAGAAAATGAAATAAAACCAAACACGCAGCACAACAAAAAGAAAAGGAATAGAAACAACAACAACAACAACAACGACAACAACAACAAGAACAACAACAACAAAATGGAAATCAAAACAAAACAAAACAGAGGCAAACAAAACCGAAACACACATCGAACCAGCCGAGTTTAGAATTGGCAGAGTTTAGTTGAGTGCCAGGATGAAACTATGCATATGAGGATGAGGTTGAGATTTGAAGACCGTATGACAATGGACAGAATGTGAACAATGACGGCAACTGCAAACAAATTTTGCAACGCAACAAACGCAACAGACAATTGTAACGACTGTGCGGGGGAGTAGAGGGTATCGTGTGGGGTAGTTTGGACTGTGTGTCGGAGCAGGACAGCTGCAGCGTGGGCAGACAGAGGCACTCAAAGGACTTCCACTTGAATGTTTTCCAAGACAACTGAAAACAAAAATAAAAATATAAATACAAAAATTCCCTCTCACACACACACACACACGCACACAAGAGCATAGGTAAAGTCCAAGACGAAGAGGAAGTTCTGAGGAAGTACAAAGGAATGGTTGAGAAACTGCAGTTTTCATCATTTTGATGATGATGCTTCGCACCAGCTCCTGCTCCTGCTCCTGCTGCTGCTCCTGCTGCTGCTCCTGTTCCTGCTCCCTAAGCCCTCCGACAAACAGCAATTGAATGCGTGCGGATCCTAGCATAAATTTGCAGTCCCTATTTTATTCTCCATTTTCGGGATGAGCCGCCACACTTGATCGACTTCTGACTTTGCCGGCAGCTCCTCAGGCGTTCCGAGTGCAATTTACCGAATCTGGATATACCCTACACACACACACACACACGCACACACTCACACGCACGCCAAGTCGTGTCGGATGCACCTTTCAATTGTTGATGGCTCGCAATGTAAACAGCCGTTTGAATGGATTTCAGACAGTCGAATGTTTTATATCTTCCATTTCATATTGCTTTTTATGTTTCTGATATTTGATACAAATTGAAAGCGACGAGCTGGAAACGTCGAGTGCCAGCCGGGGATCGCATTCAATGCGGCGGCCTTTCCGCACTCGTAATTGCAAATTGGCGGAAAATCTTCGCGTAGGCAAAGTTAAAAGGATGTTAATTCGAAGGCAAGAAATCAATTGCCTAGATCAAAGTTGAAGACGCGCAAGAGACTCTGAGAAAAAAACAACATATTGTCCTATTGAATTGCATACCAGAAATAGGTAGAAAAAAACAATTCTCTTTGGGAATAAAAATGTATTCGAATAATTTTACTTAAATTATTTTACTGATGTCAAGGCTTAGAACAGATTTTTGATTTTGCCATATAACTATTTAATGTATTTCATTCAAAATATGATTAGATTTATTTCCCATATTTCTCCTGGCCAGAGGGTTGTTGACCTTTTCATATCCTGCATATCACACGGATATGAATTCATTAATCCACATTTATCAAGAACTTAACTTAAATTTAGAATTTGATTTCCAGCTACGGTTAAACTATTTCCACCAATATACGAAGCTAAATCAAAATGTATGTTAAACCTTTTGGAGCACAAAGCTGACATTTTTATCTATATAAATATAACTAGAGATCCCTGGAAAAATAAGTGCCTGAATGCGTGAAATTACAAATAAATTGAAAGTTTAATTTTTGTAAATTAAAGTCGATTCAATTGGCAGAATACGCCAAGGCTGCTAAGCGGGTTTGAACTAAACTGGTTCGAACCTTAAGTTATCTTTCTTGAATTCATATTTTTATCATGAGGCTAACTCTTACGTGTCTTCTAAGTATAGGAACTTTTCAGAAGGGTGTCAAACCATAAGCATAAATAAGTTGGGCCCCAGACATTTGATGTATCTGAATACATTTGGCAGATGCCACTTTGAGTAGCGATCATATGTAGACCGCAGCTTCTATAAGAAAATCTTAAAGGCTTGCATTGTTTTCGAATCAAAATTTAAATATCTTATAAAGATTTTGAGCTTAGTGCCAAGGGCTAAGCTAGAAGGAAGCGTACGTCCAGGTTCTAAAACCGAAGCAAGGAATTTTTCGGGTTTGCAGAATACTATTAATTATCTTATAAAATAAACAAGTAAAAGGTTCTAGTCGGGAGCTCCCGACTAGGGGATACCCTAAACCCACTTCTTCCAACACCAAATGCAGATATATGTATATACTATTCTAAAAGCTACATGTCAAGTTTGGTGACTCGAGCTCTTGTTATCTTAAATTGATAAACAAGATGTAGATATCCATTTTTAACGATTGCTTGGAAATGGAGTAAGTTATCGATTATCGGAAACTAACTCGATCTGCGTAGGCACTAGGAGGACCTACAGCTAAGATTTCAAGTCTCTAGCTCTTATAGTTTCTAAGACCCTTGCGTTCATACCTACGGACAACTAGACGGGCATGGCTTTATCGACTGGGCTTTTGATGCTGATCAAGAATATATATACTTTATGGGGTCGGAGATGCTTCCTTCTGCCTGTTACATACATTAGCAGAAATACATTATAACCTTTTTACCCATTTTCAATGGGTTCAGGGTATAAAAATATAAATTAAATATTCAATTTCAAAAACTTTCTTACATATTATTCTATTATTTAATATAATCACATAAGATAAATGACAATTAGTCTTCAAGAATGTTACGAATGCATGCAAAATACTTGAAATGTGCGCCTCTCGATATACATATCTCTATGAATAAAAAAAAGGCGCGGACAGTGATAACTTTTAAGGAGAGAAACTCTTTCGTTAACACAAATAAATGCCTCAAGGACGCAAAAAGGGCGCATAAGATTTCGATGGTTTCGATGCTTGCAGCTTACAATTCTCAACAAGTTAACGCCTTCAGAAGCTAACAATTGTGTTTGTAAACCTGGAGCTGAATCAAGACAGAAACTTAAAGTTATAAAAAATAATAATCATGAACTAATAAAAAATATATTTATAATAATAATAATCTATTATAGGTATAGATAGGTTTATTTTGTATTTCAATAAATCGAACCTCAAACCACGAACTAGCTAATCAAATGTTTACAAAAACCGAGGAGAAAAGCGGAACTGTTAACTTTAGCTTATGTACAGTGAACCCTCGGTTAACGAACTCCCCGCATAACGAACACATATTCTTTGGGAAAAAACTTGCTCTTAACGAACGAAGTTTCGCATAACGACCAAGGGAAAAGGGGGAAGTCCTAATTGCATGTAAAATTTCTGTCTGTGTTAAGCAATGGCCGCATTCTCCAGACTTAACAACAGTTGCACAACAGTTGAGATAAAATGCAACGCTTAGTTTACTATTTTTCTTTAGCAAACTCTTTCTTTCTTTCTTTTTTCCAGTTCAAATTGTCTCCTTCCTTAGAAATCTTTATACGTTTCATTTAACTTTCTTTCAATAAAAGCTGAACTTAAAATATTTTGGTTCTTTAAAAGTTGTGTTGCATTTT
The DNA here is from genome assembly GCA_037075305.1 of Drosophila kanekoi. Classification (NCBI taxonomy): domain Eukaryota; kingdom Metazoa; phylum Arthropoda; class Insecta; order Diptera; family Drosophilidae; genus Drosophila; species Drosophila kanekoi. The sequence goes on along the minus strand of JBAMCE010000290.1, from coordinate 6,206,658 downwards.
ATGTTACTTGCTTTCAATAAAAGTTAAAAGGGAAACATATTAGAGTGTATTTTGTGCGACCTGAAACGCACGTGAATAATGTTTTTGCATAACGAACGAGATGCTGGAAGCAATTGTGTACGTTAACCGAGGGTCCACTGTAAGTACATACATATACATATATTTATGTATTAATATAATGTAATGTAATGTCTTTAAATAAACTAAAGTTAATCAAACTAACTTGGCGGCTTTTATTTAAATACAAGTATTTGATTGAAACGAAACAAAATCCAATTTAAAGTTGAAGTGTGGGGCTGGAAATACGAGTTCAGCATATTGACTAAATGTGATTTATGATTATTTTTATTGTTGGCAACCAATTAATTAGGGACTTATGATCACGGAGTGTGCGTCCAGGTCTCAGATGCCTTCCGGTAAAAAACATTCCCAATTTCCGCACACATAACGCCAATTGCTGGCCAAATCATTGGGCACGCATGTGCACACACGGGCCGGAACTCGACATTTTCTATGGGCTGCTGATGTGCCCACATTGTATATATATATATATATATATATATATATGTTACATATATATATGTATATATTTATGCGCATAGTTGACTCACTCCATGGCCAGGCAGGCACCCAATGGCTTCTAGGCCCTTACAGATTGTTGTTGTTTTTTGCACGTCCTGTGCCGCCCGCGACGAATCGGCAATTCGGCAAGATTCGGAATGCGGCATCAAATTGGGAAACGGGCATCGGGCATCGGGCACCGGGCAGGGAATGGAACGTAACTATTTTTTATGCCTGGGCGACTTCCTCTCCGTTTCCCCCCTCCTTCAGCTGCTGCTACTTTTTTTTATGAGCAACTATAATTGTTTTGGCTAAGGACGTGGACGCGGACAACGCGGCAAACTCGAGCGAGTCGACGACGACGACGACGACGACGACAGTCAGTCTGGCAGGGCGGCCATCATTTGGGATTAGTGTGCGTGTGCATGTGTGTATTCTGTGTGTGTGTGTGTGTGTGTGTGTGTGTTGACCTTTTGCATCTGCCAGAGGTCGAAGAAGTGGCCAGGCACCACTAGCAGTAGGAGCAGGGGCAGGGGCAGGGGCAGGGGCGGGGGCATCCGTATAGCCCTGGCCCAGGAAGCCGTGCTCGTTATGGAGTCACGCTCATTGCTGCTCATATATAAATTAAGATCCCTAAATGCTGACAAAGGGCACTAATTCAATGGCAATAAAACGGATATTAAACACACATCGAACTGGCTACCGACTGCCTGACCAACAGGAGGGGGGCCAAAGGCGGGGTGACGGGGTTACGGGGGGCACCACATGATCTCTCAAACTGCATTACGAACCGTATGATGATCATGATCATCATAATACGAAGCTGCGTCGCATTAATGAATCGAACGCATATAAAATACAAAAAAATGAATTTTTTTTTTTGTATTTTCGATTTTTGGATTCTTTATGAAAGAAGAAAATGTTGAAAGAAATCATAGATACAGCGAAAGTTCGTCGTGTCGGCTGTTTCACTAATTCATTTTTCTAATTTCCACATTTCTCAGATAACAACGGTCCGGCTTGGGGCCGCAACGGGCCCGGCCAATAGACTAATGGCCGGGGTAGAGCTGAGTGAGTCGAGAGGTGGGCACTGGGCAGGGGAGAAGGGAGAGGGGGGCTGGCTACCAATTCATTTTGTGATATAATTTATGTGCCGCTGTCAACTCAAACAATTGCGCGACTGCAACTGGTCTTCAAATGCGGCTCAACAGTTGCCCCTTGGCCGCTGTTGCAGCCGCAGTCGCAGTCGATGTCAAAGGTCACTCACACTCGGGGTCAGTTGCTCAGGTGCAGGCATGTCACATCATAAATTAACAATTACCAACCAATTATTGGTCACAACAATGCGACAGGAAACCGTGCAGCATTTGTCGCATTCTCTGCGACAGCAGCCGCAGCTTCGGCATCGGCATCGGCATCTACTCAGCCACTGTGCGGTTTTTGTAGCACAATTCTATTGACACACACTTGCCGTAACTATTTGGCATTCGATGGCAATTGGAATGACCGGATGTGAGCGGAGTTTCGGTGCCAGCTTGGGAGGTGGTCCTGGCTACCGGGCAACTGCTCGCTGCAGGTGCCATTGTGCGATCGAGTTCCTGTTTCCTCTCGACATCAATATCACAGCATAGAATTGGAAGGCTGCGCACTTCATTTGCTCGGACTTTAACTTTTAATTGATAGTCGGATATGACGAGTGGATAGCCGAAGTGAGAAAGTAAGAGCGTTCCAAGGCAGGGGAGTGTCCGACTAGGAGGTATCCTTAGCTCAGCTGCCGTTACAAAAGTTCTAGCTTCTTTCTATATATGCATACAGTCTATGCAGCGCCTTACTGCTTCTTCCTTTTGCCATACACTATGGAAAATGCGTTCTTTATTACCTTCGGGTTTGCTAGTCCGATTTCACCGCCTAAATATGGGACAAGATCGTGTGCATATGGTACACCAAAGCGCAAAGCTCTATGCTTAGCTCTTTTGAACTTTGAGGGTGATTGGGGAAGTTAATCAAAAAGTGCAATGCCCTTTATCTGTATATACTATACGAAAGCCACTATATTATTTGATATATCTAGCTGTTTTAAATTTATAGTTATGCTTTAAAAGACATGTCTCAAAATATATATATGTCGATATTATAATCGTCAAGATATCTAAATGATAAGCCCCACCTGTGTTTGGTATAGAATAATATATATTCCTATTTTAAAGTTTCTAACCTCATGCTCCTCTAACCGAAGAAATATATCAAATATTTCTCACATGCAAAAATAAGTAAATATATGTATTATTTCATAGCACATCAACCTTATATAGAAGCGTTATACAACTGCGGAAAAGTCATTTCCTTGCCAGTTAAAAAAAAAAAATGTAATTCGAATTTGTAGTTGAAATTTACAATTGTTTCAATTACAATTCTGAAGACGGCGATTGGCGACAAACGGATTACAGGACATGAGGTATACTTTATAAAGTGATTCCTGATGTCAGAATCATTGTGAAACTTTCTGTTGATAACTGCAGAGGGGCAGTGCAGGGCTGGGCGAGGCAGGCCCGCCCCGCACGGTGAAGCTTGGCGGGGCGCTTAAGAAAGTTCCATGTCGGTTACTGTGAGCCTTTGTAATCCGCTGCGATGCAGATATTAACCAAATCATTTAACAAATCGTTGACATTGGACATCAAATTTCCCGAGCACGGCGAATCAATCAAATCGATATGAAAAGCGTTCCCAGCTGGCAGCAGCAACAAGAAGAGGAACAACAAAAAATGCGACCACCCTGGGCGCACCCTGTGCCTGGCTAGAACTGGGCCTGTGCTCGGCGGAGTTTCGGCTTGGGGTAGACAATAACAAGCTGCAACCGGTCCCTGGTACCTGCCAGTCTACGACTTCGAGACGCAGTCGGAGTTGGAGTCACACTCAGAGTCGGAGTCGGAGTCGGAGTTGGAGTTGGGGGCTTGGAAGGGGAGCTGCCGTTTTGGATGCCACGCTGTGCCGCTTATTAATGACACACAATTTTTGTATCATTTACGGGTCACAATAATGTTCGTTGCAGAGCTCTTCCGATCTGCTCTGGTCCACACTGCCCCGTTGCCACTTCGCCCCCTTTCCCCCTTGGAGCACAGTGCGGCGTTGCACAGAAGCGCATTCTTAAGCTCTGCCACAGCAGCAGCTGCTGCTGTTGCGGCTGCGGCTGTGGCTGGTGGTGCTGCTGCTGTTGGACAGTGGCCAGCTTCGATAATTTATTATGCGAGAAATCTTATTCACGTGACTTATTTGCTTCTGAATGCCAACGCGACGCGACGATCGCCGAGCCACACAGGAATCAGAACAACATGGAGGCCCCCAATGCCCAGTCTGTTCGCTGGGCCCAGACTCAGCGACAGTTTCAGCTTTGGGCTCAAGCCCAACCAGTTGGCCAGTTGGCCAGTTGAACTGTTGACCAGTTGGGCACTTGGACCGATGACTCATCCTCACACTCAGAAAGAGACAGTCCGAGGCAGGGTGTGAGCGAGCGAGAGAGAGAGCGTGAGTAGCATCTGGCTCTGATACGGCGGTGCCTTGATGTGGGTCCCAACTCCAGGCAATACAAATACGAATACGAATACAAATACGAATACAAATACAAATACAAATACAAAACAGAAAACACACCTAGCGAATGCGACCATCTCAGCAGGTCTGACAATTCATTTTTAAATACCCTAATCAGGAGCATAATGCATCTTCAATGCATTTCAATTTTTCATATTCTTACGATATTTCAGTTCTCTATAAATTATATATTTTTAATATGGCAAATAATAAGGCAAAATATAATAATAAATATAGGTTAGGATATATTTAATATTACCAGTTCTTATTCTCTTGAGTGTCAAAATAATTCATCTTTTCCTCTATCTCATCTATCAAATTCGTAGTATCAATACTTGAGTATTCGATTTCAATGATAAACTTTTTCTTTGTTAACAAATATTTATATATTTATTAATTAAATAATATACCATTTTCTTTTAAATCATAAATAATAATCGTGATATTTCTTTATAAATTTATAAATATATAAAATATATAAATATATAGATAAATCTATACAAAATACTAAACAAAGATCGATTTTGATTTGGGAATGTTTAAGCTTTAGTTCGTGAATTAGGAATTATATATAGAAATATATATGAGAAAATATTGGATTTCTTAATTAATTTAAATTCCAAACAAAAAAAATCGAACTTTTGTTAGGGCATGCTGCAGTTCGTGGTTATCCATTATTGGAGTTTTAATTTTAGTTAACGCTTTTGCTTTGCTTTGCGTTAATTTATTTTCATTTGGGCCGCGTGCGATTTTTATGCTCATTTTTGTCGAAGACATTTAATGATCGCATATAATTTGAGAATGCGAAGGCGAAGGCGAATGCGTATTCATGCCCGTGTCCCTGTTTGTTTGCCCCGTTGACCATCCCCATCCCCATCCCCATCCCCATTCCCATTGTGCCCCTCCACCGCCCCCTCGTGCAGCGAGCATGCCAAGTTTCGCGTCAGCGTCCGTGTCGTTGCTGCAGTTGCTCATAATTTTATGGGAGCTGCTTTGGAGCCCCTTCAAATACACTGGCAAAATTTATGCACATTCCTGCCGCCTGCCCCCCGCCGCCGTTTAGCACTACTTTCTGCTGCTGCCGCTGTTGTTGTTGTTCTTGCTGTTGTTGCTGTTGTTGCTGTTGTTGCTGGCGGCTGACAACAACAAAGACAATTTGCATACCAAAAGGTGCAAGGACGGCAGCAGGCAACCGCACACTAAAAAGGAGCCGCTCGCGCTGTTGGAGCTCTTAACAAATTTGTTCAGCCAACACGCCCAGAACCGAGATCTCACAGTTATGATCCCTGTCCGCGAGGCAGCCTCCATCTAATTACGGACGCGTGCAAGGGTCGAGATTTTGCCTCGGTTTGGTTCGGTTCGGTTTTAGGTTTTGGTTTTGGTTTGGGTTTTGGCTTGTCTGTCGTGTTGCTTCGATCTGTTTCGTTACGCTTCTGGTTTTTGGTTTCTTTTCACTACGCTGCGGTGACAACATGAAAGGCGCAACATCTGAAAGCCAATGCCGCAGAACAGACAACAGCCAACAATAACAATAACAGCAACTGCGACAGCAACAGCAACAGAATAACGACAATACTTTGGCTATGCCGGGTCAATCAGCCGGCGCAGGTTACATGCCACGAGGTGTGGCTGACAGTTGTTTCTCCCTTCCCCCCAACCCCTCCGCCAATAGGCCAGGGAGAAGAAACGGCTCCAAGTGTAGTCCGAGTGCACGTTGTACATCCAGATCAGTTTACTGCGCGGGAGCTGCTTATCTCCTGGGATTGCCTCTTAATACGGGTGTGGCAAATGGTTAGAAATTGTTTTACTTCCATGCCTAGCTACTCATGAGTAGCATTGCCATATCAGGAGAAGAAAAGGGGAAATGAGAAAGATAGAGAGAGAGAGGGAGAGAGAGAGTGAGACAGTGAAAGAGAGAGAGAGAGAGATAGAGAGAGAGAGAGAGAGAGGGAAAGAGAGGTACAAACAGTAGAGTAAATTACAGTTACAGAGATCTACTTTATCAGATTGTCAAGACAACCTGGTAATATATCACTTATAATCAGAGCCTGAAAGTCATGAGAATCGCAAAGAAGGGTGATTTTTAAAACCACGTTTTCTTTAGATTATAGCACAGCGGAATGTAAACTTAGTTTGATATAACTTAATCAAAGATACTCCTTTTTCTGTTCTCATTTGACAATTGACTGTGATAGGGGCTAGACTTTCCGAAAATCGCATAATATGCCATCAAATAATTTTAATTGAAATCAAATTTAAGGCTGATCGAAAGGTCACGAATCAGTCACCTATCCAATCAGTCAAGACAACAAGTCCTATGTGTATATTTATATTGATTATAAGATTTACCCTTAATCTCAAGCAAGCACAGAGTCAAATAAAAGCCTATTTTCCGCAGCAAAAAGTAACTACCATGGTACTTTGCTTGTTATTATCTAGACCTATGGAGAATGGTAAAAAATGTGTAAATGTGTAAAACAGACAGAGCAAAGCATTTCCGGTCCCATAGAGTATATATATTTTTATCAGAAAGACAAAATTAATCTGCCTGGATGGAAACACAGATCAGAAGCTAGACTTTAAATTATAATTATATGTTCTCGTTTATCAAGAAATCCTTAATATTGCTTAAATTCGTTGTTATTATTATTAAAAATGGAATATTTAATTTGTTAATACATTCCCTCTTTAATTTCTTGAATCTGAAACCTAGCGCATTGGGATACACATTTGGATTATTAGATTTATCAAGATATGAAAAATACGTAAGGAATGAACAGCAAAGTTATTCAAAAGTGAATTTGCCATATTTTTACCTTCTCCGGTACCTGCATTTCTCCTAGTCGGGCACTCTCAACAAGTTCACCTTGCTGGTTACATTATATTTCAATTTAATCTATTGCTTTTATATCATTCGCTTTTACTCTTGTGAGTAAATCGTAAAATAGATTTCTCGGCCATTTTGCTTAACATTCCCTCTGCATCGCATATGCACCAGACCTGGCACACATTCCACTTTCCACAGCTAAGTTGCCATAAATGTGTCAAATGTCTGTGTGCAGCCAGATACCAGATCAGATTTCGATGGATTGCGCAATGCGCCAAGTGCTACCATTTGATCTTTTTGGAATGTGCATATCTTTTACTATCCGTCTGATCTTTGACCTTTGAGGTGTGCTAATTATGCAAAAGGCGTTGCTCAAAACAAAGACTCGCACAACAAATTGCCGTCGATTGCTATCGTCTTAGGGAGAGGAGACTTCTTCCTTACCGGAAATTCGAGACGATGGCGCCCGAAAGAGCGCTACAAGAAATTGGCCACATGGGCAGCTGGCGAATTCAATCGAAGCGATTCGAACAATTGAACAAATCGACAGCAAATCAGTTACGAATTTTTTGTTCGTTGAAATATGAAACATATATGGTACCCATGTGTGTGTGTGTTTGTGTGTGTGTGTGTGTGTGCCTAGAAATCAAAGGGCCCATGTACAATTCATCTCAATATGCCAATGTTGCTTTCAACGGGCGCATTGTTTGGACATCAAACCCAGAGCCGGGTGCTCTAAGTAGCCTGAGAGAGCAACACCAACATCCGAGACTGAAAATAAGAATCTGAATGAGGTAGACTGCCAGTCGCCAGAGCCAGAGCCAGAGCCAGAGCCAAAGCCAGCGAGACTGAGGCCCAGGCCGAGACCGAGAATGAGACAGGGACCGAGACCGAGACCGAGACCCAATTTCAATTCCAAGTTGTTGCAGCTAAAAAGAAGGATTATCCCGGCAATGATCAATATTGAAAGAATGAAGACATATCAATATGGGCACGTTGTCTATGCATGTGCATTCAGTAGGCCAATTCACACACGCACACGATGGCGTTGGCGGCGTCGGCCCAGACTTGAAAACAACTTGTAGACGAAAACGGGGCTCAAGAAATTGAAAGGTTAAACAAAACAAAGCCAGGAACGAGGGATTGAGAAGCAACAACAACAACAACAGCAAGAAAAAATAAAACGTAGTAGTAGGGAAAAGGGAAAGGGAATGGAAATGGGATTGGGATTGGGTATGCGAATGGTATTGAAGACAGGGGCAACTGGAAACCAGGGTACAGGGTACAGGGCAGAGGGCACAGGGACCGTGTGAGTGCTGGCCAAGTCGAGCGTGAAAGAAAGTAAAAATCAATTTGAACTCGAGCAAAACAATTACTTTCTCATATGCGTGGGCAACTCAACTCAACTGAACTCGGCTCCGAAATTTGGTTGTCTTCAATCCGCACGTAAACAGTGTCAATCAAAGAGGTTGCACAACAACAACAACAACACCAACAACAACAACAACAACAACTGGAAACGTCGCTGCAGATAAACGCTGGATAGCTCAAGAAACCGTTGCACCGTCTCCAGCTTCAGCTTCAGCTCCAGCTCCAGCTCCGTCCCTCGCTCTGCATTCTTGGAACCGGTGTTTCGGTAGTTCCCTTCAATCTTTGTGCGTGCGCATTGTAAGCATCTAGTTTGAGAAATTTTCTGTTTTACGATTGAACTTTTTTTCTTTTTATTTTTCCCAATGTGGACTTAACGTTTACAGTACGCCCCGTCAGTTCGCTGCCATTGTTGGGCTTGTCAATGTTTTGTCAGCAGCCGCCCAATAAGCCCGGCCAGATATCTAAGCCATATAACAGCATACATCAATTTTGATTGACGCCGCGCATTGTTGTTGAAATGCCTAAGGCGCGCACACGCACGCACACCTGTCCAGATGTTAACTGCCCAATTGGGCGATATGTCAACTCTGGCAGCTAATAAGCTGCGCCTGAAGTATTTTAGGTGCCAAAAAGGCATGATTATTTATTTTAGTAAATATAATAAAATGTTTTCTGTTGATATACATATTTTTAATTTGATTGCTTCTAATCTCATTTTAATTTATTTGTAAACTTTAGTATGTGGGCAAGCAAGCATTTAATATATTTAATTTATCTCTAGCAGCCAGAAAACAAACTTAATCTGATGACCTTCGATTTCAATTGCAGGTTAAGTTTGGAAGCCTTAAGTTGCCAAATGTGCAGAAATGCAAGCGGCAAGCTGTCAATCAGCGAACATCAACTTTCGGGGAATCCCAATAAATGAAGTGCCAACAAAAACATAAAATTCGCACAATAGATCTTTGGGCTAATGCTGTGTTGTCTTCGCCCTATGAAGATATAAATGTATATATTCCTGGTCAGCAATCAAATACGAGACGATCTTTAAACCTGAAACCCATTTTTATTTTGAATTACCGATCACTTTTTCCCATTTCTCGAATCAATACTCACCTTCAGGCTTCCCAGTTATTCAGATCTATATAATATATTATAGATCAAGAATAATAGATTGTTTTAACAAAGAAGCATCAAATATGTCAGTAAAATAAACTATGTCGCTGATGATAAGAATTCGCCAGCCTGTTTCCAAATTAAGTTTAAAGTGTATTCTTTCTTCTTCTTCTTCATTCTCTCGTCTATAGGGAACTAGGAAATATTGCTAGTTCGGAAATTCAGATCATGATTGATCTTGGATATATGTTGACTTTGGCAAGGCCACTTCGAAATTTCCAGGAAAACTGGAGAATATTATGTGAGCAGAAGAAACAGTCTAGCATATGAATGTGGCATTGTCTTAGCTAAGGGAATACTAATGAAAACTATGTATTGAAAAAAAATGAATTTGATAGCTCGTAACTTTATCTTCTACTGATAATAATAGTATTTATTACAATAATAATAGTGACAATAATATTATGACATCAATTTCTTGCTACAGGGTAACTGCCAGTCGGATAATCGCAATTAATCGATTTTATGTTTAACAGCATTTCCATAAGCCAAATCTCCTGTGAAATGTTTGGCTTGCAACAATAGGAGGTTAGCCCAAAGGCTAACAATGTGCATAATATGTTAAGCACTTGCAGCACTCACCAAGCCCCTCATAACACCCCCCCTCTCACAAACCAACCACCTTCCGACAAGCAACAGGAACATCTTACAGGCACGCCCCCGTTGGGGCCCACTCACTCTTGGGCAGACGGACTGTAGTGCATTTAATTAATGCAATTAAACGGAGGCAAACCAAACAAATCTCTGAGGAACCATAGTGCGCCGCCGTAAACTTTTGCAGCCATAACAGCAACAACAACAACAACAACAGCAACAACAACAAAGGTAGCAGCAGCAGCAACAACAAAGTGTGGCACACGGTGGCAATGGCTGCGCAGCTGGCGTTGGCGTTGGGCCTCGCCTCCAATGCCACCATGGGCCTCACCCTCTTTAATCACCGCCATAAGATTGTCCATAAAAACGCGCCCAAAAAAAAATAAACGAGAAAAAAAACACAACATCAGCAACAACGCAACAGCAGCAGCAGCAGCAGCAGCAACCGTTGCAGGTTCCCAATCGGCCAGGCAATAAGCGAAGCAAGACGCAGCTCCAAGAGCCGCTCGCTGGTCAAGCTCCTCGGGCACGAATCGGTAGCCTAATCCCCTGTTGTACGACTAATAACATTGTTACGATTAATGCTTCTTTTTTTTGTTGCTTCTGCTGCTGCTGTTGTATATTTTTTCGATATTTCTGCTGCTGCTGCTGCTGTTGCTGTGGCTGTGGCTGCCTTTTATTTATTTATGCTCTCGCATGCTGCCTTCTGCCATAGCTTTTCTTATAAGAATTGGTCAGCATTGGCTGTGGCAGCTAGCCCAGCAAAACCCCCCCCCCCCTCCTATCGCTCGGCCTCCTGGGGGCTCGCTTCCCTGTCCCCAACACGAGGCAATGCAGCTACCGTGGCTGCCTCAAAATCAAGTTTCGTTAAGTGAACTCAAAGATGCTCTCGGACTTTGCTGCGAGACTTTGCGACGCAGTTGAGTGCGTGTGTGCGTATCTGTGTGTGTGTGTGCGTGTGTGTGTATGCGTCTCTCTGTATGTGTGTGTGGGTATTTTTTATATCTTGAAAAGAATTCGTTTGATATTAGCGCGCTGTATCGCGCTTGTGCTGCTTCATATATCAAAAATTATTATGACGATTTTATGCGTTCGAAATGTCGTCTCATTATTAAACAAAAAGCCCAAAAGCAAAGCAAAATACAGAAAGAAGGAAAAAACCAAATAAAAAAAAAACACAAAATAAATACACACGAAAAGAAGAAGAAATAACATATATATATATATATATATATATATACGTGCATGCACATAAAACTGAACGACAGCAGAGTTTTGTAGTCGAGTGTCGATCTTTGGATTTTGAAGATCTTTTGTATTATTGATTTCTGTTGTCGCTGCCGCTGCTGTTGCACAGCTCACAAAACTGAAATATATATAAATATATAAAAGAAGAAGAAGAAGATATATACGAAATTAATTATGAGACATCGAGCATGGGTAATATATGCATGGTTTTTGGGAAGCCGAGAGCGAGAGACAAGCAAGCCAATTTGTAGGCCCATTGCCAAAAAAAAAAAAAAACTGATCAAAGAAAAGAAACAAGTAAGAGGCTCTAGTCGGGAGCTCACGACTAGTGGATGCCCTGTACCCTCTTAGTAATAATAATCTTAGCAATAATAAAAAACTCTCTCAAAAAACTCTCTCCACTCGCACTAAGGGGACCCACGTTCCAAATTTAGCTAGCTCTTATAGGTTCCAAGATCCTTGCGTTCGTACATACGGACAGACGGATAGACAAAGAATATACCATATACACTTTATGGGATCGGAGATGCTTCTTTCTGTCTGTTACATACATTTGCACGAATACATTATACCCCTTATACCCATTTTTAATGGGTTCAGGGTATTAAAAGAAGCTAAACAGCAAGTGTTGTCCACCAAATCCCCCTATTCGTAGGCTCTAGCCGGGCCGAAGCTTTGTTACGAAAGCGTTGAGTTTTGGGTCTATGGGTTATTTTTATTATTCTTATTATTATTTCATATTCGCTGCCTCGTCTTTTACCTTTTATTGGTTTTTATGCAGACAAGAAAGAAAACTTTTAAGAAGAAACTTCATCTCTTTTTGGGGGGAACTACCTGATGGCATTATTGCTGTTTGCGACGTTCCCAGTCTTGTTGACGTCATTAAAATTTCCTTTAGCGGCCACCGGAAATACCACACAATGGACATAGATACAGATACGAAGCACAACACACACACACACACACACACACATACAAACACACACGCATACACACACACTCGAGTAGCTGCTGGCTGGCATTTCAAATTATTTACAGTTGCCTGCAGCTCGCACACGCGGCGTATGCGCAATTTGCAGCTGACTCTTATTTGATTGCTTTCAAATCTGCCTGATTTAGCATCCATTTGTCTATCTGAAGAGCAAGAGAGAGAGAGAGAGAGAGAGAGCAAGACGAACGAATGAATAAATTGATATATATGTATGTATATGCCTCTTCGCAGAACTTAACACTTCACGTGCTCTTAAAGAAATAGTAAATAAAAAATTCTCAAGATGCAAATCTACTTCAACTAATCCGATTAAATCCTTCTAAGTTAATTGAATTTTTCAAATAATTTACAATATGATAATAACAATAATAGTTACAATAATAATAATGATAACTGTAATCATAAAAATATTAAAATATATATAAATGATTGTGAATATTAAATTAATAATCATAACAGACCTATTCAAGGCTCCTTGATGCACCACAATCAGCGTCAGCCGAAGGATCTAATGAAGGCCCAACAATTAATAAATCTTATCGGTTTTCTACACTCGCATCCTGCTCCTGGATAAACATTTTAAATTTGTCGAATAGTTTTTGTTTGGTTTTAATTCCTCAAATATATAACGCCGTGAAAGCTCTCCCACCGGACACATCTTTGTAGCGAGGACCTCTCTTGGGCGGACAAGCCATTGGGAATCAAGCTTTACCCACGCCCCACTCTCTTAAACGTACATCGCTCTTGAGGGGACACAGAGTAGCCGACGGCTGCCGTCCGCTCAAGTGAGTTTCTACTGTAAACGTACACGTATCATAGACAAATCGAAGTCGAACTATTTTATAATCTCTTTGTTTTGTTAGGATTCTCGATTTGCCGACTGCAGAGAAAATGCCATATACTATATGTACATATAATTACGCTTATTATATATGATCAAAAGAGGAGTAGGGAAAAGGGAACATAAATAATAACTATTATAAGTAATAACTGCCAGGCAACATGATGGAAAATGCATAAGTAAATACAACTTGAAGGAAGAATCAGCAGAAGTAAAAGCAACGTAAAAAGAAAACTGCGACAAGAACTGAAAGAGTACCATGTGTGTGAGTGTGGGTCTGTGTGTGTGCGTGTGCGTGTGAGTTGGTGTGCTTAAAACCGGAAAAATGGAAATTGATAAGCAAGCGAGGCAAACTGAGTATGGGCTGGCAGCGGGTAGGCATCAGGGGGAGGGTACATGGAGAGAAAACAGACAAAAAAACAAGAGTGCTCAGGTTGGCTCAGGATTGACCGACTAACAAGATACACTGTAGCTAGGCTCGCGTATCACATATACTTACTCGGCCGGAGTCAAATCAAAATACAAATACAAAATCAATTGTCCGATCGGCTTAGAATTGTATCTACGTTAGCTCCACGAGAGCCTAGTTACAAATGAACTCAGCATGAAGGTCCTATAAACCTCAAGATGTAGCTATCATGAAATATCGATCGCTTAATGATAAACTTGGATAACCAAAATGTTAAACTCGTCAGATTTATAGAAGGCAACAAAAGAAACATGGTTTAATCTGACCCAGTCGGCTGTTGATGCTGATTTGGAATCAATGTATATGCTTTATGGGTCTTAATATTGTAGTCCTTTTTTTGAGAACGTGTGTGAGAGTAGGAGAATGAAAGCGAAGAGGCGGCAGAAACTGGAAGAGAGAGCGAGAGAGAGAGAGAAAGCGAGGGACAATGTCAAAGAAAGTAAAGAAAGGCGCAAGAAATAAAGAGAGGGAGAGAGAGAAAAAGAATGGGAATGAAAAAGCTTGCTCAAAAGGAAGAGAATGAAAAAGAGTATGTGAAAATGCAAGACGGAGAGTGAGAATGAAAGTAAAAGAAGGAGAAAGATAGAATACACCTTAACAAAACCTCAACTAAACTTAGCTTAACGTGCCGCATTCAGGGTATTTGAGTTTCGGATATGCCCACCATAATTTGGCGTCTTACTTGTTTTGTTTTTTGTTTCTTTGCATTAAGGAGGTAAAAGTATTTTCACCTTTTACGCTGAAATGCATTCAATTAAAAACTCGCAAGGGCACCACGTTGTCTGTGTCGGTGGTTGTTGTTGTTGTTGTTGCTGTTGCCGTTTTTGTTGTTTTTGTTGTTTTTGTTGTTCGTGTCGGTGTCTGTCTTTGCCGAAGGCGTCCTCTCACCGAAATACCCCCAAGACCAACACCAAAAGCAAGCCCAAACCTAAACCAAACCATCAGCGAAAACCCATTCCCATTACTTGGGCCAACTACTTCTCAACTGTCGAGCCCGAGTTAATTGCGCATGATTGCACACACACACACACACACATACTCGCACACACTCACGCATTTTGGGTGAGATCTGGATGTGTGCGTGCGCTTATCGCGAGGCTCTATCTGTGCACTGTGGGTCTATGGTAACCCTATGTGCAAATAGCCTGCAGCACTGCAAAATTAAAGGAGCAACAAATGCTGCAGGCAACGATCGATATGAGTTGATGCTGTGTGTGTGTGTGTGTGTGTTAGTGTGCAATGTATGTGTTGTGCGTGTGAGTTATATGTTATGCAATTATTTGGCAATTACTTGAAGAGGCTGCCTTTGTCGCTGCTCACTTTGGAAGCAGCCCAATCGATCAACGATCAATCGATCATTGCGGTTTCTGCCCTCTCACTCTCTCTTTCTCTCTCTCTATCCCTCTCTCTATCGTTCTGTATACATCTCTCCGGCACTCTGCCTCTACCACTTACCCTACATGCCATGCATATCCTTCTTCCTTTTCGCACTGTTTTACCATGGGCGTTGACACCGCTGACGTCTCAGTCGCAACCATTCTAAGCACTCGCATTGTTAATGCTCTTCCCTTGCCTTTTCTTCCTCTTAAGGATCCGCATACTTTTGGCTGAAGTACTTCTGTTTGTGGGGGGCGTGTGCTTAGCATTTGACTGCTGTGGGCATGTACAGGAGGGGGATGGCTGTTGTTGGAGTTGCGTTAGGTCGCATCAGGTATTATTATTTATTCATTTTATTTTGATTTAATCAATACTTATAAAGGTTAAGATAATGATAGGGCTTAGATTGTAGCTACCATAATCCATATATAATATCTAAGATGGTTTGCTTCTAGCAAGAAAAGAAAAGTCAATTTTTAATATTTCCATTACATGCATTTAGTTTGCATATTTGTATATATATATTTATCTGAACATATATTTGTACTATTAGATCTTACCCAACCCTCGTCGAAGACTCCAGAATAGCAGTTGGTTTTCGGACCAACTCGAAAACTCCACGTGCTTTTGTTGAGACCAAGCACTTACTATTTCATTCGCTTCCTCAGCTCCCCCTCGGACAGCAGCTGCGCACCTGCTACTCATTTAATGGTATTAATCTGTAATTCTCTGCCTTAAGTTTTCATATTTATTGTTTTGCTTTCTAACCAATTGTTGAATGCTGACATGCCGCAATTCGAAAGCGGCCACATTGCATTGCATGCATTGCTTGTGGATGTTCCAGTTATATTTCTATGGCCTGTACTCCTCAAATATATACTATATATATATGTTCATATATTGTTCATCAGGACGAGAAGTCGAGCATTTATATCTCGAAATAATAATATTTAGGGAAGCGTAAGTGTTAAATCTGGCTTCTATTATTTGATGACTTCTCGTTTTGTTTACAAAAGCTCAAATCATGAATATTATATTTAACTTCTTGGATAACCTTTCCCAACAAATGAAAACAATTTTAGAGTATTACAACTTGGAGTGTTGCTTTAGCTATCAAAGGGCTTAAAAGATTTAAATACAGGGTAACTCGTAGTCAAATACTTCAGACTCGGGCACTCTTTCTTGCTATACCCCAAACAGAAGGAGACATCCAAGACCATATAAAGTATATATTTTCCTGTTCAACAGCGATATCCGAGTTGATTTAGCCATGTCCGTCCGTCTGTCTGTATGAATTATAGCAAGCTAGAAGAGCCTGAGAGATACATATATTATCGTATATTATAAACAGAACGAGCTCATATTTTTTTGTTCGATACTTGGATTTTTTTCCATAATATAGATAAATATCAATGTTGATACTTAGTTTCTTATGCATTACTCAAGAACTATAAGAGCTAGATGCATAAGACTTTGTGTGTAGACTGTCATTTCGTGTACACATATAAGATTTTAACACTTTCCAAAGTCCAAGCCTAGACTAAAACAAATCATATAAGAGCCTTGTGCATTGCTAGAATCACGCACTTTAGAGAAAAATAAAACTATAAACATCGAAGTATTTCATGATGTGGAGCCAAGGGGAGAAGAAGCACAGCCGCGCATGGGTGCGTATGTGTGAGTGGGTATGTTCGTCTAGAAGAAAGCTAAAGTGGTTGTAGGGGTAGCTCAGCGCTGACTTGAGGGTATCTCCCAGTCGGGCACTCCCGACTAGAGCACTCTCTTTTGGTTTATTTTGTTTATCGTTTCTTTCTTTTTTGGCTACTCATCGCAGGCGAGTGCATCCCGTATCCCGGGCCATAAACTGCTTATGGAAACTCTTCGCAGTCGCTCCACCAAGTCCGACAAATTGACAACTCAGGAAATGAAGCATGACATTGCACTGTCTCTGTCTCTGTAGCAGTCGCAGTCGCAGTCGCAGTTGCTTTAACCACGGCAGCGGCATCGGCTTCGGCATCGAATCGGATCGGATCGTTGCATACATATTTTGAATGATTGACATGGCCAGCAGAAACGCGGAGGCAGGGCAACGACGACGCTGCCGTCGCCGTCGCCGTCGACGTCGTCATCGTCCAACAGCAGCTAACCAAACTAATTTGTGGCAAGATCATGCCAGAGATATAGTCATACATATCACAGCAAGCGATCTTGGGACCGAAACGTTGCTACACTTGAATTGGCTGCGTGTGAGTTCAAGCAGAAGCTGAGACCGGCGAACGGCGTACGGCGAACCGAAAACTTGGCGACTGGCAGTCAGCCAGCCGGCCAGCCCGTCAGCCAGTCAGACAGTCAGTCAGTCAGATATGCATATAGAGCTATATACTCGCTATATATATATATATATATATATATATATATATATATACAGCATACTTTGTCTAAGTTGGTCGCCAGCAGCGCACGCTGAAATAAATCAACTGGCACTGTGGAGGCCGTGCCACATGAAAAAAATTAGTTTCATCAAGGCAGGATTAGTGTCAGAAACGTGTTAAATGGACTGAAGGGTATATGATGAACGGCCGTGCAACAACTCACTGCCCAAGAGCTGCGAGATGGAGCTGAAGCTGAAGCTGGAACTGGAGCTGGCGATGGAGATGGAGATGGAGAGACGACTGCCGCTGAGACGAGCCGACGGGCCGACGAGCGGACGGCCACAAATCTTCAAGCACTCAGAGAGACTCCAGCCGAGACTTGCGCTGAGACAGTGGCTGTCGATCAAGCAAGAGGAGGTCTGACGGCTTGTTGTTGGTGTTGTTGCTGTTGTTGTTGTTGCTGTTGTTGTTGTTGCTGTTGCATGATCTACAACTTGGCAGGTTTCTTCCTCTTCGATGGCTTTTTACTGCTGCTATCGCTGTTGATGTTGTTGTTGCTGCTGCTCTCTTTTAACTGATTTATTTGCTTTTGTAATTTAAGTCAGTTTTATTAATGAAAATCGCTGCATTGGGGCAAACACTAAGCTGGGAAACGGTCTGGGAAATTCGAGTAAATAAATACAAATTTTGATGGCCAACTGCGTATGGAAATGACTTAAGGAAGGAGGAAATAAAACTTAAGAATAGCTGAACAAGAAAAATCGAATTTGCAAATGGGGCACAGTGTTTGCATGTCATTATGAATACTTGGGAAAAAATGCTACGCCCGATTGTTGTGCAACATGAAACTGAAATATTTGGTTTGCTGCTTATAATTATTATAGTTATTATTATTAGTATTATTGTTATTATTATTGATAGTATTATTATTATTATTATTATTAGTATTATTGTTATTATTATTGATAGTATTATTATTATTATTATTATTATTATTATTATTATTATTATTATTGTTATTATCATTATCATTATCATTATCATTATCATTATCATTATCATTATCATTATCATTATCATTAACATTATCATTATCATTATCATTATCATTATCATTATCATTATCATTATCATTATCATTATCATTATCATTATCATTATCATAGTCATAATCATAATCATAATCATAATCATTATCATTATCATAATCATAATCATAATCATAATCATAATCATAATCATAATCATTATCATTATCATTATCATTATCATTATCATTATCATTATCATTATCATTATCATTATCATTATCATTATCATTATCATTATCATTATCATTATCATTATCATTATCATTATCATTATCATTATCATTATCATTATCATTATCATTATCATTATCATTATCATTATCATTATCATTATCATTATCATTATCATTATCATTATCATTATCATTATCATTATCATTATCATTATCATTATCATTATCATTATCATTATCATTATCATTATCATTATCATTATCATTATCATTATCATTGTCATTGTCGTTATCGTTATCGTTATCATTATCATTATCGTTAGCATTAGCATTAGCATTATCATTATCATTATCATTATCATTATCATTATCATTATTTATATTATTATTATTATTATTATCATTACTAATATTATTATTATTATTATAATTATTATTAATATTTTCATTTTAAGTATATATTACAGCTAAAAACATGCATTGGCCTTTTGAAATAGCACTTACTAATATGGCCTACGGCTTACCATATACATATACAAAAACTCATCTACCATAGATCGTAATTAGAGCTTTATTTAGGGATATCTCTTAAAAGAATAAATTGTAATTTTGTAGATTGTATTTGAGGATATCTCTTAAAAGGGTAAATTGTAATTGTGTAGACCTAGCGATCGTAAATTCTATAGTTTGCTAATCATAAGAATCGTCCAATTCGTTAAGCGCTTTAAGAAATTTTTTTTATCAGTTTGTTCGTTTTTGTATAATCATTGAATATATAGCATTATTAAAAAGTTTTAAAAACGTATGCACAATGGTGTAATTATATTTAATGCATAAAACTTATAATGAGGACGGTTCCTAATGTGGGCGTAATCCCTGTTTAATAATGTATATAAAATTGCTCTAATATTTGACATGAAAATACATTCAATTAAAAATGGCTTTAAAATATTTAAAAGCATAAAATGAAGAAAATAGATGAAGACAATATTCATACTAAATATTGAAATAAAATAAATGAAGACCAAATGAAGAATGTTATAAAATATGAATGAAAAAATGTTGAATAAAAAGATAATCGAAACAAATGTCAAATAGTTCGACATATGTCTTCAATTTTGATGAGCTCTACTTTTTTTTAATCTTTAATTTGTAGTTCTATGTAACATACACAGAAATATCAATAGACAACTATTTTAGACGATACAAAATCAAAATCTAGTAAAATAATAAGAAATAAAATAACGCTGTATGTCTTTGCAAATTTAAATATCTAAGAGATAACTGAGCTGAGATAATACACTCGGTTTGATACTCTAGCCTAGGAATCGAACCCGAATCCTTGTCAAAACCATCGAGAGCTGCATACAAAATATTCTAATGAATTCAATATAAATTAAAAAAACAATTTTCTTCAACTTTTCTTTAGCATTGCGCTATTATTTGTCAAATTGATAAATTCATTTAGAGTACACTTTTAATGTTGAATGTGAAGGGCTTACTAAAGCCCAGACCCCTTGACCCGTTGACGGCAAGCTTGACTTTGATTTCTCAGATATAATCTCAACTCGAAGACAGTTGCACAGTTGTTGAATGGCATTAACATGATATACAAATTAGTTAAGAATTCCCCTCCCCATTTAATTATATGCAAAGATTGTATTTCATTCATTGTTCAGTAATGATTTAAAGAGAAACTAATGCATATATGCAGATGTAAGTGTAAATATATATTTACTAAACTATTCAAGTGCATGAACAAATTTTAAATTTACTGTAATTTTCAGCAGATAAATCATGCTATTTACACACTGATAGCTAGTATTACACCTTGGCTTTTGAGGAGTGCTTTGCTGTGGTCGGGCACTTGAAGTTTCAGAACGCGAAGTTGTTAACATGCGCATATAGCTCAAGATATGCTGATGAATTCTTAAGTGCGTTTCATTCAAGTGCTAATCGCTTTGATTCCCAATGCTTTATGTACAACCACCCAAAACAAACAGCACGGCTAACTTACAACACAAGTCGCAGGCTTCCCCCAACCCTCTACGCACGAGTCCAAGCACGTCCTGGCTGGCATATGGCAAGTGGATTGACATAACTTAATTGCCAGCCCAGTGGCTCGAACCCGCCCTTAAACGGACTGGGAATCATTCGAAGCAAAAACAAAACAGAACAGAACAAACAAAAAACAAGTAAAAAGAGAGATTCGGGGCGAACTGTTGTATGGTGCAAGGGGTAAAACGCGCTGGCGAAATCATAAAACGAAATCTCATTATCGAAAACGTGATAATCGCTGATAATCGTCAATGTAGTTGCCCGGCTCCGTTTCAATATCGCGTATGGATGGATGTTGGCTATCTGTATATGGTCGGCGCTGGATCTGGCACTGGTCCCGGGGCTTCAATTACCAAAAACCCATAAATCCGTGAGCTCAAGTAGCTGCCGCTACGTTTTTGGTGGGGGTTCAGCTTTATTAAGTCAGCATGGATTTGGCCAAGGCGTAAAGCCGTCGACTATCGATGCGGAGGCTTCCAGTTAAATTTCTCAGCAACAGCTACCTGACACGCTCCGCGATACAGATAGATCATAAACTCATAATCACCTCGGGCTTCAGGTAATTATTAGGGCTCGCAATTGGAGTCCTGCCACTGTCGACTGCGACTGCTCATACTGTTCATACTGCTAGTCCAGGTCCTGTTGCGACTGAGATTAATGCGCTCGCATTTTTATTGTTTCCGCATGCTTTGGCCTGCCCTGAAACAATGAACGCGATTAAGGCGTTCATCCTGCTAACCGCAGCGTCCTCGATGCGAATCGCTTGCCGAATCCATGCCAAATACCAAAGCCAAACCGTTCGGAATGCGGTTAATCCTTTTGCTATTTTCTATGTCGCGCGCTCTTTTGGGCCCAAGACTCGGGCCGACACGGTGTCAGGTAGCTGTTGCCCCTGCCCCTGCCTTTGCCCCTGCCTAGCCCAAGACCGTTTTGGGCCTGGCATTACCGAAACTTGTGCAGCTTATGCGACTCTTTTGAGTGTTGCTCTCTTGTCGGCGTCCTCGTCCTCGTCCTCAGCCTTATCCTCAAGCTGCGCTGGTCGCGCGCGCCGGCCACTTTGCGGTTTGAGCGCTTAACCGCATCATAAAACCATCAGAAAATATAAAAGTAAACCATTATCATCATCACGAACGCACGACGGTGGTCCCTCTGTTCTGAGCCAGGCTTTTGCCTCTCGCCGTATTGCCCGCTGCGACCGACCGCTCGGCCCGCTCGACCCGCTCAGCCCGCCCGCCTGCACCAGCTGCATTGATCCTTTTGTACCATTTGTTCGAGCTGCTGCCTTTTAATGAACGAACACGAATCCCTCGACAAAATTTCCACTTGCCGTTTAACAAGACGTCGCCTGAATTTCCACGTTTTCTGCTTTCCACTTGCACCGCGCATTTCCATTCAAGCGGCTGCCTTACGGCATTGCCCAGAAGACTTAACAATTGCTAATTAAATATTCGCTGTTAGGCATTGCCTTTTTAAGTAAAATTATCATTTGACAATATTCTGTTCTTTCTTTCAAAGTCTCAATTGTCGGTTAGAATGTTTTATTAGATTACAGCTAAGTCTTAAGTTTAAACTAACAAAGCCATGTTAAAATGTGCTTATGAATGCAAATAAAATAACAGGCAAATGGAAATCTGTTTAGACGTAGTTCTTATATTGCAAACGTTCCTAAATAGACGTGAAATCAGCAAGAAATTGATTAACATTGGACCATATAACATATGAGGTCCATCTGATACAAGCCTTGGCCCTTAGAAGGATGAATTTTCGACTTCCAGCCAAACAGCATCGAATCGCTTAGAACCAGCAGAAGGAACCAATTTTAAATTAAAACTGAATTAAAATTTGGAAAAAACATGAAAAGCTACGGCGTGTTCCAAGAACTGAGCGCGGCAAAACACGTTCACGAATCGAACCTCGAGCCAGCGGAAGTTGGTTCAAACCTTAGCTAATGCACCGACTTTTTTTCAGCTTGCAACTCTAACGAAAGTATATTTAAGATATTATTAGATATTTCCATTCTACTTATTGATTATTTTGGGAGCTCAGAAAGCATAAAGTTAATTTTTCGTATTTTTTTTTTTTTTTTTTTTTTTTTTTTGCTTTTACACAGCGACAAGTTAAACAGTCTCTTGTTTGAAAAGAGTTTAAGGATTGTTTATTTGCCAGTGAAAAACATCAGATTAATCAACGTATTGGCTTGGACTTTCCTTTTTGCACGCTTCTTCGGTAAATCTGTGTCAATAGATAGCAAATAACATATTACGTATACGCCAGGTCTGGCCAATTGACGGCGTTCGCGACATTTGTAGTTGTCACACATTTCAAACTTTCTGCTGTTGTTGCTGTCGCTGTTGCTGCTGATATTGCTGCTTGTTATATGCAATTTAATCATGATATTTATGCCACGCCCCCACCGCCCCTCTGCACGTAGTCGCCCCCCTTGTGGGGGACAGCCTCGCTTCAGACAATAAAAGACAACGGCTCAGGCGCTAATGAAATTTACTGGCCCAAGACTTGCAACTGGAGTCTGGACACGCGCCTACGACAGCACCTAATGAATGTGCAACAGCAGCAACAGCAACAACAGCAACAACAGCAACAACAGCAACAACAGCAGCAACATGCAGTGGCATGCTGCATGTGGTAATAAAAAATCAGGCAAACGAATTGTCGTTAATCAGCGCTCAGGCGAATGGCGAAGTTGAAGTCCATGTCCAAGTCGAAGTTGCAGCGAGTAAAAGTTGTTGCTGCTTCTGACGTTGCTGTTGCTGTTTTCGTTGACGTTGTTGTTTTTGTTGTTCAGTAGCTAAACACCCACACACACGCACACGCACACACACACACACACACATACGCATGGCAAATCTCCACCTTGCCCATATTCTCCATTCTCGGCGTCGCGTTTCTTTCGCGCAATCAAAACTGTCGCCTATGAAAAATGTGCAGGGCAATGGCGTCGAACCCTGCATACATGCAGCAGCAACAACAACAACAAAGAATCACACACGCACACACACACACACTCACATACTCGCACACACTCTGCATACACCCACACAAGCTGTAGCTGTTGGTTCTATTTTATTTTTAGCTTTTTATGTTCTTATTTTTTTATATGTAACTATATATATATTTTTTTTATACGTGCTGTGCACATTTTCTATTTTCGGGTGCAAAATAAATGTGGAAAGAAAATAGTTGTTTGTTTTTAAGCCGCACTTTGCAAAACTGTAGTTAAAATATCGCACACATAAATACAGATACAAATTTATGCACAGGTAGCCAGCTGCGGCGCCGTGTGCTCGTGTGTATCTGTCAGTTACTTAAGTTCGCTCTCACTAAATTTACAGCACACATTTTAGTTTTTGTATGTCTCTTAAGTGCAGCCCAAAGTATTTAAAATATACAAATAATTAGTTTCTGTTTCTTTAACAAACTTTTATTTTACATTAACAAATTGTTTCTATTTGAAACGTTTTCTATTTATTGTTACTTTAGCGTAAGCCAAAGAATGAAGAATATATAAAAGCTATTTATTCAATGTTTCTTGTGTGCGGACTAACGAATTATACTCATATCAAGAAAATAGTTTCTGTATTAAACGTTTTCTATCTATCCATTTATTCAATGTAAGCTCAAGAATGAAGGATATGTAAATAAATGGTTTATATTTCTGTTATTGTTTCTATTAATTTGTCAAATCAAATGTCAATTAAAATAATTATTACTTCATTGCAAACTTAAGGAATTAAACATATATAAGCTTTATGTATAAATTGTTTCTCCATTGCAGAATAATCATTAAAAATATATAAATAAATGGTTTCTTTTTGTGTTCCAAAAGTTTTCGATTCATTCACTTTATATGAATAAATAGTTTATATTTCTGTAAAATTGAACATCACAGTAAGTTCGGCCTTAACAAGTTCAGACTCTCCGGCTTATTTTGTTTTATTTATTCAATACTTATTCAATATTTTGGCACATTTATTTCAAAATTGTCTTTTGTATATGCTATCTGATCGTTAAATGTATTCAGGACTTCATGTTGGCAAATGAGAACCCATGTATAAAGCAATCAAAATCTCTCTGATCCTCCAGATATAGGCCAGGACTGTAAGTCGATATTTGTCGATGTTGTTGATTTATGTCCGAATGATATTACATCATATCTAGACTCTTTCGAGATTTCAAATTTAAAGTTAACTCGCGTACCAGCATATCGACATTATTGAAATTAGCGACGTTCCTAGCCTTATAGACTAAGCCCATCATTGGGATCTCCTTATTAGTATATATCCATATATATATATATACATACATAATTGATGTATTGATATAATGATATAATGCTGTTCAGGGCATATATATGGTTTTATTTCGAACAGGAGGATAGACATTATAATCTATTATGTTTAATTGGGCTCATATAATATATGTATACAATTTGTTGACTCGAGAACCTTAAGCTCTAGGAATTACTTGTAGCATTATTTGTCAGTTAATAATGTTAATAATATTGGAATGTATTTAACATAAAACTTTAAAAAACAAGTTAAATATGAAACAACCATATTTACGCATTCTTTCCTGCCTTTAAAACGGGATATGGGCTAACTTTAAAATTGCAATCAAAATTCCGTTGTAGCCTTATCATTATTTTTGCTAAGGACCCAAAAACTGTCTGTTAAGCTGCCAGAACTGTAATTTTGTGTACATTTAAATGACCTCAGACAGACAGAGAGAAAGAGAGAGACGGAGAGAGGGAGAGAGAGAGAGAGAGAGAGAGACGGAGAGAGAGTGAGGAGAAGCAGGGGAAGGGCGGGCGGTTGTATGTATAATTACGGCTTGTTTGATATACACATCAATTAGCCGCAAAAATTTAATTTCGAGTGCGGTCAAATGCGAAAATTTACAAGAGAAATCCATAAAAAAAATTATGCACAACTTTCGTTTGTGTTGCGAGTGTGTGTGTGCGTGTGTGTGTGTGTGTGTGTGTGCGTGTGGGTGTGTGCGTGCGTGTGTGTGTGTGTGTGTGTGTGGGTAAAACGAAAAAAACTGTCGTCAGCTATTTCCAATTTTCATGAAAATTTGATAAGGTTTTCCCTACTTGTTTTTTTCCACTCGATGAACGAGGGGGGACATGTCAACCATTTTGTTGTTGTTCTTGTTGTTGTTGTTGTTGTTGTTGTTGTTGTGCGTAGGCAAATTGTCATGTACAATGGAGTCGGAGTCGTGTTTTAAGAGATGAATTCATTAGAATTATAATTGGGGTGATTATAAATGCTCGATATTCTTAAGAAATTCTGAGCTAACGTACTTATAATAATTGATATAAATTATTAAGAAATTTATAATTTTATATATATACTGTAAATTAAATAATCATCACCTATTACATAACTTTCATATAGTTATTGATATCCATTACGCATGCAATATATAAAATCTTGCAATCTTTGATTAACCGTTATCGATTCATCTTGATTGTCTATTGTCTTGCACGCACTTATTGGGTTAACAAATCAAAGATATCCCCTTCAATAATCTTGAAAGAAGAGTGTGATAAACTGCAGCATCTAGTTACATTGCAGTGCATGCATCTCGAACATGTAACTAAGAAACCACTTGCGAATCCCCAAGCCAGACGCAATTGTGAATGATTCTGCGATTGCAGGCCAGCCTTGAATTGTGGGGGCGGCAAGGGCGTATACTTTGCGTCTACATATCTGACTCCATCAGCGTTATTGCTGCTCCCTGTGCATAGCAATTTTAGCTCTAACGATAGCTGCTGCTGCTGCTGCTGCTGCTGGGACTGTGTTGGTGTATGTGTATTGGTGTTGGTTTCGGTTTCGTGCTAACCATCGTCCTGCGCCTCATAGCCCCGCGCAGTCTGCACGTCTATTCGTTTTTATTTTCTTTACTATTATTTTTTTCTTGTTGTTTTTTTTTATTTTATTATTTATTTTTATTCCTGCTAACTAACAATTTTTGCGTTGCTTTAGTAGCTGAGTTTTGCGTGTGTTTGGGCTGTCATTTTCATTAAAATTTCATTGCGCGCGCAAAACACAGCAGCAACAGCAACAACAACAACAACAGCAACAACTAAGGCGAATCAAACAATTTGTGCAAAAACAAGAAGATGGAAAAAGTGAAATAAAAAAAGCAAAGTTGGCGTACTGCTTGGTTGTTGAACCGAGTGCGAAGAAGCGACAGCCAGCAACAGCAGCAACAACAGCAACAGCAGCAACAACACCATCAGCAATTTTCATTGTTTTTGGGGGTGTGGTTCGGCAAAAGCACACAACACAGCAACAACACATAGGTAAATACAGCTGCCCATGAGCAGCGCACTCGCTCACACTGTCCGCGCTGGCGCGCCTGTGTGAGCGAGACACAAGAAAGGCCACTGCTAGCGTCTATAAATATACGCTGCCAACCAGCCAGGCCGTCGCTGCCGCAAACAATGTTGCCATCTCGCTTTGCCGTACGCTGAGCGTGGATTGATTTAGCTTTCAGCCATTGCTAAAGCAGTGCGCTCTCGCTCACATTTGAAGTGTGTGCGTGCGAGTGTGTGTGTATGCGAGCGAGCGTATGTGCGAGTGTGCGTGCGTGGAAAAAGGAAGTTGCTTGGACCTTTGTTGTTGTTGTTGTTGTTGCCGTGGCTGACGATTGACGACGATATACGACGACGAGAGCAGAGGCAACGGCAACGGCAGCGGCAGCGGCGACAGCAACAACAACAAACGGGACTGGTCGAACGACTTCTGCTGCCGCTGTCGCTGCCGCTATAGCCGCTGTTAACGCTGCTGCTGCTGCGGCTCGCATTGAAGGTGTCACGACGAAAATCAGTTCCAAAGTAACATTCGTGCCGCTCGGGTTGTGCGTTCGTCGCTCCGCTCGCTCGTTTTGTTGTTGGTTCATAGCGTTTCATCGTTTATCGTTCACCGTTATATTTCGCCGCGTCTCTTGATCGCCGTGTCACGCACGCAAGCACACACACAAGCAAACAACACACAGAAACAACAAAAAAACAAACAACAAATTTGATATCAAAACAGAAGTCGCAAATGTTATATGCAAAAATTCAGCCAACACTCAACAACAAACATTTGAACAACGTGCGTGTGCAACAAGAATTATAACCACAGCGACAACTGTAACAACAACCACAACAACAACTAGTACAACCGTTAGCAAAAGTTCTATAAGATACTACGTTCATCCCAAACAGTGTGCATTGTTTTTTTGGTGTCTGCCGCAAGTGTATTATCCTTAACCTGGCTATAACCAGCATACGAAAACTCAACTATCACAGTAACTGAATATCGAATATACATAGATCATACTGCTATCATTATTCGGCCAGGCACCGATCAACGCAAACAATTGGATCTATATAATAATACCAACATATCCGATATCCTAAAACGTGTTTTTTTAAACCCGATCGCTCGCTTGGAATATCCGTACGCCGCCGACATTGGCTGCACCGAGAATCGCTCAAGTTATACGATATTGGTTTTTTTTTTTTGGTGAGTGCTGTTTCCAGATGCGTTTTTGCAACTGTACAAAACCATCTATAAATACATATGTACATATAAATATAGATGAAAAGTCGAATAATTATTATTTTAATTAACTAACCAAATGGCGCCGACAACGCGACAATCAAGGATTATGCCCATCATCTAGATGATATAGGGCTTTCAAGCCAGGTTGTGGTGATACCCAACTCTTGAGAATAAGCATAATAATGCAAGTCTTCGGGCCGCTAAGCATTGCAGCAATTAGCTGGTTATATAGAAATGATCCGTGTGGATCTTTAAAGCGTTATATAGTTGTCTTAGAGATAGGAAGAGGTATACAAGAATACACTCAGAATTTAGTTTCCAACATTGGTTTTTGCCGTCGGGCCTAAACTTAAGGCCTGCAACGATAACTAGGCTATATCATAATCGTATAAAAGCTGAAGATTTACTTACATCTAGCTATATGAATATATAAATGTCTATGGGTACTAAATAGGGTAATAATATGCAATTTATCCAAAGCACAGTTAAATATAAGAAATAATCAAGTTAGAATATTAGGTTGATTCTTCAAATCTTGTAAACCACATACAATGTGTAGATCCTACTTTAACTGGGAATACGATTTTGTTAAGTGTAAAAAGGGAGAATAGTAGAAGGCCATGGAACACTCAGGAATTTGTAAATTTGGCAGACTTTTCAGAGCTATATAGAAGGTATATATAGATATACTTTATCATAATGCTATATACTTCTACTGGGTACACCAAGTACTTAGTCTCGGCTAAGCTCCAACAGAAAACGAATAGAAGAAGAAGCACCGAAAACCTGTGCTGCAGCCAAACACAGGAAATTCGAAGATGAGTAACTTCCCCAGTCGAATAATGTGATGCATAATGTTGAGATCGCATTGAAACCAAAATGAATTTTCATAATTTTAATGGGCATATTAAAGCCGCCCCTTTTGGACTGTTTGTTAATTAGCCAAAGGGCGCAACAATCGATGCCAACAACAACAAGGCCCGAGAGCCAAGGGCCGAGAGCCAAGAGCCAAGAGCCAAGAGCCAGCAG
The DNA here is from genome assembly GCA_037075305.1 of Drosophila kanekoi. NCBI lineage: Eukaryota > Metazoa > Arthropoda > Insecta > Diptera > Drosophilidae > Drosophila > Drosophila kanekoi. Next base: position 6,177,321 of record JBAMCE010000290.1, on the reverse strand, counting down.
CTAAGCATAGGCAACCAACTAACTAAGATACTATAACTATGCATATCCATAATCATATGCTACGGGCTACCTGAACCCCAAAACTACTGTGCAGCGCGCACAATGGACCCGAGATATAAAAAAAAAAACAAAAAAAAAAAAAAAACTATGCCGAACTAAAGCGTTGCCCGACAGACCCGGTTCAGGTCACATTATTCACACATTTTGATAAGTTTTTGGTTATTTTATTTTTTTTGTAGTTTTATTTAGTTTTTTTCTTTTGAGTGGTTGTTGTTGTAGCCGCCGCGCTTTATTAGCTAATTTCAAAGCGGCTGGGCCATAAATTAAAACATCGAGCGTATTTTCTGTGCATGTCTGTATATCTTTTAGTATTGGGTATACGGGTATATATGTATGTATGTATATACAAATATGCTTTTAATATTTTTGTGCCTCATCGCGGCTTTTTGTATTATTATTAATTTGCATAGATATGTATATGGATGTTTCTGTATGGTTTTCTGTATGTTTTGCTGTTCAAATTAATATGCAAGGCAATTTGTTTGTAGCCAAGCCACAGCTGGCAACCGACTGACAACAGACGGACAGACAGACAGACAGACGGACACCAGCGAGATTCACTGAGCTGAGAATAGCATAAAACCCCCCAAGCTCCAATGTACGCCCACGCCCTGGCAACAACGACAACAACGACAACAAATAGGGCTTACAACTTCAATTCGAATGTGCGAGTTCATTCATATCCACAATCCACATCCAAATCCACATCCATATCCACATCCATATCCACATCCGTTACTTGGTCCGTTTTCAATTCATGAATTGAATTCAAGTCAAGATCGCGTCGCGACATTCTGATAGCTTATCTGGGAGAGCCAAAGCTTCCAGCCGGAGTTTTTCAATTGTTTAGCATAGATACATCGACGCACGCCCAATGTCTGTGCCTACACTCTGTAAGATCTGGGCGGAGGCGGAGGCGGGGGCGGGGGCGTGGTTCCAATACGGAATCAAGTCTTTGTCAATTTGTGACGCCTTGGCGTCGCCTCGCCTTGCCTTAAGTGAGGTTTCATTTCATTTCGATTGACTTCTTTTCTTCATATTTATATATTTCTTCTTTTTTTTTTTTGTTTGATATTTTTTTCTTTCAATTATTTGTATTATTAATTTTTATCTCTCTTCACTCTTTGCTCATTACGCGGCTGTACCCGAACTTTTTAGTTGTTTTTTTGCTTCTCGAATTTCGTTGACAAAGCCATTTAAATAGAAATCACTCAGAGTTACCCAGACCATGCCAGGCCAGGCCAGGCCCGGCCAGACCGAACCTAACCATGCCATGCCGAACCGGGCAGTTATCAAGATCACATTGACAATGCGTCAAATAATAACTTTTGTTATTGTTGTTGTTGTTGTTGCTGTTGTTGCTGTTGTAGTTGTCGTTGTTGTCTCTGTGCCCAGTCAGGGCTCTTTACTCTATTACCTTACCGCGTTATTATTATTGATTTGTGTGTCTGTGTGGTTTGTTTGATTTATTTTTACTATGATGCAATCATTTGTACGAGCCAAGTCCGAATCGAAGGCAACATTCATTCATTCATTCGTACACACGCACACACACACAGAGAGAGAGACACACACGCACTCACAAACTCCTTGTCACAATATTTCAATAATTTTTGTGTCATTTCTTGTTTTGATTGTGTTTTATTTTTACACTCTTGAATGGGCCCAAAATGCGCACAGCACAATCATCCTTCTAGGCGGATCTGAAGTGTGTCTCCAGTTTTGAGAGACACAAAGTTCAGCTCGGGCAACTCGGTCATGTCGAATCGTTAATTGATCAATTGATACGCCGGCACGCCAATTTGCTCGGTAATTAAAACATAAAAAAAAGGCATTGCAATCGCAATTTGCATTTTACAACACTCATCGCAACGGTTAATTCTAGCGCTCGCTTTCATGTGCGAGTGCAAGCTCACCAATACAATTGCACTTGCCAAGCTTATGTGCATGAGCATGTGTGAGTGTGCATGTGTGAGTGTGCATTAGAAGTCAACTTATTTAGCCGTTTGTCTGCCGTTTTTTAACTCAACACTTGGCCAACTCTTGGCCAATTTATCATTGGCCAATGTGTGATTAAAATGCTAACTGTACGTCTATTAATTTGTTATATATGCTATTTTCAGCGTGCTCATGTGTCAATTTAATTAAATGTGTAATGCATATGATTAACAAAATGAGAAACTGTTGCAAAAAAAAAAAAAAAACTAATTAAGTTGAGTTGTCGCCAGAGCCGCGAGTCGGTGTTTAGTTAGCGGTTTCTAGGCCATGTGCGCATTTTGAATGCGTATTAAACTTGTCAAATCTTCACACTTTTTCAATTATTTGGCACGTTTGTTAATTAAACTTCAGCAACGTCAACGTCACGTATGTCACTCAGTGCAGTCAGAGCGCAGAGTCAGGTAGCTCGAATCAGCATCAACAACATCATCAGCAGCAGCAGCAGCAACAGCAGCAGCAACAGTTGCTGCGGCAAGGTTGCATTTTCCCCAATGAAAAATAAATATAATTTTATGCGAAAATTGCAAATTTAAATGTCAAAATGCATTTGCGTAGAAATGGCACATGCTCTAAAACTGGCTACCAGTTGCCCGTTGCAGTTCCAGTCTCTGAGTTGCCCGTTTCCAGTTGCCAACTTGCCAACTTGCAATGTGGCAGCTTGGGACGTGCCACCTTAGCCGCCACGAGTTCTTTGTTGCGTTTATTAAGTTGCATTATTTTCAACAGACAGCTTATTATGCTAGGCCAGTCTTAGTCCCAGTCCCAGACTCAGTCCCAGTCGCAGTCTCAGTCCCAGTCGCAGTCCCAGTCTTCTCTGTCTGAATAAGAGTTGAAGTTTAACTTCCAGTTAAAGTCCGAACTGCATGTAGCTTGTATTCCAGTAGCTGCTCGCTATGTAAATGAGCCTGAGAAATATTTCCCGCGTCGGCCATAAGCATTCGAGTTATTCACACTTCTACACTGTGCTGCAAACGTTAGAAAGTTGCAACATTTGGTTGACAGCTCTTCTACACAAATCGCATTCACGTATCTTTGGCTTTAATATAATAGCTGAGCTAAGCTTTCACACGCACACTATGCTCACGTGGAAAGCTTTCGGCTCGCTCGCTTGCATTTGTCTGCAGCTTCGAAAAGCTCACGCATACAAATGCAATATCCGATTTGCGCTTTGCGATTAACGAACAGCATTTGTGTTGCGGCGTGTAGTGCACTGTAAACACACGCCTGGACATATTAAGTTGTTATAGAGCTTGTTAAGGCTGCTAATAGCCGCTGCAACTGCAACTGCAACTGCAACAACTAAACGAGTGGCGACTATGACAAGTGAGCACTTTTGACAGCTGGTTGCACTCGCTGCTCGCTATCTGCGTCTGCGTCTGCGACTGGGACTGTGACTGGCAGTATCTGAGACTATTCGCCGCTGGCTTTGGCCAGTGTTGCACAATACACTCGGCTGTCACATGCCTGTGGTAAAAGAACGACGGGGAGGGGGGGAAAAGCCTTAGACATTTTTATAGACTTTGAACTTGGCTGCATTTTCGTTGCTCATCTTTCGCTTTCTAAAACACATTCAATGCTATGCTTAAGACAACATTTGAATGCCACAAATATTGTACAACGTTCGAATAGCCGCCATCATTAATCATTTGGCCAAACTGGCCAAAACAAAACTTGGCAAAAAACCAAAAATTAAATGATCAACTTGAAACTGTCGAAGACACAAAAATATTCCCATGGCACAAATTAACAGTAGCCAGAGCCAGCAACGATCACAAAACTTGGTTACACACTTTCCCAGGGTACCATCAGAAAACAACGAACGAAAGAAAAAAATCACAGTCGTATGGCCAGTCAAAAGTCAACTCCATAAAAACACACGGTCTTCTTTCTAGGGCTACCGTTTCGGTAGTTGTCCAACGATCTTAAAGTGCGGGCGCTGGTCCAATTGTCCAATGTTCAGTTAGTCACTCGCTCAATCAGTCTGTCCGCCAGTCAGTCGGTTAGCCAGTCAGTCAGTCAGTCAGTCAGTCAGTCAGTCAGTCAGTCAATCAGTTGGAAGATTCGGTAGCGTTCGATTTGTTTATTTTCCTAAGGCTGTTTACCTTCGGATCGCCGCTGTCTGCCCACTTATCAGTAGTTTGAAAATATTATTTTGACCGTAATTACGAGCAAGATCGCAGGCGGGAAAAATATACATTACAAGAATCATAAGCCAAACACACGACAGCATCAGGATAGCAACCAAATTCGAAAGGTAATCCAAAAAACAAGATGGAACCGAGTCGAAAAGACAAAAAAGACAAAAAAAAACCTACGCATTGCCCGGAAACTGAAAGTGAAAATGCAGAATGTCGAATGCCGAATACCGAAATGAATTTTTAATGAAAGTGCGTGTACGTGATATATGTCGAGCCGAAATGATTTCGGGTCCATACAACACACTGCGACACACAGAGAGTCCCCCGTTTCAAGTCCCCGAGGCGCAGTCACAAAAGCCAGCGGGGCCTTTGGCTCTTTTTTTTGCCATGATTTTTCATAATCAGCAGCACCGAATGAGTAGAAAATCACGTAGCTCTTTATTTCGTTTTTATTTTATTTTTAGTTTTTGTTTTTTTCTTTTCTTTTTATGTGCCACATTTGGCAAAAAACACAATTCAAACAGAAATAGATACAGCCCACATGCCACATGGCCACATCGCAGAGTTTTCAAATTGAAATTGTCCAATGCCAACACATGATACACTCGAAAAAAATTTATACCCTAACATTAAAACATCGATCAGAAAGGAGTATGTTAAACACACCAAACGCCAATTTGTCGAATTTGAAGAGATTTCTAATGATTCTTTCAGCCTTATCAAATAAATATCTTAAATTCAATAAGTTAAGTTCGTTGATACACTCAAACATTGACATAATATTTCGTAATACAAGTTTAAGTTTATTTTTTGTTTGAAGAACATTCCACACTTAGTTGGAAAATGCACTTAGTTCATGGTTCGCCCTAAAACTAAGCAGTTACGTGCAGATCTCTGCCTGTCATGCCTCAGATCTTAGATCCTTACTTAGAGTTTACTATCGCAAGATTACCCAACTGTGTAAGAACGCCTCAGGTTCAGTTCTTGAACGGGAACGTTAACGGGAATGGGAACGGAGACCGCCTAGACCTAGTTTTTGGGCTGTCTTGCGGTTTGAAGATCTTTGATCTGTGCTTAGCCGCTGGATTAGCTCAGACACTTACTAAAAGGACGAAATGGGATGTATACAGCTGAGGTAGGAACACACACAAGCCCACACACACACATACGCACTCATGAGCACTGGGCATGATGAGACAATGGCTTGGGTATTAAGATTAGGCCGGACCTCAACTCAACTCAACCTGAACCTGGCTTAATACTCATATGCTCGGCGACGAGTTCAAAACTCTTTTGTCCCACTTTTTTCATCTTTCAATTTTCGGTTGTTTCGTGCGAAAAAATTTAGCAATAGCCACAAAACCAAGTGGGAATGAGACAGAAGAAATAGGGAATAGGGACGCGCAGCGGAGCACTGAGAGGCAGTGAAATTGCGGGATTAGCACGGACACCTCGGCGGTCGGTCATTGTTTTGAAATTGGAAAATGCAGCCAGCTATTTGTCACATATAAATCGATAAGCATATAACATAGACTATGCGAGCATCTACCCAAAAACAAATCCACACACACACACACACACACACTGCTAAGTAAGTAGCCTGCACTGAGGACACACAACAAATTTGTTTTGTTTTGTCATGTCGTTTTCATGGCTCAATGCATCCAAATGCATCCAGCAAAATGGACGCAAGCGAAATGGAAACCGGCAAAGCCAAAAACCAAAGCCGCAAATACAACGAACGCAACAGCCACTCGAGCCAAAGAACAGAGCGCACCCGAATCCCTCCGAAACCGAAACCGAACCCCAACGCACACACACACACACACGCACAGACACACACGATACGAAGAACGTTCCAAATTACATGCTCACGCGCACACGCAAATTAATAACACATCTGGCCCAAATTGATATTGAGGCACGGGCACGGGCACGGGCACAGGCGCAGGCCAATCTGACCAATCTGGCAACGCTGCTGTGCTCAACGCCCAGAAATTGAGTGAAATGAAGCGCAGATTGGAAAATATTTTAAGTTTACTTATCTATACAATATGATACATTGTTATGAACATGTATCTCAAACAGTAACAAAGTCTCAACTTTCTTTTTTTAATAGTCCTGTCAACTCGGGCCATCTTATAGATAGTCTATTTCATGTATAGCTTGTCATTCGAATTCGTTTTCTCCGCGTGCTTGAAAGGCCGGAATCACTTATGATATGATGTAACATTATTGGAGTAGCTAGAAAAGAAAGTCAGTATTGTGATATTATATCATTGTATAAATATGAACTACTTGCAAAATGCAATACGAGGAATACTTCTGTTCCAAATTCAATTCTCAATTACTTTAGCCGTTAGACCTGAGCCTTAACTAAACACAAGACTTATGCTAACTTCTAAACTTTATGAAAACTTCTTTGCTGGCCCCGACAGGGCACGGTAACACATTTATTAAGGCAGTTTAATAAAGTTCATTCCAGTCTGTCTGACCTTTAAATTTCTGTAATATTAAACTATAATTAAACTTATATAGTGAAAGTTCCATAGAATATACTTAAACTTATACATTAAGTATATTTTTAGTATATTTTGGAATACAACAATGCCTATTAAAAGCTCTAAATTTAAACAACCCATCAGTATCAACTCTTATAGGATATAACATATTCTATCATATTCGGCCTTCAATATATAGGTCGGCATTAAAATCTAAGTAAAAATGTTAACATTTGTTAAGCAGCACGCAATAGCCTAAGTATATATACTTCATAGAGAGCTTCATTTACTGTTACTATCTAGAAAACAAATTGAGTATTTATCAATCCGTAGCAATAATTTACATAACAATCTGAATCTTGATCCTTGCAGAAACAAACTTCAAGCAGCTGTTGTACACTTGAACATTGAAGCGGCATAGAGACAAGTGCCACGCCCACAGGCAGGAGGAGCAGCCACAGACGAAGGCATTGAGAGCTCAGTGAAAGCTCAGCTCAGTCAGTCTCATTTGGGCAATTGAAGGATCATCACCGAGGACATAATAAACAGCATCAACGTGGCGCTGCACTCAACGGAAGCCTTAATGGCGGCGGGCTTTCTCAAATCGGGTGATTTGGGCCCACATCCGCACAGCTATGGCGGGCCACATCCGCACCATTCGGTGACGCATGGACCGCTACCGCCGGGCATGCCAATGCCATCTTTGGGTCCCTTCGGCCTGCCACACGGACTGGAGGCTGTTGGGTTCTCCCAAGGTATGTGGGGTAAATATCGCAATACAATTTTGGTAAACACTCACGTAAGAATCCAGCAAGAAAAAAGAACAAATGTGCTGAATGTTGAAAGCGGGTAGCCAAGCCACAAGCTCCACCTCATCCACCTCAGTCCCCTTCAAATGATAAATGATATATGGAGTCGCATAAGCAGACGCCGCGCTGGCTGATAACTCAATTTGCATGCACAGGATGACATTTGGGCCAACTTTATGCGGAATGGCTACTGAGCAGGGCAGGACGGGGCAGGGCAGGGCAGGGCTGGGGGCATATGGATGTGCAGCCCAGTTGTCGCACAAAATGCTTTTCAATGCCGTTTCGCATCGATTGCATCATTATCAGTTGAATTGTCAAAATGAATAATGAGCTGAAGCTGAAGCTGAAGCCGAAGTCGAAGTCGAATCTCAGCTCTTGGGAACCCATGAGTCGAGTTTTTTTTCGGGTTCCAGTTATTTGTCTCATTTCGGTGACGCTGCAAATGACAAAAACCTGACAAAAATGCTACAAAATGCCAAAAGCAAATCAAAAAAAAGATAAATAAATAAAAAACTTTACGGCCAACAAGAAAGAAAAGAAAAAAACATATATATGTATATATACTTAACAGTCAGAAATCAAAAGAAACAAATACAGACCAGAAATACATAATAATGCAAACAATCGCATGTAATCAATTTATATTTTTCTTCGAGCTTGTAATAAGCCAAGTTATAGCAGAATCTGACGACTGACGTGTTGACGATATTGTCAAGTTATATAAGCCCACATTTTGTGGCCGCAGATTGCGCACAATTGCAGCTAAGAATGAGTTGGGTAGAGTGGGCAAAGGTATTTGAGGTAGATATTATGGAAGGCAGAAAGTATAAAAAACATATTATTTATTACATAGCCAAATATTTTGAAAGTGGCAAATCTTAGCTATGCAGCAAAACTTGAATATCAACTCAAATGGAAGTTAAGATAAACCACTTAGTTGAGTTGCGACTAGATGGATATAATATGACATAATGTGATATGCGGCGCATAAAATATAATATTTATTTGACAATATTTCTAAATCTTAACCATATACATATAAATAAACTAGAAAAGCAACTCAAATCTTTCGACCCAACTGGGGCTATAAAATGTAAACTCTTTTGAGGGAATGCAATTGAATTCGCTGGAAAGCGGAAAATCAAAACTTCTTCTCTTTGAGAGTCTATTTGGCAAAAGTGGCTAAGATCATAAAAATGCTGGCTAAATACTGACTCATAAGCCGCTAAAAAACTCCTCAAGCGTCTAAGATTAGCCTTGGGCTTTTAACAATTTAGATTTATGCCCCGCATTTCGGCAGAATCAAATTCCTGGAAAACAAATACAAAAAAAAACTATTTAAAAGAAATATATTCATAATTTAAAAATAAACCAATTAAATAGGTGCAGTTAATTAAACAAGTCTTAAAAGATTGACTCCAAGGTTTTGGGCACTACAAAAAAATGTAAAAAACAAAACAAAAAAGAAACCAAATATGGTATATAAATAAATACAAAAATTGTTGTTGTCGTTGCCGGGCAAAAGGCAAACTACAAATTGCAATTAATTTTATTTTAAAGCAACAAAAGCAACAACAGCAACAACAACAACAACAACGGCTCTGGCGACCATTTTGAAAGCAACAAAAATAATAAAAATGAAAATAAAAAAAAAGGCCACAACGAAAAGCGGCAGCTGCAAAGGCAACGACGACGACGCGCGAGCCAAGTGAAATGAAGTTTTTTATTCAATTTAAAAATTCATGACCAAAATGACTAACTCATTAATTTTTGATAGAGCCAGACAGAGACGGGCATAGCCAGCATAGAGCAGAGCGGCGCACATGCAGGGTAGTCTGCGGAGCAGAGCTGCTGACGGGGAGTAGAGGGGGGGGGGGGTTTGCATTCAAAAGGCATTTCGGCATGCCCGGGCCAAAAAGGGGTGCTCTCTCTGAATATTTGGGACAGCAGCGGCAGCAGCAGACACGCACCGACAACGGCTGCCCCGGCAAAAACAAACAATGCCGCGGCTTAGCACACACACACACGCACAGCCACTTTTATATACGCACTACATATGTATAAAAGTGTTTGGTGGTGTACATTATGTACACACACACACACACATACACACATATATACACATAGTAGAAATTTGGCTGCTGTGCGGGGTTGGTTCAGAGAGCTCAAAACACTTTTTAGGGGTGGCATTCAGTCCAGGGGTTGCTCAGAATAACGGTTTGCTGCGCAAGCAACAGCAACAACAACCTCAACGAAAATAGCAAACGAAAAAAAAATGGGAAAAAAAAAACACTGGGAAAAGTGTGCGGCATGTGTACATGTTAATTAAAGTTGCCGTTGGACCACGCGGCGTATGCGCAATGTGTAAGAGAAACCCAAACACCGCCCAAGCCACCCGAGCCACCCAAGCCACAGCGAACAACTTTGAGCACATTTGGTTAGGCATTTTGTTAACTAATGCAACTAGACGGTAATTAGGTTTTTCCTCTTCTTCTTTTCTTTTTTATATAACCAATTCATGCAGGCGTCAACACGAGAAAGCAGCGTCGCGAGAGAACAACATTCACACGGGCCCAGCTCGATGTCTTGGAGGCACTCTTTGGCAAGACACGTTATCCGGACATATTCATGCGCGAGGAGGTCGCATTAAAGATCAATTTGCCCGAATCCAGAGTACAGGTGAGCAATAATATAATTAATATATTCAAGTATTTCGTATATAGATTCTTTACATAATGAGAAGAGCTGCGGCTATTGCTCAAAATATCTACGTGCTGTTGATTTGTGTATAGCTCTCTTCCCGTTTGTAACAAATATTTAGTTAGGAATTTATAAAACCTTTTCAAAAATATTTAAAACTTTATCATTCCATTTGACAAAATGCTTAGTTAAAGCAATTAACAATCAGTCTTTTATCACATTTACATTCTATTCTCTCTGCATAATGTTCCAGAGAAATCTGTAAATCAACTTTAGAGAACAGATTTGATCATAATGATAAATGAAATTCAATTAATAAGAAACAAAAATATGTTTTGTTTAAGCTCGGAAGTTTGGCATCTTACAGTTTATTTGCCTTTATACCTTTCTATTGAGAGTACAAACGTCTGTTCCATCAGATCACAAAAAAAAAACATATTTTTTACTGAATGCGAGTGCACCCATTAAAACTATTTTTCTTTGTCAATATATATATCAACGTACATTTCTGATCTACTTATGCAATACGACAGCTTATGTGCCCAATTTATAGTGTATTTAGTCATAATAACTTCTGAGATATGCTCAAGGAAACAACCCAAAATCAATACGATGAATATCGGTAAAAGGACTCATTCAACATATTTGCCCGAATTATAAGAGCCCAGACAAACAGACGGCCATGACCAGAACGAGTCGGTTCTTTGGTGGTAATTGAGCCCAAAAATTATTCCCTAGAGTGTCCAATTGCCAGTTACATACATTTGCACAAAACCAGTATACCCTGTTAAACGATTTTTAATGGGTACAGCTTATAATGCGCGCATGAAATTCAAGCCTTAAGTCGCATGTCGCATGTAGGCAGTTTTTTGCCCGCCTTAATCGAGTTATTTGAGACCTATTCATATCCATTGTCTACTTGGAGTTAATTTCAATTATCTTAATTCTATTTGGAAAATAAAATCAAGTCGATTACTTGACCCGCTGACTGCTCTGACTTGACACCTGCTCCTGCTGCCAGTTGAAATTGACTTCGATTTTGAATGGCTCAACGCCTTGGATCGTGTGTGCGACTGCATGTGTGTGTGTGTGTGTGTCCGTGTGTGGAAAAACAGTCGTTAAGGAAAAGCTCCCTTCGCCTCGTGTGTGTGTATTTATCTGGTTTAAGTCGTGTTTGCACTTGGTAGACTCAGTGGCAATTGTTTAATTAAGCATATGTCGAGCCGAAAGACGCCCTCGAAAATCAAAGTTGCCAAATCCATAAAACAAACAAATTACAAACAGCCAACAGATTGCCTCATTTGGAATATGTGTGTGTGTGTGTTTGTGTGTGTGTGTGTTGGTGTGTGTGTGTTGGTGTATAACTGGTGTGGAATATGTGAGCCCATGTGCGTAGCAAATTCATAGATTTTCCTAAAGGAAATCGCTATGCAAATAGAAATGTGAAATGTAACAAACAGTCAAGAGAGAGAGAGAGAGGCGACGGGTGAGAGAGAAAAGCCAGATAGAGCCTTGGCATATTTTTAATGTCAAATGTGTACAAAAAATGTGGAAGATGAACGATGAGTGTCGACTTTTTTATATTTGCACAAGGCATTTGGTGCGAATCGTTTAGAGGGTTGGACGAACAGGAGACAGTAGACAGGACACAGGCCACGGAACAATGGCTGGGCCAGGGGTAGGGGCAGGGGCAAGGACACGGACACACGGCTCCAGTTGCGTTTTTTGAGTTTACTTTTCGCATTAGCTGCGCATAATTTGCGCTAATTTTTTTCCCGGCCCGCAGCAGCAGCAACAACAACAACTCAATTTGTCCCCAGCTCCTTCTGGCCGGGATGCCAGGAACTGCTCGTGTTTATTTAGGTGCCGTGCCCGCGCTGTGTTGACAGCCGACTGTTGCCTAAACAAACACAAATTGCTAGCGCCGTCGGCCCAACTGGCAAATGGCCAAAATCGACAGGGTATTCGACATTCGGCTTCGGGCTTGATTCAACATTTTGATTGAGGATCAGTTGGCAATTGTCACCTAATGTCTAGAGCAAACACAGCCGCATGTATCGTTCGAATTGTTGACATGTTCATTGATTTGCTTTTGCCTCTGCGCCTGTAACCTAAGGACGTGACGTGACATTACAATCGGCCCGGTACGGAACGGTCGTTGGCCCAGGGCGAAGCCCCTGCAGTGGCCGGACCAAGTGAAAATCGACACGTAACATGCCAAGTATAGGCTGGCAGGACACCAACTGGACAGGACCAGTGAGCTAGGCTTGCATATTCCATTTGACTTTACACATTCTGTGGCCCTGGACAGTCGTTGTTACGTTTTATACACAATTGATTTTCGAAATGCACACTCTGAGCGCCAGTGAAAGAGACATACTGAGGAAGGGCGGGAGGCAGGTAGGGGGCGTAGAGAGAGGGCGCGGTAGTTGTTGGAAAAGTGCATTGACAATTGTGTAGATTTTCCGCAACACACACACACACACACTTGTCTCTTGTACTTTTTTTTGCTTTGTAAGTCATCCTGTTACTGTTGTTAACATATATGTATCTAGTTTTTAGGTTCTCTATTATACTCAGCTCGCACAGTGGTCGGACATTCAGTTTGAAGAACTGACTAGCTAAACGGCTGACTGACTGACTGACTGATTGGCTGACTGTTGATCGAAGCACAGACCAGGCCATAAAAGTCGTATAGGTTGATAATGCCATCCGCAATTGTTGATGTTTATAGCATGACTTGTAAACGTTCCATGCGGTCTGGTTGCAGTTCGATTCGTGGTTCTAAAAATCGACTTTTAGTTATTATCACGTCGCTTCCAAACTGTGAAAATGCGCAGTTCTTGCCCCGTTTGCCCCACTGTGGCTGTTGGTGAAGGGAAGGGTGTGAGGCAACACGTACAAACGCGGCGTATATTGAATTACAGCCGCAGCTAGAAAAGCCGTAAAAGCCCCCAAAACAAGCGAACAGTGGAAACGCAAAGGCAAAAGTGGCAACAACAGAGCAACAGCAGCGACGTCGACATGAAAATCGAGTGTTGCATGCAACTGTCTGGAAGCCCAAGGAAGCCAAGCAACTCAATTAGCAGGCCAGGCCAGGCCAGGCCAGGCGGGCGGTCGGTCGGTCGGGTGGTCGGGCGGTCGGGCAAAACTAGTTGGCTTGAGGCAGTGGCAGTGGCCACGACTCGGCTTGGCCCACACTATGGCTCCACCTACCACAGTCGGTGGCACAGTCGGAGGCACAACCAGAAGCGGCCCACGTCGAGGCGTCGCACATAAATAATAATTTTTCACAAATGGCAAAAATTAACGACTATGCCGCATTTGCCCTGGCAAATATTAATTGAATGATAGGCATCTTTATGGCACCGCACAGTAGTCGCGCCCGAGGGGGGTGTGGGTCGAGTGGTGTGCGGGGTGGGCGTCTGATTGCAACCAATACAAATAACGTAATAATTTTACGCAGCTTATCTGCACCAGAACAGAGCAAACATTTACGCCCTAATGTTTTCATTCGCCGCTGCGCACAGGCCAAGGGAGTGCTGGGTGCTCGGAGCTGGGTGCGCGGCGAGGGGTGCGGAGTGCGGAGTGAGAGCGGTCGCTGAGGGCTGCCATCGCAATCATAAATCACAAGCAGGAGCTTGCTTGCCTACCCCCGCACCCCCTCCACAGCCATGGCCATTGTCACCTCCGTTTCAGCTGTTCGATTTTTCGCCGTCGGGGGTTGAAGCAGCAGCCGACGGAGTTTCGCGGTTGCTTGACAGCAACAACAGCAACAACAGCAACAACAAATACAAAAGGCAGCCATTTTAGCTGATCCAGGCACCTAGTCGAGAGCGCGAGAGGGAGAGAGAGAGAGAGAGAGAGAGCGCGTGCGAGGGGATTACCCAGCAGCAAATAGTCAAAATCGTGGCCCGATCCCAGGCGTAACTCGTAACTCTTTGCTAGGCAGTTTCCCATTTTTCCCCCCTTTCAATTTTCCTGCTCGCTTTCTCTTCTTCTTCATATGGCTGTTGTTGTTGTTGTTGCTGTTGTTCGCTGTTATAAAAGGATTTGTCTCGTTGTCACTGCCGCTGCCGCATGATAGCGCAATGCAACGGGCACAGGATGTGGCACAGGACGACTCGAAAAGTTTGCCATGGGTGTAAGTCCGTGTGTGTGTGTGTGTGTGTGTGTTTGTGTGTAACGCACACAGCTGTTTTATAAAATTAATTTTCCCATTGCGGATTAACATTTTCAGTCGCTTTTCTCTCCTCCATAGCCCGCACAGAATACATACTCGTATTCCTTTTAGATCTGCATCTAAAGGTTACACAAAAAAAATGAACAGAATTGAATTTTACGAGTGGGCATTGATTTATTTATTATGCAAAGTCGTGCATAATTTTGCATTGGTAACTGCAAAAAATTACTCTGTTATATAATAAGATGGGGAATGTGAAAATTGAGTTAGGAACTGGCCCTCCATCAGACTATATATAATAGGTCTTTCAATTGGAACAGAAAACTTAATAATGATTGCCACAATATCTTAATCCTTAACTTCTTTCACGTCTGTGCTTCTTCTTTGCTTGTATATTTCAAGATCTGCATTTGGAGCTTGGCCAAGTGTAAACATTATAAAAATTATCTGTTTTGAGGAGAGTTTAACATCTCAATGTTAACTAAATATGATTATTTAAAGCTTATTTTGTTATTGTGGAAGATTTAAGTAATGTTGTTACTTTTATTAAGTACTCAGAATCTTAAAAATACTTCTAATTATATATATTTCTGATATGGTGTTACAGACCTCTGTCTGTCCAATGTGGACTTTAACTATTTTCTTATTAGATCTAGGCAAATAGTTTTATACAATGAAACTTTAAATAAATTCGGAAAGGAATTGGAGATGAAATAGACTAGATTTTTAAACATTTTGATTATCACCTACCTAGATACCTATGATAATATCTATGATAATCTGTAAGACTAGAACCGTATTGAGATTGACGCAAATGATATATCTAAGGAACAAAGTCCTTGCTGCGTATCTTGGCTCCCAGTTTCCAGAGCTATATCGTTCGCGTATCAACTGTCGCATTATCCACTCGAGCAAGTCTCAATTGCTGCTATTCGGGGCTCGTTTCAGATGCTGCGCTGAAATCAACATCAATGAGAATCAAGCTATTAAAATCATCTTCATTAACATTATAATTGTGGATTCGCCGCAGAGAGAAAACGAGAATTGCTTTGATGTTGGCCAAAGTTCATTAGAGCCACAATCGAATCTTTTGCGTTTAAGATTTCGTTTTTAAAATTCGCCTCGACTCCTTTTGCATTTTTCTTCAATTTTCTGCTAAAACTTGCAAAAATTCCCAGGCCTAATACATATTATAAAATTGATGCAGCTCATTAAACGATTTCAAAGGAAGAAAACCTAAACAAAAAAATCAAAAATAAAAAAAATTCGAATAGTAGATGGGAAAGAAGGAAAAAATACTATGTAATGCACGTCAAAGTCAAATCACAAAGCAGATTTTCCAAAATGCAAAATTCAATTGGAAATTGAAATTGAATTTCAAGCAGGGACAATAAGGGGGAAGGGGGATGAGGGGGTGGTCCTGTGTGGTGCTGACAAATAATGAAATTTGATACGCCTTGTTTAATGCTCATTTTTCGTCAAGTGCGTAGCTCGCAGCACGCCCCTTTCAAGCAGAATCAGGGCAAAGCTCTCAGACCACGTACCGTACCCCCCCCCCTCCCCCGCCTCCCCCCTCATTTACCGACGCCCATCCACGTTGCGTTACGACTGCAATGAAACGCTCGAGTGGCCACAGCCGCCGCGTGGCAAGTGTTAACTTTGGGAAATATGCCATCAAGCTCTTTTGCGGGGCGTGGGTGGATGCGTGAATGCGTGGATGCGCTGGTGCCGGGGTGCAGCAGGGGGGTGTGGGGCAGTGGTTATGTCGGTACGGTAATAAATTCTGCTGTTTACCAAAGCACAAGCCATTAGCAAGCAACACCAACCCCAAACAACAAATCACTGAAACAACATTTCTGAGGCCTGGCTGGGCGGAGGATGGAGGATGGAGGGTGGAGGGTGGAGAGGGGTGGATTGAGTTGATCTTGGGGTTGGGCCTGAGGTTGGGTACTGCTTCTGCTGCGATGCCTGCACTTAGCGGATTGTTTGCAGCCCCTTAAGCATAACAAACAAGGCTAAGTGAATTCCTTGCGCTCGAATGTGCCGCTTTATGGGCTGTTTATTGTTGTCTTCGGGCGGCGGCATGTGGTTGCTTCCGTGCGGGGGGCGGGGAGCCAACTGAAAAGGGGCGGACGTACAAACATAATCGAGTCAATTTTCGGACTCTCGACTCTCGACCGTCGTCGCCTTCGCCGTCGCCGTCGGCTGTTGATGTAACTTTTTCCTTCCTTTTGGGCCCGGCGGCGCAGCGCGTGACTTTTTGCACTTGTTGTTTTGAGTTGTGCGTCTGTCTGCCACTCCCCCTCGCCGCCCTTCAAATAATTTATTCATTGCCAGTCCAGAAAACTAATTGATGTGGGAAAATTGCAGCCGCTGGCACCCACAGCCAACACACACACACACACACGCACACACTTGACTAAACAAATACTTGTCGCCTTACACGTGACAATTTGATACTTGAGCTATCGATTTTTCTAGCCATATTCATGCAAATTTTAACTTAGTTTAAACAGAACCACAAGCCAATTGTTTATTGTTTGAAGTGTATAAAACTGGCTAGATTGTGAGAATCAAGCTCCTCAAACTGTCAAATATCTTAATATTAGACACAAATTCGATCCATTATATGGCGAAATAACATAAAATGAACATGTACTATAAAATCAATTAAAATGTTAGTTATAGCGAATAGAATAGTTCGTTATATTCAAATAAGTCGATCGATTTTCAGCGACTGATTTTATGACATACTCAATAAGATGGAATATAGTATATACAGATGTATTTAGGATTAAAGAACATAGTAATTGATACTCATAATCAGATGATCGAATACATTTCAATGTCAAATTCACACGGTATTCACTTTTGTCGATCGATTTTCCACAGTCCAATGAAAAAAGTAATCTATTCTTATAACATTTGGTTCAAATAAAAGTTGATTTCGATCCTGTTCCTGTAGATGAGTGGGAATATTAATACATATGTATCTAGGGTCAAGGAAGAATCTACTCCTAAAAAACTGCAATTGATTTCTAGCTGTATAAGTTGAAAAATAAAGGGTTAAGGATTAGAGTAGTTTGTTCTTGTGATAAGCAAGCGCAGTTTTTGGGATGAAATGTGCTACAAAAGACAAAAAGAGATATTGTAGTCCGATCGTATAATATATTGAGCTCACATACATATAAAAGCTTCGCTTGAATAAAGTCTTATAAGAGGCATAGGCGGCACATTGGGGTGCATAAAAAACATTCTTAAAATATCTTACAAAGAAATTGTCCAGATATGATTGTATATATAAGTAGGAGAAATATCTGCATTAGGTTTAATCAGCGCAGTTGTCGTGAGAAGCGAGCTCGTATAGATCATTCTAATACTCGAAATTCGAATACTCGAAAATAAAATGAATATACTTGAGAGCTTATTGGAAAAATAGCTAATAGCTTAGACTGATTAAATCTAAGATCATCCAAGACAGGAAGTTTGTTGCAATATCATTGATTGAACGAAATAAATTCGTATAAACGATTACAAACATTATTTCATTATAGTATACTTATAGAATTTTGTTTTTGTTTTGCCTGTTGCAGGTGTGGTTCAAGAATCGACGGGCCAAGTGCCGCCAGCAGCTGCAACAGCAGCAGCAGTCAAACAGTTTGAGCAGCTCGAAGAACACCAGCGGCGGCAGCGGCAGCTGCAACAGCTCCGCCAATGGTGGACGCAACAACAGTAATAACAACAGCAGCAGCAACAACAACAGCTCCAGCAGCAACAACAACAGCAACAACAACAGCGGCAACAAGTCGAACCAGAAGCAGAGTGGGGCCGGCCAAAGCGGCTCCAGCAACGGCAGCGGCAACCCAAGCAGCTCGGCAGCAGCCGCTGCCAGCGCAGCGGCCGTTGCGGCGGCGCAGTCGATCAAGTCACATCACAGTTCCTTCCTCAACGCTGGCGCCGGTGGTGCCAATAACAACAACAACAATAACAACGGCGGTGGCTCAACGCCCAGCAGCAGCAGCGGCAGCCACGGCGGAGGAGGCGGCGGCGGAGGCGGTGCTGGCAACTCGCATGCGCACATCTCGGCAGCGGCCGCGGCGGCGGCATTGAACGTAACCGCAGCGCATCAGAACTCCTCGCCGCTGTTGCCGACGCCGGCCACATCGGTCAGTCCGGTGAGCATTGTGTGCAAGAAGGAGCATCTGGGCGGCGGCTATGGCAGCGGAGGCGTGGGCGGCAATGGCGTTGGCGTCGGCGTTGGCGTTGGCGTCGGTGTGGGCGTGGGCGTTTCCGGCGATGCACTGCGTTCGCCCTACGACACGCTCAAGGATGCGGGCGGCGATATTGGTGCCGGTGCACATCATCATCACAGCATCTATGGCACGGCAGCGGCCAGCAATCCGCGGCTGCTGCAGCCGGGCGGCAACATAACGCCCATGGATAGCAGCAGCAGCATTACCACGCCCTCTCCGCCCATAACGCCCATGTCGCCACAATCGGCGGCGGCAGCGGCGCATGCCGCACAGTCCGCGCAGTCGGCATCGGCGCACCATTCGGCCCACTCGGCGTACATGTCGAACCACGACTCGTACAACTTCTGGCACAATCAGTACCAGCAATATCCCAACAACTATGCCCAGGCGCCCAGCTACTACTCCCAGATGGAGTACTTTAGCAATCAGAACCAGGTTAACTACAACATGGGCCACTCTGGCTATACGGCCTCCAACTTTGGCCTGTCGCCGTCGCCATCGTTCACGGGCACCGTATCGGCGCAGGCCTTCTCCCAGAATAGCCTCGACTACATGTCGCCGCAGGATAAGTATGCGAACATGGTGTAGAATCTGCTGTTCCAGTACTGCAGCAGCTCCGGCGGCAGTGGCGGCAGCAGCGCCAGCAGCGGACGCTCGCCACAGCCACAGGCCCAGTTGCAGGTGCAGCCTTACCACCAGCAGCAGCAGCAGCAGCAGCACCAGGAGCAGCAGCAGCAGGAGCAGCAGCAGCAACAGCAGCAGCAGCAGGATCAGCATCAGGATATGGCACAGGAGCATGAGCATGAACATGCCGCCTATGGCTAGTTGAATCCTCACATACATATCTTCTTCTCTCCCCTCCCTCCATGCTACTCTCTCTTCCTCTCCAAAAACGGGCGCTGCATTCTCTCATATATGTATGAGGGACAAATTTAAACAAATTTATATATACATACATTTTTTTCTTTTTTTTTTGAGCTAGTTAATAATATTTTTTTTTTTTACACTTATGCATTAAAATATTACTATGTGTGTGTATTTAATTGATGCACTCAGTACATATATGTATATGTATGTATGTATGTATGTATATTATTTATATATATATTTGTGTGTATATACATAATAACTTAAGCCGCCAGGATCAACGAAGTAAATGAGTGATAAACTAAGTAAAATCGAAAAACAAAACAAAACAAACAAAAAAAAAAGCTTAAAACATTTAACAAACATTTGTTGAAACTCGTAATTGATATGCGATAACTTGTAAGCGAGCGATATCGAAAGAAGTTGCAATATTTATAGACCTTTTCGCGGAAGTGGGCGTGGCTCTGCGACTATACATATGCTGGCACCTGGGCTGGGGTAGGCTCTGAAACTGTGTTTTAGCTTGATTTTCATTTTGTTCTCTTTAGCATTTTGTTATTGTACAAAACTTTTTGACAGCCCCGACGAAGCCAGCTCTTCATATCATAAATAGCAAGAAAAACCCAAGTTTTAATGTATATATATATACATATACATATATATACATATGTATATATGTACATATATATGTATCCAAGCTAAATTAATTCACTGTTCTTAAAGCAAAAGCATCATTTCATAGCTAACAAAAACAAACAAACAAAAAAAAATGACAAAAAAAAGAAGTTTTTTAAAAATTATCGAAAGAAAACGAAAAATATATAATGTATACATATATATATATACTGAAATGCATTTCATTGTGACATCAAGTTAAAAAGTTCAAAGCATCATTTTGTCGTCTTTATATAACACATATTTACATATATAGTGAATATTATTATAAACAAAACAAAACAAAACAAAACAAAATCGAACGAACGAACACACACCCTATAAATGAATTCACATTTCAGACTTTCAAAGCAAAGCAAAAGTATTAGAACTTAAGCAACTAAATCGGATTAACGGTAACTATATATAACACACATATATTATATAGTGAATTTTATTTTATTATTACACATATATATACAGTATATATGTATATATGTGTATACATGCAAATATGTGTCTAGATGTATTTGTATATGCACATACATATATGTATATGGATATATATATGCATATATATATATATATGAAAAAAAACATGCCACAACCCAAAACGAAGCAAACGCAAAAAATATTTATAATAATAAATAATTTTAAACATGTACAAAACTATAAACAAAACAAAAAAACATAACTTAAAGTCGAAAATCTTCTGAAAATACTAAAAACAAAAAAATGATATATATATATATAGAGTATAAGACGTTACATATATGTATATGTATATTTATATGTGTATGTACATATATACTGTATGTACATATGTATATATATATGCATATATATATTTTATATATGTGTGTGTGTATATGTATGTTCATGATACAGTATGCTAACAGAAAACAAAAACAAAAACAAAATCGTTTATAAAATTAAATAAAATATATTAAAAACAGTTTCTAACACACACACACACACACACACACACATGCACACATGCATATATACATACAACCCAAAACATAAATACGATTAGAGACAATTTTTTTTTGTATTAATTTAATTTTTTTGTTTAGTTCTAAGTTCAATTTAATTGTAGTTTAAGCGTATCTATTTTGTTTGAAAAACACTCACTCACACACACACACCCACACACACATGCATATACAAATACATGCTTATATAAATGCACACACACAGCACACACAGCACACACACACACACACACACAACATGCACACACTTGAACGATATTGCGCTATAAATAGAAACAACAAAAACATTTAGAAACTAATTAAATATAAGTGCATTTTTTTTTTGAACTACATTTTAAGCAAAGCCGAAAAACAAAATGGAAAATCATGAAAAATTAGTTAATAATAATTAAGTGGGTATAATTATATATATGCTATATGCACATATATTGATATATACATATATATATGTGTGTGTATATGTGTATGTGTGTAAGTACAGATATCTATATATGTGCATATATACATACAATACATTTGCATACATATATGTATATGTACAAATATATGTATATATGTATGTATGTATATGCACATACACATACATATATATACATACATACATATACATATATATATATATTAGTGCTAATATTTAAGCAAACTGGTTAATTCTTTTTTTTAATTATAAACGAAAATAATTGTAAAAAGTTCACAAAAATATGATCAGATGAATAATATATATATAAAAACAACATCCAATTAGTTTTTTTTTTTTATTTACAACAACAGTTTATATATATATAAGTATTTATAGTTAAAACCTTCTCCCAGCAATAACAAGTTCCTGAGCTAGATTGAGAGCATCTGCATATTGTCAATAATGTGCGAACAATTCAGAGTACACTCAGGTAATCGGGTTAAGTTTGGTGCGGATGGGAGCTTTTTTTAATCGAAACTTTCCTCATAGAAAACCTGAAAACCTTAAACAGCCTAACAATAACTCAATTATGAACTATGAACTCTATCCAGCTGGTTCTGGATTCGTTCTTTCTTTGGCTTAGCTCATATTGCACTCGAAAGCTGTCTGGAAGCATTCAACTTATGCTCCCATCATAAACTGCATACCAATTCTTGTATCCAAGAATCTTACCAAGAGTTGAGTAATTGACTCCTTAGCTCAACTCGACTCCTTTCAAAGCTACGTAGATCCATAACATTCTTTTACATAATCAATATATTACTGAAAATCCAAAACTTGCTATCTCAATGTTTATCAAATTGTAAGAACTTCAGCATATTAAGATATTTTCCTTCAAAGGCTACAAATCAGTTTTCATCCGAAGCGAGTCGAGCCCTTATTTATTTTTTAATTGAACCGAACATTTAGCTGAAACTTTCGTTTAAAAACAGAAGAATCTAGAATCTGAAGTTGAAAACTCTCTAGGAGAACTCAGCTCCAAAGCATAAATAATTTGAGTTCCAAACATTGCATTGGATAAATATCAAATTTAGATCGCAGCTGTAAATGAATTTTTTCCATCCCATTTCGAAGGGAAATGTTTAAGCAAGGTAAGAAATCGATCGATTCAATAATCGATCTTAAAGGCAGGAGCTGGTTCGAATCGTGAACCGAACCAATGTCAATTTCTGTTCGACTTTCAGCCCTGAAAGAGCTATTTCCGCATTTCACATTCCAGTTTTTGCTGTCCATATCTGCAATGTGGGTTAAAGGTTGAATTTCTAACATAGATACAATATCTGCATCTCTCGAGCATCCCATTTTGTGTTTGTTGCCTTGCATTCGGGCCTTTAAAAAACGAAAACAACTTTTTGATCGTACGAACTGTGGAACGCCGCTTGATCGAGTCCAGGCTCACTTACCCTAAACCAGCCCCTTCCGCTTACTCCCCCCCCCCCTGCCACGCCCGCAATCCGTTGCGATCATTCGATTCGCGCGACCGCTCGAACGTCAACTGGACCCAGGCGCTGTGAGGCAGCGAGTCCGGCGGCCATCATCATCATAAACCATTAATTCAGCTCATAAAGAGTCGCAGTCGCAGAGTTGCCACGCCTCGCGGCGCATGTTTTTATTTTGTTTTTTCTTGTTCTCTTTTATTTTAATGAACTGACTGCAACGTGTGCGTGTGTGTGCGGGTGTGTGTGCGGGTGTGTGCGAGTGTGTGTGTTTAATCCCTGGCTGCAAATTGTCTTGATAGAGATGAAATTCCTTTGGCTTTTTGGTCAGCTTTCATCTAACTATTAATTATGATAATTAAAAATGAAAATTCATTTGCCATTTGCGGCTAATTGTGGCGACTCCCTGCGGCGCCCTCGCCTGCCACGCGCCACAAATCGACGGCGAGCAATCGCAATCGCAATCGCAGCAGCGCGGCAGCGCGGCAATCTGCCAATGCGAATCTATTTACGTGGCATCTCACAGATACAATTTGCCGCTCGTGCCTTTTTATTTGTATTATTTATCTAGCACGCGCCCACGTCCTCGCAGCCGAGGGACGTGGGGCACACGCAGCCAGGGGCAAGCAAACCAACAACAACAACAACAGCAGCAACTGGCAGCCAATCCATCAATGGGCGCGTGTTGCTTATAGAATTACCAACTAATTCGGTATTTATGAGGCTTCGCCGTCGAGTGCATTGCGGCCTGGGACTGTCGCCGGGACTTCGCCGGGACTGTCGCCGGGCCCCGGCTAGGAAGCCTGCAAATTGAGATGCTAGCAGTGCCAGAAATTGTTTTTAATCTGAAACGGGCGACGACTTCGTTCGTTGTGCCTTTTAACGGCGCATAACCCCCCAAAAAAATCAAACGAGAGAAGAGAAGAGAAGATAGATGAAAATAACACTCGGCAGCAGCCATCAAAACCGAAACCATTCTCAGTTTCCAGTTGGAAACTTTCAGGCACACGCCCTTCTCATTATTTCGAATTGCGCTGTCCGTGGGCGTCGCTATCCGTTAGGGTATCATCCGATTTGGGGCATGCCTCATTTGTGCTGCAGTTGGTAAAAGAAACTAAACAGAAGGATCGAGAAAAGGATTAACTTAAGAGAGTATCAGCATTATCAATGAGTGGATGCAAGAGATATGAAAATGAGTTTTCCACTCGAATTATAATCAATATTTCATGTATTCTTATCGAGCTTTCGACTCTTCTTCCAGTAGAATTTGGATATGGAATTTCAATATGGCCTCTATTCAACATTTTCGTGTGCACTTTTTTAACAAATTTGAGTATATATTTAACATTTCACATACATAAACTTGATTTATTTACCATAATTTGAACATTGTACAAAAAAGAAGATAAGCAGAAGAAATGCACTTTTATATGCATCTAGTTTGAATTGTTATGATAATATGATAACATGATTAAAGCTCCAATTTAATTTTCGTTAGAAAATGATCGAAGTATCTTAAATATTGAAGTTGTCTTAAATAGTTTAAGTTTTGTTTCTCGGTATGTACTTGTTGCCGAGAAAATCTTGAGTTTCAATAGTTTAGTTTAAAATAATATCAATAATAATGATAATAATAGAAAATAAAGTATGCACAGCTTGTTGACTAGAATTCAGTCTCAGATTCCTAAACTTAGTTTTTCGCTTTAACTTTTCTTCTTTTAACAATCTCAGACTAAAGCTCACTTCTTAGAAAAAGCGCGACTTTGAATTGTTTTGATACTTTTCAATTGAGGGAAAGCCATTCACACGACGTAGATTGATTTCATAAAACTGAAGAAGATTTCAACAGTCAATTTATTTTAATTAATTTATGCATTTAATTATCTTGAAACAATTTTGTATAAATAATAATATGTAGATGACTAATTTAATGAAGTGTAAAGTGTCTACAACTGAAAAGAAAGTATTTGCTGGAAATTATAATTCTTATTTTAACTTTAACATTCATTTGTTGAGCAGAGTAATTCTCATTTTCTAGACTCTAGATAAAGTTTTAGATACATTTTTCAATGATGTTCTATAATATGATATATAAAATTTTAGACACTTTTCCTTATATATGTAACATATATATACATATATAACATATATTTGCATGTATGTGGACTCGACTCAACAATGTCGAAAATTATGTTGATTTATTTATATTATTTTTTATGATATCGTTATTTCGTTTCAAGGACAGAGCATTCATGTTTCGGCTATCATTCACATTTCAAGTTTGTTTGCCCTTGCTGTTGTTCTTGTTCTTCTTGTTGTTGTTGTTGTTTTCGTTGTTGTTGTTGTTGTTGTTGTTGTTGTTGTTGCTGGTGGTTGTCTGCTGGTGGTTGCCGCCGCTGGCGCTCGCCGATTTGACTGACGACACGTGCAGAAGTGGCAGCCGCTGCCGCTCCTGCTCCCGTCCCTGCTCCCGTCCCTGCTCCTGTTCCTGCTGCTGCTGCTGCTCGGGCGGGCTGTGCATAGATCGGGTCGGCTTTCATCTTTCACGCTGGGCTGCCTTTTGGCCGTTTTATTTATCAACTTAATTTTTGGCTTCTGCTAATGGACGCGCCGCGCTGCACTTTGCTGATAATGTGCGACGTGTGTGTTTATTATGATTTGCAGCCCCCGTTCCCACCCCCCTCCCGGAAGAGCCCTCGCTTTTGATGTTGCCCGCCGTTCGGCTAAAAGGGCTGTCATCTTCGGCCTAACAAGTGGCTAGGTGAAATTTCGAACACGTTTGTCAAACTGATTAATTGTCACTTTGATGTCATTGTCCGGCCATTGGAAAATTTTGGCAAAAACAATGAAAAAGGCACGAGAAAATAATAAGTTATACCATGGCCTCGGCCTCATGGTCAGCCGGCCGGCCATTGTCTTCCGTTTAAACGGCCAACTGTTTGTGCTGTTTGTCATTTAGCCTGATTAATTTGACATGAGATCAAGGAGCAAAACAAGAGGTCAATCGATGAGCTTATACAAATTGCGAGAGAAATGCGAGGAAATCGTCTTAAAAATACATAAATACAATTATTGTTTGGAATATTTCTATGTGCACGTGAATTCTCGAGAGATGCAAACATAACAATTAAAAAACTCTCTTGCTATGATTCTCAGTTCGGCAAAAGTGAAAAATTATCTATGTAAATACCCATTGATTTTATATTATGATATCGCTTGTCTTCTCAGCTGATGAAGGCAACAAGAATACGGAACAAATAGTAAACAAGTCTCTCTCTCTCTCTCCCTCTCTCTCTCTCTCTCTCTCTCTCTCTCTCTCTCTCTCTATAAGGTTTTTGTGTTTGACTCCAGTCTGCAAAGACGCACAACAAAAGGCTCAGCTTAATTTGATTAATTAGTATCAAAAATGCTTTGCTTTGAGAAATGCCCATTCAATCTACATATATGTATGCCATACGCGTGTGTGTGTGTGTTTGTGTGTGTGTGTGTGTGTGTGTGTGTGCTAGTGGAGACCACAAAAGGAGGCATTAAATTTTTGGAATGTGCTACTTGTATTGAAAAAATGGCCACAACATAAGTATGCATATAAAGCGTGAGATTTAAGTTTGAAATATTTATTTGATGCTTCGACTGCTCTGCTATATTTACAACAACAACAACAACAACAACACGACAACAACAACGACAACAACAACAAACAGGCTGGCATATTGTTTTTTAAATACATATTTAAATGACTCGTCGATAAATGCGATAAATAATGCAGTTGTTTTTTTCTTCTGATTTTCTGCATTATTTTTATTTTTTGTTGTTGTCATTTTTGTTTGAATCTGGCTTCGTCGTTGGGTTGGCATTGCATAAATTTCAGTTTTTAACACACGCACAACAAAGAAAATGAGCTGACATGCCAACAGACTGACCAACAGACGTGCGGCCAGACGGGCGGACAGAAACATCAGCAACAACAAGAACAACAACAACAACAAGAAAAACAATAACAAAAGACAGAAGCCAAAAGCGGCGACGAAACTGTTCCCAGTGCTGCCATCCACATGGGTTCCATGGATTCCACATGCGAGTGCCGCTCGCTGCTCTTTCACCCGCCTTTGCCATCTCGCTCGCACATCTGTAGGGCGTTGCCAGCTATATTGACGGCGACGCAGCGACAGCGTCGACGTCGACGCAACCGTTAAATTGTCGCCATTGCAGTTGTTGTTGCGGTCTACGAAGCGCGCGTGCGAGCAGGACAAACATATGAACCGCATGCTGCTCATACATATAGCCTTTGCGTTGCTTACATTAATGTTGTGCCCTGTCCCTGCCCGCTTACCCACAAGCAAGCCAGACCAACCCCCTCACCATCACTACACGACCATGGGCGCACACGCCTAACCATAGCCCACGAGCAACAGCCAACATTTCACCTCGTACTTCAAAGTCACAAATTTCTTCGTCAACTCGGCTGTTGTTGTTGTTGTTGTTGTTGTTATTGTTGCTTTTGCTTTTACATTGGGCTGGCCGCCCTAACCAAGGATATTTTCGTGTTCTTTTCTCTTTCGTGCTCACATTATTTATTTTATTTATATATTTTTTTCTTATTTTCAAGAATTTTTCTTTGGCATGTGTTCACTTTTTTCTTTCGTTCTTTCTTTATTTTATTCTCAATTTTTTTCTTTTTTCGTTTTTCTTCATTTGCTGGCAATTTTTCTTTCCATTTACCCAAGCAACGCCAATCAAGCACCAGATCCACCTAACCCAAACCCGAACCTCAGCCCGAACCTGCAGCACCCGAGCCAGAAACTCGCTCGTCTGTGTCTCATTGCACGTACATAAGCTACCGTTACCCAGCGCCCCTCCCCGTCCCCCTCTCCAACGCCCTCTCCCTGCAGACACACACCCCACACTCCCTAACCATTGCCCAAAATATTATACATAAAACTGGCAGCTCTCCGACTACCTCGGTGCTCGGTGGTTGGTTACGAGCGGGGGGCTTGACAGAGGGCAAAGGGGCGCGCAAGGGACTGCTCTGGCTACTGGCTGCTGGCTGCTGGCTGCTGGCTGCTTGTTCCATGGCCAAGCCAACAGATAACGAACTAACTAACGAACAAACGTTGATATCAATGCGCTATCGGAATCCACAGCCCTGGCAGCAGTATCTACGACTATTTTCCAAAGTACTGCTATATAACTCTAACTGTATCTGTGGCTGTATCAGTATATGCAAGCGTATCTATCTATGCTTTGTTGTTGTGGCTGCATGTCATGCAGTTACCAGGGCTACTTTGCTTGGGTACTCTCTCTCTCTCTCTCTCTCTCTCTCATTAAACTCTGCGTTATGCATAATTCCATTGCAATTGCATTGATGCAAGTAGATGAAAGTACAATCCCCAGACACACAGGACACGAGGAATTTGCTGTGAATAGGCAGCACTGGACAGCACTGGACGCTGGCAATTAGAGAGCCTGGCTTTGAGAGCAATTCAATTCACAGATATAAGCTTCAGAGGCCTATTAAAAACATGAGCTCAAAACACTATAGTGTATGTATTTAATGAATTCAAAGATATCTCTGTTTAATTGCCGATTTATTGCAATCGCGTTAGACGCTTACAATAAGTTTAATTTGAACAAACCCAATATGCCGGACTTTTTGTTTATCTTATTTATATTTTAAAATAATAAATAATTCAATTTTAATGCATTTCGTTTACAAAAATTGCAAGACTTTACGGTCCAATAAGTTAATAGATGTTGAAAGACAAAAGAACATAATTTAACAACAATTTGACATTTCTCACTATTTTCTCTTATTATTTCCTGAACCCATTAAAAGTGGGTCAAAAGGGTTTAATGTGCTTGTGCAAATGTATGTAACAGGCAGAAGGAAGCATCTGCGACCCCATAAAGTATATATATTCTTGATCAGCATCAATAGCCGAATCGATGAAGCTATGTCCGCCTGTCTGTCCATATGTATGAACGCAAGAATCTCAGAACCTATAGGAGCTAGAGACTGTAGTTTTAGCTGTAGGTCCTCCTAGTGCCCGCGCAGATCGAGTTTGTTTCCGATATTCGATAACTTGCCCCGTATCCAAGTAATCGATCGAAAATCTATATCGAAGTCCTGTTTTTGAGCAAACTGGGTAAATAATGAGAGCTAGAGTCACCAAACTTGACATTTAGCTTCGCCAATAGTATATCTGCATTTGGTGTTGGAAGAAGAGGGCTTAGGGTATCCCCTAGTCGGGAGCTCCCGACTAGAAACTCTTGTTTTTTATAGTCGACAATAACAAGTAATTATATTACTTTGTGAATTTAGGCGAAATGTCAGAGAATAAAACAAAGACTTCTATTGAAAGTTGTCAGATTTTGTGGCATGCAAATAGCTTCCCCTTTTTGTTACTTTTCTTATAAAATCTATCAAAGCTTTTTAGGTTTAGAATCAGTATAGTCTGAGTACATATATATATATATATGTATGTACGTATACACCTGGAATATATCTAAAAGTTGAGGTCATATTCAAAAGCAATTGCTTTAATTAACGCTTTTAGCTTGTTTTTGTCCATGGATGAACATGTTTTGATGCTTTAAGCTGAGCGAAAATGTCATCCAAAGCTGTCGCAATTGTGAACAGGTTCGATTTACGAGTTTGGCTTAAGGTCTAGATCGAAATCTCCGTCTAAGCTACTTACGAGTGCGCCAATTAAAAGTGGCTTCAGATATATGTTAAGTAATTATATCCGTTAAATCGTTAAATCGTTATTCTATATATCGCTATTTCTAGCGCCCAAAGACGACACCAAATCAGCAAAACAAACAAAATAACAGCTTATTTTTATACACTGTGGGGGCATTATACGATTTTTATATCGTATATACTCTGACCCCAAATTGTCGGGAAGAGCTGAATCCGAACAACTATAACATTAAATTATACGAAATTGAGTTCGTGTGAGAACATTATCTTTGTTTTTATTTCACTTATCTTAATCAGTTAAACAAAATTCGATCCTAATAGCATTACATTTCATGATTATATCATGTCTCGAATTCTCAACAATGGCAATCTTTTTATACCTCTTTGATGATTTGATTTGAAGATATACAAACATTAACCTATTAAATATAGAAACCTGCATTAAGTTTATTTGATCAAATTTTATAAATTTGGCAAACAATAAAAACATTTGTTTTAAAAAAGTTTTCTAATATATCGAAAAAAGTATTCCTAAAACAACAAAAGTTATCTTATAAGGTGTTGAAAAATGTGAACTTTTTGTGCGATTTTCTAAATTTAAGCAAGAACATATCTTGAACTTAGCTTCCGGCTAGTACAAATACCTCTTTGGTTTTACGAATGTGTTCATAAAATTGATTTTTTATGAGTTACGTAAAGATTAAAGACTGACCAAATCTTTTCAATGTCGGAGTGCCATATCAAATACATAGCCTTATATTAAATGATTGGCTATTGTTTATTGATGTAAAAGTTTATTCTTAAGATTTTTAACACAGCAATACTTACCCAAATATTTAGATTAAAGGGTATTTGGTTTTCGGTGCGCTAGCTAAAATGCTTGTTTTTTTTTTTTTTCAGTGTGTTTTTGTTGTTGTTTATATTAAACGAAGCTAAACTGTTGTTTATTGTTTTAATACATATTGTTTTTGTTGTTGTTGCTTTTGTTGTTGTTGATTTAATTTTTGTAATTTGCTGATTAAAACAAAACAGGGCGAGGCAGCTGGACAACTCGGGGCAGATCCGAGGCGCTGTCCTCGATGGCTACCTATCATTATGAGTAGTATTCATTTGTTGTTGTTGTTGTTGCTGTTATTATTATGTTTGCTTTTGAGCATTAACATTTTGAGTTTTCAATTCATTTGACTTTTCATTGCGAATGCCAAGGTATTATCCACACGCTTTTAAATTAATTAAATACAGGAGAGGGCACCCGGCGGCAGCAACAACAGCAACAACAACAAAGTATTTATAAACAACTCCATACAGAACACACAGAGAGAACTGTGGAAAGCCAAAGCCCGCTAGTCGTTAGTCGGTAGTCGGTAGTCGGTAGTCAGTCGTTGGTAGTCAAGCAGTCAGAGTCGAAGCTATAATCAGGCGAGGACATCAACGTCAGCGTCGACTACGTCGGCGACGAGTTGGGAGATCAGCCCGCCCGCGGGGGTAGTTTAAAATCCAGTGAACAGCCAACAACCAGCAACAAGCCGGGAACAGCCCAGCGAAACGCAAATGAGCATTTTTTTGGTTTTGTTCTTTGTGCATGTCGATAATGACGTTGATAATGCCCTCATCCTAGTGGGTATTGTCCATGTCCATGGGCCATGCCCCCATGCGCCCAATCCGTAACCAGTTGCCAGCACTCTCAAAGCACCCTTACTCCACATTCCACATTCCACATTCTCTGGCCCGCACTCGCTCTCTTCTTCTCGCCCAGCTAGACTCTGTGCGTTATGCTAATTGGCATATGCTCAATTAGGCGCTGCGGCAGCCCGGGGCAACAAGCGGTCCACACAATTCCAGGTTTGTCGGCTGATTAGATCGGGGTAACTACATAATTCAAGAGGCGAGGCGTTGCACAAACTTGGATTTGGCAATCGGTTGCTAGGCACTGGCATTAGCCTTCCATACAAAAAAGAAAAAAACTTAAACTGTATTTGCCAAGGGGTAAGATTTAGGCTGGGGTGGAGTTAATACTGATGGAGCTTGTTTTATCCATATGTCAGCATTTCGAGGCATCTTTGAAGATCAAGGCAACCGTTTCTTTCATCTAATAGAAGCATTCGTTATGACTTACTAAGCTGCAACACAATTAGCATTGAACGATAAATATATCGATAACATGCAACTCTCTACACACAATGGCGAACGATTTAATGTGCTCCATGACAATGCCAAAATTTGTTTAAGTTAACGACTTAGTCCAATAAAAAACAGAAGGAAAAAGTAAAAGGAAACATGCTATCTTAGATATTTGCTTTTAACTATCGAATAGTTTGCTCAAAGCAAATACATTGAAATGTTACCGATTACTCTCTTTTAGTAGAAAACGCTTCAAACAAAGACGCTATAATCGATAACTGTTATCAATATTTGTTATCGGTTGCCTTATTTGCAGCTAATAGATGAATGTATGTCAACGGTATGAAAGTAGTTGCTGATACCACTTACTCTTTATTTAATTCTATTAAGACACATTTCTGTCCATTTTGGTTTAACAGCAACATAATCGATAACTGTTATCGATGAATGTTATCGAATAATAAACAAACCTCAAGTTTTCAAAAAAACATTGTAGGAGATATCAAACAAAAACTCGATCGCCAGTTTTTACCAATTACGCTATTCATTGAAGACGCTTCAAAAAGACAAATTGACAATCGATAACTGTTATCAATGCTTGTTATCGGTTGCTGTAACTGCAGAAAATTGATTGTGTTAATGGTAGGAAAGTAGTTGCTATTTGCCAATTACTTTTTATTTAATTCGACTAAGACAATCTATTGTAGACTTTGGAATAACATCAATGCAATCGATAAGTGTATTAGGTGCTATGGATTAATAAACGAGTCTCAAGGCAAGGATATGATTCAACGATCACATAAGGATAAAAAGGACATATAGTTGGTCGAACCAAACCGCCATCGACAGCTGTTATCGATTTCTCTCTTCGTAGAAAACGCTTACAAACGATATCGATTGCTCTGCTCGTGGCAAATACCTATCGAAGGCAATCTATTCGCCATTTTACATAACAGAAAACTCAGTTGAAAGGCGAGCATGTAAAGGAGAAGGACCGAGCATATTGAATTACCAGATATTGCCTAATTGAAATGTTTGCCCCATTTTGATGGCCTTTTTGATGACGCGTTTCGTATTCGAGTCTCTAGAGATTGCTTATCGCGCCCAAGTGAGAAATGTCAATGCAAGGCTTGGATTTACCTCCATGCCCAAACAATGCCAATAGCCAAATGGCTCGAAGCACCTATTAAACAGTCGCCCATCCGACTGGGTCTGGTCGACTATCGACCATAACGATCGTGTCGGCATCATAACAAAACAACAACAAAACAACACAACACAACACAACACACAAAACATCTAAACAATGGGCACTGGGCAGATGAGTTGAGTGCATTTTTGAAAGCCGATCGCTTGATTGACAGCTCGCAGGCCCTGTCAGGCCCAGACCCAGGCCCAGGCCCGATCCAGCCAGCCAGTCAGTTAACGGAGGCGCAAAAGAAATTGGAACTATCAGCAGGCATACAAAATAATAAGAAAGATCAGTTAATCCAGCGAGCAAAACTTTGTGACCGAGGTGTTGATTGTCAGAGACTTGGAATTCAAAGCGAACTAAGGGAAGGAGAGAGTGAGCCAGCGAGAGAGAGAGAAGTCCAATTAGGTAGCGGCTCGCCATTGTTCTCTGTTGATCCATGGGGATTCGACTTCAAAGGGTAATATGATCGCAAATGAACCCAATCGATCGAAAATTATCGATTTCTTAGCACCCAAACGATAGCACACAGAAGCTTTTAAAGTCTAAGTGTCTAAGAGCGAGTCCAACCGACTGGGCAATACACTCTACACAGTCTAAAGTCCAATTAAAGTTAAAAAAAAGCGATGACTTGGCTATTAAAGGCCAACAGGAAGCTTTCTTTGAGCCGCAACTGTCAAAAATGTTTTAATATAAATAAATTGGTCAAAATATAGAAAATTATTTTGGTCCCTCTTTGCCCTTATTTGGCCCCCAATTTATTAAACAGCAGCAAGCAGCCACAACTTGAGGTTCCCAAGTTGGAAATACTATGAAAACTACAAACATCCTGCGTGCCGGGTAGCCCGAAAAATGTGGCAAGAAGGCTTTATTGTGAACAAGCGACCGCATACTTTGCTGTTTTAATCCCAAGAAACTCCCCAATCGTGTACCCAAGACATTATTCCTAAGCTATACTTGGAAATTCACCTAGCTTTTAAACTTAATCATCATGGCTAATAAGTTACGGTATACTCTAAACAGGAGTACCCGACTAGGCGATACCCTGAACTTTCTTCTACCAACACCAAATGCAGCTCGTGCTTGGCAGGGATGGGAAAGAGCTGCGGTTGCTATGAGATGAAAGATACTCGATCTGTATACACTATTATAGCTATTAAAAACATGCTCAAAAATGTATATTCATATTCGATAGATCGACAACGAGGTAAGTTATCGGTTATCGGTTATCGGAAACTTATATTAACGCAGGCAAACAAACTTATACTAGGAGGACCCACGGTACGGACGGACCAAGAGACAGATGGACATGGCTAGATTGTCTCGGCTATTGATCAAAAAAATATATATTTTATGGGTTCGAAGATGTTTTCGTCTGGCTATTACATACATTGGTACACAAACATTATACCCTTTTCAACCTTTTACAATGTATTTGCATAAAGTAAACTCGCTGCTTAATGACATCCTCAATGACCTGTCGGCGACTGCGTCCAGCATCAGCATAAAAACACATGATACGAAAGGTGCCCAAAAGAAAAACCCCCATCAGGGATCTGTGTTGAACATACTGAGAACCAATTAGAAAAGTATCATTGCTGACAGCCTTAAGGACAAGTCGTCAAGACAGTCATGCATGACTATCAGCAATGTTGCCCCAGAGAGAAAGCATCCTGCAAAAGATTTTCAGCAAACTTATAGCAATTAAAAGGGATATTTCTACTCAGCATATTATATTTCATTCGATTGGCCTCGCAACTTGTTGTTGAATTTTATTTATAAACTTCTTTAATTTGTTGTCCTGCGCAGCCACCATTTTCTTGGCGATTGCCTGATTCTGGGCACGATCCGCACGCGAACTAAGCGTCCAATTAGCTTGGCTCAGAAACCCTGCCTACCTGTCTGACTGCCCGCCATTCCGCCATCCCAGCCTGCATGGCTGGCCACTTGGGTGCCTTAGCACAATCTTAATGTTGTTTTTGCAAGAAACCTCAAGCACTTGCAGCTTTACACTTGGCGTCCAGCCAGACGATGCAATGTTCCCGGTGCTGCACCACGGGTATCTGGTGACAGCGCGCAGGGCTAACTATAGATACAAATACAGCGCTACAGATACAGATACTTGTCAATGGGGTGGGGGTTAGCTGGCGGTGCTCGGGCTGGCGGGGGCCGGGGGCCTTGTAATAATGTTGGTGTAGCTATGGCCGAGCAAAACGCCAACATAAGCGGCCAAGGTATTATTTTTAAGCTCTTCCTCTCATTGTCTACCCGCCCAGACGCAGACCAAGCGCAAGACGACGGCCAAGACGAAGATGTTGGCGTTGACGTTGGTTGGTTGTTTGGTCGGTTGGTTGCTTGGTTGGCTGATTGTTGGGCTTGCTGGCAGATCGAACTAAATAAATGTGTATTTACTTGTATGTGCTCTTGTACATGTGCTCTTTGCAACTCGCTCGCCTTTTCGGACCTGGGTGGGTGCAATGTAATTCAAAACCTGCGCCGCAACAGGCAACTGGAAGTGAATTAAAGTATACGAATGCGATTCAAGTAGGCAGCAACAAAAGAAGCACAACATAGCGCTAGAGCGAAACAACAGCACACCGAAATATACATATAAAGAAATCCAAGCAAGAAAGTTGCAATCGGGTATAACCAACTGCTTAATACCCGTCTCAGTTTCATTGCACCCTAGCCGCCAATTTTCTTTATATATCGATTTTAGGGACTTGCACTCTTCCAGTTTCCATTTGAATCGATTTTAAGAAGAGCTCGTTAGCAGTTATTTTCCCAAACTGTTTAAGATATGAGTTTTCGGCAATTTACCATGACCCAAATTTAAAGTCTCTCGCCTTAAAAGTGCCGAAAAGTTCATTGAAATTTGTTTAAGAACATTTTCAAATAAGTTTTAGAAAATATTTAATGTATAAAAATAATATAATATCTAATTTTCGGATTTTGCGAAAGTATTTTCCAAAATATTTCAAGTCTCTAACTTCCATGAAGTCGAAAAAATGCATTCAATTTTTTTTTTAATTTTAGAAAATTTTCGAAAATATTTTTTGGAATTACTTCAAATATATTCTAATTATTTACATCTAATTTAAAATTGTAAAAAGCAGAACTTTTTTTGAAGTTTTTCTTTATAAATTTAGAGAGAAACAAATGTTCGAGTGTATGTATGTACATATGTAAGCTAATATGCCTTATTTGTTCACTTTGTGAACGAGTATAATAAAAGAAATATGTCAATGTGTATTCCAAATGCCTGACGACCGACGTCCAGCGATTTAGTGTGGTCCAGAGGCGGGCGCAGGCTGGCTGGGGCAGGCGTTGGGTCGCGGTAGGGGGCGGGGCGGGGGCTGTGCGTTGTGCGATGTGGCAACGTGCAACGTGGGACGCCATTGCCGTCAGCGTCACATTGACGGACGCAGCTTAAGCTCGCCCTGGGACCGTGCCCGCGCCCGAGCCCGGGCCCGGGCCCGTCTCCATGTTACTTGAGTTTTGATGAGGAAAAATGTGTGCTCTAATTGACAGTTTTTAGATTTTAATCTTTGGCGCAGCAGCAACAGCAACAGCAGCAGCAGCAGCAGCAGCAGCAGTGGCAGCGGCAGCGGCAGCCGGTCAAGCCAAAGGTGGAGCCGCTTGAGCTTGAATTTGACTCCTCGTGTCGCTTGCTTAATGCATTTTCAGCGTTTTGGACGCCCATGCGTGCTCCAGACAGCCCAGAGCAGACCCAACAGCTCCAGTTCCGCAGCGGCAGCAGCTTATGGCCACCAACAATGACAGGCCCACATGAGTGTGCGACTGTATGAGTGTGTATGTGCGTGTGAGTGTGCTTGTATTCGTATTCGTATTCATACTCGTTTATTCATTCATGCATCGCATATGCTCTTTGTCAATTAAGCAATCAGCAGGAAGTTTGCCGCGCACTTTGCCTTATCACACCGAGAGCCGAGATCAGAGAGCTGGCCCTACCTGAGCGCATCCCTCACCCTGTGCCGACCCTCTGCCGCCCCTCTGTCACCCGTTAGCCTCGCACTCAGTCTGGTTCCTCTCCCTTGTTGGACACCAAATCACATCATCAAAAGCCGACTCTAAGCGAATGAAGAACTCGCCGCCGCTCCGCCCCGCGCCGCCTTTGACACTTGACGTTGTTGGCGGGCGATTTTCATTTTCGCAGCCTTTTCCATTTACTTTTTTTTTTGATTTTATTTCATTTGTTGTTGCCTCGAAAAAATAAAAAATAAAAGATTTTCGAAACGCAACGAAATGAAAAGAATGTTGAGCCGCATATTAAATACCACCGCCTGAGCTCAAGTGTCAACAGAGCCAGCGAGCGGTACGAGAGGGTATGTGTGTGTGAGTGTAGTGTTGTGTAGTATATTTGTATCGGGCCGGGCAGGGCAGGGCCGGGCGTTACGGGTCTAACGGCTGCCAATAAAGAGTACCAAGACCCGTACTCAAACCCGTAAACAGCGACCGCCCGCGGCGTAATTGAATATTTGGAGTGTAAAAACCGCACCCGGTTGCACTCTGTGTGTGCGCGCGTGTGTGTGTGTGTGCGTGCGTGTGTGTGAGGACAGGAATAAGGACATTCAAGTCACACACAACGCACAATGGATGCAAATAGCCAAAAAAGTGGCGCATCAAATTAGTCAAAATGTTAATCTCAGTCATCAAATGAAGAGCGCAACATTCAGATGCACACAAAACCGAACAAAATGCAAATATTTATTTATTCATAGATCATGAATTCCAAGCTAAAGATTGATATGAAAGTGAAAACAAACAACAGGCCGGAGCATATAATTTACATTATTTAAATAATATTTTAAGAGTTATTTCTAGGGATCACAATAACTAAATTGATAGTTTTATGTATTATTTATTTTGAATGTTTTAAGAAAAAGAAATATTTGATTGATTTCAATTGAAATTATTTACAATTTATTATCCATAACAAGCTTGAAGCACTAAGACGCTCAGGCTAAACTTTTATAAGTTCGAATTCATTTACAATATTTAAATATATTAAATATTTTAGAACTTTTCACTTTTTACAAAATCTTCTATTTGCACTGAGTTTGGCCAATTTGCTTTTAAGATCTCTTTTCTTTTTAAGTATGTAAATAATTTCCAACTAAATTTACTTTTCTAGTTTTTAAAAAATTCGATTAAAGAATAAATATATATATTTATATATATTTGTTTATTCCATTTTGGACTCAGATTTGCAAAATGCTTTATTTAATATTGATTTAATATGAATTTTATAAGACAGTTAAAGTTCTTTGGGCTGCAAGCCCAAAAAAACGTCCTTTTAAGGTTCGATTTGTGAGCCTGGTTCTCCACATACTATGTGAACTCAAGCTTCGGTTCGAACCGGTACCAGGAGAAGTTAAGGGATCGAATCCCTAAGAAGATTAAATATTTTTGAATTTTTCCTAATACAACTCTTATGTTTATCAAAAAATAAAAAATATATACATATTTATTTGTGATCAGTGCACATTAATTGCAAAATTATGAGCGGAAATAATGGCAGCTGTCCCACGGTGAACTTTGCAATGACCTA
The DNA here is from genome assembly GCA_037075305.1 of Drosophila kanekoi. NCBI lineage: Eukaryota > Metazoa > Arthropoda > Insecta > Diptera > Drosophilidae > Drosophila > Drosophila kanekoi. The sequence continues at coordinate 6,138,682 of JBAMCE010000290.1, read as the reverse complement.
TCATAAATGTGGGCGGCATTACGAAGGCAGCCGCAGGATGGGTGGGTGAGGGATGGGGGGAGGTCGAGTGTAAATAATAATGACTGCCTTTTTTTGTACGCATGTGTGCGAGTGCGAGTGTGAGTGCGAGTGCAACAACAAAAGTCAAGTCAGTTTATTATTAAAAAATACAAGTACAATAAAAATATATAATAATAATAATAAGCATCATGATGACGAGCTGGCTGCGCGCTCAATGCGCGCCAAGCACAAAGGCAGCGCTTGCGACAATAACACGCCCAGTCGGTACAAAGAAGTAGAAGAAGAAGAAGCGGGAGGAGGAGCAGGAGCAGAGGGCACATAAAGGATGTGTTATAGAAACGAGAGCACGCCGAGTGGCAGCAACGGCGGCAGCAACGGCGGCAGCAGGCGAGAGCGAGCGAGCGAGCATGCTCTCAAGTAGGGTTGCCAACAACATGAATTGCTCATTTAGATTTAGAGAAGCACTCGAGGAGCTCTAGAGTGGCGCTGTGGCTGTGGGTGTGTGTGTATGTGTGTGTGTGTGTATGTGTGTGTGTGTGTATGTGTGTGTGTGTGTGTGTGTGTCTACACAAGAAAAACAAGGACAATTGCGGCGCGTCGAGTGGCCGACAAGTCGCCGAGTCGAGTCGCGTCGCGTCGCATCGAGTCGGTAAAAAACAATGCCAAACAATTGACGACAACCATTGACTATGGCAAGTGGCTGGGTGCCTGGCTGCCACCAGTTGGAGCAAGTGGCACCTGTGCCACCGACTCAGCCAGAGCCCTGAGCAGCATCTCCAGCCATCTCAGGGCATATTTGTCTTTGGCATTTTAGTTGTTTGCCCAGCGGCTTAAGGGGCCCATCATCAACATCTTCAGCTGCAGCCACAGCCGCAGCCGCAGCGGCAGCAGCATCGTCATCAAATGCATCCTCCTGCCTGTTGTCAGCCCAACTGGCTGTCGACATCGTTGCCTTTGTGCTCATTATCAGCCGCAGGTCCAAGCATGCTAAGATCGCTGGCAAAGCCGCAGGGCAACCGCTGGATTAGTCCGGGCTTAATGCGATAAGCACTAAGCACCGATCATCGCAGCCTTAACACAACGCCAAATGGCTTACATCCACCAGATTAGAATCCAGTCCTGATCTCTCAAGGCGCATTACCTGAAAGGATGCCAAATCTGATACTGCCTGTCACGAAATTCCAATTCCAAATTCAATATCAATATTGCATATCTCTGCAGCTTTTTGATTGGAAGCTTTAATGATAATATTATAAAATGAGCCCAATATTATGCATCTGGCAATTTGCTTCACTTGAAATTGGAATTGATGAAGTTAACCGATTAAGCGACAAAATCAAGTAAATTATTGTCTCTGGTGCTTTTCTCGCTTCGAACCAGCGCCCTGCCTTTACGTTTAGTTCGCCTGCCCAATTTATCACAATCTTGAGCCCAAGTCCTTCATACATTTTCAATATTATTATTAAACACTTCAGTTTTAGCTTAGTTTAGTATTTCCCTACTAAAAGATCATTATATATATATGGATCATTATATATTGTATTGCTCAACAAACTTAACTAAAAATGTTTAAAATATCTCTAGCAATATCTTTGCTAAGATTCTTGGTAGTGATTGTTGGGGTTGAGCCCAACATCAAGGCCATCGGGGCTGGGCTTCTTCGAGGGAGTGCTTGGCCTTCTATTAACACCTGCTTAACTCTTGCCCTGCGTTACGGAATCCATGTCTATGGACTTGCTGCCAAATCCCGACTTGCGAAGATCAGACCAAAACGGCTCGCAAGTGTGCCCCAAGTTGGGCTTGGAAATCATATCAATCGAGTTGCTAGGACTGGAATCCTCTGCTTTGATTTATATAACAAACCTTTTTTTGCTTATTTTCTTTTGTTAGACTTATCTGTGGAATAATTTGTATTAGAAAGCAAAGAAGGCTTTAAGCTGAGAGCCGGGCAATTTATTGAATGATACATTTTTAAGAAAATAATATAATCTATGTAATCCTGCTCCTAGATTGGAGACACGTGCTCAGGGAAAATCTCTACCTACCATCTGATACATGTTGTGGATAGATCTTAGAATAAGTTATATTTGTGCTCGAAGATGGTTTTTTATCTTAACTGCAACTCGTTCACTTTTGTAACCCTTTTCCAATTTATATATTATCTTAACTATTTTGTCCTGGTTAGCCATACTCATGTTGGCATTTTTGGTAGCTGTTTAATTTATATATCTATATAAAATGTCGGCCCGGCCGGGTCTATGGCCAAACTGTGCGCAGTTGGTCGCAGTGATACGCGGCGTGTTGGAGCATTGGCCCAAGCTAATTGCTCAGCCATTGTCCAAACAATGACGGAGTTCGAAACTTTCAACACTTGATTTAATTAGCGCGCTAATGATCGCACCGATCGCAGGTGATCGTTGTCGATCGAGCCGCTAATTTAAGTCGCGCTCCGCCCAAAAATTGACCAAGTCATCGTGTTAATTGCGTAGAACAGAGTGGGAGGGAGGGACAGGGAAGAGGCGACAAGGGACAGGGGACAGTGGACAGTGGACAGTGGACTGGAATATCACTGGTGATAGAGACGGCGATAGAGATGGCCAGCGATCGTGATGTGAAGAGAAAACGTCGACATCATGATATTGGCTAATCGAGAATAATTGCTTGATGATGCTCGTCACCGCTGCCCCGAGGCACAGACATCAACAGGGGCCGGGGCAGGGGCCGGGGCAGGGGCAGGGGCAGTAGCAGACGGTACAAAGGTATTAAGCAGGGGGCACAGAATGAATGGAAACTGAATTTGTCAAAGGTATTAACGATAGGAAACCTTCGGCCCGCTGGATGTAAACACGGGCCCGTCAAACAATAACTGTTGACAGCTCGTAAATTAATAATTTCGCACAGGGCCCAAAAGACAACAACAACAGCAACAGCAACAATGACAATAACAACAACTATGGACGGCAAGCTGAGCAACCAAAAAAGGCAGGACAGGCACAGAAACAGTAGCCGGCGCAGGAACCGAAGGAGGTGGGGCGCAAATTAGCCGCATTTCCGCCTCGCTCGATCTGACACTTTGACTTCCTGTGGCCTTTGCCAACCCCCGTCCTTACTGAACACATGACTCCGACTCCGACTCAGGCTACGACTACGGCTACGGATACGGCTCAGTCTGAGAGTCTGCGTCGGCTTCAGAGTGAGCCTCTTTATTATTGTCTCGGCTCCTTCTCTCTGTAGTATATTAATTTCATGCACAGCAATTGCTCGGGCAATTCTCTGTCTATTTGGGTAAAACAATTCTCAAATAGAAATCAAAACAAATTTCGTTACGCATCTCTCGCCTTTGTCTCTATATAGAGCATATTCTATAATACAGTTTGTTTTGATAGTTGCCGCCCGAAGGCCAATTCAAAGCCGAAGGAAGTTGCCTAAATAAGAAAAAATATTACGCTTAACTAATTGGGTTCTAATGTAGTTAAAGGCCCGCCGCTGGGGAGCTACTGTTCCAGCCAAAAGCGATCTCAGCCGATTTTTTTTTAAGTTAAACTCCTAAATCTCACTTCTTACAAGCTTAACCTAAGTCTCAAGCCAAGACTCATAGGATTATAAATATGAAATGAGATCTTGATCTGAAATAATCTCAGACGGAAACTAAACTAGAAATAACTTTTATCATTATCCTATAATTTACAGTGCAAACTTACATCGAAATTAATAAGAAATTGATCGAGATCAACAACAAGTTTTTGGAATATTTATTATTTATTATTTGGAATAGGAAAGATATTCTTTGACCTTAATTTAAGAAAACCCCAAATTCAAATATGAGCTAATTTATTATTGATTAATTTGTCACTAGAGAAATGGAGCGAGTATTAGCAAGAATATAGTCAAGTTTCGAACCAAATCTATTTTCCAATCAAGAGATCCTTGCCATAAGGAAGGAGGAGTAATTTGTTGGGCTTATACTAACATCTAATCGTAATATTCGTTGTCTTTGGTCGCTTATCAATTTACAATTTATGGAAGTGCATTTAAATGGACTTTTGAATTTGTATCCTACTTATATCTATATACCCTTGCAGAGGGTATCACAATTTTGTCGTGAAATGTGTAACGCATAGAAGGAGACATTTCCGACCCCATAAAGTATATATATTCTTGATCAGTATCAACAGCCGAGTCGCTATAGCCATGTCCGTCTGTCCGTCTGTCTGTTTCTTTGCGAACTTGTTTTTTAGTTTTTAAGCTATCCTTATGAAACTTTGCAGAAGTGCCTCTTTCTGCTGCAGGCAGTACATATGACGGAACCAGCTGGATCGGACCACTTTATCATATAGCTGCCATAGGAACGATCGGTCGAAAATTATGTTGTTATATGCAACAATTTTTGTTTTTCATGATCTTTCGACCGAATTCTGTATTTATTAGTTTAACTACGCTCCCTACTTTAATGCAAAATCTTCTTTACATCCGTATACTATATCACACAGGTGCGATAGAAAAGATCGCCCGAAAAGTACGTTGTTGTATGAAACAACTTGTTGTTTCTCAAGATATCTTAGCCATACTTGGCATTAACTATTATCCCTTTGCTTCTTAGATAAGGGCAAAGCAATATGAACATTATGAAAAGGTTGGCTCTGCAAAAGTATTAAGTCTTCGGCGTGCCTTAGATAGCCCTTCTTTCTCGTTAAAGTTGTTCATAGATAAACTCAAGGATTAAAGGATTGGTGTGAATAAGTGGATATAGCTTTATATAGCTTATGTACAAGAGCTTCATTATCTAACTTAAGTAACAGGCCACTCCCTGTTCCATGCCACAAAAGTGATTGTACCCCAAAACTGTGCTACACATTGTGGCAAGCTCGAAGGGGCGTGGCAGAGCTCGTGACGCGGGGGCATACGGTGCAAACAACTTTCATCGCTGGCTGGCTAGGCACATGGCAATTTATGAGCATGACTTGTTGAACTTTGAGCCAGAAGATCGGAAGCTGTTGTAAACTGCCCGATCATGGCATCAAAATGTGAATCAAGCCAATTTGTTGCAATGAAGCTTACAGCAGCATGAGGCAGCAGTCAAAGAAGAGGAAGACGAAGAAGAAGCAGAAGCAGAAGAAGGGAATTGATTTTGACAGCTATTTATGGCTGTCGATCGACAGGTCGACAGATCAAAGCGTGGGCAACTGACAGACAGACAGAGTGAAAAGTGTGGGAAATGCGTTTTCTACGAAATATCCGGTAAGGCCAGACAAAGGCTGCATTGTGCTAAGGACGTTTGCCGGTTGCGTCTGTGGCAAGTGTGTCAACCCATGCATCCCTCTCTCTCTCGCTCACTGTCTCTCTCTCTCTCTCTCTCTCTCTCTCTCTCTCTCTCTCTCTCTCTCTCTCTCTCTGTCTCTATCTTTGGCTTTCTGCTGGGACTCTCTTGTGTACCTGCCGAAGTTGTCTTTAGCATTTTACCTTTTACCATTCCCATTTGCCTGTTACAATTTTAATGCGTATCTGTCTCTGGCTCAAACGGCATAATAAAGAGAGTCCAGACCCGGTCCCAGAAATGAAAAAAAAACCCAAAAGCGAGCTCTGAATGGAGACACACACTAAACGCATGCATGCGTGCGTTCATATAGATGAGTAATTGTATAGAAATACAAATATATATGGCATGTAGATACATATATAAGCTAAATTCATACATATGTATATGGATACTTATGTGCGACTAATAGCACATCCAACGAAAAGTAAGGCAACTAATGAATTTTCATAGCGATTCCTGCGGGAAATGCCAATAGCTTTCAACGTTCAACGTCGCCGCTGACGTAGCTAGACACACCATGGAAGCCACAAATATACAGCAGGACAGACAGGCAGACTGACAGACAGACTGGCACAGAGACTGACAGACGGCAGATAGACACTGGCAAGTGCGGCCACCCAAAAACCCACCCACGACCCGCCACAACGAGCGCTGAACAAAAGGAAACACAAACCGCAGCGCACGGGCCAGCATTGTGATGGCGGGAGAGGGGGCGGTTGGGTGAAGGGGGGCTCCCTCGCAAAAGCTATTCAACCAAATGTTGTATAAATGTAATTCAATACTTTTTTCAATCTTGCAGTTGCCGTGCCGCTGTTGTTGTTTGTTACTGTGTGGCAGTAAGTAAGTCCACAGTACTGCGAAAAATGTTGCCACACACACACACACACACACACACACACACACACACACACACACACACATACACATACAGTACAACAAATTGGAAACACATTTTACCCTCCAATTACTTAAATACAATACTCGCTGCGAGTGAAGACTAGAGCAGGGCGTTACGTGGCGTTATGGGGTGGGGCGGGCCGGGGCGGGGCGGGGTTTTGGTGTGGTTTGGTTTGGTCGGGTAATCGGCAGCAGGAGCCAAGACCCAGGTCTTGAGCTGCCACAGTGGCGCATTAGTTATTAAATCTTTCAAAATAATTAAAGCCCAATTAGCTTTTATAATAACATTTAATTAGGTGTGGACTGTAATTAGTTTTATGCTGCGACATTTTTTCGCAGCTTATGTAATGGCAACGATTTCGTACTCATAAAAAAAAAGTTAAATCTTTTTAGATTAAAAATTATATTTGGCGTAAAGCATAAAATATGCATGCATCCTAATAAATCTTTACAATTAAAATATGACAATTATATTTTAACTCTTAAAACTGAAAACTTAATAGCTTCCACCTATTTCCCGCCCCTTGGTGAATTTGAATTCGTCAATTCTGCCGTGACACACACATCTTAAATTTTACAAATTTTACATACAACGTAGCAAAAAAGGTTTGACATCGATAAAACAAAAGGTTGGACTCAATCCACCCATTTTCCACCCAGATTCCACCTACTTTTCGTTAAAATTGATGCAGACTTTTATTCAACAATTTGTTATGTAGATCTTTGTAAATATGTTGGCAGCTGATCAGATAATCACTTAAATGTTCACCAAACAACCCTGCCTCCTGTTTCCTCATCTATAAAACTGCAATTTATTTTTCCTAAGATTCCAAACACGATTAAAACCGATCGGGTAATAAGCTGAAAAAGCTTCCACACTAACTGGTGAAATTATTTCACTAGCTACAAATTTCCGCCGCCCTTCGCTTTCTCTTGGCTCGTGCATTTGATCATCAATCCCTCAGTCAATCAGTCAGTCAGTCAGTCAGTCATTCAAGCCAACAATTGTATATAGATGGATGGGATATAATTCTTCAATATTTTGCTCGATTTACCTTAAGCAAGCATTCATTTAAACATGCATACAATTTGGTTATCGACTTTTTCTCAACGATTTTTTGTGTTTGAATGTATTTTCGATCGATTGTTATAAAATAATCTGCACCAGGACGAATATATCCTGTAAAAAGTGACTTGGTCGATATAGATGTAAAAAATCAGAGCTATTCAGAGAGATTTCCTTCCTCTGTAAGCTTTCATTTCATAGTATTTACCTCTTTATATTGTATTCGAAGTAACTATTATTTCCTCGTACTTTTTTCAGAGTTAAAAAGCTGGATGAGCCTTTTTTCAGAATGACAATAATAAGTTATACTGTGAAAAACAAAATTGCGAAGTCGTCTAAGCTTAGCTACTCGCAATTTCTTTCAATCAAGTAAAGTTAAACTTTACTTTAAATAAGTGCCCAAATATTCATATTCATATTCGAAATTGATGAAATTGAGATAGTAAATGCTAACCTACTATCTATCCTTATATTCAATTTTTTTTAGTTCTGTTTCTTTTTCTCGATCTGTCTGTTTCTTGTGAGCGATAATCTATGCCCAATGATTCCAAAAAAAAAGAAGAGCTATCGAAATGCGAATAATTTGTCGCATTAGCTGTGGCTGCACGCACACTGTGCAAATATCGCTGCAACCTCACACACACACACACACACCCATGCGCCTTTCTTGTAAGATTGTATGTATGTCATATGTCTGTCTGTCTGTCTGCCTGTCAGTCAGTCGTTTGTCATGCACGCTTCACGCCAACAGGTCTCTAATTTCGGGCGCGCTCTCGCTCGCACTCGTGCATTTGCGTGTCATCAAAAGGACGAATGAATGAATGAATGTTTGTGTGCGTGAGCATCTATGTGTGTGTGTGTGTGTGTGCGTGTGTGTGCGTGTGTGTGCGTGTGTCTGTCCACCCCCCACTGCCGCTCGCTCTCCAGAGAGTTGTTGCGCTTTGTGCGCGCTAATAGATTTTCTATTACCTACATAGGGCAATCCCCCACCCCCCACCCCGCCCAGCATACAGCCCGCTTCGGTCCCGTTCACATGCATGACCGAATTTTCATTTTACGCTCGCCAAACGCGCACGCCAAACGCTTTCCCAACCAAATCCCAACGGAGTCAGCATCAAGGCAAAATTATTATTATTATCATTCTTAAAGGAGTCGATGTCGAGCAAACTGCCAAATCAGGGCTGCCCAACCAAAGTACGTATCTAATGCCGACCACACACCGCCCCCTCCCCCGCCTCCGGTGCCGCCCCCGGTGCCACCCTAGTCAGAAGCCGCAACCGCAACAGCGACCGCAGCGGGCGGCCGTTTCTGTTACACATGTCAATATTAGATTTAAGATTTGAGCGTAAGTTAAATGGGTTAAAGCCAAGCAGCAGGCGATGACAATGATGAGCAGCAATCGGCGGGGAGTAGAAGTGGGAGTGGGAGGATACACTTGTGCATCGGTTGCAATTTACAACATATTTTGCTTAAACACAGCCCATGAGCGCGCCGAAAGGGGGTCAGCAAGAGGGGGGAATGCTTATTGAGAGACATTGTAATTAAATAAATGTTACTGCAGCTCAAGACCCGGCTAAGTACTCCGAGCATTCAGTCACCATGTCAACGAGATCCGCTGCCGCTGTCGCTGTCGCTGTCGCTGTCAAGGCAAAGGCAAAGGGTGCGGCAGAGGCGGAGCACTCGGGCGGCGGTGGGAGTGGGAGGGGGGGCAGCAGCTTGTGCACATTGTGGCCGCAAGTGAATTGCACTTATCCGGGATTAGTAAAAATGGCACATTAAACAGCGTAAACAATGTAAAAACTTGTTTGTTGTTGCAAAAGTTTATTAAACTACATCCGAATAAATGCAATTGCAGAAATTCTCCACGCTTTCAATTAAATTAAATGCGGCTCGGGGCCTGATCAGTTGTGCATAATTTATTGCACCATTAAACAAAATTTGGCGTGCGACTTGCCTCAAAAATTGCAATCTGTGCCACATTTAATCAAATATTAACAAATATTTCAATAATCTAACAAGTACAGTAGTCGCTCGCAAGCTGTGATCAAATTTGCAATGGCTGCATATTTAAAAAAAATATAGCGAAATCACAGTTTATTATACCTCATGCCAAAACTGAGATAATTAAATAAATAAAATATCAATAAGTAAGAATGCTCTTGTCGGGAGTGCTCGACTAGGGGATACCCTGAACCATCTCCTTCCTTGAAAGATACCTCATCTGAATATATTATGCTAGAAGCTACATGTCATGTTTGGCGCCTCCAGCTCTTATTATTTACCAAAATTGCTCAAGAACAGGATTTCGATATAGATTTTCGATCGATTACTTGGAACCGCGACAAGTTATCGAATATCGGAACTAAACTCGATCTGCGCGGGCACTTGGAGGACCTGAAGCTTAAATTTCAAGTCTCTAGCTCCTATGGGTTCTGAGATCCTTGCGTTCATACATACGGCCGGGCGGACGGACGGACAGGCAGACGGACAGACAGACGGACAGACAGACGGACAGACAGACGGACAGACAGACGGACAGACAGACGGACAGACAGACGGACAGACAGACGGACAGACAGAAGGTAGGACGGACAGGCGGACATCGACTTGGCTATTGATGCTGATCAGGAATATGTACACTTTATGGGGTCGGAGATGATTCCCTCTGCCTGTGACATACACTTGTACAAATACATTATACCCTTTTTACCAGTTTTGAATGGGTTCAGGGTATAAAAGAAACAAGATAAGGTTAATAATAGAACATTCATTCGCGAAAGTTCATTATTTTAAAAATTTCAATTTTCGAATAACTTTTTGAAACTAAAACAAATCCCCTTTTAATTTAAATATTCTTGAAATTTTTAAAATTTTATATTTAGCGAAACACGCTTTTAAGGCTTTGAGAATATTCTAACTTTCGAATAACTTCCGTAAATCCATAATATTGAAAATTCTTATTTCATTTTGTTAGTTTCAATTGTATAGATATATAGATAGATATTTTTGAACTTTGCGGGAATTTAAGTTTCAACTATTTGCTCTGATTGAATAAATTTTCTCAAAAAGCTTTGAAAATGATTTTGAAATTAATCGGAGGGTAAACAAAAAACTTTCATACAATCGTTTCCCACCCTTTTAACACTGTTGCGGGTGGAATTTTCGAAATCGTGTGAATCATTCCTTAAGTGCCTATGTAGAGCCTTGAAAATAAGTTTGAAGCAAATCGGACAAAAGCCCACAAAATCGTTGAATCGCATTTCTACCCAAGAAGTTCGGATTCGGCGAAAAGTGTGAAACACGCCTTAAATAATTTTCCATATAGATCTTTGGAAAATAATTTGAGCGCGTAACGTCACCCACCAAATCTGTGAACCCCATTTCCACCAAAGAGGAATGGATTTTCAATAGAGTGCGAAACATCCCTAAAATGAATTTGAACAAATTTTTTTGTAAATGAGTTTGAGGCCGATCGGATGAGAAACAAAAAAGTTTCATTCAAACGTTTTTCGCGAGTTTTCCATACTTACGGGTAGAATTTCCCGAAACCCCGTCTTAACGTGCGCCTTTCAACGATTTTTTGGGCTAACTTTCTATTTTTGTCCGATTTGCTTCAAACTTATTTTCAAAGCTCTACATAGGAACTTGAGGAATGATTCACACGATTTCGAAAATTCCACCCGCAATATATATACATAAACATACATACATACATACGTACGTACGTACGTACTCTTACATACATACATAACGTGTGAAGCACCCTTCAAATGAATATAAATAATGATCTTTGAAAATTAGCTTATGGCCGATCGGGTTGTAACCAGAGGAGACTCCTGAAAACGTTTTTTGCGATTGTTTCAGACTTGCGGGTGGAATATCCCAAAAACCCATAAGGTTTGGACTGTGCGTTGATCACCCATCACTCAGTCAGTCAGGCAGTCAGGACAAACAATTTTATATATGGAAATTAGTATTGCCCACTGCAGCCGGACAATTTGTTACGTAGCACAATTGCCGCTGTTTTTCAAAATAATAAGGGCTTACAAATGGAATAAGAAAATTCAACATAAAGCGCCATCTACAGAACAATTTATTATTGTTTAGGTGCTGCGTTGCCAACCATTGCGAACTATTGCTGACGTTTAATCATCGAAACGTCCGTCCAAAGCAACTCTGAAGAAAACATCTGGGCATGTTTTGTTCTTGGCGCGCTTTTGCTATAACTGTTGTGCGTGTGTTTGTGTGTAGCGCGCGTGAAAGATAAACGAAAGGTGGAAAAGAAAAGCAAACTGCATTTGCAATTAACATATATAAACATTTACATAAACACACCGCGAACAAGTGTAAGAAGATGCCTTCCGGCATTGTTAAAACACCAAACACGACACGTGCAAAAGATGCAAATGCAACCAAATCGGCGGATCGCAATGGCAATGGCAATGACAACGGCAGCGGCGGCAAGAAATTCGTGCAGACGCGTCTGCCATTTAAGCTGATAACGCCCGTGGCAAAGGCTGCCGCCGCCTCCCCGACGGCGACAGCAACAACATCTCCAACAGCATCAGCGTCCAGCGTTGTGCAGGAGGAGCAGTTGGAGCGTGAGCCGCGCAAGCGCAAGCTGTCCTATGGCTGTGACGAGAAAACGGAGAAACCGAAGGCGGAGGCGGAGCAGTTGCGCCGCTCCAACAGCAAAGAGAATCTGGGCGAGCTGGGCGTGTCAGGCATTACGTCTAGCAAGAAACCCAAAACGAAAGAAGACAGAATGCCCGAAGAAGTTATTGAGCTGGATGACGACGATGATGTTGACGACGACGTTGTCGGAGATGTCGAAGATGAAGCTGTGGATGACCATGTCAAGGAGAAAAAGGTGGTGGAGAAGAGCGCGGAGAACGCCAGTCATCCGTCGCCCATTCAAATCAAGCTGCCGCTGTGCAACAAGCGCGGCAAGCGCCGTAAGTCCCTGAAGAAGGCTGAGAAGTCGGTAAAGGGTCCGCCAGCCGCCGAGCGCAGCGACTCCAGCGATGATATTGAGGTCATTGCCAACAGTCTTAATCCGCAAAAGCGACCCAAGGTGACTGTGGCCAAGTCCAAAGCATCGCCAAGGATCGCAGCCAAGATCAAGACGCCTGTCCAGACCAAATTGAATGTGGAGGCCAAGTCGAACGGAAAGGCCAAGACGATTAGCAAGGCCAAGACTGATCTGGAGTCCGGATCGACTGTGAAATCCAAGGAGGAAGTGAAGTCCAAACCGGTTGTGCCGATTAAGTCCGATGTAAAGTCCACGTCCGAAACGGAGTCAAATTCAAAAGAAGAATCCATCATGGATGTCGACTCAGAAGTAATGCTCCTGGACAGCAGCGACAGCGACCAGAAGCCCGAAGAAAATGCCGTCGCCGAGCAGTCCAGCACCGATCTGGATATGGACGTAGACACAGACACGCTGAACAAAACATCACCGGAAAAAGAGAGGGAGGAGGAGGAAGAGGATGAGGAGCAGAAATCAGGCGACACGAGCGCCAGCGCTGCTGCCCTTGTGCCAAAGAAGCCGGAGAAGCTGCAGAACTTGACGCCCAAACAGCAGAAGCTAATGGAGCAACGACGCAAGGCTCGCGAAGAGAAGGAGCGCAAGCTGCAGGAGGAGCGTCGTCTCAAGCAGCTGGAGAAAGAGCAGCGCGAGCAGCAAAAGAAGGCGGAGCGCGATGTCAAGGAGGAACAGCGACGCAAGGAACGCGAGGACAAAGAGGAACTGAGACGCAAAGAGCGAGAAGATAAAGAGGAACTGAAGCGCAAAGAGCGCGAGGAAAAGGAACGAAAGCGGCAGGTTGAACACGAGGAGAAGCGCAAACGCAACGAGGCCAAGGAGGAGGTGCAGCGCAAGAAAGACGAGGAGCGTCGACGCAAAGAGCAGGAGAAGGAGGAAGCCGAACAGAAAAAGAAACGCGCCGCCGCATCCTTCACTAAATTCTTTGTGCCGAAACAGCCGAAGCAATCCAACGGTGGCTCGCTGGAGCACGAGCAGAACAGCTGCGACAGCGGCCCAAGCCACAGCAGCAGCCAGCAGCTCGCTTTTCGTCCCTTTCAGGTCAAGGACGACATGATCCTGGCGCCCGTCATACGCGCCACACTCGGCCCCGACACGCGCCAACAGCTGGACAACCTGTTCCATGTGCCCGATAATCAAGATGAAGAGGAGGAGGAACTCAAAAGTAGTATTGGACGCATCAAGCGTCCCACACGCGCCCAGCTCTATCTGTGCGAACTGAGCCTGGGCAAACACAAGCCGCTGGCCAGCAAACGTGATGCCCGGCTGCAGAGAAGTGCCAAGGATGAGGAGGATGACGATGATGTCCAGGTGATTGGTAAGTGCACAGCTTTTGGCTCTTTTCGTTAGATCTCACATTAACACAATCTGCTGCTTGTAGATGAGCTGGCCAATGCGGGCATGCCCATTGTGGAGGAGCGGCCCAAGCAGCTGCCCTGGACGCGTGCCAAGTATTTGCACTTTGCAGATAATCGTCGTCCGCCTTATTACGGCACCTGGCGCAAGCGCAGCCAGGTGATCAGTGCGCGCCGTCCACTTGGTCAGGATAAGGTATGCTATACAGAGAAATTTGCCCCAGCTGGGCCTAAACACATCACATATTTATTTTTATATCTGCTGCAGAATCATTTCGACTACGAGGTGGACTCCGATTGTGAGTGGGAGGAGGAGGAGCCGGGCGAATCGCTCAGCGCCAGCGAGGATGAAAAGGAGCGAGAGTCTGAGGAGGAGTCTGAAGAGGAGTACAACGAATGGTTTGTTCCCCATGGCCATCTCAGCGACGAGGAGATGCAAAACGATGGCGAGCTCGAGGATGGCAACACACGGGAGGCACAGAAAGCCAAACTACAGGTGCTGCAACAGGAGTTTGCACAGGAAATGAAGAAACAGACCAAGAAGATCAAGCCACGCCTCCTGGGCCCCGTCTGGCTGGACGAGAACGGGAACAAATCGCAGCTGTGCCCGGCCGTCTTCATCCAGACTATTGACATGTACGGCTGCTGGCAGCTGCAGCCGCTCACGCTGGAACCGCCACCAGAGTCCGTTCGCGAGGAAGAGCCGCCCGAGGAGGTCAGGGCCAAGCCTAGCACAATGCAGCTGGACGAGCAGCTGCTGCAGCAGCTGGTGCGTCTCATACACGGCAATAGCAATGCCAAGGCCTTCCTTATCTCCGAGTATCTGGAGTACTTGAAGACGCAGATTCCGCAGGAATCGCAAACACTGCTGCCGCCCAAGACTCTGCTGCGCGAGAAATTCGACGAGCTGGCCAGCTGGAAGCCCGTCGAGCTGGGCACTGGCACCGAAGCCAAGAAGTCGAAAAAGCCCAAAAAGCGCCTCTGCTGGGTGGTCAATACAGAAATGCTACACAAGTTCAAGCTGGACGAGCTGAAGCTGCAGAATCAATGGAGCTACACACTCACACCCAAGATCAGTAAGACGGACACATCTTTGCGCGAGGCCACGCCGCCCACAGAGACAGCGGAGGCTTGCAGCACGCCCAAATCTGATATCAGCAAGCGCGAGGAGTCAGCGCCCAGCACGTCCGCAACAGACACAAGCACAAGCACAAGCACAGGCACAGCAGCCACAGCCGGCACAGCTTCACCCGCGGCGACCACCAAGAAACGTGGCACACTGCTCATGTCTGTGCCGCGGAATCAGCAGTTCCATGCGCCCACCAAGCATGCGCTCATCAGCCAGTATCTGCGCAAGCACGAGACGACCAGCAAGAAGAATCCCTCACCGGCGCCAACAACCGACGATGTTGTTCTGCTCTCCGACTAAACGGAGCTCGTCCTCCTATTCTTCTGTCTAACATTAAATATATCTATCTTTGTCGCACCCTTTACCTAGTATTTAAGTTCGTCTAGCCCTAGTTTTCACTGTACTTGCCGTGCGAGCTATCCAAGTAACGCAATATCAATTCACTTGGCTGGTTCTATAATCGTACGGATGCGTCCTCCAAAGGTACATGGATTTATAAATAGTGTTTTTTTTCTCGATATATATATGTATTTCTACAACAAATAAATTTTGTTTATTATTTATATGCAAATCAAGTAAGTTATTGAAGTATTTGCGGTAAGTGTTCAAGAGACACTGGGAGGATTCGGGTTCGAATCCAAGGATAGTTGTAGTATTGTCCTACTCAAGGGATATATGATAGCTTGTGTTATTAAAACAATTTGGGTTGATAGGCTAGAACCATATCACACAGGAATAATAATTTGTACAATTCTTGAATAATTGAATTGAAGCGACAGTTAGCATATCAGTTACTCACTCATTTCCCGTCTGTGGCGGTGGAAATACGTCTTCGTATACCCTGAACCCGCTGCAGAGTAAAAGGGGCTTTATGCTTTTGTATAAATATATTTAACAGGCAGAAGAGCCAAGTCAGATACCAGAAGACTCTCAAAGGTCCAAAATTATTATTTTTAAGCTTTGATCCGGAATCAATCGTTATATTATGCTTAACATTGTGTTAGAATTGCATATTCATAACTTGTAAAATTTCCACTTGATAAGTTAATTTCTCCTTTTTTCCGCAAGTCGACACTGAACTGAAAACTTAAAACAATTTATAACCGTTTCCAGATTAAATGATCTATTCGTGCCCATCATTATAGACGCACCTATCTTAGAGATTATGGGAGTTAGAGATTTCCGAAATCGAGTATGAATCACAAAATCCGAAAACAAAAATATAAATATTTTAGATGAGCTTTCAGCCTATTCTATAGCCTATTTTAAAAACTAAAACGACTCTAGAATATCGGAGCTTGCCTCGAAGATCTTAAGAGTAAATAACTTCGTAAGCCAGAATATTCTACTGTCCAGCCAGCTGAATGGCCTATTCAATATTGATCAAAACCGATCTTTAATTTCAAAATTAGTCTGCTAGTTCATAGCGTGGAAATATACATGAAAACGCGTCTGTCTTTATGAATCAATATTGGAATGGGAATTGAAAAGTTGTAGAAACTTTTGAAAATGTGTTTAAGAAGCTTCCAGTTAAAATCTGATTTCTCGATGTATTCGCCGTAACAACTAATTTTCTAGGCTTTTTATTTTTTTTTATTTTTGCATTTTGTTTTAAATTAATTTAAATATTAAATATACATTTACTTAATATGACCGACAAAAAAGATTGTTGAAAAGAAACATGAGTTTAATATTGTTAGTTTTGTGTTTAATTCTTTAAAATTTTACTATCGTTGTTGGTATGTGTTGTGTGCTTGTGTTCGTGTGTGTGTGTGTGTTTGTGTGTGCGGGTAATCTTTAAAAATCGCGATTTTAATTAAATTCGACATAAACTGTCTGATTTTTTTATTGCTATGGTAATCGTTGTTGTTGTCGTCTGTTTGTCTGAAGGTTTCGCTCCCAGTTCCGTGTAACCCGAGGCTCAGACCCCACCCAAAACCCTATCCCAATTTACCCCTACCAAAACCCCCCTAACCGCCCCCACCACCAATCCTTGGTTTTCGAGACATAATTCATTTCACGCGCTATCTACATTCGATCGTTAATCGATTAATCGATCGCAGCTCGATGAAATTATATATTTTTGAAATAAAAATCACAATTTGAAGGCGATGCGATTTGAAATGTTGATATACTACATACATATACATACATACATACATGGACAGACATACACATGCATACATACATAGGACATCCATACAAACTATTTCTACAGACGGACCACACATAAATATATGTATGTACCGTTATATTATATATAATAAGGCAAACACGTTGAGGGTCAATTTGTTGCAGGAAGTCGAATCTAAAAAGTATATCTATAGGTATAGGTATGTCAATAAATCGTTTGATGTGTCTGTGTGTGTTATAGGTATGTGTATTGTCTTAGAAACCAGTCATTTAGTAGTGTATGTGTGTGTGTGTGTGTGTGTGTGTCTATGAGTGTGAGTGTGTGCGAGCTCTGCGTTGTGCGAGCGAGCGAAAGAGAGAGAGACAGAGAGAGAGAGAGAGAGAGTGAGAGTGCTAAGCAAAAACAAAAATGTTCAATTCAAGTAAAAAGAGAATTTAAAAAAAAATTTAAGTACTTAAGATTTAAGTTAAAGTCATTTACAAGTCAAAATTTTTCTTTTTTTTGTTTGTTTGTTTTTTGTATGTTTGTCAATTGATGTGGTTCTGTTAAGCGTTTTCTTGTTGTTTGTTTGTTTGTTTTTGGTCGCCATGTCTTTTAGTTTCACATTTTGCCCATCCACACTAGACACCCTGATCCTGATCCTGATCCCGAACCTGATCCTGGTCTACATCGAGCGCACGTCAGGGCAGCAGCAGAGGCTTGAAGTATGCCCGACAAAAGATTGTGGATGCCGATGGTGGCAGGTCCTGATTGCGATAAAACATATTGCACTCGCGTTCCGTCAGCTTATCGAATACGGCCGCATATTCGCGATGGAATGTGGCCAGATCCACATTGGCCCGGCCAATGGCCGTTAAAGCCAAAAAGAGTATATCCCGATAGAATGAATGCGAACGCTCCAACCCGCTGCTCTTCAGCTTGTGCCGTTCGTTGGCCAAACGCTTCAGCGGCGTGGCCATATCGTTGCATCGTATTGCCGAAATGATTTGTTGAATGACACTGCAACAAAAGAAATTGAAATGAATTAGTTGAATCAAGACAAAGAGATCGATATATATGTCTTGATATGTACGATAATATATCGACAGTCACTTAGTTGTGCGCGCACTTTCTCTTGCAGGTTGCTTTCTACATCGATTGACAGCTCTTGACTAAAAAACTCATCTAATTATGTGCGATCAGTAAGCTTATTCAAACTATTTTTAAACAGCTTCAGCTATTAATTTGACTCGCAGTTACCAACTCTGCTTATGAGCAATATCTTGTCAGGTACTATATCATTTATTTCTATCGGGAAAATCGGTCATGAGTTTTTGTATGGAAAAACTTCTAGCAGTACTATTCTCTAAAACTTATCTGCTAATCGTGCCATATCAATTCGAACTAGTATGCTATAACACTTTTATGGGAGCAGCCGCTCGAAAATAAGAGTCATACATATGCCTATAAGGGCATTAAATCTATCGTTGTTCCTTCTTGTTTGTTTTTCATATCGACAAGGGACTAATTGTGCTTGTTAAAGGGAAGCAAACGGGTCACTTGTCCATATATACTATACACATATATAAATATATTTATGTCTCACTTCATGCTGAGCTGCGCCTGATCGGTGAGCAGTGCCTTGATCAATGGGCTCGTTGGCTGCGTTTCCCGATAGAGTATATACATGGGCGAACCGCTGGTCTCGCTATGCAAATTTAGATTATCCCACAGGCATTGTATGTGCACGGTCTTGACCTTAGTCAGTGGATCCAGTTGCTCCTCATCGCTCTGCAAAAGATATGAAACAATCACATGAGCTACAACAGCATGCAATTTGCTTTGTACTCACCGTTGGCGGCAGGCACAGTTCGGGCAGATGCGTCTTGCACTCGATGCGCTCCATGAGCCACAACAGATTCCAGTAGATGATTGGATGCTCCTCGACAAAGTTGGGCTTGATAAGCGACAAGTCACCCTCTTGGGTGAGTATATTCTCCAGCTCTTTGCGCAGCACTAGCGGATTCAGATACGGCACCGTCAAGCTAGACTTGTTGGCAGCCACGCCCTCGCCATTGTTTTCTGGCTCGGCGGCCTCCAAGCGCGTGATCTGAACGCAGAGAAAAGGCACCGTCAGCTTATAGCACGCATGGCATGTGGTATTCAAATTGGAATCCTCCGCCGACCAGCCGCTCATGATCTCCTCATCATAGACCAGCACCGAGCAGTTGTGACACTGCGAGCATGTCGTCAACTGTATCAGCACATCGCATTCCGGATCCCCGCCCTGTAGCAAAGCAATAATGGTCAGTTTTGGTTCGGAACTGGATAGACTCACTTACCTCAATTATGGGGCTGTAGAGATTGTCGGGCAGCGCGGGAAAGGCGTACATATGCATTGCCGCATTGGAGCTATTCTCGCCCAGCGGTACCAAATTGTTGTAGCTCGACTTGCGCGACTCGCTCAGCCTGCCCCAAGGATCTAGATCGCTAGAGACGCGACGCAGTTTGCCCTCATCGGCACCGCTAGCTGTGTCATGCTCTTCGCCGCCTGCAGTCGCCTCCTGCTGGTGATGATGCTGATGATGATGATGGTGCTGCAGATGATGATGGTGATGATGATGATGATGATGAGGATGGTGCTGCTGGTGGCCATTATTTGTCTTCACCGGTGTCGAATTGGCCGATATGGCGCCCTTGATCTCATCAAATTTGCGCGTCAGCGAATTGGCCGCAAACTTAATGCTGCTCAGGCTGCCCTGGATCAGCTCATTGGACTTCTTGCTCGTCAAGCTGGGACTGTTAGAGACCAAAAGTAAGATGAGAATTGGTTAATATTTTCCATTCTTAAGTTGAACGGCTTTTACACAAACACACAATATACAGGAGGGTTAACGAGAGAAGTGCCAACAACAACAACAACAACATCAATAATAATAACAATAACAAGACACAATAGCAACAGCAGCAGCTAACGATCTCTAGTGGATAACCAGATTATCAGATAGTTTTTTCATTTAATACATTCCCAGCCCTTAAGCCCTTAAGCCCTTAAGCCCCCCAACCAGTATGTGAATCAATAAGAAAGTTCTCTCAGATCGATCGGATATAAAACAAAATGATCCCAGACAACCGTGTTGTAGGATTTTTCAATTCCCCAGTTCCTATATTTACGGAAAGTAGTTCTTCCTTTTTCACACACTTGTCAATTTTTCAAAAGCTTCGAGTTTCGTTATAAATAGGTCAACAATTAAATAGAATCGTTTTGCTGCTGCGCTGCTTATATGTACATGTGCGACGAGAAGGTGAGTGGTGAGAAAGAGGGTGAGAGTGAGTGAGCGAGCGATAGAGAAAGACAGAGACAGAGAACGAGTTTTGGGTGCTGTTGTGGGTTATGACAAAACTGGGTTTCGTGTCGTGGATGTTAAGTTTGTATTTTACTATTATGCTTTGGAATATGCCAGTTGTTAACGATCAATGTGAATGTGTGTGTGTGTGCGTGCGTGTGTGTGTGGCTTATGTCAAACCTTGAATTGCCCGCCACCAACAACAACAACAACAACAACGCCGACGACAACGACGACGAAGATCAAGTTGAGTTAAGGGAGAACCCAAAAACCGAAGCGTGTATCGCAGCAACTGATCAAATGTGGAACTAAAGTGGAATACAAGTGGTTTCAATTGTTTTGTGTGTATTAAATCAAATGCTGCGCGACAATCGACACATTTCCAAACAGAACCATCAATTAAACAATTTGTAATCGACAAAAATTAATTGCCTGGAATTGGCTTTTATGCAAAAAAGTATTTTAGACTGGCAATAAAACATCTAGAATTTCTTAATTTTTATAAACTATTATTTGTTTTTCATATTAATTCAAATTTTGCAAAAACTATTTATTTTGTGTGAATTTTTCACTTTAAAATAGTTGTTCTTGGTAAATTAAAACTAATTAAAGCCAAATGAAATTCAAAATTGACACTATACAAGCAAAGAGAACAACTTTTATTGTATGATTGTAATTTAATCTGTTTGAAAGAATACTTTACTTTTTGAATTACCAAAGCATTTTATAAAAGTGTTATAACCAATTTAGACAAGTCAAGTACATATAATAAGCATTACTTTGGCGTATTAAGTGCAATTATAATTGAAGCTTCTCAAAAAACTCCATTTATAACCATTATAAATGTACCACAGACAAGAAAAACCACATATTGCAGTGGTTTACCAATGTGGAATCTGCGTGGAAAGTAACTTATTCGTATGCCTCGCAGCATATGCATAGTGTGTGTGTGTGTGTGTGTGTGTGTAAGAGTGTGTAGGTTTTAGGAGCTTTTTTTCTGTCTGACTTACCTTATGCTTGATATATTTTCTATTATATTGGCGGGCAATTTCAAGTCTTTCTTAAGGGACAATCGTGCGGGTGAATAACGTCTACGGTAAAAAAAAAAGTTGCACAGAAACGAATTGGAGCGATTTTCAGAGAGTTTTCATATGTAAAAATAAAAATAATATCTAGACAAAAATCTCTGAAGGAAAAAATCAAAATAGCAGTTAGACTGCGTTCGTATGGGTGTGTGTGCGTGGAATGTGTGTGAAATATATGTGGATTGAGATTCTATTGGTGAATGGCACAATAAAATTTATAAAACATGTTGCCTGCTGGTTTTTTTTTTATGCATTCAACTCTTAGACCAACTGACGACTTAGTTACCCGAATGTAAACTTCAGGGAGGAGCCAATGTTGGCCAGACTGTGGGTAACCCCGCTGCTGGCCACTGGCATTGTCTCCGATCGATGCATGCTCTTCCCAATTTGCGTGGACTCATCAAATGTGGCGCTGCGCTGTCCCCTGAAAAGGATTGGTTTATCGCTGTACATGTTGCTATTGAGAGCTGTCGTTGTCGTTGTCATTTCTGCCTGTGCCTCCGGCAGCTGTGTGGGCGTTGCGTCCTCCTCATTTAAGGCGCCTAGCGGATCGTTCTGGGTGACGGGCGTGCGTGGTGAGATTCTGGTAAAAGAAAAAAATTGCAAATCATGGATACAAATCAAAAATATACAATATAGAAGGAGGTCTAACTAACTTGGTGGGGCTCTGGACGCGTTGTCTGGCCTGTTGAATAGCCACATGGTCATCTAGCTCGTCTGGGTCCTGCTCCTCCTCATCCAAATCCACGTCTAACTCGTAGTCACCGCTTGTAAATTGCATATCCTGCTTGCCCTTTTGCGGTGTCAGCGGCGCCGATTGTTCCTCATGTTCGGCCCGTTCCCCATCCTCATCCTCATCGTCCTCGCCATCGCCAATGCTCATGATTTGCTTACGAGGTTTACTTAGCAGCTGCGTATCGCCGCCATAGATGGGCGTATGCGGCGTGTGGGGCGAACTGCCATTGGCGCTGTTAGCGGCAGACTCGCCGCTGATTAGCAAACCAGCGCTGTTCACCACATCCTCGGTGGGTAGCACATCCGGAGCACCGCCCGTGACCGTTTGCCGCACAATGCTGCCCAGCTTGTTGCGCAGCCTGTCGAAGGCGGCAAAATCAAGCAGACCACCACCGCCGCCTTCGCCGGAGCTGGCCAAGCTGCTGCGCGATTGGCCGTCCACCGTTTCCAATGTGCTTAGATTGTGGTCATGCGAGGAGCTAAGTGATTTGCACACCTTGGCGGTACGACGTTTGCCGGCACGTCGAAAGTGCCCAGCGCCCATGATGACATTCTTGATGCGGTTCCAGCGGATCTGGCTGAGCGTAGTGCTGTCGCTGGGCCACTGGGATTCGAGGACGCAGCGATTATAAAAGCCGTAGGTAAGGGCGTTCGGTTGCAGGCCCGACCTCTTCATTAGATAGTGCAGTCGCACCGCCAGCACTGGCAGATTGTGTATGCCGCACAGCTGCATCATGATGCGATAGCAGAACTCATCGCAGGTGATTTTCAGCTTACTGGCGCGTACCAGAACATCATAGGCGGCGCGCAATATATCATGCTCCTTACCTGCATGCCGGGGATCCATCACCATGGAGGGCAGTATCAAAAAGTACAGTGAATAGCAGGTGGCCAGCAGATATTTAGACCACGCCTCTGGATGCTGCTGGCAACGGCTGGCCATCTTCTGTGACAGCTTCACCTCGTGCTTGGTACGACGCGCGATGGGCGAGCCGGGCGACAGAGACGCATTCAGCTGTAGCTGCAGAAACTGCGACAGCGCCGTCTTTCTTGTGCTATGCAGTAACTCTGGCTGTAGCGTAAAATTCTTGTAAACATAACTGGCTGAGCCGCCAGATGTTAACGACACGTTGTCGGGCGGAAAGATATACTTGGTGCGCTCGCTGCTCTGGCCCGTATCCCAGTCGACCAAATGCAGCTGTCCAGGCGTCTCATCGTAGCCGGTCACCTTCTCGGCGCATTCGTCAAAGAAGCTGAGGCCGTGATCTCCATCTGACACGAAGCTGCGCTCCTCAATGAATCTAATGAACATCTGCGTTTTCATCAGCAGCTCAAAGAATTTCTGGTGCGACTGTACAAATGAGAAAGAGGGCGAGAACGAGAATGAGAGGGAGATAGAAGAGAATATGTTATTCATAAAGTCCATTTCAAAACGTAATGTAACCTAAACTATAACAAGCAAGAATGCTCTAGTCGGGGGTGCACGACTAGGGGATGCCCTGAACCATCTCCTTCCTTGAAAGATACCTCATCTGTATGTACTATGCTAGAAGCTACATGTCAAGTTTGGTGGTTCAAGCTCTTATTATTTACCAAAATTGCTCAAAAAACAGGATTTCGATGTCGATTACTTGGAAACAGAACAAACTATCGAATACAAGAGTGCGCGGGCACTAGGAGGACCTACAGTTAAAATTGCAGGTCTCTAGCTCTTATAGGTATATAGACAGGCGGACATGGCTAGATCGACTCGGCTATTGATGCTGATCAAGAATATATACAGTTTATGGAGTCGGAGATGATTCCTTCTGCCTATTACACACATTTGCCAAACACATTATACCCTTTTTACTAATTTTTAATGGGTACAGGGTATAAAAATATTTATTACTAAGCGAGAATTGTATATGAAGAGGTTTTGTTATTCATCAATTCCCACTACTGATCGCCTTTAGTGTTAATCATATTTCAATATTTATTTTATTATTGCTGGAATTCAAAATATGAGATCACAAACCATGATTCATTTTGAATAGCATCAGTTTTTTTTGTTTTTTTTTTTTTATTAAACGATTTCATAAAGTAAACGGATCATAAATAACCGACTGGAAAACAAAAATAAAACAGGAATTTCTTTTTATTAAAAGCTAACATTTTTGAAAGGCGAGACACAAAAATGATCTGGAGAAAAACAAGCAAGAAGCGTGGCCGATTGTGGGAATGCCATTGCTTGACAAAAGTAGTTTCAAATAATGGAAGCATTATCGAACTTGAACTTGAAACTAATTCCTTATTTATTTTTTAAAAGTTTTTTCTAAATATAATTCTCTGTAATGTAATATTATAATACCCAAGTAAAAGGCAACATCTGCGCAAATGGCCAGCGATAAGTTTTAATTGTTAAATACCATGCCTTGAAGCAATGCTTAATTAAGTTTGAAGTATTGTAGCGTATTAAAATGTCGTCAATAATCTCTGTAAATGTTTGCGATTTGAGGCAAGCATTTAAGGGTATTCGAATATCGCACTAAAATGGAATCATCTGCGACGCCATAAAGTGGCAAGAGGTTTGCACCGTTTGCGGTTTCCCTCGTCGGGAAACTTCTTGAGGCTGACGTCAGCCGAGGAACGTGAATTTTATTTGAGATAAAAATAGATTGAAATTTTGTACTTTTCTGCTAGGAAAGACAAAAAACGAAAGCAGCAATAATTTATAAGGTCATATTGAACGCCGCACATGGTCTGCCTACACGCAATTTCTTAGCCAACCGTCTGGATGATACCCAACTCTTCCCAACCAACACTTACCTTATCGCGCGAGCGCAGAAAAGCTTTCAGCTGAAATAAGGCACTTGGATCCGTGGCGCCCACGGATGGCGCCTTTGAAATAGGCACCAAGTAGTCACGATAGCCGCGCAATATGCACGCCATGAAGAGCAGAAATGCCTCCTGAATGCGCTGCTCTAGCACCAGCTTTAAAAAAAACAACAACAACAAAGAAAAAAAAATTAAACATGCTTTGAAAGGTAGATGAGATATGACGGGTAGCTTGCCTCACGCTTGCGCTTCCGTATGTCACGATCCAAGCTATTAGTGGAATCATAGCTAATGGGCTTGGCATTCTCCAGTTCGGTGAGCGTCTGTCGCAGTAGTCGCGCGGCGCGCTTGGGCAGAAGCTTTGGCGTCAAATGGCGCTGCGACTCGCACAACTGCAGGATAGATAGAAAAATAGAGTAATTGACAGCTGGGCTGCGAATGAGAATGCGTACGCTGATGTTATTGGTGTCCAGATCAATGCAGGTAACATCTGTGGGCGGCTCGTACAGATCAAAGAAGCGCGAGTCGACGCCAATCAAATAGGGCAGAGGCGCATGCAAAACCTCGGCCAAGCCCAAAGGGCACAACGGTATATAGGGGCATTGCCACTTGAACGGAAACAACAGCGAGACAATCGCCTCAGCGACGGCGGTCAGCGTTGCAGGTCTGCAAGTGAGAGCGTCAGTTAAACGAAACGATTTACAAGCAATAGATAAAGTGCATGCATATATACCTGAGCGAGTGTATGAGTATCTTTTGTTCAGTGAGCGCAAGTAGGAGTACGTGCAGGCAATTGTCAGTGCCTAAATTCTGGAGCAACATGTGGAAACCGGCGCCACTGCGCGGCAATGGCGAATCCTCTGGCTGTGTGAGCAGGATACGATCATTTGACTCGCTGGACAGCTGGAGATGTATGCTAGGCGCCGGGAACGGCACCTCGTCCAGCAGCTGGATAATGTATCGCTCCACGGGTATCGGTATATTAACGCCATACACAACCATCCGCTAAGGGAGGTAAAAAAAACTAGTTAGCGGACAGCTGTTAATTGATATTTGCGTCGCTTACATGTAAGTATTTAAGCCATTTATCGAATGTGTCCCCGAAGGGATGGTGCGACAGCAGGCAAATGGCCTTGATCATGTGCAGCGAGTGCTGTGACGCAAACTCCTCATCCCAGCCAAGCAGTTCGCATTGTTCCGCAGATAGCAGCGATGCACTGGAATAGAATAAAAAAAAAAACACTTGAGCCAGGAATCAGTTTTTGATTTGTGCGATGCCTACTCGTAATCCTCATAAAAAGTAAGAGCCGAGCCGTAGACCTTGTAAGTGCCATCGCTTACAGTCAGTACAAAAGTGCTGAATACCGGGCTGATGGGTTTGCGTTTTTCGGTGCCATTGACATGTGGCCAGGCCTCTAGGCTGGCGCCCATGGGCAGACAGAAGAGCGGCACGCTCGGGCACAATTTGAGGGGAAAGTCCGTGTGATCTACGGTGGGATAGCGCAGTAATATTTCTGGCTTATAACTAATGTGCTTGGGACGGTACATGGACTTCTTGTAGCACAAATACACATCGCTGCCCACATAGCCCTTGTTTAGCGTCTTGTAAATGAGACAGAAGGCATGCGGCGGCCGTTCCCCTTTGCTCTGGACAATCACGCACAGCTCTGTGACCACCAGTTCGTTGCAGGGCATGTCTGGACGGGCGCGTCGATATGTGAGAAAGGTTTTTGCCGACGAATTATTCACATTGGCCACACGCCCGCCGGGCGTTTCGGCAACAATTTCCGCATCCGACATGATACGTTCATGGCCATCGTAAAGCACGCCTTAATGACAAAACAAACAAATGTACTCAGAAGAATTTATTTGGCAGCCTTAGATTTGCTTACCGATATCCACTAGCGGCGGCCGATCCTTGCCGCGTCGAAAGTATATGTAACATTCGGTGGTGCGTACCGAGCCATGATTAAGATTTGCCGGCAGTCCCGTTGGTGTGTGCTCCAACAGCTCATAGCCATCGGGCAGCTGCTCGCCCAGCAGTGGAAAGAAGACGCCAATGTCCGTGATGGGCTCAATTGTATTGGCCGCACGTAATCGGCCCGAGTCATTGAATATGTTCTCCTGCAGCAGCTGCGGCTGCTCGGGCATGCCGGCTACCACAAAGTAGTCCGCTATGCGCTTCTCCTCCATAACTTATGCTGTAATCGGTCGTATGTTTGTTTCAACTGCAAAGAAAAGGCCAAAAGGGGTAAACTTTAAGTTTGGTGATTAGATAAAACGGACGGGTGTAGACGCAGACGGAGACATAGCCACGGAGTCAAGTCGCGAGCGGCAGCTGGCTGGCAAATCTTTGTTTACATTGCCGACGTCGCTGCTATCGCCGAAAGCTGATTGCAAATGCGCACAAGTCGAATGAAAATCAAAGTAATAATAAAAATAACTAAGCGACTTTGCTGGAATCTCGATACGAACGGCGTCGTCGCTGTCGTCGACTTTGTTGTTGTTGTTGTTGTTGCTGGTTTGTATTATGCTGCGATCGACCGACCACAGCTTACAACAAAAACAAGTTCCGCATGATGATTCAACAACGTTTCCGCTGCTGTTGCTGCCGTTCAATGCCAGGCCTTTTGTTTTGTTGCTGCCGATTTGGGTTTTTGTTTACAGGAATCAAAACTCGCTCCCGTTGCTGTTGCGCTTGTTTCCGACTCGTATGCAAAACTTACAAATCCGCTGCTGTCTTTTTGGTCGTCGTTGTTGCAGTTGCTGAAAAAAGCGCTGCTGCGTCTTTGATTTCAGTTTTCAGTTTTCGTT
This sequence comes from Drosophila kanekoi, assembly GCA_037075305.1. Classification (NCBI taxonomy): domain Eukaryota; kingdom Metazoa; phylum Arthropoda; class Insecta; order Diptera; family Drosophilidae; genus Drosophila; species Drosophila kanekoi. The sequence goes on along the minus strand of JBAMCE010000290.1, from coordinate 6,110,942 downwards.
GTCGTTTCTGCAACTTCTTCACACTACGTTAATTTCTACACAGCGTTGCACAAACACACACACACACGCACGCACGCATACACTCGTTTATACTAACAACACACGAAATCATACATACATATCGATATGTAGGCGGCGACATTCGCCCACTTGCACTTTGTCTTGACTTTGTGCCCTTAACTATCGCGCGTCTTTTGTCCAATTTGTTACGTCGCAGCCGTTTAATGCATGCGAAATCGTAATCAATTGAGAGCTAGAGTTGTTGATATATCGCACATCGCTTACATGAAATTTCGATATTACAGTATATGTATCGATTATTATTATTAATATTATTTTTTTTAATAGTGGGACTCCTCAAAACTAATTTATATTTGATTAAGATTTCGGTGATCAGCTGTTCACAGCCGCTCCATATCACTTGTGTAGTGTACCCAGAAAATATAAAGATATTTGGGCCACACTAAGCGATTTGACGAAGTCAGTTCTAAAGATAATTTAATGTAGATTTCATATCATTGTGACCATTTTTCGTAAGTCTTTGCTTTAGTAAGCCCAGCTAGACAACATTTAACTGAGTTGTATGCGGCTTCTATTCCAATTAATTCTTCACTAGGACTCCATTTCCGGTCGTACCCCACCGAACTTTATTGCGTATTTTGTTAAATGGCAGCAATTAAAAGTTGCTGTTAGCCCCACGCCAAGTGCCCTGCTGCAACAACGAAATGACGATAGTTTTACACTATCGTCATCGCTTCGAGATGAGCGAATATGGTCTACTACTTATCGATGACGATTCATTGTAAATATCGATATATTTAAAACTATCAGAAAAATATTTAATTTTGGGTAATAAAAAAAAGATCAGCCAAGGCGGATCGTATGGTTAAAGATTAAATTTTACACAGACGTTTTGCGTGATTTTTTTTCCGTTCAGAGTGCATTTTCATTATATTAAGTAACTACAGTAACATTTTCAGTTTCCTAGCTCTTACCGCATAGGCTATGCGTTGATCACTTAGCAGTCAGCCAGACAAACAGTTGTATGCATTGAGATTTATATAAATATTTTTAAAGCCATAATCCTTTGCATCTTGAAATAAAAAATTAGAATATTTTGACTGTATCTAATAATAATAATTTAAATCCAACTTAAGGAAACAAAAAAGGGGCATAGTTTCAAATATATAACAGCTTGCATTTAGTTGAAAATGCGATACTCATAATTAATCGTAATCGATAGTTGGCAGGTATTATTTACTCATCTCGAAAAGTTGGCGATAGTTTAAAACTAGCAGATATCGGTGCTGCACGACATTCAACAATCATGCTGCCAAGGGGTTATTAGGGTCTTCTAAGTGCAATATAATAAAATCAAACTTTCCCAGCGGAAACGGAATACTGGTAAAAAACTAAGTGGATTAGACACCACCGACTCATGTGGACTAAACTAAACTAAACTTAAGATTAACCTGAATTGCCAACATGTTTTGAAATAAAACTTAGTAGAATAGACACCAGCCCGACTTATTTCGACTTATACTGACGGTAACCAAAGCAAAGAATTCACAAATGTACAATAATCGTAATATCGTTGGGCGGCACAAGTATCGATATACAAGGAATCGTAGTCGGTTGAGCGCCAGCAATTGTGCATTTTAAATTTGCTATGATTATCACTTTTTTTGTAGTATTTTAAAGAGACAAGTTTGCTTCTTTCAACCGCGACCCAATTAGTGCATTGCAATTGAATTCAAAGTTGTTTGCTCTGTGCTGTGGCCAAGCCAAGCAGAGCGTAACTGGCCCCAACAATGGCGACGCATGCATTAGACCTAATTATGCTTTTCATGGATTTAAGCCAAGCTGTTGTCTATTATTCCTAATTTACAATGGCCCAGTTGGTGGCGGCACTTGTCCATTGAGCCACGCCGCTCGGTTTCATTCATAACAAAGCAGCAGTTGGCTCGAGTTTTAACTCAACTTGAGCGCATTGTTGCGACTGCGACTCGCGACTAAAATTCTGCGCAGCCAGTGGCGCCTTTAAGGGGAGAGTTCCTGTTGCCTGCTGTTTGCTCCCCCTGAGACAAGGACTCTGCTGCGCAGTTTGACTCGGTTTTGTTTACAAATATTCCATCGTGTTTGCTGCTTGCTGCTCGTACCGCAGTCCTTAGAGATTTGTATGCGCGCCTGTTGCGTGCGCCCGTTGGACGTTGTCTTAATGGATTCTGCTGCGGCCTCGCTTGCTCTGGTTGCCCCGATAGCCTGGCTGCTATTTCTGTTTGTGATAATCTAATAATGCGGTCTTCCCGAGCTGATTATCAGCTGTGCCATTGCCATTCTATTTACTCCACATCAACTGGACAACCCCTCGTCCTTCGTCCGTCCTCCGGCTGACCATTGCAAAATAATATAACAAAGATTTATTTACAAATAGCATAATAAAAATCACAGCAAAACAATTAGCTAAGCAATTTAGGCCAATAAATCAGATTAATTAAGAACAATAGCCAACATTCAAATGCCAAATGACGTTGGGCGTTTGGTATTTGATTTGACTTGACAAAAATGGTCTATGAAATTTTATTTCTCATGTCTCTTTTACGAAATTTCTGTCGACTGAGGGATACTCTGTAATCAGGCTTTCAAAATTTATAAGCCAAATTGGGGACGGTATTCCTATATTTATTGATTTAATATTTATCGCTGGAATATTCAAAATTTTCAATATGTCTTCGTTTCATTGTTTATAACATTTGTCAAATAAATAAGTAGTCAAAGTTCTGCGATGAGAAGAAAAAATATATAAAAAGTGTTTACGTAAGCCTTCAATTGATCAACCTTCTAAAACCATATATTTTTATTATTTTCATTTCATGAGCTCGTTTAAGGAATTGAAATTATCTTAACTATATAACAATATAAATTACAAAAGCTTTTATAAAAACTATAAAAAGCCTAACTAAAGGACATTTTGTAAACATAGTTATTAATTATAAAAGAATATGTAAATCTATCTACACAAGGCAAATGTTTAAGAAAAATAATAAAGTAAATTGGATTTAAAAATCTTGGAATTGTGAACCTTTTTTATCTTCCCATTACTCGCAGCCTCATATGTTTCATAACTGATGATGATGTTGACAATGAGTATAATTAAAAACATTTAATCCTTAATTGTTTAGTTGAAAAAGTTATAAAATAAATCAATGAGAAAATTGAAAACACTTTGATGCGTTATATTCTTTGCAAAAGCAACTTGAAAGCAACTTGTTTGAGGTTTTACATAATGAGTACATATTCGCATATCCGAGAACAATTTTCAGTGCATTTTTTTTCTTTCGCATAATGCTTAATTTTAATTCATTTGGTTTGCTTTTCGCGTCGCATGTTTCAGGCGACAATGTCACTCAGGACATTTGAGTGGGCGGCCGCTGCGAAAGCGCTCAGAGTTAAATGGCAAAATAACTCATACGCCGTGTCGGCCGTCGTTGGATGCGTGTTCGGGTTTCAGTTCGTTGATTCTTTGGCTCTAGCGATACGGCTACGGGGCACTAGGATTGTGATTTGAATTGTAGAAAGCGCGCAGTTCGCATGCGAATGTCCTGACCGACGGTTGTGTGGCCGGCCCAGCATCCGAGCAACCGCATCATTTAAAAAGCTTTTCGAAAATTGTTTTTGAAAATGTAAATTGGCAAAGTAGCCACGAGTACTGGAAATTATAAATAATATAATATTCCCAAATACATACTTGCATCTGTGAAAGTTTTTCTTGATTCTTTTTTTTTTGTGCTGAAAAAAAACATCAACTTAAAAAACGGCGACAAAATACAAAGTGTAGAAATAAAATGAATATGCAATAAAGGTTTTGAAATCTTATAAAAAGAGTCTTGAGCTTGGCAAATTGCTTGCGTCTAGTTGCTGCCACATCAGGTGCTGATTTTTGGCTCTGCGCATATATATTCAAATCTAAACAGGTGAGTGCACCGCATAATTACCGGAAATTTAATTATGTGGTGAGGCGTCGACTTTGTAAACGGTAATTGCATTACCTTGCCAACCGCGCTCCCGTCTCTCAGTCCAAAAATATAAGAAAAAAAAGTAATAAAAAATGTAACAGTCCGAAACTCCGCACTTCCACTTACAGGTGGGGCAGAAAAAGCTGCTTAAAAAACAGAGTCTGCTCCATTAGAAAGGTTGGAGTTTCGAATTTGTAAAGTGTCTATGCACAAAAATAATATTCACTTATTTTTACTTTGATTACACAGTGAAAGAATATCCTTCGAGTTCTCACGTTACATTCATTCGTCGTTGGTTCGATTCAAATTATATTTTGCGGTTACCCCAATCAAAGGCGATTTGTAACCAACTCAAAAGGTTGAGGAAGGTTTCAATTCTATTTTTTTTTTTTTTTTTTAAACCTAATTCAATTAGGTGCCCACCAATTTGTACCGCTTACATTTTACTTAGGGGCAAGCGAGCTGCCTGACCCCGCTCAGGACGGAGAGCTTCACGCCGTGGGTGTAGACAATATCAAAGACAGGAGCAGAGCTATTTAAATTCGCAGACGGAATTAAGCTCATTAGCATATTGTCGCCGGTCGGTCATCAAGTTCACGGGCAGATGTTACAATTTCCCATTTTCCAGTTGCCAAGTTTTCCACTTGATTGATGAGTCCAGTTTCAGCTCAAAACTGCCGCCTCATGCTAGGCGTCACGTCTCCCAATTTACCTGCACTCGCTGCAGAGCTAGAGAAATGATTCGCATTAAACAAAAAGATGAGTTTGCCGTTTGTCCAGCGCCAATCAACATTCGCTCAAATCTTATGTCCAATAGTTCCTACGTTCTTTCTATTTCGGTTTTCAGAGCATTTTAAAACCCAACATTTGTGACTGAATACAAATTTTTATTCAATTTATTGTTGAAGTTGTGCTAGTAAACGAGGCTGCAATACGGGTTCGAACCGAACTAGCTCGAAACGGAAAATCGAGTTTATTTATACCTGCGTAAAGAACCTTCAACCAAGTCAGTTGCCCCAAAAACTGCCGAAACGAATTGTAGCTCTCTTTGTGAGGCAGACGTGGCCCAAAATTATAACAAATTTTGGCCCAAAATACTATTCAAATTTATTTTGTAGATGTCAATCCTGGGTAGGGCTATAAATTTGACAATTTGAATGATTCAAATATTAAATATGTAAAAGACAAGCCAAGGCTTAAGCCAAAACCAGGGCTGAAGCACGTCTATAGCTGGGGTAATGAACCGAACCTTAAGACTAGGGGTTGACTGGAACCATAAACCGAACCCGTTTTTTTGGGCCTGCAGACCTGTTAAATAATGTGAAACTGAATCAAAACTGGCAGTCCCCCAATTGACAGAGTGACAAAGTGACTGATCGCAAGTGATCAAGAGTTTGTAGATACACTTCATTTTTTTAAATTTGTTAAATATGTTCAATGCGATTTTCATCTGGCCAAAAACCTATTTTGTTTTCAATTATTTCTTTAAAATGTTCAGCATATATATTTCAACCTTCCGACTGATATCGCATCTAGTTCAAAAGTTTCCAATTTTTGGCAGAAGCTTCAGTCAATCGAACCACTGTGCAGGGCTGGACAGCTTCTTTGTGGCACAGTGTGGTGTTAAGAAGGATTTTTGATATGTTCGAGCCGCAAGTGCGGAAAATGTTGGAAAAGGTTCCAGCATCAGGCTCGAACTCATTTTCAATGGGGATCAAAGTAGTAAATTAAAGTTTTCCTTGGGCGAAAAATGATTTTAATGCGAGGGAAACTGGAAAATGCTCGTTAACTTAATAAACTTCGTAGAATTATAATTTATAATTTTACCGCTTAAAAGAGAAGAGTAATTTTCGTAAATTGCATGAAAATCAACCTGACGTCGGCTTGATAATGCAGGCAAGCTTGCGAATTTGTAAAACTAGACCACCAAAGTAGTTATCCAAGGTTCCGTTTAAAACAAGCCGAACAAATTTCAGAGAATATTAACTCAAGCTAAACTGATTCTTGGAAAAAAACTTTAAGCATCCTCCCTTTCTTATTCGCTAACCATACAACAAAGCCAAATATTTCAGTTGTTATGATAAAATGTGAGTAAGCGACTTGTTTCTACACATTTGGCATTGCAATCCTTGAATCTGAATACATAAATTGTATAAAGTATGCATAGCATTTTTATTATTATTATATCTCATTCGTTCGCTGAGAAAATTTTGCGCAATGAGTATTTCTTCTTAAAGGAATCCGTTCTTATAACATGCATTGTTTATTCTATACCCTGAACCCATTGCAAATGGGTAAAAAAGGCCATCTAGCCATGTTCGTCTGTCTGTCCGTTTGTCCGCCCGTCGGTCCATCCGTCCGTCCGTATGTATGAACGCAAGGATATCTGAACCTAGAAGAGACTTTAAATATTAGCTGTAGGTCCTCCTAGTGCCTAGGGCGCAAATCAAGTTTGTCGATAACTTACTCCGTTTCCAAGCAATCGATTAAAATCGATATCGACATCCTGTTATTTGTGCAAATTGGGTAAATATTAAGAGCTAGAGTCACCAAACTTGATATGTTGCTTCTAGAATATTATATACATATCAAGTATGTTTCATTTGATACCTATCCCCACCTCTCCGGGCTCAGAGGATCCCCTAGTCGGGAGCTCCCAACTAGAACCTCTTACTTCAATTCGTTTATTAGTTAAATTCAATGTGCACCTACTCACGAGCTTTAAGTTTTGGGAACGTGTCGCAGGAACTTAAGTGAATTTTAATTGGGTGAGGCTTGTTTAGGGGAGTGTTGGGGGCTAGGGGGGCTAACCAACCTTGAATATTTTTTGAACAAATTTCTCACTTTCTCCTTTGACACGCGATTTTGTTTGATATAATGAAGAAAAGCCGAGGAGCATGCGACATGCATTTAATTTCAATTCCTACTTAATTTGTATTTAATGTGAGGACTTTTCGTCGAAATTTAATTGGCCCAATTAGGTGCGACATGGCCGTAAATGTAACGTGAACATTCACGCATTAAGTGATTAAATGAAGACTGTGACCCATGGAGCGAAGCAAGTGAAACGAACTGAAGTGAAGTGATACAAATGCGAGATATGAGAATTGCGCATTGAATTAATGAGGCAAATGTCAAATTTGAATGGGTTAAAAATGTCTTACAAGCGCGACAACAAAGAGAAAGTTGCCTGCCAGGGAGCCGCGGGTGTCCTGAAGAAAGATGCTCGTACTGGTTAAATGATTGAGCTGGCCGCAGTCCTTAAAGTTCAGCCGAATGCTGTGAAAGAATGAAATTTTTATAAACTTCACCATAATGTTTTAACAAGAATTTAACGCTTCAGGCAAGGCAAAGCCAGCATACCCCCATCATGAAAAAAAAAAAAACAAAAAACAAAAAACACAACCAACCTTCTGCACTAAGGCAAACAGACCAAGATAAGGCATTAAAAACGAACAGCATAGGCTTAGACGACCTACGGATGCCCTGTAGCTTGGTATACCGAAATATTTTTTATGGCTGTGGGCGTGACTCAAGTGTCATGCCGTTTCATAGCTAATATGCCTGTCTTAGGCAACCATATAGGGTATGCGTATGAAAAAGCGTCGCAATGCGTTGACTTCTCTTGAGTCTTGCATCACTTTGGAAATAGGAACGGAACCGTAAAAATGCCATAACGCACACTCAAAGCCAGCTGGAGCATGGGCACAGGTGGGCGTGGCATGAGGCTGACCGAAAAAAACACACACACAAACACTCGGCTCATCTGCTGACTGCCGAGCCAGCCACAACCCGTTCCAGCCCATTGTCTATCTCTTCCGCCACGGCCTTCCTGTGAGCCCAGGCATTCACAATGTTTTGCTTATTGTCCTGCTGTTAGTTGGCATGGCAAGTGGTGTCCTCCCAGCAATTGCAGTTAGATAAGCGTGTCCAGACCCCCCGCCCTCCCCTTTGTGGGATTTTTGCTCTCAGCTAAGCAGCTCAGCCACGAAGATGCTGCATACATTGTGGCGCCAGTTAAAACAAATTTATATCTACGATATACATCTCAAATGTACGAGCACAACGAATTCTTGCGATTGCACTGAAACTTTGCACTGACATGTGGCTTGGTCAAGAATCTGCAGCATGGCAATTTTAGGAGAAGAAGGTATCTCAATTCTGGTGCATAATAAGCTACACGTTTTATGTCCTCGGAGTTGTTCAGTAGTTCAGACTTTTTACAAAAGTTTCCTTTTGCATTCACTTTGAGCTGCGAGAATTTTGCTGGTAAGAATTTTTCGAAGTTGAAAAAGTAATATATTTACAGTTTCTTTGAGGTCAATGACTTGGTAAGCATCTTAGCCAATAATCAGTTTTTAAATTATCCTTTTTGACCAGGCGTCCCATATACTAAAATCTTTCTATCAACAAGAGTATAATATACAGAAGAGAAAGCAGCGGAATTGAACCCAAATATCGAATAGCAGTGATTCGGGTGCGTAATAAAAGCATATTTACAATATTATACTAACTTAATTTTATCACGCTAGATATGTTACGTAACGTGGCATATAAAGAAGATATATATAACAAGAAACTAAATATTATATTGAAATGACAAAATTAATCATTTAAAGCTCTATTGGTCCATAACTTTAAAGATTGCAATGATGCGTTTTGCTTACAAATATCTTAAAGCCAAAGTTACTGAAAGGCTGAGTTTTTGAGTTTTTGTTGAACACAAGACGTACGATTGCGAACTGGCAAATACTCAGGTATATTATTAAAAACCAGCTAAAAAGTTTTCTTTTTAAATGAATAAAGCAAAAATTGTAATCAGAATCAAAACTTCAACAGGCAAAAAATATGTTCACAGTATTTACGGGCGGTCGATCCCTAAACTTGAAGAATATATCTGCTATATTTTATTCCAAGAATCGTCAGGTTGACTGAGTGATTTTCACATTTACAAACATCATTAAAGGACAAGATAGTTTAATGTTGTTAATTTTACGAGAATTGGCTTATAAACTTATATTCTTAAGTATCGTCCGTCCTCTCTTCTTATTGGCTTGCTGCTTAGCTTCTCACTCTTGAGATGCTTAACTTCTTCCCATAATTATCGATTCGCTGTGAATGGCCATGGGTCGCGCTTGCCAGACGCTTACACACAGTTAACAGTTTAAACAGTTTTTTTTTAACAGCAACAAAGTTAAGCAACAAATAAGTGTTTAAGACAGTTTGGTTAAAATTGACTGATGTCCTATCCAGCAATACATCTATCTATAATGCTCACAAGTGATGCCATAAAATATGAAGTTTTATTGTTTCTTATACAAATTGTGCTTTGCTGACTGCTCAGATAACATTCAACTGCAGCATATTTTATGCAGGCTGTGGCTAGTGCAGGTAAGAACGTCGCGTCTAACCGACTGCCCGATACTCTGCTCGCAATATAATAGGAGCTCAAATCGAGTCTCTTTAGTTGTCAAAACAAGACAGGTAGAAAGAGTTAAGGCGTGGCAAGTAATATTATTAATATTTATCATTATTATCAATTAATTATAATATAGGAAGTGATTTCTTTGACGAGCACTGGCCACAATAGCTTTCGTCTATTTAAGTTTTTAATCTTTAGCTGCTCAAACATATATTAAAACAGACGGACATTGCCCAAAACAAATATGCTTATTTCCCTTTGTAAGCAGTGTATAAATATATGTATAAAATAAAATGAAATAAAGAAACAAAAACACAAAGTAAATACGTTTAAAATTTGTATGCACCCTCGCACCAGCACACTTACACACACACACACACACACACACACAGACACACCTAGTCAAAGCTTATGCATATCATGAAAAATTTATAAAATTTTGCCAGCGGGTGGCTTCCACGCCTGCTGTGACTCCACTGTGTGTGTGTGTGTGTGTGTGTGTAAATATAATTGATTGACATTATTTAAGCGTAAAGACAAAAAATTTGCTAGTAAATAAATGATATGTAAATTGTTTGTGCACACACAGCGTGCCTGGCATGTGTTCCCAAACACAATAACTCCAAATTGTTTTTGCCTGGACGTGGCTCAGTTTCGAAGTTTGACATACCAAATTGTGACTTTAATTGAAATTCGTCGCACTTTTCAACAAACTTGTCAATCAAATGCACTCATGAAATAATGTCCAACTATACATTCCATAAGAACTTATATTTCAAGTGAAAATATTTGATTTGTTCGCTGACTGAAAATAAAGCGAGAATTGCTCAAGTAACCGAACCGCAGCCGCGAAATTGTTGAGAATCGGCCGCTGGGAATGGCATACGTTTATGTTGATGTTCATTTCAATTGTTAAAGTGCTTATTGCTGTTGTTATGGTTGTTTTTTTATGGGTAAATTAAATATGAATTGTCCTTTGCCTTTGCCTACAGGATGCCTCTGCTCTCGCTTGCCTCACAATTAGTTAATTGACTTAAAATTGTTCATTTCGTTGTTTTTGCCGTTGGTGTTGCTGCTGCTGCTGCTGCTGCTGCTTGTCGAGATGAAAGTAAAGTTCCATTCCTCAGAAGCAACACGCACAAACAGATAAACAAGCAAAGAGACTTCTCGAGAGAGAGAGAGAGAGTGAGATGGAAGGAGAGGGAGAGAATAGTGTGAGACGTAGAGACAGAGAGTGTATGAGAAACAAATGTGGTGCAAAGTCACTTTGAAGTTCCCCGCACCCGCTCCAACCACAAATCGTTGTGAGGTATGGCGGGTGGGGGGGCAGAGGGTGACGAGCTGGGTACTGGGGGCACGTTGGGGTTTGCCTGCCTGTGGCAATTGCTGCTGCATGCTAATCGAGTCAAAATGTGCCCCAGGAGCTGCTTCCGTCTACATTACAAGATGTGCGGTTGTTCTTTTCGTCGTGCCTTTTGTGCATAACTTACGAGCAAATTAAACTGTTTTTGGTTTTAATCTCTCTCACACACACACACACACACACTCACCGAAACACGAACACACACTAAATAAGGCTGTGTTAATTATTTGTTGTGCTGTAAAAAATGACGCTGAACTAGTTAATTGAGGCGCAAATGTAACAAAATTTTGCTGCTGCTCTAAGGCTAACTCACTTTGGCCCTTAGCCATTTGTAAAATGTCAAAAATGAAAACTGTTTGTGGCTAAACATGCACACACATACCAGCACACCCATTCACACGCCTCCCCCCCTCACACACACACACGCACACAGACAGACACAGCTAAGCAGAGTTATGAGGAAAATTGTATTGCCTGCGACTCGGAGGACAGTCAAAAGTCCGCTCAGGCATGTTCCAAATTTGTCTTGGCTCATGAGGGCGACGCACAAAGCGCACTGTTGGTCGTGAAGGGGCAAGTGGTAGGAATTATGAGGGGAGGGGAGGAGGGGCTGGGTGTGTAGCTGCAAATAACAAGGGAGGTCGGCCACAGCTTGTTGCTTTCGACTGGGGCCCATCAAGGCCAAAGCGCTTTGTCCGCCAAAATAGTTTACTGTGCATTTTGGCTTCACGAAATTGCGCACATTCATTTCCCTTCCAGGAACACGGGACAGTCAAATGAACAGCGCTTCTCCAGCATAGCCCCTGCTCCTGAAGACCTACTGGGCCTGGTCTTAAGAGAGTAGGTTAATTGCGAATTTATCAGCTGTTGGGCATTTTTTTTGCCATTGTTTTAAGTCCATGATATATCTTCATTGCAAGCCATTAATTCTTTCTAAAATTGAACAGCGCTTGCATGTCTTTTCACATATGTCCATATACATATATATATATTCTCGAAGTAAATCCTATATGAGAGCTCCGGCTGGTCTTATCAGAGTTTATTAAGTAGCTCAGAATTTTCTACCATGCGCTTAGTATCTACGTTAAGTATCGCCAGGCTTGTACAATGATTTGTTAATTTGGGAAAAACAATTATATTTTCAGTTTTATAACTGGCCGGGAGTATATTTAAATTATACTGTTGTTCCACCCCTTTCTATAATTTAATGTGAGTTTTAAGTCAATCGATTGAAAGGGGAAAATTACAATCAACCGTTTTCGGTCATTTTATAATAAAGAATATTGCAAAATGAGCTGAAAACCGTTCGGACGATAATTAAAACTTCGCCCATGTAAGCTTTGTCCCATGTAACCTTTGTCCCAAGTTTTTAACCCTTTCCTAAAAGTACAAAGAATGGTCTTTAGAATTTAAAAAAAAATCTCAAAAAATGAGACTAAATCATATCGAATAAAAGACAAAAACAAAGACAAAGACAATTTTCCACACTTTATATTGCCCCCCTTAGATGCCCCCACATCTGAGTAAACAAGGTGAACAATTACTACAAAATGAACTGGATCGCAGCATACATACAAAGGTTCCGAAAATAAATTATTGAAAATTAAATGTATTCAAGAATAAAAGAGAGAGAGAAAGCAATGGACATGTGTTGATTGCAACTAGCCCTTCTATATAAGCTTTATCTTGGTTTTAGAATTTATTGATGCCAATTGAATTATTAAATGAACTAGTTCAGTTCAGTTCTAGCTCTCTCAAACACTGGTTCCTAAAACCATATCGTTTAAAGATATTCATCAAATAAACTACTGTAATTTTCCTTTGATTTTGATAGGATGTGGATCATGTCAGCGATTGTGAATCAGTTGAGCTTGCAGAAAACTAGTTCAGCTAAGTATTCTTCAGACACTAAATTATTGATAGAAGTTCAATTTGCTGTCGTTCAACTCTCGTTTGACCTTAAAAACAGCTTCGCAAACTAGCTTAAAACTTAGATGAAGTTGTTTGTCGCGTGCCCAGTAAATGCATTTTCCCTGCGTTCGAGCAACAATTGTCATAGATTCGCCTTGATTTGTGCCCAAGTCATCTCGTCTCACACGATTAAGCCTAATTCAAGCTTAACATCAACGTGCGACTCGTTTGCTTATTAAAATTTATGATTTCCCTCTCTGCGCCCGTGTGTTGTGGGTGCCTTTGTTTGGGTTTGGGGCGGAGTCTTGTATGATGTGTTGGGAAAGTTTTACAACTTTTACCAAATTGTAAAGTACGCCCCTCAAGTACTAAAACTTTTACGCCTCCGAAAAGTATGCAATGCGCATGTTACAGTCGTCAATTGTACTCATGATCTGCATGTGTGCGGGTGTGTGTGTGTGTGTGTGTGTGTTTGCGTGCGTGTGCGTGCGTTGAGTCAAATGTCACAAAGGAGCATGCTGCTCAAGCAACGGGAGCAGCATAAAAAATTCAACAAAAGAAATGTGAAAATATGTCAGCGGGTTAAGCAGTAGCTGAAAAACAACGTGCTGGCGCATGCCGTTTGCCCATGGAGCATGCAGCATGGGGCGTGGTCGTGGCATTAAATTATGAACTTTACAGTGCATGTGCCATGTAGCAGCAGACGACGAGGGAGTCCTGGGGCAAGGCACGGGGCGTTTAGAGTTTAGGGGAGTGGACAGACAGACAGCACACACAGCACACACAGCACACATACTTGCAATGGGACAAGCAACGAAACGTGAAAGTCACATGTTGGCAAATCTCTTTTACAATTCGCAACAATTTCGCCAACTATTCGCCAACTATATAACTTAGCTTAAGCTCGCCAAAAGCTGGGTAAATAAATTTCGCGATTCAATGTTGTCGTTTATGTTCTTAAAGCAAACTTTAGTTTTTGGACTATTTTCGAAACACTTTTGCGTGCTGAAGCGCTGTTGCATGTTCATGTTTGGTCTAGAACATAACTTGTGCTTAAATGCTGAGTAGTTCCGCAGACACACACACACATACACACTCATACACACACATACACCCACAGACACACACATACACACATACACGCATACAGAGTCACCCTGAGGGAACAGCTAGAGGCTAATTTGATTTTATTAATGAAATCATTAGTAGAAATGACAAAACGTAGCCCCGAAGGTAAGGCTGAAGTCAGGACACGGCTGCAACCCGGTCAGCAGTCGGCCGGACGAAATGAATTTAATGTAGCATGTGAGTGGTTGTAACCGCTATTCCCTTATTTTATACCCTGTACTCGTCAAATGCACTGAGTGGGGTATCATACCATGCTTAATCCTATTGCATCTAATATGTGAGCGATATAAATAGTATTATATTAAATGTGACACATAACTGCTGCGATTTCATAATATCAAAGTAAAAACTATAAATTCAACTTATCTAATAATGAGTTAGATAGTTAGTGATTGTAATTATTAAGTTATTGTTTGTAATAAATCTACAGGATATAGTTGTAAGACATCAAGCTCACGTTTCAAGCATTCAACTGTCTAGTGGAGCCTTGGGTTAAGACAAATACCATATTTAAACAATAGCCCGGAATTTGAGCCCGCATCCACGTTGTTCCTTTGACGAAAATTCTGGGTCACTTAAACAATTCATTTACCGTGGAATACATTGTCAATCTGACAAAATGTGTTGTATAAACGTCAATCTTCTAATACAAAACATCCTGGATTAATTGCCACTAAATTTGATCGATATTTATCGAAAAAGGAAAGTAATTCCGGGTGGAGCCCTATTGTCGGGGCTATTCTTCCTTCTATCTATGCAAAGGGTATTTTAGTTTAGTGATAAAAAGTGTTAAGCATTAAGAGAAATATCTTAGACTTAAAGTATATATATTCTTGATCAGTATTAAGGCTTGTTGACAAACTTCAAACTCTTTTCTCCAAGGAGAACTTACTACGCATCCACTATTGAGTTGAATCGGATTATTGAATATCTATACATAATAACACGACCAAAAGTTCTATTGGTCGAAAGTTGAGTATTTGTATTACAATCCATATTTGATTTCAAGATATCGTAATGAATCTCTGAGATGAAAAGTCCCGTCTACAGGGAAGTACTATGCATATCAAATAGCTCCCATAGAAGAAGTCGGTTCTAATAATCGGCTTTACTATGCTCGCAATATATGTTCGAGTCAAATCCCATTAAAAGCGGACGGGTGTATAGGACCAAGTCGTGCTTCGGATATTTTTCTGCCAGGGTATATCAGCTTCGAAGCTCCGAAGAGAACTGTACCTGATCCCATCTTTTTTTCGTTTGTGGCCACTGTCATTGCTTTGTCCTGTAGCAGGAGTCCTGGTGCGACTCTTTGTCATGTCAGTGGCTCATTTCATGCGTACCCTTTGTGGGCGAACTCCCACCCGCCAGGCACGGAGCGGGGTATGCCGTTGAAAGCTGAATGGTAAATACGTAGTGCGATATAACGGTAACGGATGTGGTCATTCACACAAATTAAATATTTGCTTTTCGCTATTGTAAGCGGAACGTCATGGTCCGATGTGGGGAAATTTTATGCATTTCCCAACGCCATGTTAAATTAATTGAGGCAAATTTTCATGGTAGACCAGAAAGCATGAGCTTCTGGGGCCCGGGAATAACAGCTGTAAATACAATATACGAAA
Organism: Drosophila kanekoi; assembly: GCA_037075305.1. Classification (NCBI taxonomy): domain Eukaryota; kingdom Metazoa; phylum Arthropoda; class Insecta; order Diptera; family Drosophilidae; genus Drosophila; species Drosophila kanekoi. Next base: position 6,095,480 of record JBAMCE010000290.1, on the reverse strand, counting down.
TACCAATTTACGCATTTCATTTGCGCGCTTTGTTCATTTTTTGGATCGTCGCAAGGTTTCGGCATTCAACAAAGTTGAACAACAGAAGCTTTAAAACTGGCATCTGTTGAACACTTTAATGGCACTTTAATAGTTGTTAAGTCCTTTAAACTGATTGCAGTGCTTAAAAAAACAGTAATTTTCTGCTTAAATCAACTTGGTTCAAGTTCCTTTAGAACTTTCTGATTGCCCTATGGGATTATAAGTACTCGGAGCTACATGCTAAGTGCTATAACAAACTTGTTTTGCACAATCCAAGTCTTTCCATACTTGAAAACTTTAAAAGCGATGCAAAAGTAAATTGGAGATAAACAACTGTACTAGATATAGTTAATAGAATCTGCTTCAATCAATTAATATATACAACATTTATAACTTGTTTTGAAAATGAAAAAAAAGAATTATGCAAGTGAACTAGCTGAACTAGCTTTTTAAATAAGCACATTAGAAATTCCAGCAGATTGGGTTGGGTTGGAACCTGAATCGAAGCAAGGCTGCAAATTGTTTTTTAATTTTCCAATTTTTATTAGCCAGTCGAACCCTAACCTGAACTGAACCATATTTTGAGAAACGATGATAACAATTATCTTGTTTAAAGAAATTGGAAATTTGTTAATTTCTTAGTTCTGTGAATAAATAAATTTAATTGTTCTAGTGTGACTTGTACAAAGTTAGTTTCACGAACCGAATCTTTAAGGTTTTACTTTGTAAAAAACACTTCGGTATTACTTGCCTGTTAGAAATGATTTAATTGAGCCGAGCAACGACGGGTTCTCTACCGTAGAAGCATGCATAAAGTAAAAGAGAGTCCTTGAAACGGTTCGAAAATTTTACCATAGTATCATATCATCGTGTATCTGAACCTTTCTCTGCTTATCTCTATATATAAAACTATTTGTCCTGACTGACTGACTGACTGAATGACTGACTGATTGACTGATTGGTGATCAACGCACAGACAAAGCCGTAAGAGCCAGGAAGCTGAAATTTTCACTGTACTTACTTTATGTGATGAAGGTGCACGTTAAGACGGGGTTTCGCGAAATTCCACACGCAAGTATGGAAAAATCTAGAAAAACGTTTGTATGAAACTTTTTTGTTTACCACCCGATCGGAGTCAAACTCAATTTCAAAGTTCTTTGTTTAAATTCATTTGAGGGGTGTTACCCATTTTTTGAAAAATACATCCCTCCTTGCTGGAAATGGGGGTCAATGATTTGGTGGGCTTAAACTCAATTTCATTTCCAAGGATCCATTAGAAAAATCGTTTGAGACCTGTTTCACATTTTGCGCAGAATCAAAGATTTGGAGTCAAAGATTTTGTGCGTAATATTTCAAGCTGAAATTCATTTTCATTGATCTACACAAAAAACCATTTAAGACGTGCTTAACATTTTTCGCAAAATATGAACTCCTTCAGTAGAAAATGAATTTTTTTTTTTGGCGATTTTAAAGTTTTGATTGATTCGCATCAGGCGTTCTTTTTCAAGGATCAACATGAGTATATAATGAATACGTGTTTCAGCGATTTGGGAAATTCCACTCGCCACAGGGGTAGATTGGCAGAAAATTTTGTATGCAAGTAGTTTGTTTTCCGTCCGCTCAGTTTTAAAATAATTTCAAACCTTTTGAGAACATTGATTTTATAGTATACCTGCCACGGGCAAGGCCGGGCTATACCCGTTAGTTTGTTTATATACATTTATTAAATTTTTTCACACTTTCCACATTTGTTAAAGTGTTTAAATGGAACCTACAAATATGCAATATAATATTTAATGTTCGACATTCAATTGTTCTCTCTTCGTGCCTCATCATGGCTTTTGGTCCTTCGATTTAGCTCTCGCTTAAGCCAAGGTCCTTTGAATAGCATGCCTAACAATAAGCCACTTGCATTCGCCTGGATCTATTCAAATGGATTTCCTAAAAGTGCCGCCAGACAAGATACTATTTCCTTTTTCGCATTATTATTTGCATCTTGGTATGCTGGCCATTGTCAGATGGACAGCTTTAATAATCATCTCACACACAGCAACAATCAAAGTCCCGCCCATTGAGATGCTAATGTGGCCATGTGCGTGCCTCTAGGCCCAACACTTGCAGTTATGTCTACCCTACACCTACTTACATATGCATATACATACCCTGGCTACTCGGCTTGCCAATTTGTATTTCCTTGTAGAGGCTGTTATAATTATGTCACAAAGTGTGTAACGCACAGAAGGAGAAGTATCCGACCCCATACACAAAATGTTGCCGTATCCGTTTGCTTCTATGTTTCTATGTCAGCTTGGTTTTCTATAGATCCGTCTTTCTGTTACAGGATGTGTCGGAGTTAGTCGGGTCGAAACACGATACCATTTAGGTGTCATATAAATGATTGACCAAGAAATAAGTTGTTCTTCGAAAACCTTTTGTTTTTATAAGAAATCTTACCGAGAATTGGCATTCACACGCTTCATTGTGATCTCTATTAATGAGGGAAATCTTATCAGAATCGATTATATCATAAGGATCTATGAAAAGATACGGCTAAAAAATTCGTTTCTTACTATTTTTTTCAACCTATTCGCCAGGGCGTGTCCAACTCGATTAGATTGCTCCACTGGGGAAAAACGGTATAAAATAAAGCTTATTTTTTAAAGCTTCTTTAAGTCGTAGTCCACAAGTGTATTTAATATTCGGCGTCTTGTTTTTGTATGGTTTTTGTATCCTATTTGACAGACTTTTTCTTTTATCCTATACTTCACCAAGATTTTGGTATATTAAGTTGTGCCTTATGATACTCTTTCGATTATTTGCACATTATTAAGACGTTGACAATTTTAGTTAATATGTGTCTTATATATGCAGTCGAAAGTACTTAGAAGAAAATATGATGTATATATTCTGTATTATATTATATTTAAAGAAAAGTTTTGATTAAAAGAGACTTCAAATAATGTGAAAAGTAGAGCTAGGAAGTGCATATATATAAAAAATAAAAGGGGGTACAATTCATTGTAAATATTATTGAATCTATTTGAATATTCTATTTTTAATAATTTGAATATGCATTGAATTCAGGGTTAACTTTTGGGCGTCAGCATTTAATATATACTCAATGTATGCGATAAAGTTTTAATCAAAATGTCGTCAAAATTTGCGTATAAGATGGCTATATATTTCTCTATATATATTTCTCATGATCAAAACTTAACCAAATTTCTATATTCCAATAAGTATTCGCTGCATTCAACTGCTAAAATTATTTTCTATTATTTATTTGCATTCAATCAATCATATGATTGCTTGAGTAGCCTGGTGGTTAAAGGATTGAACTCTTGTGATGAAGACTTGAGTCTTAAGGTACAAAGTGTTCGCTAAAGATACTAATATACGCAAGCACATGAGTTTTCCATACTTGAGGTACCCGAAAAAGGAATCTTGAAAATACAGTTTTCAAAACATAGTTAATATTTCTTAGCTGATTCCGTTTTACTCTCTCCACAGCAATACTATGTAGGATGATATTTAAAATTACCCTAAGTCTTCCTCAGCATTGCTGAATGTACATTTCATCGTCAGGTATTTCTTAAAGTCTAAGTTATTGTTTAAGATCTCTCACGGAAAATGGATTATAGAGCATGTTTGTGTAAGTGGGTTTGCCAGTGACACTGGCGCCTGGCACAGACTGCGACTTGGCACAACGGTAGCATGTGTACACACCCACACACACGCGCACACACACACACACATACACACACGATAGGTAAGCATGCATATCTATGTGGACGTGCCCCATTGAAGCGCACCTAAGCACAACAAACAAATCAAATGTGGCAAGGATGCGTTGCGTATACGCACTGAGGCGCTAAACGTGCTGGCTAAATGTTTGAGTTGGCTAGATAAAGACTAGAACGTACCGGCAGCATCAGCGGCAACGGTAGCGATAAACGGGTCGTCCTCTTATCGGGTCTGCATTGCGCCCAGCCACGCCCCGTTCGGAGTACGAGTGCCTTTGACACGGCCACATCGCTTTCGCTAAGACAATAACCGATGCTAATGTATTATACGTGTCAATTTTGAATCCCGTTTGACTGATATGTGTGCTCACATCACTGAGCCGCACTGCCTGCTTGCGCGTGTGCCCGTGTGGGCGTCATAATACATTGCCAGCCTGTGCCACGCCCAGACGCCTACTGTTATGCCCACAGAGTCTGCCCCTCTGGTCTAGGCAGTGGGTAGTCGTGGTCTCTTGATAGAAATGTCGCTGTCAATTTGTGACAAATACCTTTATAACACAATGCAATTGATAAGCCAACAAGTTGTGCGGCCAGTCGAGGACAGAGGCAGGGGAAGTGGAAGTGGAAGGGAAAGGCTGTCGATTGATAACCGATAACACAGCATTGTGGAAATAGCTATCGATCATAAAAAACTGTGCAGCAGACATAAATGTTAAATAGATTTTTGCGCAAAAGTTATTTAAGAAAATTGTAAAGGCAAAGGCAATCTGGGTCAACCGCACAACTCTGAGCTTATCAGTATATATATACATATATATATACATATATATATTCGTGGTCAGCATTGCCAACCGAGTCGATCTAGGGATGTGCGTCTGTCTGTACAATAATGTCGAGACTTTATGAACATAAACGGACTATATGCTATTGGTCGCCAAATGTGGGTGAAGTTTGCTTTTTCGCAAAGTCGATTATTGAACTTTCGTATTTTTGATAACTACTAGCCATGGCATTTTTTATCATATCTGTGAAACAATAAGCATACGATCCTATTTATTGTGCATACCGATAATGCATTTCTCACTTAATAGATACGTCTTCCCGTTCTCCGTCAAACGCTGAATATTTTCCAAAGATCGGACTACATATGTATATACATCAAGGGCATTCAAGAATGGAGTTCACACAGCGTGGACCTACTTCTACAGGTTCGACAAGTTTCAATGCTCTGCAAAGCAGCCCAATGTTGGGCATAGGGTATTTGCTGGTCGAACACTCTCCACAATGATATCTAATATGTTTAAAATTCAATTGCCGTTGTTCAAATGCATGTACTATTACCTAAATTACAGATGAAATAGGGTTCTGGAGCAGTGCTGCGGTTTTTGGCACTGTCGAGCGGTTCGCTACGCGACGGCCTAAAATTCTGACTGAGAGCTGTGGTTTTCCCATTCAATACGAACAGAAAACAGATCTGCGGCTACGGCCTTAATGCGAGCTGCCACATTTCTCCTAGACTTTATGGTAGAACAATAATTGGCACGGCAGACTGTGGGCCAGCAATATCGATTTTTGGCCTCTCTTCAACCAAATCAAGCAGCTGTAAAATGTTAAAAATTGCATGTGCATGAACTCTTCTTTTAATAGAAGATATAGATAGTCCTAACACAAGTTAAAATGTGTAACGATTGTTTCATATTCCAATAAAAAAAAACAACAACAAATTTGAGTACTTATTTAAACGTAAAAATAGTTAAGAACTTATTCAGTTATTAACATTTACTAATTCTCAGTGCACAGCATATAAAGACTTTTTAGTCATAGACTTTGCGTCTTGCTTGCAGAGTATCTTCTAGTCGAGCACTGTTGACTCTAGCTCTCTAGTTTATTTGCTTTGTGAGTTTGTGTGCGAGTTTTGATGTGTTTTATGCATCAAATGAGTTAGCGTCGAGCCTAAATAAGAGCTAAACACTCGTGCAAGTGCAAACACACACAGACAAACAGACGCACAGATACATTTGCAGATACATTGGGCGACGGCTACGTGAGCTGGCAACATTTATGGGCCTTCAAAGGCGAGTTTATGCACGTATATGTATGTTATATGCATACAGGCTTTTACACTCTCAGAGTTGTGTGTTTTTTTTAAGTAAGACATTTGCGTAAACTGTGAACATTTAAATTGAATCAAGTTCTGGCCAAGCCGAAAGGCTTCCGGACTAACACTGCGAGTCGGATGCGTTGGTAATGAAACCCTTGTGGATTGTCAGCGTTTGGCTAACTTAAGTGACATTCTTTTCTTCTCTTTTATTTTTCTGCGCAACTTTTATGACAATAATTTAACTTGTCTGCTTTTTTATGCGACTTTCATACGCTGCTTGCCAAATGGGATAAAACGCAAAAAGTTTAAACAGTTTACAGTTTACAGCTGCCCCCAAGCGTCGCAGTCGCAGTCGCAGTCGCCGTCGTCGTCGCCGTCGCCATCGATACACTCCCAGTGTATCCACGTTTCCATTCACAAATTCAAGCTTATAGAGCAGGGGCTGAAAGGGCTGAAAGCCACAAGGCGACAGTTGGGCTACAAAACGTCTGGAACTGGTTCTGTGTTCCTGTGCTACAAGCGAAAGTTTAACGCCTGACAGCGCAGCACATCAAGCATACGCACTGTTGCATGCCCCAAGAACTGTCTGACGGCTGTCGACTGTTGCTGCGGCCACGGCTGTTCTTGCGGGAAGTGCTGTGACTGGGCAGCTAACCCTTCAGCCGCTGCCCCGGGCTTAGCAAAAATTAAACGAAGTAATAAATAATGCGTCTGCCAATGGGCGCCAGTCAGGCATCAACGAAAAAAAAAACCGAAGTAGAAATTTTTATATATATACGACGATAAAAAATGGTGCGTTTGTGTGCGTGTGCGTGTGTATGCTTAAACATCCCATTTTGTATGCAGATTTGCCTAATCTAAGGGGTTTTACTCTGTGTATATGTGTGTCTGTGTGTGTGTGTGTGTGCGTGCAACTGGCAGCAGTTTAGCGACTATTATAAACCGGAAATTTTACCCAACACAGCTTCGTATTCCGGTCTTTGGATCTTTTTGGGACGCGCCAGCATATGACAGTGACAAGGCCGAAATGCCATCTTAAATTCGTGAATGCTTCGTTTGTGATTTTTAAAGATTTCTTGGCAATTCGTTGAGTTACATAAAAATGTGTAGTCGTGCGTGCAACCTGTTGGGCCACCAGATTTGTCGACTGCGTGGCAATAAGCCATATTATTTGATTATTATTTATTTATGGGCTTAAGGGTATTATATTTTCTTGCAGACCTTATACCCAGCTTTGCCCTCGCAACAACTATATTTAATTCATCTTTCATTTTCCATACCCTTGCATGTGGCATGCATCTGGCCGTGTCTCCAGTCTGTGACCAAAAGAAATAGACCCTCCAGTCAATATAACGACAGCCTCTAGATTGTAGTTCGGATTCGATTCATCTTGACGAAAACCAAGCACCTAAAGTTCTATATGGAATGATTGACAATCATTGCACGACAAGCCACACAGATTAGTAATTGTCTGGGTGTACGAGAGCCCACATACCACATTATAATTGAGCTGTTTGGGCACGTGGCCAGATCGACTCGGCAGTTCATACTGACCAACCCATATCCTATACTAATGACCAAATCATAATAATGCATACTTAATCTAAAAATAAATAGGGTATTTTTTGGTGGATTAAGTCCAACTTTAAGCCATGAATTGTTAAGAAAAAGTTTGCCAAAATGTTTTTCAATTTCTGTGCCCAAACCGCGCCCTTCCCAATTCCCTTCAGTGACTCAATTGCAGAAAACTTATCTAATCGCCAGAGATTACATGGAAAAAAGGCTGCAAAATGTCGTGCGAAAATCTTTTGACATATTTCCATAAATTCATATGTATAGAGACAAATTTTGTAAAAATGTATGTTAATATATGCGTACATTCGTGTCTATATCTAAAAGGGCTGTGTCATTAGCTGGGTCTAAGCCTCAAGGGCTCACAGGAGGTGGGTTTTGGAGGGGGGTGGGGAGGCGTCTGGTTTGGTGGGCGGAAAAGCTTGTATATTTTGCGAGCTTGTCTATCTGCTGTGGGCTAATGTCTTCATTACGCACAGCGCTGCCACGCCCCCAAGCGTACGCCTACCGTAAACTGTATTTAATGCGCATATTTATTTTATTTAAATATTTATGTATTTTTTGCTCCGCCTTTGGATTCTGTTTTTGAGTCACATTTTATTTGGTTGTGAATTAACTTAATTAATGCGTCGCATAAGCTGCCGCTTAGGCATTAGCCGACATTCTCGTCCTTGTTGTCCTTCATCAAGTCAATCACAACAGCGGCAAGAACAACAAAAATAACAACAACAACAACGACAACAACAACAACAACAGCCTGCTAAAACATTTCAAATGTTGCTTTGGCAGGTTTTTGTTTTGTCGCATTTTTAATTAATTTTGCAGAGGATTTTTGCGGCTTATGAACTTTAAATATTTCCAGCCCCCTACACCCAGCCCACGCCACACCCCCTACTTGCCAAAAACAAATATAAATTGACAATTCAGGGACATATATATATATATACCTATTTACATACATATGTATCTCTCTCTAAAGGTACAACACGTATGGAAAAAACAAAAAAAACATCGACCTAAATTAAGCGACACGCCTACATTAGGTATGCATGTGTGTGTGTCTGTGTGTGTGTGTCTGATGTTTATTTATGTAGTTGCTGTTGTGTTTGACATGTCACACACAAAAAAACACACACACGCACACACATGCACACACTATCAGCAACAACCACTGCCGCCGCAGGGCACGTAACTCATACGCCATGCAGTACGCGCGCCCATTGGCTAACAATCTTTGGTAGAAATCGCATGCAGCTTAACTTATGCTGATTCTTATCGGATGTGCAGTTATATATCACAGACATATCTTGAAATGAAAATAAATCGAGCCGTCTAAAGTTCAGCCCAATCTTAAGGCAACAGACTTTGAATTGATCTAGCTAAATAACTAAAATAACTAAATAACAAATCCGGTCTTGATTCGACAACTTAGTTCGTCACGTATTTTACCAACGTTCAATGGAACAGTATAATTTTGTTAAAATTCATTATGGTAAAATTTCAATTTATTTATTGAAAGTAGTTAAGTTTGCACCGTAGCAGAAACACGGTTAAGGTGCGGATATATTTTACCCAAAGGGGAATTTCGAGCTTAAGCCTGATTGGTTCCAGACCGGAGTACTGAACTAAGATTTTTTGTCTACGCTCCCGATGGTAGATGTTAGTCGATATTTACAGCTTTTACTTAATATTGTATAACATATATGAGATGTTCGAAAAGAACGGGCGGATCTACCTTATGGGTTCAGAGATTTGATACAGGGTATATAAAACTGGTCGTGCTATAGAACTATCGACAGACTGTTTTGTTGTATGGTTTTTATTACTCGCGTAAAAATATGTTTGTGGAAATGGGAAAAGTTTGCTCACGTTCAGTTTTGAGGCTCAAACAAAAGGCAATTAAATGCAAACTGGTGTTTTATCGCCTAGAAGAATATATGTAAATAAATATGCATAATTTATAATATTTTTAGATTTAATGTATTCTTAATATGACCTCTCCAGTACTTGCTAAGGTCAAGCGTATCAATTACGATACGAACTATACGAACGAACGAGAACCACGCCGTGGTTTACTTTCGGTGAGAGTCCAGTGAGTGGGTGTCGGTACAAGGTGTCTTCTTGGAAGTGAGGTGCCTAGACAAAGGTCTAGGGCAAACCAAACCGAACGCCAACGCATGTAAAAGATTAATATTAAGGGCCCGGCCAAGTGCCCGGAGGCGACGCCCACGCAGCAATGATTTTCATGGCATCCTCTTCGAGTGCCTTTCCTACCCCTCCCGCTGATTCTATCTCTCCGGGCAGTGTGTCGGCTGCAATGTGTACTCGTATTTTGTAATTTATGATGGCAAATTCTCTGTGTGAGTACATCATACTGTGTGTGTACACATGAATGCTGAGTCTGTCCAGAGACCAACAACAACAAACAAGCCTTATGCGACAACTCGTGGCAGGCGCGAGAACTTCAATAAAAATGCATAAATTATTGTTTATGCGTATTGAATTAAGCGACGCCAGCACTAACACGCCCCAAAAATCACGCATGCCACGCCCCCCACACATGCCCTCACACACACACACACACGCAGATGATAAACTTTGCCGAGATTTGAAATGTATGCAAAAAATGTTTCGCCACTGTCAATAAAATAGAAATTTTCTATCCACGCCCACAAAATGCCAGGCGCAGGCATTATAAACAATGAGACTGTGGCAGTCGACAATATTTGTTATTTATTGAGATTTGTTTACATTATATTGTATGCGGAATTTGAAATGCCAGCCCCAGAATGCCACGCCCAAGTCCCCATAAGTCCCCATTCCACCTTTACGGCCAGACCATGCTCCGGTATCCTGTGCCGGCCACCGGAAGCCGTTTTCCTCTGCCCCAACATTGTTGCTTTACATATTTCCCACTCTTCCACTGCCTCCTTCAGCTGAATGGAGGCATTTTAATATATGTTCACTTCACAGCCTGTGTGTCAGTGTGTGGGCGTGGCGTGTCAACAGGGAAATTCGAAACTGGAAAAGCTAAGCGAGTTGTTGGACGTGGACGCCGGACAATGTTTCCGGGCTATACTTGAGCAGGAGTAGTCAATGTCCATTATACAGTTGGTATATATAGTATATATACTTATAAAAATAATAATAATAGATTCAAACAAATAAATAATATTGAACTGAAACTAATCAATATTAATATAATACGGGACATGCCCTGATGCCCTTATTTTCATTGAGTACAGCTTAATTTGTTATTTCCTGCACATACCAAATGAATGTTATCTTAAATAGAAATCTTTAGTATATGCGGCGATGAAAATATGAAGCTTTTATTTCTGCTTAACATAATTGTATTGTATATTGTACTGACAGAAACTGTTTTGGGTCAGAATTCTCAATTAAATATATGCTAAATGTAAATGAAGAAAATGGGCATTGGAATGGTAAACTTCTTGCCGAATATCTTACACACGTACATCGTTAATTGTATGTAGATTGAGCTGAATATTAATAAGCACTATCAAATATAGGGAAATCAATTCTTCTTCGTATAATTCCCTGACACCAAAACGCACACTCACACTCAGTGTGCCAATCAAACAATTGGAATGATATTTGATCTTATAAGATATATATATACAGACATTTGAATACCAAGCATAAATCAGCAGAATTCATGAGCCATAAAATCTTAATATTCATTTAAATTGCTTCAGTTGCCATGGAAATGCGGGCTAAATAACCCAAATATGTGCATGTAGGTATATATATATTTGTATATATATATATATGTACATCGGGTTGAGTTGACAAGAGCCTCTGTGGAGTCAGTTGAGGGATTGTCAAGTTTACAACTTGTGATTGAGCTGGGGTGAATCTTTCCTATAGATCTGAGGCGGGGAGCAACTTAATCAAAGCCGCAACTGCCATAAAATTAGAAAGCATGCGATGAGGTCGACCAAGCGATGACAATAGGGGTCACGGTCATCCTTAGACTTGAGGCTAGGGGCAGGACGAGCCCGGCACGTAAATCCTTCGGGCTTGCAGGCGTCGTACAGTTGATTAATTCGTCGATTTTATTTGGCGTTTTTATGAGCAACTGCAGCCGTGAGTCGTGTGGCTGGCTCCTCGTATGTCAGTTCGGAGTCAGGGTTTTTACCAACATTTGTTTGCTTGACATCGGCTTCGAGTTACGCGAAACTTGGCCAAAAATAACTGCGCCTGTGGAGCCACGTGGCTATCAAATTTCGATTTCCAAGGCCAAGCGGCACAAGTTACTCACATGGCCCCACAACGAAACTACATCGAAAACCGAAACCAACCGAATCAGAGGCCGAAACCGCTCCGAAACCAAGCATTGTTGAACCAAGCCTGACCTGGTGCGGCAAGGCGTCAAGCCGGCCCAACATGGAGAAAAGGCGATACTTTATTTTACCATTAATCGTAAAAATTACCCATTTTATAGCTTTTGAAGTGCTTTGGTGCTGGGTGCCAGTCGCTGAGAAAGTTTGCATATGCCACCGAGTGGCATAAGGACTCAGACTCTGTGAGTGTCATCGAGTTGCGAGGCGCTGCGGCGTGAAGACAAGCGATGCGTGAAGCCGTCGAGAGAAAAAAAAGACCAACAAAGCCTGACACCAAATGCCACACAGCGACCAGGTGGCCTCCGGCAATGCCTCAAATATCGATGTTAAGCGTTATGCATAAATCAGCGCATTGTCTCAGATGTGTCTTCTTTTCGAGGGAGAGGACATGTGTAACAGCTCAAACGTATGTCAGAGGAGTGTGTGCCTATGTGTGTGCATACATACAAATGAGCAAGGTATTCGATTCATATTGAGGAAGCTAAGGATTGATGTCCTTAGAATCGTTCTAATTAAAAGGAAATCTATTATATTCGTTGATCCGAAAATAATTAATTTAGCTACGGCTGCAGCATATCGATTATGAGCTGCTTCTGCCTCTAAAGTACTTAATTAATTGACATACTTAAGAGTTTAGGTGAGTAATAATTCAGTTTAGCAATATTTCCAAATGGGTTTTTCCTATTACATCAAGAGTCCTCTTTATGTTTTTCATTTATCAAAAACCAAGCCTAACACCGCATTAATTGGATGAAGAAAAGCCGAACCCGAAATAACAGAACCCAAACCAATTTTATAACAGTGGAAAACTGGAAACCTTGGGGAACCATTGATTCGAACCATCCGAAATTTCTATCGGGTTTGCAGTCGTAATTTGCATTCTAACAAAACATTCAATATCTTCAAATTGGGGCTTACAGCTGCTGAAATGCTTAAAAACATATAAAATGTTAGCCTTGTGCGCTTGTCTATCAAGCGTTGTATTCAACATGGAAGGCTTGCGCTGATCAAAAGGCTTGGCTAACATACTTACTAATTGGTTATTTATAATTGAATCAATTTGCGGGCATTGTCTTTAAATTGAAGAAAGATATTTAAAAATTGGGCAGCTTTATCTAGGAGCGATAACATGTGCCTCTTATGGAGATGCGCAATATCTGCACTGCTAAAAAGCACAAACAGCTGCAGCATTTTTATGTTATACATATATTAATACATTTTTATGTATATATTTTTGTTATTTTGTGTTTCTTTGATTTTATTGAAGGGGCACTTATAAAAGAAACAACTTCGGAAATAAAAAGGCGACTCAACCTAAACAAATTTCACGTCGTGTCCTTCCATAGAACTGAGCATCCAGTCGACGTTCATCCGCCTTCAAATTGGCCATGCCCAGCCGCAGTTATTACTCATTTACAGACATTTACTTAAAGCAGGGTCTGGGTTGATAGGAAAGAGAGTTGGGGGCTGGGCGGGGAGGGGCACCTTCTGTTATTTGCATTGGACAACGAAATGAACAGCGCCGAAAAAGTTTCAAATCTTTTGAATGAATTTAATATTCACAAAGTATGAAAAATACTCGCAAGCAAACTTTGGACAGAGCAGCGAGAGTTGGGTTGGGGTGGGACACCAACCTCCAAAGTTCAAACTCCTTACTCCATTCCCATAATTACCATCAACATCATCATCCACGTCATCATCAACATCATCCTTACACTGGGTATCATCAGCATCGTCAGTATCATGTGCTCGTGTATGATTTGTCGCTTTTGTTTTTGAATATGTTTCACGTAAGACTTTATCCCCTTCCGTTCCAACCAGCCTGTCCGCCACTTGCTGGCAAAATGTTTAGCATGGCTGGCCATGAATGCCATCTGTCAGGTGGCAGATGGCAGGTGGCGAGTGGCAGGTGGCGGGTGGCAGGTGGCGGGTGGCAGGTAAAAGTGACAAGTATATCGACATCCGGACAGTTGCAATTTGTGCTACGTTCTACCGAAATGCTTGGCTGTCGTTTCTTATATAAGGTTTTAATTGCCTCTGCAGTACAAAAAATAAACCAAAAGAGAAGAATTGAATTGTTTGCTATAAGTCATCATAAGGACCTCAAGCCAGAGCGAAAAAGTTTAGACGAATTCTGAATGCAGCCGAGTGTGGAGCAGATTACGAGAAAATTAACGACTTTTTAATTGTTTGTTAGGGTTTGTTTTGCGTTTTATTTTGTTCTTATTTTTTTGCCTGATGCTAATTGGATTGCCAATTACTAACTTGCATTCGTCTCATGTCGAGTTTCAGCATAAATTGTTAATTCAGAAATATAACGCAAAATACTTTACTTTTAATTTAATTTAAAAGTCCTAAGCCATCTTAAGTCAGTTGGAGCTTGTTCCTAACTAAATGACTTAATTTCTTTAGCAGCCGCTACGCAGACAATCTGCTGCGGCATTCGAAAGCGGGTCAGGGTCCAGGGTCCTGGCTGACCCCAATACAGAGGGCCTCCTTCAAAAGTCACACAACCGCGAACTACCCACAAGGCGATTTTTTTCATATTCTCTTTTTGTTATTAAATATCTTATCAGTGTAATCACCCTTTCATTGTATATACCCTATAAGCTACATAGCCTAGAAACTACAATCCATACTTTCGCTTGGTAGAGATCAGAATGTTCTGATCAATTCCGGCGTACATATAAAGTTAAGACATAATATTTTTAGGATTATCCTATTGTTCCCAATCCAATGCGATGCAAAACTCGAGCTTGAGTCAGTTTTGAAAGTAAGACATACAACTCAGAGTTAAATATTACTACGAGCGGGTATTTCCTGGCAAGTTTTGGGCTTCAAATTTTAGATTTAACTATTTCACCCATATGCCGCTTGTCGACAATTAAAATCTTTACGTACTAGTGGTTAAGTTATATTTTACATACATACTTGATAAAAGTTTAAGTTTTTTATAAGCTAAAGCCCATGTTTGTCATGTGTTCGTTAAGTCTTTGACCCGCTGTTTAACCCAAAACAGGCGGGTATTGCGAAATGTGTGAAACACGTATCAGATAAATTCCCACAAAGATTTCCGGGTTGTAACCAATTGAGACTCTTACAAGCGTTTTTTGCGATTGCTTCACACTTGCGGGTGGAATATCCCGAAAACCCTTAAGGCTTGGACTGTCAGCAAGGAGCAACGATTTTGTGAATATAAATATATAAGTGTAATTTGCAAGTTCATTATTTTACATAGGCTTATTACTTAACAAAACCTCAAAACCTCAAAACGCAAAACTTTTGCCCGTTTTCTCATTGCAATTCTAACGTTCTACGTAAGATGCTTTGGCACTTCGTGTTATTTTCTTATGTAATTGTCACTGAATTCGCTTTGCAAAATTTACATAACACTTCATCTGTTGTTGTCTACTGGATTTGTTGCCTCGCAAAAAGAAAATTCACAGAAGCCTACTGCACCTTGTAAACAAAAAAAAGCAACCGACTGCTGTTAAATAAGAATTTTCTATGCAAGCATTAAAATGGTTTTTATTTAATTAAAAAGGCATTTCTATCAATAAATATGCAGCTTATATCTATCCCTTTGTGTAATAGTATACCCTAAATTTCGCTGCAATATAGATGAACAAAAGGGATTATTTAATTTTTAAACTTTTCACAACGGTCATAAATGGAAATAGAATATAACAGAATAGCTTGATGAAGAATTCTCATCCTGAGTAGTAACAAAAAATAACAAAATTTAAACTCTGTTTAATTCCAATTGTAAATGTGCTAACATGAACATTCTCTTTGCAAATATACATATGTTAACTTCTTAACAGACGGCTTACATTATGTTCCAGGCTTATGAGGGTAAGCCAATATGCTAATGAAATAGTTATCACCTGAAATTGTAAAACAACGAATATGAATTCCACTTGGTTCCACTCAAAATTGTCCCAAAGTGTGCTGCAAATACATAAGTTAATCAGTTAACAGACGGTTAACAATATGTTCTATCCAGTATCCACTTAACCTTAAGACTTTAACAGACGAATAACATTATGTTCAAAGGTAATTTAAAGACCCACTTCGTTTGTTCATCTCAAATAGCAGCAAAAAGCGTAGGTCTAAGCTAAATCTAAAGAGCTATTTGCAAAATGGTTTGCCAGGACCGTTGACAGTTCAATTGACCAGGATGCGCAGTCCGGGCAGTCCGAACAGTGAAAATCACTTTGAAGCCAACTCACAGGGAATTCGCACGCACAGGATCAAATAGTGCAGTGTTTGGCAAGTGTTTGAGCGACGAGCTTTGAGCGTTGAGCGTTGAGTAATGGCTTTAATGATGGCCCAAGCACATCATCGACTGTTTAACGGGACTTTAGCCTTTGAACCGTCACACACACATACGCAGACACACACACACACACAAAAACACAGTAAACGAGCAGCGGGGGCATTAAAAGAGCATTAAAGCATATCTGGATGCGAAACGCATCCGCTCGATCTTATTGCGAAACATATATGTTCATGCATATATATACATTTATGTATACATATATGTATATAAATGTGTGGGTGTGTGTGTGTATGTGTGTGTGCTGGTAAATGCGAAAATGTGAAATGGCAAATTCAATGAAATATTTATTAACCTTTAATCAGCGAACACAGGCAGACAGCAGACAGCAGACAGTTGGCCAATAGACAGAGCAGAGCGTCGCTCTAAGCATATTTTATTACACATTTCATTGGACAACGCTGCGTATGTGTGATGCGATACGTTGTGATGTGATATATTTGCTTGATTTATTTCTGCTGCTGCAATCATCAGAATTATTTGGTACCAGGTCAGTGTCTGAATGTTAATTGCCATGCTAGACTAGGCCAGCTTAAGTGGAATGAGATTATGGTCAGACGTTGCTAGGGTATATTTGGGCTATAATGTGACTTCAGGCAGGAAGCATACAAATTGTGAGAGAAATTGCATTTTATGACTTTGCATATTTGAGCGACCCTTAATTCGATTTGTTCAGCCAGCATGAAAATCTGATTAAATACACAATTTGATCAATTTTGATTGTTTTTGTGACCAAACCAAATAAATTGTAATTAAGTCATGCGCAGCATAAAAATAACTAAAACGATTGCTTACCCAATTTAATATAAAGCGTTTCCATATATCGTTTTATGAAATTTGACCTCTCAGCGCTTTCCTTCACTTCATTGTATGCTGGCCATTTTGGGCCTTTAGTCAAGTATTGGACCAAGTTCTTGAACCGCACTGCCATTTGGCCAAGTTTCAGCTTGAGTCAGTGTTGGCTTGACATTGTGTGTGAATGTCTCATGTTTCAGCTGCGGAGCGATGTCCAGCACAATAGTTGTCAGTTGCACAATGCTAGAGCAATGGCCTGGGCGTCCACGCTGGCCAGACAATAAAGCCTCCAATCTAGTCTGCCATACATGCTATAGGGATTTAAATAAAGTACTTGAATATGCCGACCGTTTGCAGGGGAGCTCTAGGGAATAGGTCTGCATGAACTCTAGCCCAAATCATTAAATGTCATCTCAGTTTCAGCATTGGATACAGTATGTAGATCGGGCAGTAAAGAAAAATATCAAATACATACTTGAATGGGATGGAATTTGAGAAAATTTATTATAATTTTTATTATTAGAATATACAACAACTGGCCAACTAACGTATTGACAAGGCCAAGGCCAAACAAAGGATCAGAATGAATTAATGGGGAATAGGATCTGTTTCTCCTAGACTGGCTCGCATTACTTCAATTCAGTTTAAGGCCTTGATTTCAGACAACTCAGTTGCCTTAGTTTTCTACTCATAAGTGTAAGGTTTTCAGCATGACATCAGATACCTTAAATAAATTAAAGTTACATTTGGTATAGAAGGAATTTGCTCCTAACACAATAGAAAGATTATCTTATGTTTACGTTCCGATGATTCTATCAGCTTATCCTTAAATAAGCTTAGCCCAATTATCAGCATAATTTGCCAGATTTTGGAGCCGCACTAAAAAACAGATTTCAAAAAGTATTGGGAATTTGCTAAAGCATTCAAGGAATTAATCGTAACGGTTGCCTATTGACTACAACGACTGTCTCTCTGAGTGTCTCTCTCTCTCTCTCTCTCTCTCTCTCTCTTTCTCGCTCTCTCTGTCTGGATTCAGTGTTTTCTTTTGCGAGCAAAGAGGATTCGGCAGAGGATGGGTGGGGGGTGTCTCTGTTAGTTCATCTTATGCTGCTCTTTGAATTTTTCGTGTTGTCCCAAGTAGCTTTCATTTGGGGGAGTTGAACTTGGCCAAGTCAAAACGCGTGGCGTGCCAAAGCTTCAGCTACAGCTCGATGCTGGTGTTGTTGTTGTTGTTGTTGTGGTTGTTGTTATTGTTGTTGTCAGCCTAATGTGCTTGTATTTACTTAAACGTACAAAACGGCACAATTCTTTGGCGTTGGGGGCCAAAGGCATTGTCCTGGCCTGGTCCTGGATCTGGTCCCGGCTCTGTGCACCACATTAGCGCCCACTTTACTTTTGCTCAACCACTGATGAGCAGCAAATTGAATTTTATTGACTTGATTTGCGCCCCGTTGGCCGCATTTCATTTTGTTTGTTGTCGCTTTATTTATTTGCCTGACATTTCTGACCATTTGGCTGGCCTTAGACATCCAAGCATCCAAGCATCCAAGCCAGCTCCTGTATACACAATAAATTGATTTCTGATTATCATTGCATAATAAAATGACTAGATCCGCTCGAGCGTCCGCTGCCTAACAGACACACTGAAGGCCAGGCAACCCCAACAGAAGTTTTAATGAAGCGTATTAAAATTTAATTAAATAACAATTTGCACAAATGTAAATAAACACGACGCTGCTTATGCAAAGCGTGAAAGAGCATGACTACTAGATGGCTCCAGGAGGACGCTAGAGGCTGGAGCCTGAATGCTGGATGCTGGATGCTGGATACTGGCGATTGAAGACGGAGGCGTATCCCGGCTGCCATGCCAACGCTTAGTGCGGCGAACTTTGGTCATTAAATTAAGTGCACAAGACGAGCACGGCGACGACGAGAACGCCGACCACGACGTGACGAACAAAAGACGAAGATGACGCCGCTTCGACGGCGACTCAAACGATTGTTGTGGTCCCTGTGGCTACGGGCAGCCCACATAGACCACGCGCGGGTCTCTATCAAATTTAAATCACACGAACGCTGACATAAAGCCGCGTTTTATATATCCACGCCCCAGCCTGGCATTAGATAAACATAATATTTTTAAGCATTTTAATAAGTTTTTATGCTCTGCAACAATTTAAATAATAGGCAGAAGCAGACATTTTCAAGCCTATAAAAAATATACATTGAATATAGAATTATTTTAAACTGGAAAAAATTTAAAATTTAAAATTCTTAAACATTTTCTTCGGCTTAATTTACGTCTATTTTACTATGAAATACTTTGCATTTGCAAAAAAAAACGGTTGGCGGTTTTTCGAAATGTGTGAAAAACATCGTAAATACATTTGTGCCAAGAAACGAACTTGCATAAACCATCGGGTGATAAGCCAAGAAGTGTTATCTCAAAGTTTTTTGAGAGTTTTCATTCTTCAAATTCACAGAAATACAAGGCAAATTTAAAGCCCATCTGATGAAACTTTGCCACACACTGGTGATTCTTCGATAAGCGTGATCAAATCTACAGAGACTTCTGAGAGATTTTCATTAACCATCCAGTTTTCTAAATTCCCCTTTAACTAGCAAATACATCACATAAGGTAATAATCAATCAGTAAACCAGCCAATCAGTCCGTCAATCAGCGAGTTAGTCGTAACAAACAATTTAATGTTATATATATATATTAATACTAGTATTTCCTGTGCTCAATATTGTAATAATCTTTTGTTTTTTTATCTTTTTCTTTATTAATCTCTCAACTTCTTCAAACACATCCATCTCTCTTCGCTCTGCTCCGAAAAGTGACTCTTCCGCTCTTTTTCAACACAGTTTCTCAACACTGTCTCTCTTCGTTCTGCTCCGAAAAATGACTCTTCCGCTCTTTCTCAACACAGTTTCTCAACACTGTCTCTCTTCGCTCTGCTCCGAAAAGTGACTCTTCCGCTCTTTCTCAACACTGTCAAGCTAGTGATGAGAGAAATAGCATGTAACCTTCTTAGCTGACCAGCAGCTGGCTGAAACCTTACACAGTACTGGATGTACCAGCTTGTTACAATATGCTAATGCCTGAAATCTACAAAGGACATCAATTTACTTGACAAAACGAAATCATAGCGAGAGATAAATTATACTTATTATTCTATACCCCGATATATTATCGAGTTTTTTATAATGAGTTAGAAAATAACAAATATAAAAATTGATAATTGCCGCTGGCGATCTCTCGCTTGCTAGTTCGATGCCTAGACACCTGATCTAGGCTTATGAAGTCACTTTTACGAAACACTGGCTGTGACCTTCTTAATGGGTTTCATGCCAACTTTTATTCATGCTTGGGTCGAACTTTCCAAAGCCCAGATTTAATGCCTAAACTTCAGCTTCATAGCCCGAAAGAGCCGTTCCTTCAAGCTCTTTTATTTATCGAGTTAAATGCTCTGCCACTAAATTCCGCAAACTATTAAACCTCGCAATTAAATTATTTATTCTCATATTGACTTCTACTCTCAGCATATTTTATATCGATCAATTCTTAGAGCTGTAATAACTGATAACTGGCCTAGCCTGGCCTGGCAGTTAATGTGATTTTTAATATTCCACACAATTATATTCTACGCACAGACACACATTCATCAGAATACACGCGATTTGAGTTTATTATTTTCATTTTTGGGGGTGGTCTGTGTCTAAAGGGTCGTGTCTTCGGTCTGTGCTGAATTTTACGAGCGCATCGCTCATAAGCCGCGTGGGCGGTGGCGCGGCAATTTCTCGCGTGTGGCAGGTAAAGTCTTAATTGAATTTGCTTTCCGAGCGTTGGCTGGGAAACACGAGTCGCTGAGCAGAGCTCAGAGCAACCCAGCTCCCAGCTCCCAGCATTCATATATATGAATATGCATACACATATATATTACACATACGTCACGTATCTCTAAATGAAATTGTGTACATTTTTATTAAATTTTTGAGGGAATATTTACAAAAGGGCGGCCACTTTAAGGGGCGGCAAGAAATTAGAGAACTTAAAAGCCAGAGCTTAATTTTCATTTATTGATAGCTTGCAATATATGACATTCTGGCGTACCTGGCGTACCTGGCGTACCTTGCGTGGTGGTACTTAAGTCCGCCCACTTTGAGCAGCAAACTGTCCACTCAGCTATAAACAAGATTTGTTATGAATGGGAAAGCTCAACTCAACGTAAATGTCAGAAAAAGGTATCGTGTCCAGGAGAGCACCTAAGCGGCTTGAGTCTGCCTCCTATATTGCCAACGAATTGGTCATCGTTTGGCTCCCTTATCTAGTTCAGCATCTAGTTGTGCCGCATCTTTCGGGACAGTGTATTTGCATTTTAGAATGGTCTCAGCGATTTTCAGTTTATGACTCAAGGCAATAAAAACGCTGCCATTCATTTTCATCCTTATTTGACAAGAGCACATTGCGTGCTTTCCGGCAATTCATCACATCTCCGTCGGCCCTAAGCTGCGTGCTCAACTTTCGCCAGGGTTTTGCCAGTTGTCTCAAAATTAACTCTAATAAACTATATATATGAAATTTCTTCACAGCCTACCCGTCATTCAGTCTGTGATTTGATTAATAGTTTTGGCCATGTTTTAGCATGTCAAAATGTAAAAGTTATGCTGGGTTTTTGCCGAACAAGTTGCGGTTGAACTACAAGAGAAATATTAGGTATTAGGATGCATATTATGTGTGTACAATATACACATATACCCTGTAGCTAGCAAATGACGGCATCTCCGACCACATTAAGCTTAAATATTCTCTCTCTGTCTGTCTGCCAGCTGGCCTGTTCGTCTGTAAGAATGTTTACATCTCAAAGCCAATAAGACCCAAAGACCTTAAATTTTGTAAGTGCATTTATTTATAGATTATCGATAGCTTTTGGAATATCAATATACATTAGACTTCTAGTTTATTCTAACTGAAAAGCCCAAATGACTTAACAGGTCATGAAAATCCATCACTTATTAATGATACTATACAATATTTAGTGTCAGAATGCAGTTAAAAACAATAACATTATGTATTTATTTATTGTCATATATATTTAACTATTTCGTTCTTGTTGGTCCCTACAAAATAGGTCATCAAATGGAGCAAAAAGTTTTATAATTCAGAAGTCGTATCAAATTAAAATGTTCAGTTTCATAACTTAATTTAATTACGATTTCATTTGCTGTTGTTTCATTGTTGTTGCTGTTGTTGTTGTGTTGTTGGCCAACTTGCTGTGCACACACACTTGCCTTGTTTGTTTTTCTTTTGGCTCTTTCAGCCAATTTAATGCCAAGTTAATTTTTCAATTTACACGCAAAGTGTCAGAGCAGCTTTTCGAGGAGTAGGAGGGGCCGGCCACTAGGGGCAAGCCGGGGGCAACAGCAACACGCATACAAGAATCATATGAAATTGCAAAGTGGAGTTGGAAGGAAAAACTTTGCCCGATTGTAGCAAAAATAAAATAAATAATAATAATAAATACAAAATTATTATAAAGTGAAAAAAAAAAACAAAATATTAAAAAGCAGCAACAACAACAAGGGGGCAATTTAGCTAATTAAGCTCTAGCTGCTGCATAATTTGTTAACAAAAAACCAGAGCAACAGAAAGTTGAAGATTTTGCGGCAAATAGGAACACGACCGACAAAAACGAAAAATATATGAAATAAAAATGCAAATTTATTTTAATTTGTCCCAACCGCCGCCGACGCCGCCGCCGACGAAGCTGCCGCGGTGCACGTTGAAAGTAAGTGGGGGGCCGTCTGCGCGCCCGCTGTTTGCATTTATTTGAAATGCATTTTGTGTTGTGCCAACAAGTTGACTAAAACTTTGTTGCCACTTGCCACCTGCCACTTGCCACCTGCCACTTGCCACTTGCCACCTGCCATGCTGCGCCGTAACGCGTCGTTGCCCAAACGCACGCAAAACTTTGGCTCGTCTACGTCTTGGACTTTGTCTGCGACTCCGACTGTGACTCTTGTTCTTGCAACTAGTAGGGCTAGTTTACGTCCTTAGCGGCACTGCGCCTGGCGCTGGCAGGACCTCCTATCCACTTGAATCAGCACAAAATTGCGCTCACTTAAATAAATTTATGGAAATATGCAAGCACGCGCCGAGCTCGAGTTAAGTGCAACCAATTGTCGGTACAAGATTTAGGTCTGTGGCTGGACTCGGTCTGCAGTTCGGTGGTGGGTTCGAGCCACATTGAATTCAGCTTTCAGCAAGATGTATTTTAGTAGGACAGCAAGAAAAAAGAAGCAGGGAGTTAGAGTTCCAGTAGGAGAGAATGAGCATGATAATGAGAAAAGAGGTTCGTTGAGAGAGACAGACGGTGAGGGAGCGAGAGCGAGTTATTAGAGTGTGGCTATAAGAAGAGATAAGGTTTTCGGATTTTCGATACATCATACTTATATCGAGCATGCAAAGCAGGTTTGAACCGAACCGGTTTGAGTTCGAGTTTTCTTGCTTACATTAACGAAGAACTTCTGAGACTTGAAATTCGGAACGTAGGTCCTTTAAGAGTTCGCGCAGTACGAGTTTGTTCCCGATAATCGATAACTTGCCCCGTTTTCAAGCCATCGATTAAAATTGAAATCGTGGCTATTCTATAGTATTATTCTATAGTTCAATAAGATTTACTGTTGGAAATCATTAAGATAGGTTAAGATGCACTGAATTCACTACATAGTTGGGGCAGGTAGCGCAAATTGTAAGAATTTCTGTATACATGTACACACACACAATCTCGCACGTCTTTATTAAATTCTACCAACTCCTTAAAAATAAATTAGCTTCTGCTCTGCACACTTTTTGCCGGTGTATATTTTTATTGCATTTCTTCGTTTACTTTTGCAGACCATTACTTATCCCCCCTATCGTTGACATAAAACCCAACTATTAGTTAGCATCTAGTTGGAACGTCAAAACGTTTTACAATGCAAATTCTCCTGTCAACAGTCGGAGGCTGAAACGCAAACAGTTTCACTTATAAACCTGCACTTTACTGGATGTTGCTTGCATATTATTTTAATTAGCAACTGTCGCTCAAAGAAAATACCAAAAGCAACAACAACTTATGACGACAGCAGCAACAACAACAAAAAAAGAACTGCTAAAAAGTGTCGTCTGCTTGTCTAGCCTTTGGGGCGGGGTTTGGGGAAGGGGCTTGGGCAGCCCTCTCGTTAGTTGAGAGCAACAGCAGCTGCTGCTGCTGTTGTTGGCATGCATTAAAACTTGTGCCGGACAAGTATCTCACACCAGCCCTGCCTGACACACATACAAACACACAAACGCACACAGACACCTAAACGCACACACACGCACACGCAAGCACTCAGGGCATGACTCGCGAAATGAGCGCTTAACGGGAAGCAACGTTTTTACTTCTAATATCCTACTCCGAAACGGAAAATGGGGTATACTGGTTTCTGTTGACACTAGAAGCACCAAAATCTAAAATATATATATACTTGTGTATATTCGCTTCCGAATTGAGTTGGTTGGCTTATTGACGATCTTTTAAAGATCAAGCAAAACGAGCATTTTTGCCAGTCAAACAGCTTGCCAGTCAACAGTGTTTAATTTAGATATCGTCAAGTTTGATTAGTCAGATTGCTGATGACTTGTTGAAAGATCTAATCAACATAATTAGCGTCCCTCTCACATGCGAATCCATCATCAACAAAGCTGCCGAGCACCTAGTTTGATTTATTATAACATTCCAACGTCAATTTATTATTTTGTACCCTGTACTCAATTCGAAAAGGGCATAAAGATAAGTTATAAAGAATAACAGCATCTACGACCCAATAAACTACAAATATTCTTTACCAGGATAAGTGCAGTAAGCCCTTCGATCAAAAGCTTGAGATTTGAGATTCTTTACGCATACGTGGTTTTCTCATATAGTATACATACTTTAAGAATAACTTTGAGATACGTCCACATTAGAATTTAAAAAAAAATTGTTTTATAAGGTTGGGATTTGTCTTACACTTTCAAACATATCTTACTGTTTACAGGGTATCTTCTAGTCTACGGCCTACCCCACACTTTTACGTTCTTGCCTTTACATATCGCCTCATTTGGCTTGGTGTTTTTCCATGTCGCTTAAACAGCACTACGCACACTTCCGCGTTGCACACCCTCGCTTATCCCCCTGCCCCCTCGCCGCTCCCTTGATAGAAAGACATGCCGAGGCATTGCGTGTTGTGGGAGCAGCGTGAATCCGGTCCTTAATTTAATTTACGAAAAACAACTCGCTTCCAAATACGAAATTGGTGTTTGAGATTAAGCGCTTAATACATACTTTCGACAGTAAATTAAAGAAGCGATTTTGATTACATGTAATTATTTTAAAGTGTTTGACTAGAAGCTACCCTGTTCACTGGGAAAAGTCATCAAGTATACATGCCTTAACTGCGCATAAAAGTAGCTTGTCGAAATTGTGCATAAATTCTAAAGTTTTTTTATCCAAATATATCATTTATATCACAGCTCAATATCATTTAACATTATTATGAGAATTATAGTTAGGAACTTTCCGCTGGTTCGAAAGTTTTTTATTGCAAGGTATCTGGACATCGCACCTAATATTGATTTTTTACGAATGTTTATTGTTTTGGATTGAAAATAGCATAGATTTTTATTACAACACAGATGTTTCGCCAAGCCTGAACGGCTTTATTGTGGACAAACGTCAAAAGCGGTGATTCATTTGCCCTCCACGTCGATGCCCCCCTCTGAACTCAAAGTGGTGATCAGGAAAGATGGTCATGAGATCCATTAGCCTTGAAAGTCGGGCGACAATCAGATCCTCGACAAGTAAGGCAGGAGTCTGAGCGGCCAATATAACTCATATGGATCCTCGCTAACTACCACTGGGCAGGAAAGTGCTGCGTCCTTAATTAGGCGTTGACATCTTTGGTGACATCTGAGGCGAAGTCTCTAATGCTCGGGTAGTGAAAACCGTTCCTCCAGATTCCGATTTTTGTTGCTCGCCGATTCGAGTTGCCTGAGTCATGGATGTAGTCCACGTTACTAGCATCAGTGGAGACTTTCGCTGTCGAATATTGGTAAACACGATTATCAATGCTCAATTTCGGGAAGTGAACTAAGTAACTCTGAACGGGGACAGCCCAGCCGACACTAGCTGAGCGATTTAGAGTCCAGTGTACAGGGTACGCCTCGAAGCCAAGGATTCTGGGGAAAGTTATACCGCTGCTTCTATATTCTGACAGCAGAATTATGCTGTTGGCGTATTTTTGTACTAAGTCCACCAGCTCTAGTACTCTACCTCCGACTTTTGGTGCTCTTACGTTTGCCAACAACACACTACAAAAGCAAGACAGTTCCATGCAAAGTTGCTGGACGAAAGCCTTAAGCCTGCAGCACTAGTTTGCATAGAAGCAGACAAGGCGGCTTTATCGTCTAGCTGTTCATAATGATCAAGGTGTGTAGGTATTGACTCCTTCCTTAAAGCTTAATACATTTCATGGCAAATATATAATACACTCACGGGTATAAATAATATGAATGGTAAATCGAAAGAACTCTTACGAACCAAGGTTTGAGACCAACCGAACCTTAGGGCGAAGCATTAATTTAAAGCGGGTTGGAAAACCTGATTATAATATCTGAGCAAATTTCCAGCCTTTCCGCCATCTAATTTGCCCAAAAACTAGGACATCTGGTTGATCTCGAAGCCAAAAAAGGTCGCTTGCAACGAAATTTTATAAGTACAAAACTGAAAAAAAGCCAACAGAATTGAAAAGGGGGTCTCGTTTTTATAATACTTATCATTGACCCAAGACGGGTTTAGGTTGGCCGTGCCACATTAATTGGTAAACTTTGCCCAAGATCTAAACAACTCTTAAGGCTAGGCAATTATTGGTGAAATGCCCAGCGTGGACAGTTTGGGGCTTGGGCTGTGGCATTGCAGATTGTGGGGAATCATTTTGTATGGCTGCCATATTTAGTTAACAGTTTGTGGGCCAGGGCCCGGCCACGAGGCAAATTGGCCACATACCAGTGTTAACCAAGTATGATTAGATTTTGCTTTTAAGCGATTTAGATGCAGATGTTGGGCTTGCGGGCCAGGCAACGGTGCTCTGTCATGGAGAATCCAATCAGGTGGCTGTTGACAAATGGCTTATGGCACGTGCCTATGCCGCTGCTGTCACGCCTCCCCGCCCAACAGCCCCTTACCGTAACAATAGGTGAGTGAAAACTGGAGTTTGCAAAACCATTTGCCACTTAAGCAAAAGTTTCAAATACAATTTAAACTAGAACAACAAGAGACAGCGCGCACGAAACTTTCCGCGGGCCAAATGCAAAAAGTAAGCTGTGCCCATGGAATGGGTGGCGGGAACGGAAGGAGGTGCCTTCAAGCTAGCGCTGGAGTTGGAGAGGCTGCCGCGGAAAACAAATGAAAAATGTGCAACAAAAACAAAGAAAAGTCGAGCAAAAAAACATGCTTGAAAATATGAGTTTCTGTGTATGCGAAGAGTATAAATTAAGTTGATAAAGTTCACTTGACCCAAGTAATATCCCAAGACTGGCCCGAGACCCCCTGCAAGCCCTAGAGTCCGCAACGTCTTCAGTTTTATATTTTAGCAGCACCAACAATAAACAATACAATGTACAATGTAATTTTTCGCAAGGCCAGAACAAAGCCAAATGAGTAAAATAAATAAGAAAACTGTCAGGTGCCAAGGCAGCGGTCAAGGTGGCACGCCCACAGCGCCCCACTGCCTCAGCTGAGCTGAATTAAAAGTTTTTAACACATATTTACGAGCAAGTGACAACAACAAAACAAAAAAAAAAGGAAAACGAAACAAAAAACAACCAGCTAAATGCCACTAAAACTCT
The DNA here is from genome assembly GCA_037075305.1 of Drosophila kanekoi. Taxonomy (NCBI): domain Eukaryota; kingdom Metazoa; phylum Arthropoda; class Insecta; order Diptera; family Drosophilidae; genus Drosophila; species Drosophila kanekoi. The sequence continues at coordinate 6,067,626 of JBAMCE010000290.1, read as the reverse complement.
GAAAAACAAAAAACGTCGCGACGTCTAGTCAAATTGCAAATGATTTGGCTGAAACCCAATCAGCGGGTGGCCAGTCGAGCAGCGCACGGATGGGGGCTAGCTGGGTGTGTGGGTTGTCAGTGTTAGTCTGACTCTGATGGGGGCCATTGACACATGCCACGTGCCATGACACCACTTGCCACCAACACGGCTAAAAGGATCATGCTCTTTTTACGCTTTTGGGAATCTGCGCCGTACTGAAAAAGTTCCCAAACGCTTAGTTTTTATAAATAGAAATATCAGAACGAGTTAAGTCGACAGCTTTCAATTGGTTAATCCGCAGGGGTAAGCACACAAGAGTAGGCTTTAGTTTTGCTAGCTTTGTAGCCTCGCAGTAATGCTTACAGTTCTCAAGTGGTTATAGTTTCGAGCTGAGTAAAAGGCCTTGCGAGTCTAGAATTGATAGTGAAGTCAGCTGATGATAGAACAGGGAGGCTTTATGCATAGTTCTAGAGATAACCTGCTCAATCTTGGTTATTATCACTAACATTGACCTCGAGCCGGTCGGCTAAAGACATGACAAATAGAAAACATTGAAAACATCAGCAGAGATTAACTATTTAGAATGTCAAGATAACATTTATTTAATAAGAAAACGTATTTTTCAACACACTTCCCAGAGTAAAAATGAGCATACGGGGCGCCGGACAGCAAGTTGTTATATAGATACAAATCTGGTGGAAATCTATATCATAACCAATTTTATGTAACAGTCACGGCCTTTAATTCAAGTGTAACTTACAAGATGGCTTTGGATACCCTACCAAAGGGTATTATTCCTTTGTCAAAATATGTGCAACGCAGAAAAGGTGAAGTGTGCGATTGCGAAGGTATATATATGTATCAGGAGCCGAGTCGTTTTAGCCATGTTAGTCTGTTTCATGTAGGCTACTCACTCAAAAATTGTATTTTACTAGGATATCCTTACCAAATTTACCATTAACAAGATCAATCATGCAAAAATCGTTTCAACATCGCGTGCTCAATAGAAAGAGTATGTCGAAAAACGGAATATTGGAAACATTTATGATTTTCCAGTTATGTTAACCATAACAGCATATCTGCAAATCCGTTTTCAAATCGGGCTTCTATATCATTTTACCTAAAGGAAGGTATTCTTTGTCGTATCAGTATTAAGTTATAATTATTATTGAATATATATTTGTTGTTATTATGATTATTATTATTTTGATTGTTATTAGTAATTTTGTTCTTATTATTATTAGCATAGGAGTAGAGCACATTAACTATCATTCTCCGGCAAGAACAAACCTATATTCATTGACTGGCGTGGTATGCGAACCAAGGACATCGTTGCACAGTATTTTCCGTATGATTCGGCAATATATGGTTGAAATTACTTTGTGGAACACGTTTTCGGAACGCACCCACAAAATATTTGCGGATGTCCGGTGCTTGGCAACACGGGTAGTTTTACATTCGACGAGTAGTCGGCTTTTGTTAGTGAAAGTCATCCTGTGCGCGGTGGCGTATGCGTAATGCGTTTAGAGTTAATTAAATTTGGTCGTGTTTTGCGTGTGTGTGGTATTGGTGGAAAGGGATGCGAGGGGGAATGGGAATGGGAATGGGGGCTAGGCAAGTGTCCAAGCGGAAAGCCAATTCATCATGGCACGCAGCTAAAGTCGTAATCTACTTTAACAACTAATTGCCATTACTAAAATTATCATGATTATGATGATGATGAAGATTATGATTATTAAGTATGGACATCCTTTTCGGCTGGCAAAAACTTTTGGCTAATGGCCCGCCTCAGTGTAAACTTATTCCTGTTGCCATTTCGCTGAGGCCTAGATTTCGGCTTTGGCTTTCGCGTTCGCATTGGCAAACCAAAGCACTTTCCCTACAATATTTTACAACTAATTAGGGATAATTACCAGCCATTACACAAAAGGCTTCCCAGAACGGTGGCAAGTTGAAAGTTGAAGACAACTGCCTGACTGACTGACTGGCTGACACATTTTTGGGGCGTGGCTGTGTCTTTCGTTCAGCCCCTGTAATTTGGGCCACCTTAGTTATTATTACTGAGCCGTTGGCACACAAGGCGTCAAACGTCCCCCAAAAAACCTTTGACTAACTCCATTGAGAGGCGTTAAGAAATTGAGTACATCTCATTTGTCTGTTGATACAGGAGCAAATGTCAAAGTGTCAGCCATCACATCCTGTTCAAAAATAGTTGGTTGGTGGAAGCCAAGCATCAAGGGTTGTCATTTATTAATGTCTGCATTTCCTGATTATACCCAATAGGTCGAAAAGATGTCATACTTGTGTTTCTATATGAATATCTTAACAGTTGTCGACTTGAATTCCATGAATTTACGATAACAAATTTCATTTAAATTTTGAAATTCAATTTGTAACCATACTTTGTGTCCAAGAGAAACAGAGTATATTGCTTGTAGCAAATATCCATCTTGGAGGTCATTTATCTCTCCCTCTTACTATATGAACAACTTTTATAAATAAAGACAAGCGCATACTGCTAAGCTAGGAAACAGGGAATGTCTCTAACGAACACTCCCAAGCTGGAAGCAATCATCCTGACTTTCTAAATAGCACTAGCTATCTTCCGGTAGGACAGGCATTCAAGCTCCGATAAAGTAACATAGAACAATGGGTATTTCTAATTAGCTACAATTATCACGTTATAACTAAATATATCGTCAGATTGAATAAAGTGTTGCAGCAGTATTTGCTTTTCACAGAATAAAGAGCCAGCAAAGGATTATGGCATGTCGCATGTGCGTCCCGGGAGGTGATCAAATCCGATTTACAGTGACACAAACAGCTTCAATAGCTAAGCAAAATGGCAATAGCAATAATAATAGTGCATGGGCGCACTCGCAGCTCAGAGCTCGGAACTTGACTGTTCTAAAGCGGTGAAATGCACTTTCCTTCAGTTTTTCGCCTGCTCAGACACTAAGACGCAAATATGTAAGTTAGTGTGTGGGCGTTTGAGTGTGTCTGTAAGTGTAGCTGCCATGTTTTTAATCCACTTGAAGGCACTTAAGTAAGCTTTCCTTCGGAGCTGCCCGGTGTGTATGCTTGCGCCTGTTTGCGTGTGTACCAAGTTCTTTCGACTTGCTTTAAATTCTTAGTGCTTATGAGTAAATACTTCCAAAAGTGATTGAATAGAGGATACTCTATAATTAACTGCAGTCATCTGCCTAAGAAAAAATATCTAGAATAACTTCTGAGGGTTTCTAGCTCGGTTGCTTTATAATTTCTGGCGAGCGAAAGCCACAAATCTAGTTTTTATACCCTTGTATAGGGTATTACAGCTTTCCGTAAAATGTGTATCGCATGGAAGAAGACATCTCCGACCACAGTATATAAATTCTTGATCAGTATGACATGTCTGTCTGTCCGTCTACCTGTCTGCTTATATGCGATTGGCAACAATCAGTGAAAATGAAGTTCTTGAACCAGTTTTTTATTATTTTTTTTCTGTGCTTCTTATATTTAAGCTATATTCAAAAGTAAATATATCATAGCGCTTTGGAAAGGATCGCTGGAAGTATGAATTTTGTGTGGAATAAATAGCTTAGCCAAACTCAGCACATCAGCTTAACCCTAAGCCATAATTCTACGAGAGTATTTGACAGTCAGCCCGCCAATTATAGTCCTCCTTTAAATGTTTGACTGTCATTCTTTGGACATTTGATCCTCCTGCTTATACAAAATATTTAAAACTGTTTGTGTTGACTGAAAGATAAATACAAAACAGTTGTTGTCTTTCTGATTCAATTTACGCTAGGGAAATGAGAAAGGCATTTTGGGAAGTGAGGGTGGATATAGTTTCTACTACATTTATTAAATGAAGTTGGTTGACATGTCTTACCGATTTCTGATAATCCACTAGGTTGTTTAAGACAAAGTTAAATTTGCGTTGCATGGATCATAAACATATTTTTCATGCCACACACACACACAAACAAAAATCCAAATCCATGCTTTCCGGCTAGTTCAGTGCAAAAAAATTTAGAAGCAGTCTTGAGGAAACATTTCATAATCTTCTTTCTTTTCCAGACAGAACATATCTATGTCGAAAAAGGGTCAAATCGAATCACAATGTTGTATAGCTGCCATTCGAGCAAAACCAAACTGATTTGAGTTGTACGAAGAACACGAAAAACCTCCGCGATAACCTGTTGATGGGATGCGAGCTTTGGCCAAATAGTGGAAGAAAGTGCTGTGGTATGTAAAAAGTTGATTTATGTTTGAAAATTTGATTAAGTTATCAAAATCTGACCCAAGCGATTCTTTTATTTATTGGAACGCAAGAGTACATAAAATAAAGTAGGGATTGTATCAAAATAATAACAATATAATTCAAAGAAAAATAAGTTTTTTTTTTCGTCTAATAGGAAAAATGCCTTTTGCATCTCAGACTGCCAATAATAATAATAATAATAATAATAATACTAATAATAAAAATCATAATAAAAATGATAATGATAATGATAATGATAATGATACTAATAATAATAATAATAATGATAATGATAATTATAATGATAATGATAATGATAATGATAATAATAATAATAATAATAATGATAATGATAATGATAATGATAATGATAATGATAATGATAATGATAATGATAATGATAATGATAATGATAATGATAATGATAATAATAATGATAATGATAATAATAATAATATTAATAATAATAATAATGATAATAAAGCAATAATAACAATAATAATAATAATAATAATAATAATAATAATAAGAACAATAATATTAATAATAATTATAAGACTTAATCAAAGTCTTTTATATCAATATAATATAACAAGTCTTCTCCTGACCATAATACCATACTCTTATAACTATAATGTAATAAAATGTTGAATATCTTACTTCTATAATAATTAATGGAAAATGAGAAATTATCTAATTAATTATTAGTAACATGTGAATTTTAACAATTACACAATAATCACCAACTTTTGGCATATGCGAAACTTTTTGCTTACCTTATTTGGTTTTATTATTATTAAATTGAGTTAACCCAGAAAGCGTGTGGGCTGCAACCCTTCGCGTTTAAGAGAATATGTTTTGCAGTTGCTGGGAAGAAGTTCAGGAACTTTTGTTAACATTCACACTTGATGGAAATCTTTCACGCCTTCAACTTAGTTCGCTTGCATGCCCAAGGAAAATCTTTTGAATACATTTTACTCGTAAGTGCGTGTGCGAAAACTATAACAACAATAATAACAACAATGAGTTCGCATCTTCTTCATTACAACCCGCCATCCCCCGCAATGCCCTGCAGCAATGTACTACATTGCATAGATTAGGCAGGCAGCCAATTGCTGACTAAGCGAAAAACTTCTAACAGCGACACACGTCTAAGATTACACACTCCTCCGTCACACACACACACACACCCACACACACAAGCAAATACATACCATTTGGCAGCTGGTGTTTCGATCTGAGCATGTAATTCTATTGGGCAGGGGGTGTGCCCGGTTAGGGTATACTGCGGAGATGGAAGCCAAAATGAAAATGGCGGCGCACGTTTGACGCTTCACTTAATTAAGCGCCTTTTTGTCTGCTGTAAGTTGATAATTGAGGTTTTTGCCAGTTTCCAGTAAAAGTTAATGCCCCTAGAACCCAAATGGGAAAAGTGGCACAACAAAGGCGCCCACGGCTAAGTTGCGGTCCTGATCGGGACGAGGTGAAGACGGGCAATACTTGTGCCGTATTAAAAGGTTCCTCAGACCAAATGCAAAAAAAATAGAGAAAACAACAAAGACTAGGAGATACCCTGAGCCCCGAGCCCAGCTACGAGACAGAAATTTGTCTAGTATTGCACAATAAAAGTACAAGTCCTTGATTTTATAGTTTCCGAAATTGACGGGCTCACAGGAACAGATGTCCAAAGGGAGCGACTTAACCGACATTTATAAACTTTTTGGGGTCGGATATGCCTTCTTCAGCTTCTTTTTATTTTCAACCGTTTTTAATTGGTTCAGGGTATGAAAAAATGCCCCAAATTAGTCACAGTCGAAATACTCTAGCATTAAATAAAGTAAGAGGCTCTATTGGGGAGTTCTCGACCAGGGGACACCCTGAACCCAACACTGAATGCAGCTTGCGGTACGCGCTTGCTTGCTTTAGCAGTATTAAAAACAAATTAAACAAGAAAACAGTTTCCTCAATAGGATTGGAAATAGTAAAATATAACACTACTCTTCTCGTGTGTGTACATGTATACAGAAATTCTTGAAACTTGCGTTATCTGCCGCAAACACGTGGCCAGCCAAAACACGTTTTCATTAAAAACTGTTTTGTTTTTTTTATACCCTTGCAGAGGGTATTATAATTTTGTCGTGAAATGTGTAACGCATAGAAGGAGACATCTCCGACCCCATAAAGTATATATATTCTTGATCAGCATCAACAGTCGAGTCGATATAGCCATGTCCGTCTGTCCGGCTGTCTGTTTCTATGCGAACTAGTCTCTCAGTTTTAAAGCTATCTTAATGAAACTTTGCAGAAGTCCCTTTTTCTGTTGCACGCAGCACATAGGTCAAAACCAGCTGGATCTGACTACTATATCATATAGCTGCCATAGGAACGATCGGTCGAAAACTAGGTTTTTGATTAAAAGCCTTTTTTGTTTATCAGGATACCTTCACCAAGCTCGGCATTAACCATTTTCTCGGCATTAAATGGTCGCAAGGGTATTAGATCTTCGGCGTGCCGAAGATAGCCTTTCTTCCTCGTTTTTAACTGATTTTGACGAAATGTTGAACAGTAGATCCTCTTATGCTATAGAATATTCGTATCTTCTCAAAAACACAATTGCATCAGAATTATTAAATAAAATTTATGGGTAGTTCAAATGTGTTTATATATTTGATTTGTAGCTATGGTGTGTCGGCGGGGCGGTGGCGATAGCTATAAAATGAATGATGCTTATAAACCATTCAAGAAGATACATGTCAAGTTTGGTGACTCTTGCTCTAAAAGCCTAAGAAATTTATACAAAAAGCATGATTTCGATATACATTTTTATCGATTTGTCGGAAACGGGATCGATTATCAGAAACAAAATGCGCAGGCACTAGGATACCTTCATTTCAAATTTCAAGTCTCTTACTTTTATAGGTTTTGGATCCTTGCGTACATAAATACGGACGGATGAACAGACGGATGGCCTTGGCTAAATTAACCTGGTTATCGATGCTGATCATGAATATGTACACACTTTATAGGGTCAAAGATGCTTCCTTCTGCCTGTTACATACATTTGCACCAAAACATGATGCTATTTTTACCCATTTATAATAACAAACAACAACTGAAATATGGATTTAAATTTACTGATGAACAAATATAAAGATAGCGAAACAATTTCAAGCTAACGGCGTGAACGAAACAAAGAATTTTAATTAGAGATAAGGTCAAATTCTAAGCTAGACTTCACTCATATACTAGGTCATGGCAATAAATTAACTAAGGGAATCAAATTTGGAAGATGCACGATGAGGAATACCACTGGCCATAGAATATTTTATATGTATTTATCTATTCATATTATTCGTGCATATAGATTCTATAGCTTTTGTCAATGCTGGATGTCATATTGTGAAAATACTTTACACCGCCGTCAACCCATCAAGAACTTACAGATGCTGTTATGCATGTTGTTATTCAACCATATCAAATGGACGAAATTGTGAATTAAATATTAAATTATTTAAAAAAAAAAATTATTTTATTGTGAATTCACTGCTAAATATCATACGCATCCAATTGATACATCAAAAAATCCTGCGAAATTTGTTAAACATTTGTTTTTGTTTCATTCTGAAAATAACCAGTTTATTTTTAAAATGGGGGGCTCAAACACAACGCAGACTAATATTTCATAAAGGCCCGGATACTCTGACCCATTTCCCACACTCATGGTCTAGTTTTCTCTGAAATATTAAAAGCGACTTTTAGCGAGAAAAGCATACAGCATATTATTTGAATTTTTGCAAATAAATTGCACTGCTGCACATTTTCAGAGATATCCGTTACACAAATTAAACCACATCAACTGTGATTTTCTGAAGAAACTGACCGAAAATAATAATATCAAAATAAAACAACCTGAGTTCATACTATGTTAAAGCTTGTCAAGTTTCATTACGTAATATGTTTGGTGGACTCTGTGCTGTTCTGTTCCGATAATTTGGCTGTATAGCCAACAATTCCTCTTAACATTATCCACTTTGATGGTCATTTAAATCAGTCAACATATTTACACGTAGCCTTTTACCAGCATCAGGAAATCAGTATTTATTATCTTTACAAATTACAGAAAGTTAACCCAAACTGTAAATATATTTATTCTCCGTCGAATGCGATGCAGAATATGCATATGTATTTACTTACGGGATCGAATATGTTCTCTTTTGCCAACACTGCCTTAACAATTATTTTTGATCTGAACCCATTGAAAATGGCTAAAATGTGCTTAACATGTTGGCGGAATTTCATAATTAAGTATTTATTTATTATTATTTTTCTTCAGCATGTAGGCGAGCTGTCGATCTGTCTGGATATTTAAGAGCTGGAAACTTGCAAATGAAGATTTGGAAAACAAATCTTTTTTCGTTTAGTAAGGGGCTTACGATTAGGCATTTACTGCATTATCTGCGATGTTGATCACAACAGCATTTCTCATACGCAGTGTGGACAACGTGAAGCCGAATCAAAGTCACAGACTAAAGTGCTGTTGTGTATATTTGTAGAAGAAGCTAGAGCTAAGCTTAGGGTATCTTTTAGTTGGACACTCCCGGCATACGCACTCTAACAAAGAGCTGCATTGCGGACATGCCTGGGGTTGAAATATTGAAAGCATGTCTGATATTATTATCACATTGCAGTTAAACTATCAGCTGCTGGCCAATTTGGGGTAGCGGGTATTTTGTTGGCTAACCAGTTGGCTGGACGGGATCATAAATAAGGCTTGGTAAAGAAGCAACAAAATGGTTGCATTGCAGGGTCGGCGGAGAATTAAGCACAAAAAAAACACTGATTTAAGTCTCAGGCTAAGCTGAACCGACGTGGTCAGCAAATGCCGGGTAACTACTTATGTACGGATACATATGTATCTAGAATTTGCTGTTTACGAAGACCAAGCGACTCTATTGCTGTGGCAGGCGCCATAAAAACATAATCCACATAAAGCTTTTAACACACACTCACACACTCGCAGTGGGAATTGCTGTGTGTGTTTTTTTTATGGTATAAAAATTGCTGGCTCTTAAGCTGCCGTATCATTGCGTATCCGCCGAGTTGCCCACTGACCGACAGTAGCCGCAGCAGCAGCAGCAGCAGCAGCCTTTGACCTGGTCAACTGTTTGAGCATTGTTTGCCCAGCAGCCAGTGGCTTATGCAATTTTAACAAGCTGTCCGCCACCCCACAAAAGCCCCACAAAAACCCACTGACCTGTCTTAAGCTTTCACTGCAAATGAAATTTATTAAAACAAGGTTTCAAATAAAATAAAGTGGAAACTTAAGACTGAAACTAAAAAACCGTCTTTTTAGTGGCTTCGGAAATTAAATGCTAAAAACCAGACAAAATAGCTTCCTCTCGGTTTTCGTGTTTTCCATGCCGCAGAGAACAACATATGCTATATATATATTTTTCGAATTCTAAGTGAGTAAATGCTGATTAAAAATGCAATTAGTTTGAGCAACAAAAATAGTTAATTAATAAATTAGTTGAACTCAAATCTTGACCCATTGTTCGAATGGCGAAATGTGTATATTAATTGTATTTGGCCAGATCCGGCATACGGAATATACCTGATAGCCTTGCAGCAACAACGCGCTTGGTCGGGATTAGAAATCTTGGAATACATTCTATCATCAAAAGTGACTGCTAAAATATCTAGTTCTCTTTTGGAATGCATTACCAAAATGAACCCACATAAAAACTTAAATACACATGCTGAAATACTTTAAGTTAAATTGGTTCAGAAATTTAATACGCATTCTTTGCATCACTGTCATCGGCTTTGATAGTATCTCAGGCGTAATAAATGCTCAGATTTTCAATTTATATATTTATTTTAGAAAATATTTACATGGTAGAACATAAGAGAAGGCCATGCCCAGGCCTGTATTGCCTAAACTATAAGCTAGCGAAATAAAATGAGCGAAGACAGGGAGACAGGGATATCTTGAGTTATTAAATTGCCAACACATCTTCTTGAGAATCGCATAGAAGGGTGTTTCAGGTTTTATTCAATTTGCAGCGCAATTTTTCGGTTGGCATAAGAGAACACACACACACACATACATACAAACATACGTACACACATACACACATACATCCTATCTATCCATTCATGCATGCATACATAAATGCATACAACAAAAAATTGAAGCACAATTTGTCTTTAACTTAAGTTAAATTGACGTTTGGAAATTTGCTTAAAGTCTATTGATAGAAAATCAAATTTGCAATCAACAGTTGTGCAGAAATTTTTCGCTTACATCGGCATTTCAAAATCCTCGTTATATGTATAAATAATGAGCTAACGCAGATCGGATGAAGAGCAAAACAATTTCATTTAAAAGTTTCTGAGTATTTTCCGAGTTTGTGAATGGATTCTGTAATGTGGTGGGTTTTTTTTTTTAAGTGAATTCTCGCGCAAATCAGTTAGTAGCTAATTAAAGAATAGAGCAAATTTTCTAAACAAATTTGCTGTTGGTTAAAGTATATATAGTAAAAAATATAGATTCCTAACTTTTATGGTTCAGTAGTGCGTTGATCACCAAGCAGTCAATCAATCAGTCAAGACAAACAGATTATTATTGCAAAAAAAAACCAATTCTTAATTGGATCGAAGTTGTCTTACTGGCGACTTACTTAAACCTTAAGCTGTTGTTTATTTTATCAGGCTTTTATCATTGAAAATATCAGAAAAATCATGTAGTTTCCGAGAGTCTCATATGTCCAAGCCCAAATAGCCAAAATAATAATAAAAAAAAACCAAAAACAAAAACTTGAAACTTTGAGTTCAATTTATTTTTAATCCAATAAAAATCAGCAAAGTGCGAGGCGTGCTGAAGCGAGAAGGTTTCGGATAGGTGAATTCGGGTTGAGGGCTGTGGGCTGAACGGCAGCTTGCAGGGAGAAGCTGAGGAATCGTTGGGCAAGCCAGAATGGGGCAGACAGATTACTGGGCGCCGGAGGCTTTGATTGAGCTACATATATGTATATGGGATGCCAGCTGGCAAGCTGTAAAGGTGTTTGGCGTCCACTTTTTGGCATTGTATGTTGTGCGTCAATGATAAAATGCGCAATTTTTCGAAACAAATATTTGCAAGACACTTTAATTTACCACACACACCTACCCGATACATACTCACACATGCGCGTGCCCACACATGAGTGTTAAAAAATGTGCCTTGAAACTGTTGACAACTAAATAATTTTTTGGTTCAACTTGGGTTTTATTTTTGCTAGCCATGGCCTGAAGTATAGCATGGGCTTTTCATGCTCCGTGCGCCGTGAAACGAGATACGTACACACACAAGCACACACATACTTACACAAATAAGCATGTGCACACACTTGTGTGTTACCCATGCCAAACATGTGGAAAATGAAAAACTTAGATGCGGACCGAGGGGGAAGGTGAGGGCAAAGACGACGCATCGATGCCAAAGTTACTACTCGGATAACACAAAACAAAACTGCCATTAAATATGCGAGACCTACATACACTCAACACAAACCAGAGAACCTGACACGACACACACACACACACACACACACACACACACATCCACACAGAAACACACACTAACGCTGAGGCACCTTGTTGATTGTAAGAACCGCAAACATCACTCATGTGTGTCCACACAACACGAGCTAACACCCTGAGCAGAGACAGGGCTGTGGGCATTTAGTGTGTTGGCATACGATTTGTAAATGCTGTTTTTCTTTTCTAACGCTCCCCCCCCCCCCCCCCCCTCCCACATACATTCACACCAATATTTCTCCTCTCTCTCTCTCTCACCCCTACGAGTTCACGAAGCGACAGTTTTTCTTTTGATTTTCCTGCGGTTGCTTTGTCGTCGAGCAATAACAAATTACATGCATTTTCAATCCTTTGATACCCTGCAGCGATGTGCATAAGTAAAGGGTATATTTTTGAAATTTGGCTGTGAGTATATTGTGCAGATTTTAATCGCAGTCGAGTTACTAAAGTCCATAGATATAAACTGACAGACTCAAATAGTTGATGAGCAGATTCAATTTACTTTATACTCTGAACATACCCTCATATAAAAATCTATTGTGTCTGAGAGACGGAGATATAAAGGATATTTTATGCCTGATTCGTATATTGGCTACAGAGTGCATTCCTTTATATATTTGGGTTCTGTGGAATATGGAATATATGGAAATGGAACTCTCCCATCCTTTTTATTATATTATTTTCGATGCAACGTCTTTACGTTGGCATTTACTTATATTGATCAAAAGATATCCGAGTACAGCGTCAAGTGGGGTATCTTATATTCGGCAGATGATGTATTTTTACTTGGCGACCAACTTTAATTTTACGTACGACACATTTGGTAAATTCAATAGTTGCTTATGCTCAGTATATTAGCTATAAGTGAGTGTCTTTTTATATATACATACATATTTTCATATACATATATATATAAATGTACATATGGTATCTGCCTTGGTTTTAAATTGAGTTAATGGTGAACTTTATGCGTTCAATAAACAATGAAGAAGACTTCGTTTTTTTTTTTTAAACGACAATCGCCAATTGACATTCATTGAATGAGAAAAAAGCTTTTAAAATATTGCACACACAGCCTTCAGCTGTCTTAGGGTGGCAGCTTTAACCCTGCACTCACCCGTTTTGGCGCAGCAATAGTCCGCCGAGTGAATTTAAGTGACATCTGTCTGTGTAGCAACAGTGGAAAGTGCCCGGGTCCTAGCTGTCACGGGGGCTTTACACGCAGCAAGGTAACTAGTCAGGTGTCTTTGGCTTCCGGATGCCGTGTGCCTTTTGCCTTATGCCAGTTGCCGCACGCAGTACGTCCTTGTTGTGCTTGCTCCTGTGCAGGGTTCTGGCGCGTGTGCAAGTCAAATTATGTGGAAATAAATTATGGCCCGCACGCTGCGACGAAAATGGGAGCAAAGCGAGACAAAAGGCATGAAGCGAAACCCTTCGCCAGGCAAGGCAACAGGCAGCGCACAGCAGGACCAACAGAGGACCCTCGCACTTTGACTCATTAGCCGGCATCAGCTAAAAACAAAAGCCAAATGCGGCACATTATTAATATTTTTGCGCATTTCGCTTTCGCCTTTCCTGCCAATTTGTTATGGATTAGCTTTAAATAACTTTTCCCTCACACACACCCACACACCCACATACCCACGCCCATACACGCACACGCATAATGGGCACTATATACTTCATCCGCCATTTTGCAGCCCATTCACATTGTGTATACGCCGTGTGGCACTGTGATTTATGTGCTCAATTAACAGCTCGATTTGCAGGCGGTTAAATGGCCAAATAATTTTGATGGCCCGCCCCTAAAACGAATCAAATTAAGCGCCTTCGCAATCAGGCTGGATTTCGGTTTCACAAGCAATTCACATGCACAACCAATGCAAAATTTCAGAACTTCATGTTCATGCATGCACAAATTGAACATTTTTAATACACTTTTTTTTCAGTTTTTTTGTGCAATTTTGCTGTTAACCTGCCACTTACAAACTTAGCATTGGGGAGAGGGGCAAGAGGAGAGCACGAGAGAAAAATGCTAACTTGTTGGCTTAAACTACATATTCGCATAAGTTCCTTGAAGCATCGATCTATGGATGCTCTTACTTACACCGAAGAGTCTTAATACTATGCATTTCAAATTTCGGGAACTAGGGAGGTATCCATCCGTGGGAAATATCCTCAAGAATACTCAAAGAGAGCTTACGTTCCAGGTTTAGAGTGTCCAGGTCTTATAAGATATGATTAAACAATATTTCAATATCGATATTAATCAAAAGTATGAAAATGGGTAAAAATATAGAAAAGGAGCTAGTTCTGCGAAAATATACTACAGCATATATTTTGTAAATTTCATAAAGTCTCTAGCTTTTGGTGATTCCGAGAGCAACTCGATCACACAGACAGACAGACGGTCGGTCAGACAGTCGGCTATGCTCTATGGGGTTGAAGTTGCTTCCTTCTGCGTCCTTAAACCCATTTTACCCTTATTAACCATTATCAATGGGTTCAGGGTATAAATACTTCGAAATGAGCTGAACGTTTTTTTTTTGTGCTTAGTGGAAAGGGAGAAAAATTCTGGTTGGTAATAAATTGTACAAAGTACGCGTGCAGAAGCTTTCTATTGTTTTCACTGAAATCATTTAAAATGGGGGAAATAAAGTCATAATAAAGTAGCGCAAATGTTTGTAAGAGTTAGAGTGTTAAATGTATATTATATTATTGTGTAAATAAATATTATTGTATAAAATGCATTTTATGGATCCGAATCATTCCTATCCGCCTGACGAAAGAATGTCCTATCTACCAGACCTGAGCCAGCTTTCCTCTCTTGTTTATTTGTTTATTATGAGAAATTGAAAAAATAGATTGATAATTCTTGCAATATAATTCACAGCTTACGTGATTGTAGGTGCTCGCTTATAGATAGATTTCTCTATAATAATAAATGTTTTTTTGCATTTTATATAAGTATGCTTTAGGAATTCCACTCTATTTTTTTACTATGAACGAACATAGCTTAACTATGTTTATTTTTGCAAAAATGTTTTAGTTTCAAATTAAAAAATGCTGCAGGAGATAAATTGCAGATAAATTGGGGCTTAAGGAAAGCATTTTTGTTAGATTAGCCAACATTTCTAAATTTTCTGAAAATTGAATTTTATTATATTTTATATGCATTTTATGACAAGCATAGGCTGGAATCAAACATTCGGTTAAGGGGCTTGTAAAGTTTTTGCTTAACGAACCGATGTAAATAACTGAGATTTGGCTTGAACCATGAATCGTAGAACCAATAATAAAGATGTTTAATTTGCCATCTTCAACTATATGTTCAGGTAGCTATTAATTAGTCTCCTAACTGTGAATAAGAGCATGGTCCTATTATATGAAGCACACCACTTAGGACCGGCTTGAGTCTTAACTAGTAGCTACTTAGAGACCGATTAAAGTGTTTTTCATAACACTTGATTGCTAGCTTAGTTACTTTGCCTTTAGCTCAGACATTCTATTTGTTGTTTCTTTTGCTGTTGCTTTGCACTTAGCCTGTGTTCTGTAATGCAGAAAAAATAGACAGCATTAGCTACTTTTGCCATTCATTTGGTTCTTGTTACGCTATGCATAATGCTTGTATAGATCTCATAACACAATTTCAGAACTTTTCTCTTATATGCCGTGGAGTCTCGATTCACTCAATTACCGCTGCCGCTAGAACAAGTTGAGCCAATAGCTGCGGATGCTAAAACGAATACGATATGAGAATTCGTACGAGTGTATGCATACAAATGTTCCATGGTCCATGTCTGATTTTGTAGCGAACACTCACTAAAATATACAGTTCCTTTTTATACCCTGAACCCATTGAAAGTGGGTAAAAGGGTATAATGTATTTGTGCGTATGTATGTAACAGGCGGATGGAACCATCTCCGACCCCATAATGCACATATATTCTTGATCAGCATCAACAGCCGAGTCAATCTAGCCATGTCCGTCTGTCTGTCCGTCCGTGCTATATATCTATATGCATAAACGGAAGAATATTTGATCCTACCTACTAGATCCTATCCTACTAGATCCTATTCTACTGCCCGCGAAGTACCAGCTTGTTTCCGATAATCGATAGCTTGCCACATTTCCAAGTAATCGATCAAAATCAAAATCTTGGAGCAAACCTTTTAGGTTTTTAGAGCTAGAGTCACCAACTTTGACAGAATAGGTTATATATATATATATATATATTAAGTATTTTTAATTTTATAGCAATAGCCACCTCCCCGCTATTACCTAATAGCTATAAATCAAGTGAAAACAGCAATTTTTATTGCCCTCCAATTGAAGCAATAATTTTTATGCACTTGTCCTTTCGAGAGTATAGGAATATTCAATAGCATAATAAGATCTTCTGTTACAATTTTTATCAAGATCGGTTAAGAAACACAAAAGTTATAAAAGATAATTTGTTTTTGCTGTCCACGTGTTTGGGGCATCTAGCGCAAATTTCAAGAATTTCTGTATGCATGTACACACACATTCATTGCAACTGCAACTGTATTGTATTGCGTGCTGTGTAATTGTATTGCCATTTTTATTCGTTTTTTTCTTGTTAGAAGTCACTTGGTGGTATGGCTGCTGAGTAAAGGCGTTGGTAAGTAGTACAGTCTATTACGGGTTCGAGTGTTATTAAAGGAACAATTTTTGTTTTTTTAATGAATTTTTATGCTTATATATTTTAATGTATGTATGTGTATGCTAAAGCAAGCGCTCTCGTAGCACGAGCTGCATTTTGTGTTGGTAGACAGAAGAGTATCCCCTAGTCGGTAACTTCCACCTATACTTGTTTTAAAATATTTTCGGGCCACTTTTCAAACAATCTCAGCTTAAGCGCTTTAAAATAATAAAAATCAAAGGGAAATGCTCCAGTAGAAAGTGCTCGACTATATGATATCCCTTGAACACTATCACAATAATATAAATGCGTAAAAGAAAATATTTACAGATCAAGCACACAAAGCAATTTTTCTGTCCCAACTACTTTTAAGTCGCTTCGCAGAAAATAAGTGGAGGGCTGGGGGAGAGTGAGAGCTCAGAGAACTCAAAGAATCTCGTTGATATATCCAATCTACTCAGTTCTAAAAACTTTTGCGCACTTTATATTTATGGGTCTTAAAATTACGTTAATCTGGCTATTGAGGACTTGGATAGCAGGCGAAACATCCAAGATGTCATTCACAGCCCAAAATACACAAAATTGTTATAGCTTTTATAGTATCTGAGATCGACGCGACGTACATACACAATTGATTGACATTGCGAGATCGGCTAAGTTGACATAATACTCATCAATATGTGCCGTTTATGGGGTCGGAGATGCTGCCTTCATCCTGTTACATGCATTTTCACAGAACCATTTAACCCTTTTTACACATTCTGAATGGGTAAGGGTATAAAAATGAAACGAATGCGCTGCACAAACACAGATTCGGATAAGGATACGGCTACAGATGCCGAATACGAAATGCACCCGCACACTCGCACCCGCACACTCACACCCGCACACACACACCCGCACACACTCGCAAATGCACTGCTGATGACCGCCATTACTGTTAAATGATTTCTGCAGCTGCTGCAGCAGCCATCGTCTTTGTCGTCGTGGCAGAGTCAAAAGAGCTGCATTTCCGGGTATATGTATAAGTAAATGTAAATGTACTACAAGACAAGAATATATAAAAAGGCTATAAAAGTAGGAATAACTGTGAAAATGACAACCTTACCGCTAACGCTGTCCGCCGCTTGATGCGCGGAAAAAAGTCATGACCTGAGAATTTACAGCAAGGTAAAAAAAAGTAGCCGCCATCAGGCATAATTATAATCAGCCCTGGAACAAACACAAATGCAACAAAAAACAAGTTAAAGTGCTCCAGTCGGGAGTGTCCGACTAGCAGATACCCTGTCCCCAGCAACAAGCAATTGAGCTCCCTTGAAGGCAACCACAAAAAGCACACTTTCAAACACACCTGTTAGTAATAGTTTTAACGAATATTGTTGTTGTTAAGCTGTTGAAGCTTAGCAAAGCCAAACATAACAACATTTCTACCCATTTAAATGGCTACAGAGTATAAAATCAAAAGAAAAACAAAAACAAAGATAAGCTTAAAACGTAGCAGCAAAAGATTAAAAGGATGATAAAAGCCGAATAACCTGCACACCAAGCGATTATGCATATGTATTGCATTGTTGTTAGTTCTCAGCATAAGGTGTGGCAGCCAAATGACACCTGACTCCACCTCAACACGATGATGATGGCGACAATGTTGATGGTCCGGTTGCGTGTAGCTTGAAGGTGCATATTTGCCGACTACCATTTAAGGGAAAAACTCAAAAAACATACAAATTGATGCTGTCAAATTTCAGCTATTAGAAGAACGCATTTTGAGGGCTCTGACAGCTCTGTAAACAAAATATACCTTATAGAAATGTACCCAATACTCAATTTGAGGGTTTCTTCTATAATAGTTATAGATATTTGATATTATATACAATTTGTAGGATTCGGGAATGGTCCGAGCCGAGCGAGCAACGCGCAGTGGTCGTCGACGGCTACAATAGAGCGCCAAACGGGCACAAAGATTCGAGCCTCTGCTCTCAGAGAAAAACGATCAAGAAGTCAGTCGATGCCGAACTCTCGTAGGTTACGCACACATAGATGACCCATCAATGTTTCACTTTAAATATACACATAAAATACATCTAGCATTATTAACTACATCTACAATTATCCAAATTATATAAATAAACTGTAATCAGTACAAAATTTTGGCTTTCACACATGACGAGTTTAACCCAAAACAGCGAAACCAGCTTGTCACCCTTCCAGTCCCTTCAATACAGGGTACGGTTTTTGGCCCAAAAAACTAACTTTGACTTCCGACCAAGTCTCTATTCATTATTAGAGTGTCAGAGGTCTCATTTCCAAACTTAAAATTCTTTTTATAGCTAGCTCTTTCATCGATTCGGACTTAATCGAATTTTCAGAAACATGACGAAATTTAACCATATCTGATTTTGGGGTATTTTCAAACACTTTTATTTTGCATAGCAAAGATCGGCCGACTCGAGGTAGGGGGGTATTAATTGCCGCAAATGCCACACTTTAGTCAGAATTTTCTGTTTTAGCTCGTCTACTGACGCTGAGATTTTCTCATTTAAGGTGCCTTTTCCTACATGCTCTCACGTTCCTCCTTCTTCCGATATTCAAGTTTATATGACACATATTACTTGTATTGAAGAAGTTTCCTACTCGTGCGGGATAATTATCTATTTATAGTGTTGGATGATTTTTATTATTCACTATTCACTGCTGAAAATTCTATTCTATCTAGTACCCTCAGCACAGCATGACTTTATAGATCTTTGTTCAAATTCACTTGAGGGGTGTTTCACTCTTTTCGAAAAATCCATTCCCCCTTGGTGGAAATGGGGGTCCAGGATTTAGTGGATGCCGTTCGCGCGTTCAAATTCATTTCCAAACATCTATATGAAAATGCATTTGACACGTGTTTCACATTTTTCGCAAATTCAAAGCTTCCAACGGTAAAAAGTTCTATTCAACGATTTTGTTTGGTGAAGTTTAAAGATTTGTCCGATTTGCTTCGTACTTGTTTTTAGAAGCTTCATAAGAACTTAAGGAATGCGTGTTTCAGTGATATGAGAAATTTCACCCGCAACAGTGGTAAATTGGCGGAAAACGGTTGTATGGAAGATCTTTGTGAGAATCTATTTAATACATTCTTGGGTGGCAAATGAGGGTTAAAGGCTTAATAAAGGAAAGTTAATTCTTCAGCTTCAAGGTTCTCACTGCAGCACTTGGATCTAAACTCGATGCACTTGAAACATATTCTTAGATAGAAGTAAAGATCAAGATGGGAAGATTTCAATTTTCCACAAGCGTGTACTTAGCGGAAAGATATTATCTAAAATGTTTAGCATATAGAATGACAAAATTCTTGTATGAAGAATCTTTTTAGCTTTGCAATTTATAAGTATAAAACAAACTTGGCAACTTAGATATGTGCGGAGAGTCAGCAGCATCATTCTATCATATGACTCCTATAGAAACAATCGTTCGGAAATAAAACTGCATGAAATATTTCCTAAGTAATATGTATTCAACAATAGTCGTGCATTTTCAAACGGATGGAAACTAAGCACAGCAGAAAGGAATAAAATAGAATTTCTATAGGGCGCGTATTGTACTGCTTTGTCAACTACAGGGTGTCTTCGCGTTGGGCACCCTCGGCGAAAGTAGTCTTTCATTTTATAAGTATAAATAAGTATATACGGAAAAAAGTTTGTAAATCATTGGATTAAAATGAGAGAGGGGAACAAGCATTTATTGGCATTAACCCAAGTTTGTCGACTTCGTCGCCGTTGAAGCCGCTGCTCGTTAATCTTAGTTAGCCATTGCCTGGCTACACAAAGAGGTCCTCCAAGTGGCGCCCAAGTGGCATCCCCCGACCGTTGCTGCAACATCACTTGAGATTTTTGCAACTTCAACAATTTTAATTCGTTTTAATTTATTGCGAAGCTCGTTGTCCCTTTTAGTTAGCTGCAAGATCCGTTTGTCATATATATACAAGCGGGCATAACCAGGACTCTCCGAGCACAGTTTTTTCTTCAAATTTGAACATTGTTTTTACACTTTTATTGCCGGGGAAAAATTTAAATTTTTCCTTCTACTCTTAAATCCAATTTCCATTCGCCGTAACTGATTTCCCGCAGACGGCGAGTCACGTTTAAAATCCATTTAGATAGATGTTTGAGAATAAGTTTGAAGTCCGTCGGAACAAAAAGTTGCAATCACAAACAAATATACAGCATTTTCAATCAGATTGAAGTTTAATGAGAATGCATTACAGTGAAAACTTTCCTCGTATTAGACGGAGAACTCTCTTGGGCGGACATTTTTCCCCCTATATAAAGCGAACGCTTCCCTTGAGAGCGAACAAAAATTAGACGATGGTCGCTTTTTACTCAAGAGAATGAAAGTATGTGCAGTGGTAGGGTTTATTAGATTGTCAACACAACCTCTAATCAGATCAAGTCTTAATTCAATTCATGAGAATCGAATAGAAGGGCGTTTTGTACAGATACTTT
Source organism: Drosophila kanekoi (assembly GCA_037075305.1). NCBI lineage: Eukaryota > Metazoa > Arthropoda > Insecta > Diptera > Drosophilidae > Drosophila > Drosophila kanekoi. The sequence continues at coordinate 6,046,621 of JBAMCE010000290.1, read as the reverse complement.
CGCTTGTAAATGTGCAGCGCAGCGGAAAGTAAACTAGGTCTCCGTATGTAAAAATAGTCATGTGTTGACCTTTCAATCGGTCAAAGAGATAGTTTCATATGTATGCTAGTTAGTATTTTCCGGCCTTGCCCTGCTTAAGTTTTTTGCTTTAAGTCTTAGACATTGTTTTATCATGCCTTCCAGCGGTATACTTCACATACAGATTTCAAAGTAAATCGGATTTTCATGAAACTAAAATTTAAAATCAACGTTTTCCTCCATTTGCGTCTCATCGCAAGCAGCTTTTTATCTAATAATAAACTGTGGATTTTGCGAGAAATGTGCACATTTCGCCTTCCTAGCTCTTAAAGATATATTATTAAATTCATTTGTAAAACTTTAATTAAAGCACTATTTTATTTGAAATACATATTTTATTATATATGCAACATTCGTGAAGAACTTACGATAAGTTGGAATTCCGAACAAAATGTCACCACGAAGACAAAATATCTTTTATTTTAGTATATTTGATAGCACAAATACACGAGTATTTATAGATTCGTATGTGTCTTATTCATTTGCTCCCCTTTGAATTCACATACTATGCTGAGTACTGCATTGAGCGTTGATTTTGTTATTTATGCATTTCATTTAATGGATTTCTTTGAATTTCCATGTAGCTCAATGCATTTACACCACTCGCCGCCCAATCCCCTCACCACTCGAAAACCCAAATGTTCGTTTTGGTTTCCTTTCGGTTTTGGTTTCGGGACAAGATTTATGTGCAGTCAACTCAAAGCAGCCCCAACCAATAGATACAATGAACAAGCTGACGGCCAGTCACAATTTGTATCTGTATCTATAGTTTTTTTCTGTGTGTGCTGGCGTGGGTGTGCTGAGTGTGTGGGTGTGTGGGTGTGCGGCGACATATTTGTAAGCGCCAGCATATTTAATTTAAACGCTATTCCGCTAGAGAGTTGGAAAGTTGTCGGCCATCTTTCCAGCAGTGTTTTTTTTTGCCTGGCGCATGGGCGTAATGTGGTCGGAAGAGCAATTCGATTCAGTTATATTTCTAGTTCTAGTTCGAGCTCCAATTCCAGTCACAGGCGTTGCCCTATTAGCTTGAATTGCCTATGGCACAAATATTATGATTGCTGGAACGAGTTTGGGCCGGCTAAAACATTTGGCGTGTCCTACATTGTTTACGGTCTGGTTGAATCATTTAGTTATTGTAATGGATGTGGACTCAATTTCAACTCAGTGGTGTTTGTGCTCTTGACAGGCAGTTGCAAGTGGCAGTGGGAACAGCGTCTCGCAAGTGATTGAATAGCTCGACTGCTTCAGACCTTCGAAATTGGCTACTTGCCACATTGGTCACATTCTGCTTACCACTTACCGCCCAGTGCTGAGCCTGTTGGCTTTTTCTTTAGCTTTTAGAAACATCAATTGATTAGTTTCTCACTCGCATTTGATTGATGACACCTTCCCTGAACACGTGGCAAGCACAAGCAATTATTTCAACTCTCCCTCTCTCGCATTCATGTGATGCTGTTGATTGGTACTTGTACTCGAGTCCAAGCACTTACATAACTTACACGCACTAGAAAGTATATTCAGCCGAAGGTTAAAATCAGCAAGCACTTTAATTAAGTTTACAAAGGACAATCTCAAGCTATCTATCTCTCAAGCTTTCAGTTCTAATTACATGAAAACATTCTGTCAACCAACTGTGACCTTTTTTTTGAATACACATGGACATCTTCTATTGAGCACCATCCGTTGGCCTTTTTAAACCAGCCGAAGGATAAAAAAACTCTGGTCTTCTGCGTAATTTATTAAAGCTGTATAAATGACAGGATTAGCATTTTTAGAATTTATTCCAGATTGCCAATTGCTTAGTTTTACATTTAAGTTTCAAATCCTTGTACTGCAGCTTTCTTGCAATTCGAACAAAATTTCTTACGCAAAAAAAGAAGAAGAAAAAGAAAGATTTTTAATATAAAAAAAGAAAGAGGTTCTAGTCAGGAGCTCCCGATTAGGGAATACCCTGAATCCTATTATTCCCAGACAGACAGACAGACAGACAGACAGACGTGCGACAGGTCAGCGCGTTCTAAAGAGCCACAGTGGGACAGTTTACCAATTGTACTGGACAGCAGCGACAAGCCTTTAAAAAATCTTAAAAACATATTCTCTTCAATATTGCTTTCATCAAAATCGGTAACAAGAAATGTTAGTTCATACAATTTGGTTCTATTCGGTCTTGACAATGTGATTTTCTTTTAATGTTGGCTTTCAGCACAAGATCAAGAGAAAATGGAACTTTCAGCCTTGGACACAAACTCTGTAAAACATATCAGAAGTCAACTTTAATGAATTTCTGTAAAAACACGCTAATAGCCGAATAAGATGTTTCACACTATTCATTACTTTTTAAACAATTTGAATGCTATTATTCAAAGCTCCTTCGTAGTCAGACAACAAGGAAGATTGCGGAGCACAGTTTAGTTTTCAAAGATGCTACGATTCAAGATCCGATAACTAAATTTGCAGCTGTATCATGAAGCGCATTATTTAATTCTTCCTATTGGAAGCTCAGTTAATGTAGAGTGAAAGTTTTTTTTTTTTGTGTTTACCGCTTTCATGAATTTGGGATTGTCTCTTGTTAAAGATTGCGCATACGCCACGTGGCACACGTCAGGCGCTTTTCACAACACAATCCCCTGCAAAGCTGGCCATTAAATGTTGCGTTGAATGGTATCAGCAAACTGTTTCTGCCAGCAGTCCTGGCTATTTATTTGCTTATTTATTGTTGTTACCAATTTGGCATAGCTTAGAGCCAAGCCGCAGTGTGCAGGACTTATCAGGGATAACCATCGGCGTCTGCAGAATTGTCCTGTCTGCCAGTTGCAGCTTTTGTAATTACTTGTAGCAAACATATTCGCATCCTTATCGTCGCTCCCATCCAGGATCAGTTTGAGTCCATGTGTACGAGTCTTGAGTACATGCAGAGTTTATTGATCATAGCTGAAAATCTAAAATATTCAGAGTTCAAGTTTTATCACACGGCACACCAATTATATGGTTTAAAGGGTATTGGTTCCCGATTGTTGATATTTCTGCATGTATTTTGTAGCTCATGTTTTTAGTTGACGAAACTTTTATTGTTTATCTGCGTTCACATTTAATGGCGTTGGGAGACTCTTGAGAAACCGAAGAGATTAGTTTCACTCGGGGCCATTTACATTTGATTTGCGCTAAAATCAAAGCCCTTTGCTTGTAGATTTGTCGTTTTTGCGTATTGAGAGGCAGCTGTTAATCCGGCAGTGAAATTATATTCAATTGAAGAAGCCATTGGCTTTGGCGTTCATCGATTGGTTCGGTGATTGGGTTTGGGCTTGAGCTTTCTTTTGCTTTGGCGTTGGCGTTCCGATTGGGATTACTCATTTACGGCTGTGGTAACATCAAACGGATTTTCGCACTATCATCAGCAGTGTCACCAGCATCCACATCTATATCTACGATGAGCAGCTCATTTATTCTCACCCGGTCGCCAGTCTGGGATGCTCAAGTGTGCCCTTGAATAGATGAGAAGGTTGAGTGCATGTGAAGTGGCAGCTTTCTGTATGGATGCCACTCGACAGAGACACATGTGTCCGCCCTCTCGCATTATGTTACAATTTTGGCCATTTTGCTGACTGCTGCTGGTTCAGTTTCTTCAGCTTGCTTCATCAATGGATATGTCAGAGTTGTTCCTATTATTTGGTTATTCAAATAAATTTCCTGCTGCGCCATTCGAATACACTCGACTCACACTCAATACACCCACACACTACTCTTATGTCTGATGAGAATGTGTGCACATAAAAGATAATGAAAGTGTTGGCCTGCCCCGTGGGACCATTGCTGGTTCGCTGCGCGCTTCTGCATGTATGCAATGAAATTTTGTTGCGTGGACAGGTAGATTGCGCTCGTGTGTATGTAGGTATATGTACGTGTGTGTGTGTTTGTGTGTGTGTGTGTGTGTGTGTGGCAAGAGCACTCTAATACATGAAGTGGCTTTCACTTCCAACTGGAAGCTAATCTGCCTACATTGACTCACAATCAAGCTGCAGTAAATTAATTCACCTTACCGAAAGCGTATAAACATATTCTACATTTTATGGCTTCGTCTTGAGAACCTCCTTTGACCGTTATTTTCTATTTTACTTTTAATCTTTTAAACGTATTCTTTGATATTTCTATTCTTATCTCCCAACTCCAAAACATGTTCGTATATACATATTTGAACTTGGATGTAATAAAACAGATGTACACAATCTTCACATATTGAATGCATTTAATTTGATCATTGATAATACATTGAAACATTGAAACAAATAAACTCAAATAAACCTTTTACTAAATTTAAAATGTCAGTATCAGATAATAAGTCAACATCTTAATAACTGACCCTTCTAGCCTTATTTTAAAACAAATTGCGCCAGGCTGAAGAAGCGTTGTTGCGTGAAAAGAACTGGATGAATTGAGATATGATCAGTGGAAGCTCGAGGACACTGCTTGGTGGAAAGGGGTTATGGTATCCGTGTTCGCCTTATCGTGCTTGTAGTTACCGTTTGTGTGCACTGAGTGTTGCAGGAAGTGTTCTGTAGAGAGAAGAAGTCGCTAATGCTGCCATGTGGTTAAGTTTTCTTTGGAGTGCTTCCAAATGAATTCGAATTTTTTATGTTTAACTTCGAGGAATTCGGCTTATGAAACATATCATTAAAAAGGGGTTCATATTGCCCGTGATTCTCCTGTAAAGATCTGTCTGTAAGTAAATTTTCCATGCTCTCTTCGTACTGCTCCTGATTTAGTTCCTGTTTAATTAGCATATCGACCCGAAGCTTCTATAAATTTCCAACTGTTTACATCAATGGACCTTAGCGGTAGCTGGGAAACTACTTACATTATGGTAACGTTTCATCATTTGTATGGCAAAAATGATTGACAACGTTAGGATAGTGAGTAAAAACCACAAAAACTGTTGATTATCCAGTCCCATAGCCCGACAACCACCAATTGCCTTTAAAAGAATCCAACACAAAGTCGGCCAGCCCTGGCAAGTGGGCGACATCTTAATGGCTGTCTCGGTGCTTATAACTTCCTTGTAAGTCCACATTGCGACAAGTTCCACAGGAATAAGCAAAAATTTAAAAATTGAACTGTTTTTCTATTTTGGAAAAATTAAAGAACACATTTATAAGAAAACAATATTAGAATGAATGATATGTAAGAAAACAAATATTACATTGAATTTCAAGGCCTACTGACACCAGGAAGTACGTAATGTACGTAATGTTTACAAAGCTTCGGTTTGTTGTTTTCTTTTCTCATTGTAGGTTTCGACGTGGATTAACTTATTTATTTGTTTTTAATTGTTGGTTATATAATGTTTATTTATTCATTTGATTACATGGCAAGTATTTCTTAGCCTTAAGCTGACACAGAGATCTACTCATGATGCCTTGCCTGGTTTAATACCCAAAATTGCGATTTGTAATAAAAATTGTTTTTATTTTTTATTCAATACAATAAACATTTATAAAGAAAAACCATAAAATTTGCATGCTGCCTCCTATGCAATAACTATTAGGTTTAAGAGTCATGGCGATAAGTTTATATGTATACCTAAAGTAACTATTTTGATTAGTCTTTTTTTATACCCTTGCAGAGGGTATTATAATTTTGTCGTGAAATGTGTAACGCATAGAAGGAGACATATCCGACCCCATAAAGTATATATATTCTTGATCAGCATCAACAGTCGAGTCGATATAGCCATGTCCGTCTGCCCGTCTGTGTGTTTCTATGCGAACTAGTCTCTCAGTTTTAAAGCTATCTTAATGAAACTTTGCAGAAGTCCCTTTTTCTGTTGCACGCAGCACATATGTCAAAACCAGCTGGATCGGACCACTATATCATATAGCTGCCATAGGAACGATCGGTCGAAAATTAAGATTTTGTATGAAAAAACATTTTGTTTTTCAAGATATCTTAACCAAACTCGGCATTTATAAGTTTTACTAAGCTTCTCATATATATGCTAGATCCTATTAAGATCGGACCACTATATCATATAGCTGCCATAGGAACGATCGGTCGGAAATTAAGATTTTGTATGAAAAAACATTTTGTTTTTCAAGATATCTTAACCAAACTCGGCATTTATAAGTTTTACTAAGCTCCTCATATATAAGCAAAATCCTTTTAAGTTCGGTCCACTATATCATATAGCTGCCATAGGATCGATCGGTAGAAAATTAAGTTTTTGTATGAAAAAACATTTTGTTTGTCAAGATATCTTGACCAAACTCGGCATTTCAAGATTTCACTATGCTCCCTTCATTTTTGCAAAATCGTATTTACATCAGACTATTATACCATATATCGATATATATATTGATTAAAAGCCTTTTTTGTTTATCAACATACCTTCACCAAACTCGGCACTGACCATTTTCTCGGCATTAAAAGGTTGCAAGGGTATTAGATCTTCGGAGTGCCGAAGATAGCCTTTCTTCCTCGTTTTGTTATTAATCGAGTTTTTGCATGTTCTTTATAAAACTGTTAAAAAGCAGAGATAACCATTGGTAATCTCAATGCTGTCACCCTCTTACTCTATCTTACCAGTTCCTTCAGATGAAAGCATAGACAAACATTTTCTAGGTTCTTTGCTCACAGTGCGTCATTTATTGCACAAGTATTTTCAGGCTATTTTCCAAACCAAGCTTGCAATTCAGTCTACTGCTGCTGCATTCGCCCTCTCGCTCGCACACTCTATGTGCGTCTCTGTCGTAGACTTGATGTATTTCGTACTCTTTGCCAGCTGCTCAGTTGCAATTCCATTTGGCGACTTTGGACTGCTCTGATAGCTTTTGCAAGGCAAGGCAAACGCGAATATTTTGCTAAATAAATTGAATGCTGCGTGGAAAATTTGTTTTTGGCGCTTGCCACAAGGGAATGGGAGGGGGGAAGGGGGTTATTCTGAAAGGCTGATGAAAGTAGCGCGACAGCCATGAGAAAAATGGCAAAAACTTTCATTTCAGCAAACAAAGCTGCAATTCTAATAAAGTCCTGCTGTGTGACATCCTACGGGCGCAACTATGTTGTTGTCAAGCTAACTGTGAATATGCATATACCCGATGATATCTAGGTGTGTGTGTGTGTGTATGCGTGCGCGTGTGTGTTCCGCACATTGTGACCATATTTGGAACAGCTCTTATCCTGCTGCTGGACTCGGCTTTTTTATTGTACTGTGCCGGCCGTACGTGTGCTCATATTTCACAGCTGCCACAGATTCGCCATTTCATTCTCATAACAAGACAATGAAAGAGGCATCATAACTGTGACTCCAAGTGGCAGCCACTATGAGCCACTTCCTGCCACAATTTTCTATTAGGGCCTCTTCCATTGTGGCCACAAGTCCAAACAAGTTTCCGCCATTGTGTGCGGCACATAAATACTTTTGGAGTGCCACATGAATTTTGTAGGTGCTGGTTGCCAAAATTGAACCAGCTGCCACACCCACAAAGGCATATTCGGGCCATAAATGCGATTTCATTTGCATCTGACAAATGGCATATTGCGGTTGCACCTACAACTTCTCAATGATCAGCACAAACGTTGCCATATGAACACACGTACACAGACGAAGACCGCAAACCACACGGTCGGTAATTTTGGCTTTTACGCCCAGCTTGAAAGTATGCAAAGGTATTCCAACCAAAGACCGGCTGTTTCTTCACTTTGTCACGCCTCCAGGGTAAGCAAAATGTTATTTGATTGGATAGGAGTTGCGGGAAGAGGGGGCGGCGCTCATCAGTAGGCTGGCTCGAAGGCTGTGCAGGCAATAGGTTCTCTCGACTGTCAACGGCTCCATAGTAACTATTTGCTGGTTATGCGTATTGCTGATTATCACTAAATTTATGTTGTGCACGGCAACCAAATACGCTGGAATGGCCGCTGTACAAATATATAAAATACCAAGAGATGCACTGACCCGAACCCACGGCATGATAAATCAATTGAAATTTAAACCCATAGGACGCGGAGTATACGCTGCATAATTCGAATTCTATTTATTCCCATATTCCACTTAGAATACTTAAAAGCTCATGTGGATTTCCACTCCCACTTTCAAGCATAGCGAATAAACAATACATTTCTGTACATTCGTGTACTCGAAATCAAACTAAAATATGGAATTTGCATTTACGGTCCACTTTGCATGATCGCAAATACAATTTTGAATTTAAGCAACGCAAATTGGGGAAATTCAAAAAATGCAATTTGCTCGGGCCTAGTAAAACATTGATTATGCAATGCATTTTGGTTCAAACGGTTATCGATGTTTAATCCATGTTTAATATTAAGCGGAAAGTGGGCACCTATTAAGTATAATTATTGATAAGTGCGTGATATGCAATATAGACTTTTAATGACAATCGGTGTAGGGTAGTTTTGATACATTTAGTTATTTTGATGTGTGCAGTCGAGGGTGTATGAATAATGCGAATTTGTACAGAATTACAGAGCAATGTCAGTCCCAAAAAGTCACAAAAAATGTATGCTCAATTATAGACGCATTTGCTCATTTCAATCGAAACGACGGTAATTAAAGGTTACGGGGTGCGCGGCGTATGCGTGATATTTGTTATGCCCTTTTGCTCGATTCATATAACCGCTGACATTTTTAATTTGGCCATTCTGGCTGAAATTTCTGGCTGAAATGATGCTGGTCACGTGCATATATATAGATATATACATACATATGTATATCTAACATATGCATGCTTATACAGGCAATATGGTGTACTTGCTCGTAAATTTACTGTACTGTTGCCCACGTCTCATTAATCATTGAGTTTGCCGTAATTCAGCATTGGACATCATCAATAACAGCTGTAAAAACAATTAAGCCATGGGCAATGCTCGACGAAATGCAATTAAATGCCAAATACCGAATCAGGAAATTCAGAGAGTTTTAAAACCAAAATCGATTCGTAAATACCTTCACCACATAGCGAGCAAATTTTTGGGAAAACACTAACTATATATATTTAAATTGATTTACATTTAATTATCTCTAAATATATGCATTTTTTCTTGCAGTTTTTTACTTTGATGCTTAACTGAGCGCAATTGTGGGATTAAGGTAAGATCAATAAAATATGCGTACTTAGCATGAACTTTGAAGAGGCCTCTTTGAATGTCCCTTAACTATCCGGACATAGGCTTCAACCTTGAATAACGACAACTAATTTGAACTACAGTTAAAATTTAACGATCCATTGTTGTTGGCAGTTATGGGACTGTCAACAATTGCAGATTGCAGAGTTTATAACCCATCCATATACCATATTAAATAGTCAAAAGTCACTTTAAGAGCCAAGGTGAGTTCAAATATACCATATTGGATCATTCAGGAGTTTCTTCAATTCCCGTCTCGCTTTGACTCATTGAAAGCTTAAGAATATATACGACCTCGGAACGCCACCTGTCTCTATTCTACTTTTATCTTTAACAGTAGGATGAGACGCAACGCCTACATCTTTAATGAAGGTAGATAGTTTAAATTTGGCCAACTTATCGTGCTGATAATTTAGTGCCATATCCAGTAGGCAGGTAGATTTGTTTTCTGCGACACGCAATCTTTTAACAATTGCCGATTAAGCTAACGCTTAAAGCTCTCTGAGCCAGCTTCGTAGTGATTAAATGAATTCTCGAGATTTTGAGTCATATGAGGCCTGTGCTTTGGATGGCATGCGCCGAGTCTTCATATTCAGCTTAAGGTTTTTGACACCAAATCTCATACAGTGGGCGATTAATATATGGCTTAAGTCTCTGAAACAGATTCCGTATCCCAATTTAAGATCTCAGTATGTGCCATGTATTGAACGATGAGCATTAAAAGGAACAGGAACAATCGATTCCCTGATCAGCGATCCCAAAGCACATGCTAGTCCTTGTTTTCCTGCTGATGCTCCTAGTTCTAGCAGTTAATGCTTATGCAATATATTTCCCGATATAAACGGTTCTGTCAAAGTCGACGGTGTCTTCCAAGAATTCTGCCATGTCTCAATATCTATTTACTATCTTAATAAACCTTAATTAAAAATACAATCAAGAGTAGAATTGGTATAAAGCTCTGATTTACATGATGACAACAGCAAAGGAACCGACTACATATTGTCTCACGAGACTGGCGAAAGTTATCGATCGGGAGGTTAAGATCGTTACGATCGTTAAGTACTCCAAACTCGCTTCAACTTTTATTACTTTCTCGCGACTCAAATTAATTGTCAGAAATTTCGCACCGACAACAACCACTTGTGGGCTTACAGCTCTGGTTTCCACCTACTTCCTAAGCCCTCTATGGATTAGCTTGTAGGTAGTTCGATTGCATTTTGACTCTCAGACCATGCATTTCGTTCATGCTTAAGTAGATGGCTTATGAGTTTTTTACTTAGTAAACGGATTCTCTGTTGACCTAAATACTGCAAGCTCCAAGTCCATGCAACGTGCAAAGATTAGACGAATTCCACTGCTGGTGATGCACAGCAAGTCATTAATTGAAGCGCTTCTGTGTGCTGACTGTTGGCGCTCAGTGTGTGCACGCGGTTAGATTGAGAGATTGTCAGGCCACAGTCAATGCGGCTGCCTTAACGCAAAGTGCCAATCAAAGAACGCTGCATCGCATACCGAGTCGCCTGTACAGGCACCGTACACGCATTCAACGGCTTGGAGGTACGCCCTATACAGGGTCGTACGTGGGAGGGGGAGGTGGAGTAAGAGGAGAAGGGGTACCTGTCACTCCAACTCAATCCAACTCAATCCAGCTCAATCACCTGGGGCCCTCCAACTCGGCATATTGCAATTTTCACTGCCACTTCAGCTCATTTAACGTCAACGACGTCGACGCTGCCTTCTCTGATTGACAGAGCATTGAGGACAAAGCCAGACAGTGTTTGCAAGAAAAGCTACCCCCTTTAGGACGTGGCGGGCAGGTGGGCTAAGCTGTGGCATGGTTGCACAGAAAGCTGGTGGCATTTCCTTCACAGCTGCCCGCAAGCACTGTTGAAAAGCGTAAAACAAAACTTTCAACATGAAATGACATGCCGATTAAATTAATGCATTGCCTACCGTTATAACGGAGGGTCGTGGCGGGTGGGACAGGGGGGGCTAATAAAGCGCTGATGCCGCTGCCGTTACCAGCATTGGCATCATAAAAACTTTAAGATCGAATCGCTTGAGCCCTACGCTCGTAAGTATCGTAAAATCGGTTAGGCCGACATCGACACCTGCGACCGAAGGCAGCAAACAAATTGGCCTCCGCACGCGGCTAGACCAACAAAGGCATCAACTGTCAGGACCATGTGCACGTAATCATAATAAATGACATTGGATCCCGTAAGCGGACACTTTTATTTAATTATGCACCCATGGCATTGACACCGCACAACGCACACACACACACCAAACAGCCAACCGCCCGCAACGCACAACGCGCAACGCCCAACTCCAACTCCAACTCCAAAATCAAACTCAAATTCATGTTGGGGTCAAATTCAAATGTGCTAACCAGTGCCCCAAGCACTTAATTTAATCAGAGCCGAAAGCCGTTTATACAACAGCCCCAATGCAAATAACAATTTGCGATTATAAAAGAAAAATTGACGCACAAGCAGTTATTATCCGTTAAAACATAATTGCAAAAATTCGACTTGATTAAATTTCTAGGATCGAATCGCTTGAGCCCTACGCTCGTAAGTATCGTAAAATCGGTTAGGCCGACATCGACACCTGCGACCGAAGGCAGCAAACAAATTGGCCTCCGCACGCGGCTAGACCAACAAAGGCATCAACTGTCAGGACCATGTGCACGTAATCATAATAAATGACATTGGATCCCGTAAGCGGACACTTTTATTTAATTATGCACCCATGGCATTGACACCGCACAACGCACACACACACACCAAACAGCCAACCGCCCGCAACGCACAACGCGCAACGCCCAACTCCAACTCCAACTCCAAAATCAAACTCAAATTCATGTTGGGGTCAAATTCAAATGTGCTAACCAGTGCCCCAAGCACTTAATTTAATCAGAGCCGAAAGCCGTTTATACAACAGCCCCAATGCAAATAACAATTTGCGATTATAAAAGAAAAATTGACGCACAAGCAGTTATTATCCGTTAAAACATAATTGCAAAAATTCGACTTGATTAAATTTCTAGGAACGCACTGATTGACAACCGAAGTGTCTCCACTTGATTGTAAGTCAAGCGCATGGTTAATATACAATGCAGGTTAAATTTACATTACATGAAATTAATTATGGTGGGACCTGATTTATTTTATTGATTTAAGTTAAAGTTTTAGTAAGTGAAGTTCAGTTTAAGTAAGTCCTTAGTAAGCATCGAAATACATCGAAGTGTCTGCTTAAAACGTAAATTAACTGCAAGCTTAATATGCAATGCATGTTAAATGTATAATATTGAATTTGACTGCTTTAAATTGTCAACAAACAAATCATCTTAAATGAACAAAACTAAGTAAATATTTGCCAACACCTTACATTGTAAATCAACTATATGTTAGACCTACAATGTACATTTATCATGCGGCTCATTAACAATGTATCTACAATTTGTAAGCTATTAACACTCCCGACTGTTTTGAATAACTTTTTAGTCATTGTTGGTCGAAAAAGCATCTACCTTATCAAATTTAATGTTTTCAGTCATAGATGATGTTTCACCTAACTTATGCCCCAAATATAGCCCCGATTACTATGGGACATTTTAAATATATTGGTACTTGTTACAATTTCAAAAGTTTCAACATCATTGAAATCGTAGCATTAGTCCCTTTTTAAATTATCACACTCTTTCAAGAGGGAAACATAAAAACAGTTCACATTTGAATGGCCGCACACATCGTTGCCAACCCTGTGAAATACTTGCTCAACTGGACTAGTAAGCTATTCTTCGCCTGCCTTGTATCATGAAATATACTATTAAAGCTCCATAACCCCTTTTTGTTATTATGTGTCATGTGAATGTGTTGTACAATGATTCGGTCGTTTATTTCTGTTCTATAATCTGAGACAGTCACTCTGTCTGGCACGGGCTTGGTTGATCTCGGCTCTGGGCCTGAGCCTGGGATTCGATGGAGTGTGCAAGGTGAAAGTTCTCAATATACAATGCGCTCTTAATGCTTACTTCCCAGCTGTTTGTTGTTGTCAACTTAAAGGGTGAGCTTTGCTTGTGTATATTTCTTTATCCGGCAGTGCTTGCCAATGTGTGTCGGTGTGTGTAGTTCGAAAAGTTTGTAATTTATTTTTAATACTCTTGGAATTTGTGTTTCTTGCTTTTTGTTATAGTAAACAATCCCCATTTACACTAGTCTCTCGGCTTGCGATTTTTAATTATACTCGTAACAAAAACATTTCCATAGAAATTTCTAACTTTCGACCGCCTGCAGGGCCTCAGCAGAACCAGCAACAGCAACAGCAAACAAAACAAATACAACAAAGCACTTATTTTCACAAATTTATAATTGAAAGTTGTTCTCTGGTTTTAAAATAGTTATGAGAATCTTTAAATTATTGAATGTGCCCAGAAGCTAGCTCAAGAAATACTCAAGTAATTTTCATATTTTGCAAAACGTGCAAGTTAAACGCTTTTATTGGGCCTTGATAATTGGCACCAAGCTGGCATATCTAAATATTGCAACAAATGCATGGTTGTTCGAATCTGATGTACCCAGAGACACCGATAATTTTCCTTTGAGATTAAGTTGTCTTGAGAGTACCTCTAGTTGTTATCCATTTGGAACAAGAACTGACTGGAACTCGGCTGGGGTGGGTGAACTAAGGTATCGCTGTGCTACCTTATCGCAGGCATGTATTTGTCTAGGAGAGATCGACGGAATTGAAGAAATGGGACTTGGTTGATATAGGGACAGTGGCAGCTGTTGTTGTTGCTATGCTGCGCTGGTCTCAATGCCACCCTACCATGCCACCTCTCCATGGTCGGTGATCCCTTAAACAACAACAACACTTAAACAACTTAAACAACAAACAATTGGGCTACCCTAACAATTCGACGATGATTGCCTACAACAATAAAGTTTTCAATTTACAAGTGTTTATGTTTGCGAATAACTTCATAAGAATTGAGGACTTAAGTTGAAATCTAAGTTAGGCATAAAAAAGTGTTAATAGGAAGAAGAGAAAACAATATAGGATTATGAAAATTAGAATATATATAGATAAAGAACGTTTAAATGTTTAAGATTCTCAATTAAATTATGACAAAATGACATTATTTAATTTTCTTTTGATCGGCAGACAATGGTTGAATCTGACAAAAATCAGTAAAGCATTTCTTCTAAAAACAAAAGCAAAACCATAAGAGCTCAATTGAGCTAGATTGGTCTCATAAAATGTTCTCCTTAACCACACTATTCGTTTTTTCTTAGGTCATTTACCTTCTTAAAACATTTAGGATTCATACTTAACTCACGTGCATTCACACCATCTTCGAAAGTGCTTCCTTGGATGTAAGATGCGGTGATCTGCTGTAATAAAAATGCGCAACGAATTGCACAAAAAAATAAATTTAAACAAGAGGTTCCAGTCGGGAGCTCCCGACTAGGGGATACCCGGAACCCGGGGAGGTGGCGATAAGAATAAAATGAAAGATACTCGATATATATATGATATTCTAGAAGCAACATGTCAAGTTTGGTGACTCTAGCTCTCATTATTTACCCAAATTGCTCAAAAACAGGATGTCGATATAGATTTTTTCGATTGCTTGGAAACGGAGTAAGTTATCGATTATCGGAAACAAACTCTATCTGCGTAGGCACTAGGAGGACCTGCAGCTAAGATTTCAAGTCTCTAGCTCTTATAGTTTCTAAGTTTCCTTGCGTTCATACATGCGGACAACTAGACGGACATGGCTAGATGTACTCGTCTGTTGATGCTAATCAAGAATATATATACTTTATGGGGTCGCAGATGCTTCCTTCTGCCTGTTACATACATTTGCACAAATACATTATACCCTTTTTACCCATTTTCAATGGTTTTATAGAAAAATATATGCTAAAGGATCGTAGGGACAAAGAGGTATTTATTTATTAATACTAGAGTATACATTTTTGGCTATTTCAACAAGTTTCTTTATAGTTATTTAGAAAAAATAACCAATTTTATATTTAACAAAGAGTTTTCCCTCGTTTATTCTGCTTAGTGAACTATTCTAAAAACTAGTATAAAAACTATTCGCGTTTGCTTTGAATTTCAGTAGTGCTTAATTAGAAACACAATTTGTGGGTGAATGTCTGAATTGGAGTGTCTGTCTATGTGTGTGTGCGTGTGTGTATATGTGCATTTTTGTGTGCAAAAATTCCCAACGCAAAGCAAAGGCTCTCCGTGGATTTCTGATGAAAGAATTTTAGTCCAGCTGCTGTTAACCTAAATCAACATGGGCAGCCAGGTTCCAATGGGAGATGTGGCTCAGACCACAGGAAGCAGATACAAGTGCGGATGGATGTGGAGACGTAGGCGCTGTATGGAAGCTCGCAGCAGCTGTTGCAATTTGCGTGCGTGTGTATGTGTGTGCGGGCGTGTGCGTGTGCGTGTGTGCGTCTGTTTGTACTTCTTTTAGTCCCGAGTCCTGTCCGACGTGCTTGGCTGACGTGCCATTATTTAATGAGAGTGCATAAAAAATTAAATCAAAATGCTCTGCACGTGATGTGGCGGTGGGGGAGAGTGTAAAGCGGCATGTGATGCAAAATAAAAGCCATTAGCAGCTGCGGACATGGACATGCAAAAAGAGTTGTGGACACACTCACGCACGCACACACACACACAGACACAGACACAGAGACAGACAGACACATGCACAAGGCACTGGACACAGGAACGTGGAGAAGACAACGTTTAGTGCTTGAGCAAATATTTAGTGCCATCTTGCCACGCCTCTTACCCATTCGCATTTTAAATATGCAAATGGATGCTCGAAACTATTTTATTATTCACACGGGCAAAAGGCAACACGCCCACACACACACACACACACTCACACGCATCCTCAAAGTGCCCTGGCCAGAGATCTCAGCCCCGAGTGTGTGCCCACATTTGGGTCCTCTGCAAGTAAGCAACAAATTTTCAGCCAGATGCGCTCAGCCTCATGCCACGCCCCCAAAACAAAGCTCTTTAGTATTATGTGCTGTTTACGATGCCATAAAAAAAGCAAAAGCTTCAACAAGAAACAAACAACAAAAGCATTAAAAAATGTCTGAGCCACAGATTGCTCAACTAGCAGATACCCTGTAAAAATGAAACGAGTTAATTTTAAGTTAATTTGTATATGACTTAACATAATAAATTAATTTAAAATGGGGAAAATGGAAAATGGGATTGAGTGCAAAATAAAAGGGATTGCTTCTTAGATTGCCCCCATTAAATTGATTAATATATGAACTGGAATGCTTAAGACTATCTGAAATCCCATCGTTAGCTTAGCAGAACTATTATCTATTTCATCATTTCCCACATTGACAAAGCGCCTGTTGATCCATTCAAATAGTATAAATAGGTATATGGAGTATGGTAACTAGGCGCAACACGAGACCAGCAAACGAAAAACATACCAATGTCTATATATGCATGTGAACAAATACATGATTCCGTGTTGGCAGAAAAGTAAATGCTCTACCGAAGCTAAAGCAACGAAAATAATATTATTATTTGCGAAATAAGCCTTTTAAGTGTTAATTAAGAACTTTTCCGTTTTGTTTGCATAATTTCTGGCTTGTGAATTCCATAATTATTTTTGCTGTGGGCTTGAGTTAAACAGAAAATTCCGAAAAATTGTAGATCCCTCCTTATATATGCATTCGTGTTATTAAATACATAATTGTCTAGGGATTAGAACAATTTGCTTTCGATAATTGGTCAAGGTGAATCTGACTTTGTGCGTTGTATGACTCTATAACTTTGTTAATTCGGGCAAATGCAAATTAGTTTAAGTATTATTATTGATTTAGGTACTATTTAGTTTTACGGAAGTTCCTCACTCTTCGGTCCACACCACCCTTTCCGGAGTAGCGTAAGCTGTCAAAGGATGCAATAGATTCTAAAAAAGATTTTCCGTTTTCGAAAGAGATAATTTTTATTGGACTAGGGACTAGGCACGTGCGACGACTTGGTCACAAATGTCCTGGCCGTGAACAAGATGGTGAGGCGCGGGGAAGATGACCTCTTAATAGGGGCCTACGCACACAGCGGGTCCTACTCAGCAACTGGAAAGTTAGTTTCTATTTACCAGAGCACAAATGTCCAACCAATAAGCCGCCTAGGCGCACACCAGGGACCGAGACCAACAGCGAAAGGGAGACAGGCACCGGCAATGCCACCGACAATGGCAAGGGCAAGGGCAACGGCAACGGCAAGGGCAACGGCAACGGCAACGGCAATGGCAGCAGGCGAGAGACGGGGTCACGACCCGGCTCAAATCATGTCAACTGAGGCACGACCTATGCGGCTTTCGCATTTCAAGAGCGTTGCAACTCTTTGGTCCTCTTTATGGCGCATATTTGCACAGGAAACGGAAAACGGAAGCTGTCTGTAAATGTGACCAGACTTTCGTTGGGCGCGGTGGGCAGTGTCTGGATACAAGGGAATTCGACTCTATGTATTTTGCGCTGTGTCGCTTTCAAATCGGAAATTATTTGCTCTCTTATTGCGTTATTTGCTGGCCAAAGGTCGCGCATTTGGCATTCAATTTTACTTGCTGAAGGTTTCTTTTCAATCCCCCCTCAGTTTTATTTTTATCGTCCGCTTCTCCTTCGCTTTATGTGTATTTTATATATTTTCTTATCTGACAATTTTCTCATTTATAATTTACAACTCTCGTTTTCTTTGGCAGCTGTTTGGGTAATTGGAAAAAATGTGTGCACACTGATTTATTTGAATACATTTTCAAGCTGATTGAAAGATATTCAAAGGACATCTCAGACAGTTCGCTCCTGTTGCAGTTGCAATAAAAACTTTGATTTGATTTGATTGATGACTAATCTGCAAAAAGGATACTTAAAGGCACTCCCTTGAGGCTTACTGAGTGATATTCCTGGTTACCTTTGAACTAACGCACAAATACAAACGCAATTTAAAGGCGTAGCTTGATCTTTGCATTTGCAAAGCAAAAATTTTCCTTTTATGCATGCAAATAAAGGGGCATAAATAATAATGTAAATGGTTCGAAGCTTTTGCTTTCATTTGTTTTGTTAGCCACTGAAGAATACCCTATCTTTATCCTATTACAAAGTCTACACAGTATGCGCTATGTATACAAACAAATGTGGCGTTCAACCTTTTGTTTTATAATTCCAAGGTCCTGTCCTCGAGTTGAACCTGGCTATGATTATAGAACAATTCAAAAACAATAGCTGACCTCTCTCGCCTTAGATTGGACTACAACTGGACTACACTACGAGCACACGTATAGAAAACAATCGCCATAAAATTGGAGAAAAAAGAACACACCAAATTATTTCCATGAATACAGAATATAATTGCGCTCGGCACTTGCCGCCACGTTGCATGGCAATTATGTCTGCACTAGTTTTAATAATATATGCGTATATCCATGTTTCTTGGCCGTTCTTTATAAAATTGCACGCCAAACATTTTGGTTTGGGCTCCTTTAACTAAGAGATAAACTTAAATATAGATGTTGATATATAACGAATCGAAATGGAGAAGTTATCGAAATTAACTCAATCTGCGAGCAAAATGTTGATGTTGAAGATACATACGGGTGCATCTGGACCATTGGCCAGCTGCAATAAGCCCTTTTTGAACATTTTATGAATACAGGGTATAAACAAGTTATAAAGATAGATTAAAATAAGTATATTTTTATTGATATGTGAGCTGTTAATCATAATTCTATACTATTCGTGAGTATTTTAAAAGCTATTACGATATAAAATACTATTACATAAGCAATAAGCAGATCTTTGAAACGATTTTCTTAAAATTTGTATTTGTATCTAGATTATTACTTCTGTGATAGTTGTTGCTGTTACAAGCTGGCAACCTCTATTATATACTAAATACTAATGTCTATCATGTTCATCGGCTAAGACAGCACTGTATGCATTAGCTGAACATGTCTAAAAATCTAACCTGGACCTTAACACGTGCATGATGCATATGCATCAGAAGACCCAGCCCCGCTGTTGTTGTTTTACAAATAAAATTTCGTTGATATCTCTTTAGAATGTCAACATTCAAAAAAGAAAATGATATTTTGTGGTAAAATACTTTAGACCTATTTGCATAAAAAGACTCAGTTCATTAATCAAATGTTCCAAGCATAAATCAAACTGATAACATCCCTCGTCCATATTATTTATAAATAAGAGCTTCGGGTATATACATACATCGTAGTTCCTATTGTGTACAGGGTATCTTTCAGTCGGCCTGCTGTACTTGACACAGTATTCCAGTTTCTTTGATTTTTATTGTGCCTGTCCAAAATGACTCTGGCAAGAAGGAAACGACAGAGAAATAAATACTGCAAATAAACGGCGCCTATGATTGCTTATATGTGAGTTCACGTCCTGCTTATTGCCCCGCAGCCCCCTCAGCAAATGCTCACTTTGTTATTTTTATTAATGGCACAAATGGGTCGTTCTCTTCATGCGCCCCTCGTGCCGTATTATCTATATGGGGCCGTGACACGCCCCATGAAAGGGGCACCACGATAACACGAGCCCACACATGTCCATCCTGACAGGATGGCAGGCAGGCAGGCAGGCGGTCGACACAAAAAATTCAAGTGTAGTATAAAAAATACATGCTGGTAAAAACCCAGAAAAAATAGTAGAGACACAAATCCAATTGATTTATAAACGTCAGCCATGTTGAGATTCTCGTCCACCACCAAAGCACACACTTTGTCGCCCACAATTTCGGTCGCTTATTAAAACGCTTTCAACATGGTCGAAAACAAAGGACCGCTAGGCACAGGGCGCAAGGACGACAACAGCGCGGTGCCTCCGCAATTTCCCAATGAAAGTAAGTGAGAAATTGTGGCATTTTTCATTACTATGCTGTATACATGCTGTGTATATTCTATACATATATATATATATTTATATGTATATATATATATTCTATGGGTAGTGGCAGTTGGTTGGCCACGGTCATTGGCTTTGGCTGCTGCTACTTGAATCAGAGAGTCGTCGTCAGGACGTAATTGTAAAATTGAAATTGTAAAGAAACACACTTACACACACATACACACAGTGGCACACAGGGAATGCCAAGCCGCCACAAACAGTGGGAACAATCGACGAAACTGTTATCTGAAAATACATTCTCGCAAGCAACCACAAACTTTTTGATTATGACATCTATTGATAATCCAGGACTAGTTATGAAAAATTGTGTATTATTATTGATTGACTGAATGGCTGAATGAATGACTGATCAGCCCAAAACGTAAAAGCTGGCAAGTTAAAAGTCTTATTATAGCTACCTTATGTCATCAAGCGCAAGACGAGATGTTTAAAATTCATTCCCTACTGTGGGAAATGGGTGAAAAACGATTGTATGTAACCTCACTTATTTTTAAAACTTTATGTGAAAATATACTTACAACACAATCTTGGAAAAGTTCAAGCCTTCTGTTTGAAAAATTCGTGCAAATGGTTGAATAGAGGAAAGTTTTGCTCCCATCGACTTTACAATGATTTTACAATATTCTTTTCATATTATTTATAATATATATAAGTTCTAACGTGAAATAAAATTTTGTGTGTTTTTTGTGGTGTCTACTCTGATGTCTAGCAGAAACCATTTGTTACTGGTTAGCTCATGCCAAACTCTTTATAAATTCAGAAAACGCTGCTAATGCAGCACTAACAGATTATCAAAAGCTTGCAATCTCTTAAACACAACTTTCGCTTTAAGTGGTCGGCTGCGACCTAATAATTCATCATTGAATACAAATTTTTACTTGAAACAAATATGGGTTAATAATGACGAGAAGTTATATGAATTGAGCCAACTGTGCGCGGCAGCGACACGCACATTGATTAGCCAACAGACAAATAACAAGGGCCGAGAGAGGCGCAGGCAAGAAGAGCAAGGAAAACACTTCGTTGCCAGTTGCTAAGAAAATGACGCCCTCGGCAATCTTTTGACTTGTCCTTTTACAGCCGATCCTTGTGTGTGTGTGCCTGTGTGTGTGCTACCGAGTTAGAATCTCTCTAGCCCCAACCCGTGTGTGCACGCTCTGGAAAATTTATGTGCGTTGACAAGTTGTGCACGACACACATACTTACATACACACACAGAAATACCGAGTCAAAAGCTGGCATTGCCTTGGCGGGGACCTGCGAGGTGAGCTCTTTTGGCGGAAGCTAGTTGCCTTTCTGTCTGCGTGCCGTCTGATTTTTCGATGTGCCGCGCCTAATCATGACAACAAAACTGACACACCCCGGCAACGGGAACGGCAACGGCAACAACAACTGCAACATGGAATGGCAACCGCAAGGACAACAACAAATTGAAACGGAAGTTTCTCGACAAATAGTTTCCCCATACATATATCAAGTAAAACATGCATCAGCGCTCAAGTAAGGAGTGACCGACTCAGAGGTATCCTTTACCCAGCTACTTCCTGTCATTAAAACTACCGTCTCCCAAGCTGTGTGAGATTTATTATTTCGCGATACGATGATTAAAAAATGTGTAGTTATTTGAGTTTTTGAACGATAGAAGGAGGTACACAAACCCTCTTCAGTATTCCCGATCGACACGCTTTGAATTGAGATGAGAATTGAATTGAGAATTGAATGATCTCTGATATCTCTGATAATGTCTTGGTCGATATTATGATAATGAAGACTACAATTGGGACACATATAATAGCTCTTGCTGCGTGTGCAATAAGAGAATATAATTTAAATTCAAGGTCTCTAGATTTTATAGTTTTGATTCTACCTGTTATATTACCTACCTGGGTAAATGGAACGCAAGATACACAGTTATTAGCATAATATTTTCCAACTGGAATACACTTAACCAGTCTTGGACACTGGGTGCATATCTTAAATACATACATACATGAGAGATATTCCCTAAGCAAACAACATTTCAAATGTTGTAACGTTCAAGGGCACGTGATGCTTGCATGAAATTTATCAGAGGTATTTCATAGGTCGAGTACTTTAAAATTTCTAAAAATGTTTGAAAAGTTTAAGGTATTCGCTTTGTGCAACAAGTAAAAAGTATTTTCTTGTGTGTCAGACATTTATCAATAGTTGCACTTCTAAGGTATTCTTTAAATGCCGCACATTTGAAGTATTCGTCGGGTCTATGAAAGCCAACTTTACGACAATCGGACTAGGTTTAGTTCCACCCATCTGTCTCTATAGATCCGTCGCATTAATACAGCATACAAATTGAGCAAATTATGCGCGAATTAACAACAAGTATACAACCGGGAAAACTTAGTATAATTTGCAAAAGGAGGTTACAGCCAACCATTTGGCGCAGATTAAAGCAGCCACGGGCTTGATGCTATGTGCGTATTATAAACCTTCAACAGGTCAAGAGCCAATCCGATTGGAGTCGGTGTCGTATACGTAATGCTAATGCGACAACTTTCTAGCATTTCAATTGAGCTTTGTTCTTCTTGCTCAACCTCAGCGTTGTACCCATCCATGACGCACAAGTGACTGCAGAGCAAACAATGTTCATCAGCTCAGTCGGGATTGCAGCTCGAGGCAAAAGTTTTGTCAGTTATGTGACATCATTGCGGCCACATGGCGTGGCGCCACAGGCCAACAGCTGCAACTGCAATCGGTGGTAGGGTGTTATAGGGGTTATAGGGGCGATAGGGGCGATAGGGTGAGCTGCACGCTTGTTATTTCCGTTAGCCACTTACACGGATATTACAGTTACAGTACTTGCAATACTGGGCCACAGTCTGGAGGGTTAACTGCCTGCAACTGATGGCTGCGCCCAAGCATTCTAGCCAGTTCCTATTGGTGTCCTGTTTGTCATGTTGCCGCTCTGCTGGTCCTTGTGGGCAGTTGCACATGGTGCTGCTCGTTTAGTTGCCATTTGACTTGCAACAAAACGCACAAGTGGCCCACAAACTTTTCCAATATAAACGCACAGTGCTTTGCCCACAGTAAATACCCCACCTGCGCTCCCCACTTCCAATTTTAACTGGCCCAACAGGGCTTGTTGGGCAAGCCGTTGAACCAGGTAAGCGTGGTTAATGTTTAATGGTCTACACACACACACACAAATACACACACAAATTGTTGCAATGTTGTTGTCTTTTTTTCTTTTCACATAAACTTACCTTCAACAATTTAAGCCACAAATTGTCATTGACCGCATTTACATTTGATTGACTAAAGTCAAATGGCTTGAGCTCAGACTGGACTGCCTTCTATTTACATAGCAATTTGTTGGCCGTTTATTGTAAAAAGAAAAACGTCGTCAAAAATCAATTTGCTGACAATTGTGGCCTAAGTCTCAATTGACTTATTTACAACATAATAGCTTGAACTCTTAAACGGCCAATTTCGATGACATTTTAATAGCCTCTGTCAAACATTTAGAACGCAAACTCATTAAAATTAACTGCTTCATAAGCACGTCTATGCGTATAACAACGTTTTAACAATAAAACTAGTTGGCAAATAAGAATCCATTTTTAAAAATTCCAATTAAAAACTTTTAAGGAGGACATAACCAATATTGGTTAGAGATTAAAACTAAGTAAAAACTAAATTAAATTAAATTTGGGTTTTGATTAATTTCCGTTAAAATATGGTTTTAGTTATACATAAACATTAAATTAAGTAGCTTATTAAAGAATTCGTTATGCCATGTTAAAAACACGTTTTAAGACGGATTTTTGTTTTAGTTTAATCCAAGGGTGTCAACAAGCAATTAACTGATTGCGACAACTGATCAGAGACAAGTGGAACGTAATAAAATAATTAGCAGATTCCATTACCGTCGACACTTGCTTAATTTGCAATTAGCTATAATAAAAGTTGATGAATTATGAAATGGCAGCGCTTTTAGCTGTCAGTGGTTGGATGACTAATTGGCGTTCCATCCATTAGATGTGAAACACACCAGAAGTGGACAATGCAACGTTGCAACATTGTTAAGCAATTAAATATGCCAATTGGATTTCAGTTGCAGTTGCAATTCCATTCCTGGATGCCTGTCAGAAACATAAAACTGAAAGATATCTCTGTGGCAGCTGATGTATGATGGAATTGCAATGAAACGAAACTTTAAATGCATTGCTATGAAAGGACACACACAAGCACAGACACACCCTCACACTCACACACACACACACACACACACACACACACACACACACACACACACACACACACACACACACACACATACACATACATGCACAAACAGAAAAACAGACAGACAAAGAAACAGGCACCCCAGCCTGTCAGACGCCATAAAAATAGTTCTCGGTTATCGGTTTTGTTGCCATAGCAAAAAGATACGAAAGACGAGTTTTCATACCAAAACTTTTCTTAAGGGGCGTTGCGACGGGTATTGCGTGTGTGCCAACAACTATTTAACAGCTACGAACGATGATTTTTAATAGCTTTTCATTTAAGTTTACAAACACAGCAAACACACCCAAAATCCTAGCAAAAGTTTTTCCCTTAAATTATAAATTGACAACAGCAACCGGGAAATAGAACTACATATTTGCATACCCTTCTCGAGGGTACTTTAATTTTGTCATGAAATGTGTAATGCATAAAAAGAGAATATCTCCGAGCTCAAAAAGAATCTGTGCGAACACTTATTTATTGTTAGAGCTATCATTAAGCTGCTATATGAAGGATCGGTCCCAATAAGGTCTGGTTTTTTAACATCTCGACTAATCTCGCCATTTGCTTCACTTCCAACTCAGCAATTATAAGCTTAAGCACGGTTATTCAACATCTACATTCGGAAAGGTTGTTAATTCGTGACCCAATTGGATAACAATATTTCCTAAACTATATATATATTTTAATTCCAATGCTGTGTTAATTTACCCGACAATAAAAAGCAATTGGAACTATTGTCAATGTACATGGATAATTTGTGGACAAGAAAGTTTTGCAGCTGCGTCTTTGACAATAGATGATAATTGGCTGAAAGTTGATTTGCTTTGCATTCTCGATGCTCAAAGTTAATTTGCAATTTCGAGTCCCTTTTGTCCAGGCATTAGGTAACAGGTTCCATTAAAATCGTATTTTATAATCAAAACCCAATGCACGTCCGCTTTTGGTCACATGATTCATGGCACATTGTGATCGAATTCTCATTGTTTGGCTAACAAAAAACGTCGAAAGCTAAAATAAAATGCATGCCAAATATGAGCTGCATGTGCGGACTTGCGGACTTGCCAGCGAACACGCTGACCAAGGCGGGCAACTGATTCACAGGTCTCAGTGTCGAGCACGACCTCGAGCACGTGGCTTGTGGGAAAAAGGTTGAGGAAACGAACACACAAATGCCGCAGAGCCCCAAAGTGTTCGCCTGCGCACGGAATCAAACGAGTTTTTTTTATCCATGCAGAAAATGCAACATTCAAAAGCTAAAAATAAGTAGTTCATTAGAGGGGGGGTCAAGTATTCCTGCCTGACCTATGCGATTTTAACGTATTAAATCGCATTTAGCTTAATTTGCTATTTACTCAATCTCAAGACTTTTTTGGCTTCAATTAAGTAGATAACAGATTGTGTAATATTTTATCCATAAAATATCTAGGTATTTAAAAAAAAACCTAATCAATGATCATAGCATTTTTTCGTTCTTGTACATTGCAATTGCCATGAATTAAATTCTACCAAATTCCATGCGCTTTGGTTTGTTTGCTCGAGTTATAAGGTAAGGCCTACAGCTAGTCGTTTATACTTCAATTTACTTGGATACCAGCGTAAAATAGTGCCCAAATATATTGTCGGGCACGGACTAAGCAACTCGCCTTTATTGTTTCTTTTGTCTGTTAGAGGTTTTCGATTAATTGGCGCCACACTAATATATTGACCAATATCAGGCTTGATCGACCTGTATTACACAAGAGTCTTATAACGCGATTTGAAATGTTTGGAAAATATTCAAACGCGAATGATTAAATTTACTCCATTAAAACGTAATTGTTCCACAGGCTATAAGCCACAAGAGGAACAAATTCTACATGGATCAACCAGTCAAATTAAGTATTTTGTTTTGTTCGTTCCACAAATCGCCTTTGTAGGAAAAAATAG
This sequence comes from Drosophila kanekoi, assembly GCA_037075305.1. NCBI lineage: Eukaryota > Metazoa > Arthropoda > Insecta > Diptera > Drosophilidae > Drosophila > Drosophila kanekoi. The sequence continues at coordinate 6,020,234 of JBAMCE010000290.1, read as the reverse complement.
TGAATCGCACATAGTTCAATATCCTTTGTACTTACCTATTGGAGATACTATGGGTTAAATAGTACTCAATAATATTAAAGCCTTGTTTTTAAAAGAAATCGGATTTAATCTACATGCAAATACATATAATATTATACATACACATTTATGTCACTTGATTTGATAATTGAAACAATTGTAAAAGGCGCATTCTTCGAACTTAAATAGTAGACAAGCGTAATGAAATTGTGGGACAACTTCTATTACTGTCGAAATTAAGATAATCAACGTCTATTATAAATGGTCCATATATTGATGTTTGTTTCAGCTGTGAAAATATGAGTACTTTAATCAACCTTACACTGAAATTGAAGATTCCACGAAGTAAATAGTAGCCAATTATTTGTATGACAAGCTAATGGCAACATATTAAACGAAACCCGAAACCTGTAATTATAAAGCGTGTAATTACAAAGTCCATTAAAACATGTTCGCACAAACAATTTGTTTTTACTTTGATTACTTTGTTGCTATATATTGGAGATATTTGATATTAGTATTTCTTAAACATGCAAAGGCGTTGAGTTTACATTCAACTTACCTTTGGCTTGGAGTAACCGTGCTGGCAAATATAAGAAACGAGCTTGTGTTTCAACCGCAATCCAGTTTAGTCAATAAATGAATGAAATAATAATAAAACGTGTGATTTGACTTGCTGCATTAATCTACAATTACTATGAAATGCGCAAATTTACTTCGAATTTACTTATTTATTGGAGAATCAACAAGTTAAAAGAAAACACAATAAGTTGCTTTACAATTACTATAACAGTTCGTTCCATGAATCGTCTAAGTATAAGATAAAAATATGGTACAAATATGCATAATGTAAGTAACTTTGAACTCACCTGTAAAATAGAAAGAACATTACTTAAATAATGCCCAATTATATGAAAAACTTGCGAGACGGAACGAGCTTGCATAAAAACCGAAACCTGTAAAAGTAATTCATTTAGAAGACGAATTTTTACACCTAATTTACCCATAAAATTTATATTATATATTGAAATATAAAATCATAAAAATCTCATCAAATATGCAATTTGTTTGTTTGTTCCATCAACCGTCTGAGCATCATAACAATATGATAAAAATGAGCATTAAATGAATTTCCAACCAACGTGAACATTTGACCATCCCACGCCTTTAGTACTCAATTGCAAGTGTGCAACTACTGAATACATAATAAACGAACTTGTATTGCAACCCAACCCGGAACTAATAATTTGTGTAAAAGTACATTAGAAATTGTTTACTAGCATTACGTCTTTACTGCTTCTTCTTTCGCCTGTTAGACACACGAGGAGTTCGATGTCCAGATTTAGTCAGCAAACCCCTTAACGCTTCTTTGTGAATTCCACGTCTAAATATTTTTTTTTCTTCAGGGACTTGATAGCTCTTTAGGGTCTTGTAGGAAACGAGAACCATCATGACTAGTTTGAAAAAAGCCAGCGATTGCCGCCTCATAAAGACGACTATCGTTGGAAACTTGTAATAGACGGTGTATACAAATCGCGTTGAATAGACCCAGTGCATTATATTTTCGAGTCTACACCATATCGGATTCCACATGAAGAACACTACGACTTGGCCGCATAGATAGTAGACCGTCAAAGCGAACGGAAAGATCCAGCGTCGATTGAAAACGCGTAAATAGATGCGGAACTTATCCAGCATCAATACTATCCATGCCAAGAACAAGACGCCAGCTAGATCCTTCTGGGAATCACGCTCGAATATATTATAGCCGGTGATAAACAAGCTCAAGCAGATCAAAATAGATATAATAGAAGTTTTAGGTACAGGCATTGTTTAATCACAATTTTTGAAAAACTAATTTGAAAATTTGTTAGTAGAACGATTTGACTTGACCTGTGAATGTGCGTATACTGAGCTTGTGAGTACATATTATGCCTAGGAAAACTTCAAAATTCAAGTGGCTACTACGTTACATACAAAATACATAGTTCCGTGTTGAAACTGCGTTGATGAAACATTACTCAGATGCTTCTTTCAGCTGCTATCCGTAAATATAGCCAGGCAGCAGGATCGCATTTATTCAGCTTAGGTTCCAACAAAATAGCCATAAACATACACATCCTACAAGTATTTTAACAAAGGCTGCAAGCATACCAAAAACATCGAATGGTTCGGTCCACGGTTCAATTCGAATCAATTCCTAGCGTCGATCTCGGTTCGTAAGCCCGGGTTTGAAGAACCCGATTTCGGACCTTGAGGCGTCACATTTTAAACAATTTTTAGTATGACAATCTTATTTATTATCAACTTGCGGGTATTCCGACATTGCCCGTGGCAAGTTGCGTGGTGCAAATTGTAGATTCACCCATTTCCCGCCGTAGGTAAATTAAATCTGACCGTACCAAAAGAAACAGAAGTTCTCTATAATATATATGGGAAATACTTAATCAGTGAGAATCACGTAGTAAAGTATTATATAATATATATGTACATACATACATACATGCATATGTACAGCGGGTACTCCCCGGCCTTATCCGTGGCGAATAATAACTTTTTCATCCAGTTCCCGCCCGGAATTCCCGGCTCTTACGGTTTGGACTGCGCGTTGATCACCAACCTTTCAGTCAGGAGAGTTTCATATATAAATATTCACTTACGCTCTTGTAGATAACGAGGAGAATTGTTAGGCTACTTATTGCTTAGCTACAAAATAATAATACAACCAACAAGGGTGTAAGAACTGTATTGAACAAAACCACTAAAATAGAAAGGTTCGGCTCAAGATTTAAGGCCAGGCTAGCTGGTGCAGCTCAGCGTGAATGTAATAAAAGTCACTCTTAACAAACGCATAAAAGTCAAATGCACTTTGTATGTGCTTGGGAGCAGCGTGAAGGAGAAGTATGAAAGAAATGCCATGACTGGTCAATCAATATGAGAACGGAAATCATGACCCCGGGCACCGAGCATCGGGCTGAATAACGGCTGGTTGGGCAGCATCTGCGATAAGGCGCTGTCACGGTCAGCTGCACATCATCATCAGCTGTTCACTTGCACTTTACACACGCACACACACTTTCAGGCACACACAAAGGCATGCATTCCACGCACGACTTAGCACACACGCAAACTAGTCTAGCCACACACACACACACACACACCCCCACCCCCACCCCAGCAGCTCTTCTTGGCCACTTATACGGCAAAAAGGCAACTTGCCGCGCACGTAGCCGACCAACTTTGATTTCTGGGCAGCATGTCGGGCCCCCCTGGTGGCCTAGCCGCTGCCTTTGCTGGCCCCAAAGCAGGCGATAAAGTTATAGCCGCTGTCGTTGGGGCTAAAACTTTTGACTGTTTGCTGGCAAAAATGACTTAGTGGCAACGTTGCGACGTTTTTGGGACCGTTTATGTGGGTGCGAATTCCGAAAATGCCGCAAATAGTTGTAAACGTCAAATTCCTGAAGATCATTTCACCAGAACACAATGGGCCCAAGAACTATTAAATATGCTTAGTTTATGTATGGGAATTCTTGTTCAACATTTTCTAAATTTTCGTTAAATATTATAAATAAAATTGTTTTAGCTACAACATATGAAATTCTCTCACAATGAATTCCAAAAGTAGAAAAATATTTATGCTCCAATCTAAAATTTCGAAAACTTTTGAAAAAATAATATCTTCAAGCGAATATGTCGATTTAATATGTATGCTTAAATAGCAGCAAATAATATTGACAGGTCGCACACTAGATCGTTAAAAAAAAAAAACAACTGCAACTAAAACGAATTTCAAATATGTTTGTTGGTGCGAAATGCTTCCGAATAAAAATATGAATATGAAAATTAATAAAAGAATATGTCAGCCCAGACAAAGTATATTTGATTGAAAATAGATATAACGGACAAGGACTTAAATCTAAAAATGTATATTTAAATAATATTTTGTATCTGTTGAAGGGAGTTTTGTAAGCATACTTAGCCAATTTAATTTGAACTTGAATGAACCAGCAACAATTTGAGCTTTTAAGTGCTTGCGTCAAATATCACTCAAGACACTTGCCCTTCTCTAAGCTTGCTAATTAAAAGCAACTTGTGCGTTCGCACTTCAACTTCAATGCCAAACAATAAAATAGATCAAAAAAATAGTTAAGTTCATCATGTTGAGGGCATCAGAAGTCGGACAACGCTCAAGTATAACGAAATGCACTTAATAATCTCACAAAGCAGATGTAGCTATCGAGCCGCTCTTCCGCAAGCTCCAAGCTCTGGCTCGAACTCCCAACTCCAGCTCCAAGTTTCGCTTACGAGCTTTAACTTTAACGCCTTACTCGTAACGCCACAATTAGCAAAAGTGTTTCGCAAATTTCGTGCACTTTTATTAGATTATTGCCCACAGTGCTCATAAGACCTTCATTATTGAGCACTCAAACCACTTCGCAGTATGTGTGTGTGTGTGTGTGTGTGTATGCGTGTGTGTGCGTGTCTTTGAGCATTGCTTGAACCAATTAGGAAATTAATTGAGTAAAGTGCTCCATGTATACAACACAAATATAAATAAAAACTTTTTGCCTTTGTCCTAAAGTCTCAGCTAAAAACTCACACAAAAGCAAATCCAGCTTAAAGTTTAAACAACTTTGCAGCGATCAGTTGCGATGCTGGCCTCTTGCTTCGTTAGCCCCCACGCCTGACCCGCAAATTAAATGAAAACTACTTTCAACTTTTTCTGCATATACCTCTTAAAACGAAATGAAAAACAAAAGCGGATCCATGTTAAGACCTTAAACTTTGGAAAAGCTTTATTGTACATTACACCCATTGAAAATAATGGAAAAAAATATATAATTCTGCTAAAAGTATGTAACAGCCAGGACAAAGCATCTACAGCCCCTTTATTCAAATATATATTCTCGGTCTTTTCGTCTGTGTTTACGCACCAAGGACTAGAAAACTTAATTTGGAGTTAATTTTAAACCGAGCTGGTTCGAGCCCAGAATCATCAATCAACCCAGCTGTTCAATAACCAAAACCCAAATCTATTCAAAATGGTTTGATGCAAATGAGAATCGTTAAGGGTGGGGCCAGCTCCAAGGCACAAATAAACGGGCAATTATTACTAAATATTAAATTGTTTTATCAAAATGTTAAAAAAAGAAGTACAAAGCAGGACTCTAACCAAAACTTTGATTCATTTTTGTGGAAAACCATTCGATCTGTAAACCGAACCTTTATCTATGCTGGACCCGGATCAAAACTTAACCTAACAGACGAAAGTAACTGTAAAAGAGTAAATAGTAAATGTTTAATAGTAAAAGAGCTTACCATCTAATCATTATTTGCCGTACATATTATCTCTAGAGGAGCCATCTTCCAGGGAATACTTGTTTGGCTGGGATACACATGAGCCGACCACTTAAGGCAAATGCCTGCAAAACATTGTTAAGATTTGCGCCAAACTGTAATTAAAAGTAATTTTGTATTACTTTCTGCCTGGCGCCCTTAAAGCGATTTCACATCGAGTACATTGGCTCGGGTTTCGGGCTTTGTCGAGATTTTAATCAAATATAGTGTGTGTCAACGCGGATTTATGAAACTAATTGACTTTAACGCTAGCGCCTCCCCCTTCCCCCTTCCGCCCACGCCTACTGTTTAATACTATACCTCCTCCACGGCTCCGTAAAACGTAGCCCAGTCTCAGTTCGGTTCCAGCACCTCTTCAGAAGGAATTAATTAAAAAACTTAATCTGCTTTGGCAGCCCAGCTGTGTCGGGAATGTCGTCGGTTTGCGGGAGCTGGCGGCGGGCTTAGTGGCTTGGCCCATTGGCGGCTTGGTGGTTTGGTGGTTTGATGCCTTTTCTAGGTGGCTGGCAGCTTTCAATCCGCTTGCTGACAGCGATTTACCTAAGGTGTACTTAGTATACTGGAATCCTATTAAATGTTTGACTGAACGGTGAAAAACATCAACAAGCAAACAGCCAAAGCATGCTTGTTGATCCCAAACTTGAATAGAGCTAAATTAATTAACTTGTAATCTAACAATTTTATCGCACGCCTTAGATAGGCCCAAGCTGGATTATATGCGTGCTTCGATAAATATATATGCACATGGTTTATCTTAAATTTAAATACTTTCCCTTATAACTGAAAGCCTTCGAAATGTTTGCTAAGATTACTGGAACAATTGAGAGTTATTACTGAATTCTAATACCATTTACCTAATTACAAATGAAGCTAGTTAAAGCATGAGCTTAAACAAAACCATGCTAACTTATCCCGCTCACTCCAGCTTTTTTTCGTTTGGTACTTTAACTATGAATAATATAATATAATTCGTTTAACTGATTTGCAATTTACACTTCATTTTTCTTGAAGTGTTTTAGCAAATAAATCTCTACCTTTTGGGACGTCTACGTTTTGATTGAAATGCGATTTATTTGCTTTGTGTTTGTTCAGCACCTTTTTGTGTTGTCCCTTCAAATCCTTCCCTTTTGCATTTGTATCCCTTTTCATAATTTGCTCCTTGTCTCTGGTGATTCGATTGCTCAGTGAATACTTTTTGACCATTTCGGACACAATCTGATGCTCGTTTGACAGGTGAAAAATTGTCGAAATGTAATGAAGCTTTCGACAGGTTGGCCACAATAGACTGGCCAACACATTAATTTATTCACAGCCACGCACACACAAAATAGATCTAGCAAAGTTTCCTTCTTTGGCATATCAAAAGTGTAACAATAATAATAATAGTTAAAGTAATAACATTAATATCAATTTTTTATTTTTTTAACTTTTTTATTGTTATTATTTATGTATCTTGCAAAGAAGGAACTAATATACACATAATTGACCTGCCTATTTATTGGCATTTAAGCAATGTCAATTTAGAGGCAAAATCTGATTCAAATGAACTCCTTGGGCAGATTGAGGGAGCGGACGCTTTTAACTCAGTTATTGCATGTATTTTCAAGCTAATTAATTATTTATAATTAATGAACAGCAGATGTTATTGTTTTTTGGCATTGCTGCTGCTGTTTATAGCCAACTCCTCGGATGGCTTGCCACGCAGCCACTTGCCTGATTTTATAGCGTGGCCATAAAAACGCCAATTAGATTGAACGCGAAGCTCATAAAAGCCGCATGAGCGGCTACACCCATCAACTTAGTCAATTACCTCTCTCTCTCTTTCGCTCTCGCTCTCACTCTCTCTCTCCCCCTCCCTCGCTGCACACTCTCTCACTTCCTCTCCCAATTTTTACACCCGCTTCCTAGCAACAACTGCGGCCGCACTAATTGAAATAATTGAAATAATTTGCACAGCTTGAATGTGAGCGTGGCACACGTGATTGACTCCCGGCCATGGGCAGCCGGACCCCCATACACCCAGGCACTTTTTGCGGCTTATGCGCCCACACCCAATGCTGCAGCTGCACCAATTGTGTTATTCCAGCTGGTGTTGTTGTTGTTGTTGTTTCTGCAGCCCGTCAGTCGAAGCAATTAAAGAGCCGCTCAACATGGCTTAGAACAGAAAAGCCCAGTTGCCCACATTATACGTTGCGTATGCGTAATTTACCCGTCTGTTTGCATGAGTAAGCGCTTGGGCAGCCGAGCTGATGCTGTCCAATGCTGGTTGAGTGGTCAGGCTATGGCCCCCATCGATGCCCAGCAATGATTGACTTGCTCTAACCAACTCAACTCCAGTAAGTTCCTTTCTCGAAATAACTCATACAGTTTTGGAATTCTTATTGATGTTACAGACAATACAAAAAGTGTAAGAGCGGTACGGTACGGCTGGGTGCGATCAACTGCAGAATACTCTATAAAATGTAATATAACAGAGAAAGTCTGTCGAAAGTAAAGGACATACGCGGGTGACATGCTTCGTTATCCATGTTCTCAAGGATTGATCACATGTAGTCTACCTGCTGACTAGAGCTGTAAAACTATCGCAGTTATAAGATTTCCAGTTTCGCTTGACTGACAGACATTGCTTAAAGCCAATATACTCTTTCTCACGATTCGAGCAGAGCATCAAAAGTTGTTGCTGAATCGATAACAAATCAGTAGGAACAAATACAATGCAGTGTTTTTTTACGTACACTACATACCTTACTAGCTATATTTGTTGAGCTTGGACAAGGCCGTTTTCATAAGAGTTGTATTAATGTTTGAAGTGGAAATTTGCAAATATAAAAGCAAGCAGCATAGAGCATATTTCGACGATTTATGCAATTCAAAGTTTTTTGGTTGAAATATATGCGAGCCTCCTTAAGATTTCGATTTGCATTAAGTTGTGATATCCTTCCATAGCCATTGGTAGCTGTCCTGTCCTTCATCAATTGTGATTTGGAACACAAAACTCATTGCTTAATTTTTGATTGACCTGAGGCAAAACGATATCTTTTTGCAATTGGGAACAATTGAGAACAAGTTTGCGCTTTGTTTTTTCAAGCAATTTTAAAATAATTTTGCATAAAAAAATACTCAGCTAAATAAACAAAATCTCGTCAGTAAAAACTGCAATTGCTTTTGACTAGGATGAATGAATGAAATAACAATTAATTTGCAGACGAGAAACATATTTTGCTATTTACTTTTCATTACGGCAGCTCAAATGCAAAACTTGTAAGAACGACGTGATTTGATTGGAATCAAAGTAAAGAACATCAATTAACTTCAGAATTGAAGTCTAGAACAGGCCCGATATATATAAAAGTAGTAGACTCTGTGGATAGTCCTTTAGCTTTGTGGAACAAAAGCCAGTACAAATAAATGCAAACACAATTGCCGGATTGTTTTCCACAGAGAACACCATTAATATATTTATAATAATAAAGCCAATAGCACCTTATATCAATACTATTGTCGAGCGTTACTTGGAAATGCGGCCCTGGAAACAATAATCATATAAGCAGAAGTGTTCAATGCATTTGAAATAAATTCAGATGTGTATACCATGAATAAATTATAAACAAACAGTTTACAGCTTCATCTTCATAATTGTTGACTAGCAACGCAGTTTTATGGCTGCTATCTAAATCGATTGAGACCGACTGAATGAATGAATGTTGAATACTGAATAGTCGATTTGTGTTGAGCATTTTAAGCTATTTTGATTTATAGCTTCCTGGCCAACTGCTTTGTGGGAAAACTGTTTATGGATTGCCCGGCAAAGAAAGGAGCTGTTGCTATGCGACAGGGAACGGGAACCCAAGATTTAAGCGCTGTGATTGTGGGGCAAGCGTCCATGAAATTGAATTTTCTTTAAATTGTTGGCCATGAGCGAGACTTTGCCATCAATCAATTCTACGGCAAACATATTATACAATCTTTTTACATTGAGCTCTCACAGCAACAGTTGCCTAGCATTCATATCAGTCGGTGGAATGCTTCGGATAACATTAGGTCCCTTTCAGTCAATGCAATCAGCACTGACTGATGCGCTCCAATTTAGCCACTCTCTTTTTGACCAATTATCAGTTATATTATCGATAACACTTATCATGTCTGTACATATATCTCCGATTTTGAAAGCTGCCCTGACGCCTGACACAACATCAAGCATCGGCCGTCCTTAGCTACTTTTTCGATATCTTCTACAAATCATTTCCCTGTGGCTCTCTCGTAGCTATTTGGGTTGTCTTGCTTTGCCATGAGTTCCATCCTCAGAATTTAGATAACTGCGGAAGTCAGTATTTGGGTGCCTTTGCCGAATTAGCCTGCTTTAACATCTAAGTTTAGGCCGGATCCGAACAATCCGAAGCTATTTCGACGCAACAAATCCATGTAAGTGCGTCCACTAGCACAAACCAAATCTCCAGATTGACCTTTCAAAATGTTGGAGTCTTGATTCAAAATTTGTTGTCGTCAAAAGGTCGAAAGAAACTATAATAAGTATGTTGCCATACTACAAAGGTAAAGATCTCATGATTCGGAATAAATTACCAATACTGAGACAATGAAAACAGTCGGACATGGCACATAATCAAAACAGTTTCTGCACTTTGTGAATGAGTATAAAAATGATTGCACCTTCTGGAAACTCTTACCATATGAACTTTTTTCAAAAGTCTTTATAAGCATTTATATAAAAGCTATTGACACATGTACAGGAAATTATTGTTATTGAGAAATCGATTTCCAGAATATTGCGAAACTGGCAGCCAATGAATGTTTCCACAGAATTAAGTTGTTCTCAATTACGGACGAATGTTGTCGTCGTTTCTCATTGGCGTCTGTCGCTGTCCCACTGACTCATGCTCTTCCCCTCAACGCGTCTAGGCCATATATTATTTAACAGTTAAAGCCAACTGTCAACAAATTATGCCTGTCATATGGCATGCCACATACATCCTACTATATACATACATACATATATGTGTATGTATAAGCTAGCTGTAACCCTGCCTTTCTTATGCCTACATATTTCAGCAATTTTCTGAATCGATTAAACATTCATTCAATATTTTACATGAAAGAGCCGTGAAAATGAGGCCGATTGGGCTAAACTTTGACCCTTATTTTTTCCTATTGATCATGGGCTTGTAGAAATAATAACTTGACAGATTTTTGATCACCAATTGTTATCTGTATTCATTTTCAAATTGCAAGCCCAAATCTAACTTATGTACTTCATTTGTTCCAAATTTACTTTCCAGATAAGAGAAATAACTTTAGGGGAATAACTGATGTGGCTAAAAGCGAGGCGTCACAGCTATTTTGACAAACTTAGTTCGTTTGCCTAAATTGAGAAAGAACCTAAATTTCTTCGCAGCTTAAAAAGCCATCTCGTCCGCTTCCATTACAGCTTCAAAAACTTATTTTTGTATCTCAACAATTATTTTCGCCGTATACATTAAAATAGATTGCAACAAAACTCTGGCAAGGTTCTCATGTACTTTTAATTTAATGTAATTTCATTAAAGGTTAGATGTATGTGTCTCGCAGTTTATTAACTTGCTTTCGTAAAATGCTCGTTTGTAAAATTATTTTCAAGATGGAAAGCCAAAGACCCATACGCAGCAAATGGAACTGTCTTCCCATACAAATTCTAGAGACTTGAAATCTTAAAAAAATATTTTTATATACATGTACTTAGTTTACATAGCAGATTTTGTATATCTATCTCATTTTGATTAATCTATATGAAAAAGATCATGAACTCATGATTTAAGCAAATATCGACTTATCGATAAGAGATAAGTAGATATCCAGATTTGCAGTGTAGATTAGAAATTAGAAATATTTCACTTTTTTCCCGCACATGAGTTTGTGTGTTATGCATAAATTCATCTATAAGTACCTGAAAGAAATCCTGAAACTCATATGGGGCCAAGTTTCATGACAAATTCTAAGCGAGTTGCTCCAAAATATTTTATTGACTGAGGCATACAGAGAATCTTGTAGTCGATTACACCCAACTTCAGCATTCTCGCTTGTTTCGAATATCACTTATTGAAAAAACAAAACCGAGTCACAGTTTTGCCACGCATGATTTTGGGCTTTGAATACGTCTATCTTTTTGTGATTAACGAAAAAAAAAGAATGTGTTATTTGCTTCTTCATTTCATCCGAAATTTCATTTACTGCAATTCTGTTAACTATTTGTTTGAAAAAAGCGTGACATTTTTTTATTTCCTTGTGTCTCTGAGTCGTTACTCGTGAAAATCAAAAATCGAAATTTGTAATAAATTGCACATAACTCATTAACATTTTTTTCATCTACTTTTCGGTGATTTCCGCAAAAGGGAGAAGACAGTCCCACGAATTTGCGCAAATTAGTTTGCAGATCGGGGGAACGTATAAGGGGTACGTCAATCTGTCAATCAGTCAATCAGACAACTGACCAGCTTAATCTAGTTATTTATAGTTAAATGAATTATTATTATTATACCAGAGAGCACACACATTTAGATTGGAACTATATGTCAGTATAATGACAGCTATTAAAATAAGAATTTTGAAAAATTTATTTGATTGCATTTCATTCCGCGAAAATGCGGTCAAGCAATTTGGCAATGGGAGTGGTTCAGGTTTCAGTTTTATTACATATTCATATCTAAAAAGTACATCAGCCCATGCTGAATTCATTGAATCAGTGAGGCATTAGCATTATGCGTACGTCACGGGTCACATATTAATTAGCAGTGGAAGGACACACACATTATAAAATTATTCCCCCATCCAATTAGCAAGAAAAGTGCATCCCGAATAGGACTAGTTTTTGCGGAAACATATAAATTCGATTCAAGGTTTGCGCCGAATTATATATATAATATTGTATTTGATATATATATATAAATTTGTATAGTTAAATATGCCTGTATCTGTGTACCACATATGAAAAATTGGTAAACAAATGCCCTTTAATAACTCTTGCAGGCATATTATTCACGGTCAGCAAGCAGACACCTGCCCAACTAGCCTCCTTGACGGGCGCCATTTGCATTCCGGAACCACTTAACCACTGCAAATTACACTGCTCATATAGAGGGCGTGGCAGTGCGGGCGTGCTGAAAATGTAAAATCAACACGGGCACATAGAAAGTCCGATCAGAATTGTATGGAAAACAAAGCGAAGCTGCAACAACAATAACAGCGAGAGCAACGATAAGAGCTTGGAGGTAATTAAGAAGTACTTGCGAGCGGTTATAAAAGTGGGCGTGGCAATGGGCCTGAGCAGCCATCGGCTGGCCATGGCGCTGGCTCTGACAGTGCTAATTAGCTTCTGGCCGACTGGCAGTCATGGGGCAGCAGCCGTTGACTGTGCCGATTGGCTCAGTCCCAGTGAATGCAGCAATAGCACCGGTAACAACAACATCAACAACAACAACAACAACAACAACAACAAAATTGGCAACAATAGCAGCAACTATGCGGTTGGCAGCACCGCGTTGGACCATTTAAATAGTTCGATGCGGCCAGACAATCTGCTGGAAATGGATTTGGAACAGGACGGAGACAATTGGCCATTGGAGCGTATTGTGTCCATCATTGTGCCGGTATTTTTTGGCATTATTGGCTTCGCCGGACTCCTGGGTAATGCGCTCGTCATATTGGGTAAGTCTTTTTCCCCACTTAACTGCCTTCGTTCCGTAATTGCAGCTGCTTAAGTCTGAACCATCCATCGTCCGCATCTTTTTATGGCCCAGAGCCAATAAAACCCTCTGAGGTCGTTACATTAGCCAGCCCCGGTTGATAGCCGAAAGGCCGCCGTTGACTTTTGCCAAATTATGAGTAATAATTGCAAATATGTATTGTTGGCAAGCCGTTCATTTACCGGCCTTAATATGCCATCCATAAACGTGCCACGCACAGCTCCAGAAAGGCAGCCATCGAGCTAATTGAATTTTTATGTGCCCCAAATGAGTGTGCAACAGCAAAAGTCGGGGCCGAGGCCAGCGCATTGCAACTTTACGTTTACCACATTCAGTTTGTTGCATTAACAACGTTTATGCAACAGATTTTGTTGCACTCTCCGATTCATGGCCGCGTTTTGAGCGCCATTTGATGAGCGAATACGCAAAAGCATCAGAGACAATGAATTATGCCTTTTGGGAGGCCGATTCCATGGGCCAACGGCTGTAACGGGAAGTACGAGCCATCGACAAGCTATACATTTATGTGTGTATAATGTTGATACGCAGCATCTTCTGGTCAAACACTCCCAACTCAGTCCAGTCGTTATGAAGAGTCCATTCTGTCTTTTGAGAAAGTTAAAAATAAGAATTTTTGGACCATGGAATCGGGTGATTATTGGGATGTGGAATATCATATTGCCTGGAAGATACACGGACTATAGTGTTAAGAATTTGTAAGGGAATAACCACAACACGAAGAATGGAAAACTAATACTTATTGTTTACCCAGTTCAGAAAGTGAAAAGTTGAAAATTGATTTTGGGCAAGTTAATCTGTTACAATCCACTTTAAGTCCTAGAAAGCGTACAAATCGGTATTTGGTATAAAATTTATTTGGAAGACAATTTGAAATGATCTAATCATAAAATTGATAAAATGTTGATATATAAAGAAAAAGCCTTAATATATTTTTTTTATTTTATGTAATTTACGTGATGTGTGTAATATTATCATTAACCGATCATTTAACCGTCAACAGTTGTATAAATAGACATCCGCCCAACTGCCAAGCATAAACATCTTGGGCCCAATTATTGGATTTATCTAGCCATATTAAATGGATGCCAATTTGGGTGAAGATAACATTGTTTCTTATATATGAATCGATATCAAGACCAAAATTGTTAGATTAAAATTTGGAGAATAAAAAGTCATGGCCTAAAATTAGTCCAGGATATGGATAAAGAATGTGGAAAACCAGGTAGACAAACAGAACTCGAATTGTCAGCCATTGGAACAATTTTTACATTCATTTGCGGCCTTGTTTGGATTTACTAAAATATTTTTTAAGCTTATATATTTTATTTTTAGATTCAAGCGGGTAAACATATTTTTACTGTTAAAGTGGGCCTCAAATATTGCATATCAAGCAGCTTCAACTTACCCTTCCCATATAGTTTGCTGGGTATTAAGAATACAAATATATAAATAAAAAAATACGGCTAGAGTAAATTGGATTTCGTGTCCTGGCTGTTGTGCTGTTGGCTATGCCTCAAGCTGCGGAAAGGATTATGCCATTATTGGCCAGGCATCAGATCTGGCGGCTGGCAGCTGGCAACTGGGAACATGAAATCTGAAAACTCTGACCACGTTTATGAGCACACTTGAGTGGCCAATTACAAAATTTATAACACGATTTTCCATGCGCCAGTTACAAATTTGTTGCTGCCCCACAGCTGTTTCTGGCCAGCATCAATTGTGACATGTCTCCATCCCTGTGGTGCTGTGTGTCACAAAGGATGCCAACTTTATCCGGCAAGCCCCAATGCAAATTGAAGTGGCAATGAGTCAATGCAGATGTCTCTTTGGTATTTTTTTTTTTTTTCTGTTTTCCTTTTTTCATCCCTAAAATAAAACATAAATTACAAATAAGCCACAAATATTGCTGCTTTCTATCCATCATTTTGCTGGCCGCCTTTCGCTCTTCGTGGCTACATTTCTCTTTTTTTCCTGGCCCAATATTGGTGTTGACAGATGTCAGAATTTAGTGGTTGCTGTTGGTGTTGTCATCCAAGATGTCCCTTTTGGCACACGGATGCTGACGTAAAGTGTACGCTCAGCCGGGAAACTGTTTATTTAAATGGATTATATTGATATTTGACGTATTATTATTCATGTTATTCTATTGCTCTTCTTCAATATTACAATTATTAAAATGACATTAAGACTTCGCTTCGTTCTTGTTAGCTTTTATGAATTGCCTGTCACGTTGTCCATTTCCCTATTCTCATTCGCAATGGCCGCCAACAAGGACAACACTTTCATCATGGTTAAGCCCGATGGAGTCCAAAGGGGACTCGTCGCTAAGATCGTCGAGCCAGGCACCATACGTGGTGATTTTTGCATCCATGTTGGCCGCAACATCATTCGTGGCTCTGACGCTCTTGGGTCCGCCGAAAAGGAGTTTGCTCGGTGGTTCAATTAGAAGGAGGTTGTCAGCTGGGCTCCAGCCGCCAAGGACAGGATTGACGAATAGATTCAACATGCAAGTGCATGAATCTGTACGCCACTCACATACATAAGTCTAAAGGCGATTCTTTTTAAGAATAAAAATTCCACCTTAATTATATATATGAATATGTATATATTTTTTGTTAGAGTTGCATTTTCCGACTGATAGTACGAGTGGCTCGGCAAATGTCACAATATCACATAAATTCGATGATTATTATAAATTGATAATAATTAATTTGCTTGAATTTCGGGCATATATGATATGGAATAAATGAGTATAGTAAGCGATTGTAGAACGTCAAGTATAATGTTATTTAAGTTAAGGTTAACTGCAGTAAAAAGTTAAGTCAATAAAGTTTTGCAGCTGCCACGAAGAAGATTAAAAACCATAACTTGCGAGCTTAAATTATTATGAAAGATTTAACTTTCACGCAGACTCGCCTTTTACATATATTTACATAACTTCAGCTCACCAATACTCTAACAACCATAGACGCTGCGTGGAGGCAGCACATTAGAGTCTGTTTATTTGCCATAAAATGCAGAGCATAGACATCCATTTAAGGCTTGAAGATACGAGTCAAAAGCAGACACTGAGCTTGATACTGATGCAGCTGCTTGCTTGGCTGGCACTTTGACAAATTATCTTTCCATAAGCCATAAATACACTTGCACTCACATCCCTACCAGCCAAATCTCTTTTGTTTAAACACCCACCCAATGGCGATTACGTTGCCCAGGGATGAAGAGCGGCAAGAGTAGGAGTCGGAGGCGGCTCTGGCAAGCGAGTCTAATTTTGCTCATAATTTGCAATAAAACTCACACGTTCATTTACAAATAATTTATCAAACCAACGACCAGTCCTGACAAAGTGGCATCCACCCAGCAAGGCCAAGAGAATGGAGCAAGGGCGACAGAGCAAGCAGAGAGAAGTTCGTAAAGGCGACGGGAATGGTTGGGTAACAGGTGCCTGGCAACAGAAAAGCTCGCAAGCATTTGAATATAACTTTTAACTTTGACGCCTACAGTAAGAAAAGCAAAAATAAAAGAAAAATGAAACTCTGCTCTAGTCATGAATCCTCGATAAGACGATACTCTGTAGCCAGGTCTGAGGTAACCTAATAGATCTTCATACGCACATACATTGAAAATCTCCTCTTGAAATACACGGATACTAATGACGTATTTGATTGCCAAGCCATGAGCATATCTGTCGCGCTTAGTTACATGACATCCGATAGACCACGTTAAGGACATGTCATGCAGAGCGTCTTATGCTCTATATTCGAGTGTGGCGCTGAGTACATAGTGTCTCCTAGTCGGGCATGCCGGAATGGGGAATGTTTCTTATTGCAACTTGCTAAGTGCAAATGAAAGCATTTTGACGACTCAATAAACCCATATAACGCCTGTTCTTTATACGGTTTTTACAATATTAAAACTTCAGAGTCAACTTATTCGTATAATAATGAATCTTTTCAACGGGGCTTAACCGGAATCTAATAGAGGTCTGAATTGGCATTAAACTGGATCTACCAAACTTCTATCTCTTACTGCCTTAGAATCGGTTTCGAAATGGAAAAACAGTTGAGTATACACAAGTATTATTTATAGAAGAGTAATCAGTTACCTAACAAACTTGAAGACCTATTTTTTCTTCATTTAATTGGAGAATATGGCCCGATCAAAACTTAGCTCACACTGTCTATAATGTTATGGAAAGTCAGCGTACACTAAACAAAGGAATGATCAGAAAACATATTTTATTTAAAAACTTATAACGAATGAAATACATCTGATATAAAATATAAAATCACAAACGTCAAAAAGTGAACTTTACTCAATTTTTTTACAGATATTCGTTTTAATTGTTGTTGACCCTGGCGACAGTCCCTTTTCTCTTTTCAATCTTTCCCATCAATATAAGCAAGATTATTGTGGCTTATTTATGCCACAGAAAGTACACATTTTCCCCATAGTGCTGTGGCATGAATGTTTTTTTATTATCAGCTGCTGCCTTTCACTGGATGGCATTTATTTTTAGCTTCTGTTACTTTTGCTGTTATTTTACTGAAACGACAATGCAACAGCAGCGCAGCATGTGACACCTTGACGCAATCAACCACACCCACACACGCACACGAACACTTATGCAGGTGTGGCTGCAAAGGCGGCGACTTGAGCCAAGGTTGCAAAAACTGCATGGAAAACGACTTTGCTGTTGAGATTTTCTCTGCTTGTCCACGATAGAGCAGCTAGGGCGCACGCACACACAGCCATGCACAAGTATACACATGCACACACACACACACACACACACACCTGCTGTGGAATGGCATGGCGTTCAAGTGTCACCTTGCATCAGGTTGCTTTCAGGCCGAGTTGCACAGCAGCCATGGTTTTTGGGGCGAGCTAAAAACAGTTTTTATAAAAGTTGTTTTTATTGTTCTTGTTTGGCTGTGGGTGTGGGTGTGGGTGTGAGTGTGCGTGTGTACAGCAGA
This sequence comes from Drosophila kanekoi, assembly GCA_037075305.1. Lineage (NCBI taxonomy): Eukaryota > Metazoa > Arthropoda > Insecta > Diptera > Drosophilidae > Drosophila > Drosophila kanekoi. Next base: position 6,002,128 of record JBAMCE010000290.1, on the reverse strand, counting down.
CACCGCACATTTAACTAAGCATCATTGAGTACCATCGATAGCTGTTGGCTTATTTGTCGCCACATGCCACTTGAACAGCAACAACATTTCCCTATTTTTGGGTCAATGTTTAGCTTTTTGTGCTACATTTTTAGTTTAAAATATAGTTTAATTGCAAAAATGTATCCAAAAAACCAAAAATAAAGATATTTACTCTACTATGAACATATCAAAATGAATGATGCAAATGTCACATACATGCAAAAATGCATTGCACTTCACAATATAATGAAAAATATTGAGGAATCATCGACTAGTTGCTTCTAACAGGTCCAGTCTTTTGCCTCGATGCAGATTAATTTGTGGGCTCGCTTCAAAAGGTAAGCCAAATTTCGAACTCTCTGAAAATCAAAACTGAAATTCGATGTTTACTTAGGTGACAATCGACAAGTGAATGCCTTTTGCAGCCAATTATCATGATGGGTCTTGTTAACTGACTTATAATAATACCCTAGGCAGTGTATGGCGTAGTCGGGCATAGTCTACTGCAGCGCTTTCATCTCTTTTAATTTGCTGACATGGGAGTATTAAACTTTTAATATGCCATTTCGTTGCTAAAATTATTTATCGCGTAAGATAAAGATGTGCTCTTCCCCTTTTAAATTACGGCTTTCATTAGCGTAATAGCTTTCTTATCTGTTATCAAAGGGAAATGGCTCGTTTTTGCGACACTTCAGGGGGATAGAAAAGAAGTTAAAAGTAGAAGCCACTTAGATGTTTTAATTTAATACAAGTCCTTTGAAAGAAAGGTATAAATGATTCCCCAACAAAACTTGTAACTCTCCAGGTATTATTGTTGGATATAAAGAGAAGAATTGGAAACAATCGTTTTCTAACCTGAGAATAAATACATTGACAGACATTTACCAACCATTCTGTATTTTTAATACTTCAGTTGCTCTTGTTTTTGATTCGGATACAAAAATGATGGTTCGACCGATATTTCCTATGTCTATTGATTGGAAATGATATAGTTGTCCAACTCGATAATAACCTACGCCCTGGGCTTAAGAGCGTTTACAGACAATTTCATAATTTTCATATAAAAAAGAAATAATTCATATACGCCACAATAAATAGATGTATTTTGCAATCCACAACAAAGACAATTTTAAATGATTTGAAGTTCAAAAAAAATAAAATCGCTTTCTTTTCTTCAACAAGTATTGCTGAGATTTCCATTCCATATAGAAAATATAATATATAATCACGGCTGTTATCCATAGAAAAATGAGTATAGTTCTTGTAATATATTTATCCAAATTGTTGAGTTGAGTGAGCAACTTATCTCTGGGTTTCATAGTGTTCTGATGCCTCACCGTCAGAACGCGTATTATGGTATCCGTGTGGAACTCGCCTCTGGCGGTCAGAAATTTATACAGATGTACAATGTCTGCAATGGATGGTTGAGCAGTCAGATCAATTTCCATACGTCGACCGAGCTTGTGCTCAAAAGAATAGGCATTTGAAACCGTTGGAATATATATAGGAATCTCAAATGACCGTTTCCAATCAATTGGCATTTTCATGCAGCTTCCATATTGCCTCTTGGCAGACTCGAGTAACTCTCTTAAATCAAACATTTTCTCAAAATCGAATGTTCTGCCCGAATCAAATATTGCATAAAGTTTAAACAAATATGACATCTCAGATACATCTTCTGGCTGATATAATTTATCTGAGTAAAAAACTTGTTTTGTTTCGCATACTTTCTCTGGGGCTAATTTTTCTGAGCTATATGATTCTTTTGATTTCTGTTCCTCTGAGCCAAATACTCCTTTACATTCATACTCATAAGAATATGTTTCTTCTGAGTCATAACTTTCATCAGAATCAAGTATTCCTTTTAAGGTTAGTGGTAATATCAGCTCGGGCAGATCGCTCAGCGCAGCTTGACTGAACATTGTGCCCTTATTGCTCTCACTGCCCTTTTCGCGAGGCTCTTTCCAATATGTTAGTAGATCACTTTCCAGTTCATACTCAATCTTATCTCTGTTCTGTATATACACAACATTATTGCCTTCATCATCAAATCCATCAGCAAGCTTAATTTTCTCATCTTTTTTAAGACACTTATCAGACCTATCATAGTCATCAGACCTATCATTGTCATCAGACTTGTCATTCTCATCAGTCCTATCATACTGATCAGTCCTATCATACTGATCAGACTTATTAACTTCATTAGTCCATTCATACTCATTAGACCTATAATACTTATCACACCTGTCATACTCATCAGACTTATGCTCAGACATATCCAACTCATCGTACTCAGACGAGCTCTCATTTGCATCATTCCAACGTCGTTTTATATTGTTAGCAAATGTTTCATACGTCGCATAGCCCATATGAACATCTTTCTTACAGAACTCTATGTTTTCACTATAATTATCTTTCATACTATTGATGGTAAGCCCCCTCTTCTTGTAAAATTTTCTGTAATGATTATAGTCACCAAAATGATATCCTGCATCGTTGTGTGTTCTATGCACATCGCCACCATGCTCATTATACTCTTTTCTGTCTCTATACTGACCGTGGCTATTCTCAATATTGTCTATATTCTTAATTGTTTCAGTGGACGAGCTCCTTTTTGTTTCAAAACTTAGGGCCCTAAAAGGACTATCCGGATCGTAGAGCACAACTTGATAGTCCTTTGACTCGTCACTGTACTCACTATCCTGAATTTCTTCAATAGATAATGGCTCTACTGGATTGTAGAGGTCAGCTTGACTACTCTCACTGCACTCTCGCACCCAATATATTATATGTCCATCTCTATAGAGATACTCAACTGTCTGGGCTCCTCTAGTGTACACAATGTGTTCGCCAAACTCATTGTACTGAGTTCTGTTGCCATAATCACTAAACGCAATATAACTTGTTCTTGAATAAAACTTGGTATTCTTAACATCCTCGCTATTTCCCACATTGCTCGTACTGCTCCGACTGCAGTCACTTCCCGCACTAATTGCACTTAACTCACTGAAAATGCACCCACTACTTTCACTTTTTGCGCTATATTCACATCGCTCACTATATTCACTATTTTTAGTATGCTGATAGCTCTCTCTGTTGTCATTCGTTGTACTATTCTCACTTGTTTGACTATAGAAGCTAATGTCCCTAAAATTACTTATCAAATGCCTCTTAAATCTTTTACTTTCGCCCCTGCTCTCACTGCTGTCCATAATTCCCCTAGTACTTCTCTCACTGATCTCACTTCCTTCGCTGCCATCGTTCTCCATTATCGTGCTCAGACGGTAAACGTAAACTGCCCGCAATTGACGTTGGAAAATGATCTGATTTTGGCATTCTGTATACTCGACCGTCCCATCCTTGCCATTTGCTTCCATCTTTTTCATCTTCTCAGCAGTACAACATACATGAGGATTAATATATTTCCGCACCAGCCCGACCAAATTGGATGTAATGCTTATGACACCATTCAGCGCGACGATGTTCCCTTCCTGGTTATAAGCAGCGACATCTTTGGATAGTGTTGCAGACATTTTGAAGCGAATGTACAAAAATATATTTGTATCAAGGAAAAATATATATGTTTTGGATGAACTAAGCTCAGACTCGAAATATACAGAAATCAGGGCACACTTCGTTTCTCAGATTTTTTCAAAGTATCCCCATCAGGTCAAAACAATTTGAAATTTATTTAAACATATGTGTTTTACACATTTTTCTCAATTGGTTTAATTTATGAGCCCATTTATAACGAAAATACATTATCTTAATTAATTAACAAAAACAGCAGAAAACAGTATATATATTTAAAAGGAAAAAAAGTTCGAATATGTGGATTACAAATACCGACTTTTTGAATTGACAGAGCAGTCCCGCTTTTATCTGATACGTGGGACTTCCTTTTCACTGTTACCTAAATTCATGAGAATCGCATAGTAAGGCAATATTCGTCAGAATATATAAATTTCTATTAGCAGCGCAGCGGGGATGGATCTAAAAAACTCATGTAAACTTAGACACATATATACTCACACTCATACATACAGACATTGCTGCATGCATACAAACATACACTCGTAATGTGATGTAATGAATAGTGAAAATAGTTTTATACAACAGTTTTCCAAACTTTAACGACCTGCGAATGAATTTCCAATATTGTTACAGGACGTATTTATTAATTAAAGAAGAATAAAAACGTCTTACATTTCTGATGTTAAATTGCATCAAGTAAGAATCCTAAAATGCGCCATTAAGCTAGATCATTCAACAGGCAATCGACATTTGAGAGCCTGCCGCCTCACTTGTCAATTGATTTAAGCTGCAATTGCACACGCAGACGAGCACGCACACACACTCCCACGTGTACACACATGCAGTCGTGCTGAATAGAATAAATATGCAGAGGCGCAAAAAAGTGTGCTATGAAAAATATTTAAGCAGCATATGGCATTTGTTTATGTGTGTTGTAGGCATATGTACGTATATGTTGTATCGGCTGGCGTTGTGTAAATTTACACAAATCCACAAGGCGGTACACAAATTTATTTTACTGCGTTGCTAGTGATAAAATTTATAACCAGCAATGAGCACAGCGCCTAAAAGCAGTCGCACACGTGTGCCAAACAATGCCCATGTGGGCAGCACACTCGCAGACAGACACACACACACACACCCAGGCACACATGCAGGCATACGATATGCACACAATGGTCTGGCAATCGTGCGTAAGCGTGTCCTCCAGCTGCCCCCAAGCGTCCACCTTACGTCTTTCTCTATACATTCGTCATATTTATGCTTTTTTATGGGCCATGTACAATTTTATTGTTTTACTTTTCAATGCATTGTCTGTCTGATGGCTGGCGTCACACCACACCACAGTACACACACACAGACACACACACACACAGACACACACACACACACACACACACACAGACACACACACACAAACACGCCTTGATAACCAAACTGGCAGTGAATATCAGTGCTTCATCCAGTTGCACAACAGAGTTGAGAGCTCGAAAAGAGCTAAACAATGCAAATAGCTGATAAGGGAATTGTCCTGCTTTCGCCTATGTCCTCAAAAAGGTTTTACACCTTTCGCATAAACTCGTTCAGTATTCAGCCCTAAACTAAATACAATGTTGGATGAAGTTCTTGATGGTTCATAAAATTTCAGCTTAATTTGTACCTTTTATTTATCCTTGGACAATAAAACTGTATATATAACTATAGAGACTGAAAACGATCGATCGCTTTGATAGTTGTAAACGTTATCTTTAAAAAGCTTGCATAAGGCTTATATGCTTGGTAGGCTCAGATTTTGTAAGCTATTGTGTTTTGAGAATATATTCACAAACCTTTAATTTGGCAAATTAGAAGCGAATATGTTTCTCAGACTCACTTTCGCGGATTACTTTACTTGCTGACAACTTGTGCGCTTTGGAAGCCGAACGTACACAGAAACTTACACATTCACCGGTAACAGATAGATATCTTTTAGACATTCATGTCATGAGCCATACTGGTCATATGGCTACCTATGTGCCATTGTGTCGAGCTGTAGGTATTGTTGGATTGTTCTAAAAGGGCATTGGCTACAAGATGAACGCATGCCTTGCCCGAGGCCACGTTCACAGTTGCGCCGGTCCGGTCAAAGCTGATCCATTAACAATCTTGCAGATAAAATCCAGTATGAGGTTCTAGTCGGGAGCTCCCGACTAGGGGATACCCTGAACCCTCTTCTTCCAACACCAAATGCAAATATATATACTAATTTAGAAGCAACATGTCCAGTTTGGTGACTCTAGCAAAATTGCTCAAAAAACACGATGTCGATACAGATTTAAATCGATTTCTTGGAAACGGAGTATGTTATCGATTATTGGAAACAAACTCGATCTGCGTAGGCACTAGGAGGACCTACAGCTAAAATATCAAGTCTCTAGCTCTTATAAGTTCTGATATCCTTGCGTTCATACATACGAACAGACGGACGGACGGACGGACAGACAGACGGACAAGGCTAGATCGACTCGGCTATTGAATATATATACTTTATGGAGTCGAAAATGCTTCCTTCTGCCTGTTACATACATTTATATTTTGCACAAAAACATTATACCTCTTTTACCCATTTTTAATGGGTTCAGGGTATAAAATATTTGCTGGACAGCAGCAATGGATTATGTTCGGTAAAATTCTCCTAAAGAGTTCAAAGTTAGCTGCGTTAAAGATGGTAAGTTGGAAAACTTATTAAATTCTTATCAAATTAATATTCCCTAAGATCTATGAGCATGGTAAATAAAAAGGTTGAATGCAATCGGTTTCCACGATTTTCTCAAGCTATTGCCTTACTACCCAAAAACGAGTTTAAAGTCCATTCATCGAAGAACCAAATATTGAAGGTAATGCCTCTGCCCATTGTAGTCCTAGGGTGAGAAGCTTGAGTCCACAAAAATAAACTTTGGTTGAAACAATCTATGACCCCCATTTTACACCCAGGAGGGGTAAATTTACCGAAAACTGTGAAGCACCTTTCAAATTAATTTGAAAGAAGATCTTTGAAATTGAGTTTGAGCTAGCTACAGTATAATTTTCTTGCGGCTTGAGCTGTGCGCTGAACACCAATCGGTCCGGCAGTCCGGACAAATAGTCTTAAATTTAAAGACTGTAAAGAAAATAAATTGATCCATTCTCTCTCTTCTATTTTGGATATGCAGCCCAAGTTTAGAAATTCTTGCTGTATTTTGCTTTTATTTATTTGATTCTTTCCTATTTCCTTGTGCCGGGAATGCCTTAGGAAACTCGGCAAATACTAAATTCTTATTGATTGATTGAAATAGTATGTTTGCTGACGCTGGCGATAATGTGAATGCGAATATGTGTATAATAGTAATGATGATGATAATGACTTGGGTACGGATATAAGAAACAACGATAACAGCCCCAATATTTGGGCCTCTGTTGCAGGTGAAGCAAAGAAGTGTATGCCAAGCAGACAATGAGAGAGAAAGAGAGACAGACATAAAATGTTTACTTTTTATTTTTTCTAATTCAAGTGTCAGCACAATAGTTTACAAAATTAACATTTTTTTTCTGTTTACACTTGTAGCCTTGTGTAGCAAAACAAATACCTGTGAAAAAATGACAAAAAAAACCGTCAAGTGTAATCCACATAAAGTACAATCAAGCAACCCAAACAAAATTTTAAGAAAAAACCCTTTCTTTATGCAGATTTGAGTTTATTAGAACTTGATTGATGCGTGGGCGAGTATCCAGCAACTTATTTAAATCTTTTGCTGTCCCCTCAATCGGACCTACCCATCTGATGTTTATTTGTTTAGGTTGTGTTGTGCGTCAGCCGGCGGCATATATTGACCAGATATTCAATGGAACCGTTCGATATTGCCCCATAGTAACTGACAACATCCCAGCCAGATATCTATTAAATCGAGCAGTCGGCCGAGTGGGAAGCAAAACTTGTGTTTCATCTTTGGTTGGGCTGTTTGCATATCCGTCGTATTATGTGCAACCGGAAGTCCATGTAGCATAGACATACACACAGAGACACACACACACACACACACACACACACACAGGCATAGAGCAGGATATGGTCGCCCATAAGAACATGCACAAAATTTACGAAAATTTAAATTAATCGTCCTGAGCTTGCTGAGCAGTGGGTCCAGTACATATGTGTCCGGCATTGTTTGGCCGTCAAACAAAAGGTCCTAGCTATTATCTACCAGCATTTATACATGCTATATGGACATGTATCTGTTACCAAAGCTATGTAGGTGTGCGTATGTGTGTGCGTGTGACTGCGACTTGAGCTACGAGCGTAATTATTTATGCATTTGAAAGACATTTGGAAGGCTTAACCTTGTTCTGGCTAACACACTTCAATTGCCTCATAAAGCAATGCCAGAGACAGCTGCTAACAACAATTAGACAGCTCTGTCTCAATGCCATAGTTAAATTTTAATTGAATTTAATTTATGTCTCATTTAGATGTGCCATTCCGAGTGAATGCAGCGCTGGACTTTATGTGCTGCCCATCAAAATATATTTGAAGCTCATTTTCTCTCTGATTTTAGAACTTGACTTAATTGCCCGAATCTTCATAATAGTAAAAACTCTATGACATAGACTGAAAATAAACTGCAGGAATTATATCAAATCTACTTAAAGCAAGCTGTCCGTTGCGACCAATTATGTTAAAGATTAATGTGCCACTGATTTAAATAACTAATTATGTTAAAGCACGCATAAAGTATTCGTTTATGCTGTACTTCAATTCTTATCTAAATCGGCTACAGGCATGGTCCAAAATGTTACAAGTAAACTACTGATGTCCTTTCCAAAGGATCGAGCAAATAAAATGCGCTCCATCCAGCAGTTCACACAGCTAAAAATTAACCACGTTGGACTGTTAGATACAGATACAGATACATATGCAGTCCACGAAAGAAACCTCTTGACATTAATCAACAGCTGTTATTTATTATGAAGAGTATTTCGTAGTCGATTGCATCCAAATGCAACATTCAGACCTGTTCTTACCCAATTTATTAAGGCAGTTGAGGAACCAAAGCTTTACAGATTTTAATTGTCGAACAGAATTTTGGGCAAAAGGAAATGGCGAATTGCAGTCAATTGCGTAAGATTTTAGCTCTTTAAGCTGTCTGGAATATTTATGGAGGCGTTAAATCCCGCTTAAAACTGACTTTTATGAGCCTTGATAGCTTTACAGATTCAACAGCTAGGTAGACATATTATACCCTAAAGCCATTGAAACTGGGTAAAGAAGAGCATCATGTTTTTGGGCAAATTTATGCAACTGTCAGACGTAAGCAGCTCCGACCCTTTAAATTAGATATATATGATCAGACGATTAGCTGAGACTATCTATCTATGTCAGAATTAGAATGTTAAAGGTGGATCTTGCGTCTTAGTATATAGATAATAATCATAATTATAAGTTAATCAAGAATGCATTTATCATAATATCGAGGTAAGCAAGAAGAAGCATAGCAGTAATCCTTTCCTGTGTGGGAGTTTATGTGTTCCTTGCATAGAGAAGGCAGCTGAAATGTTTGTGGACTAGAGCTGAGTGGAGCATATCTGCTAGTCGAGCACTCCCGACTGCAGCATTCCATGTTGCTCTTAAAGTTGTTTAAAGATAAATTCAAGGATTAAAGGCTTGGTGAGAATATGTGGATATAGCTTTATATAGCTCTCTCGTTTCAGTTTTACAATTGCTAATGTCGATCGAAACGAAAGCAACAAAACAACAACGACAACAATTAAGTGTCGCACGCACTTGAAATGCATCAATATTTTGCCTAATGTACGACATTAAAGTAACATAAAAGAAAATTTATATGGCAAGCTGTAAATATGGTCCTGCCGACATCCATTGTGGTCCTGTGTATACAACACAGACGCACTCACACACACACACACACACACATGCTTGAGCGACGCCTGATTATTTGTTTATTTGATCCTAGTTTGCTTCAGTGTGTGTGTGTGTGTGTGTGTGTGCGTGTGGGTGTGTGTGTGTAACGTGGCATTAAATAACAGCGTTTTTTGCGCTTGAAGAACTTTTTCAGCTTTGCTTTTTTCCCCTATTCTATTTCTATTATATAAGTATATTTTTTTCTCAACCGCCTGCGCCATAAATTATGCTACATTTTATTATTTTGTAAAGCAAGCAACATAAAACTTCACCTTCAGCTCAGCGTCAGTTAATGGTCCAGCATACTCATAGATACTTTTAACCCGACCCTTTTTTAACCGTAAAATATCAGTCATAATGGCTTACTTGTTATCGGCAACCGTAGCAGTGTGTGCGAGTGTGTGTGTATGTGTGTGTACACGCATTAATTGGTCCTGCCTGGAAATGACTGACAGCTAGCCAGAAGCGAAATTCAACAGAAAAAAATTATAACTTTTTGTGGCCAGCGGGAACTATCATGAATTTATCACCGTATTTATTACGGAATGTGCAGCCCAGCTCGGATTCGGAAAATTATATGGAATATATAACCATGGTAATTGATATAGTCATGTCCTGATGCCCGTCAGAGAGACAGTTTCTATTCAATATTTGTGTTTCCCCTTTTAAAATCTATCTGAAATATGGCATGGACAATTTTTCATGCTGCAGGTGACATGCTTAATTTCCATGGAAACAATCGCTGAAAAAGGTGTTTTGTTTTTACATTTCTATGTTTTACATAATTAGACAAGTGATATTCTACGTAATGTTGACAGCTTAAACTAGTTATACTTAGAATACATATGCATAATAAGGGGGGTATTATATTGTTGTGGCACAGCAGTCTGGGATTACATTTGAGCGTGCATTATATTTGTAGAAAAAAATAACACGAAAATGTTTTATATCACAAAGGAATTCTCATGCGGATATACCCCAAGCTGCATAAGAGATTTAATTGATTCTCTTGTGCTGCGCACATCTTATTTAACCATATGTTGCTTGCTGTGACTGAGAACACAATAATCGATTAAGTATGTGCAGTAGTTCAAGCTAGTCAGAGCGAGTTTTCAGATCTTGGCTAGAAATTATAAAATTATGGAAGTTAAGTTTAGGTATACGCATATGCATAAGTTAAAGGTTTGGTGAACTGTTTAAATAGACTCCCTGCCATTAGGTTTTGGTTCCTGAGCCAAGTTTTCCAACTTCCTCAACGCCGATTTTGGCTCAAACTTAGGCTGTCCATTTACTTGCAATATTTCAATAAAACGGTTCAATATATAATTTACAATTGTCTGTTCTTCTAAAAATACTGCGAGCATTACTTATTGTATACATGTGGCATTGGTTTGTAGCCTTAGCTGGCAAATTCAACAAAATGTCAATGACACGGGGCTTTTAAAGATTCAACTTTTCAGTGCCCGAAACAGCATTTAAACACATATTTAATACGAGCTCAATGTAGAATAAGAGTATGTGCAGGTCCTTACTTTGATCCTTGACCAATTCAATTCAACAAATACCAGCAAAAATTTGAAATTTCATTTATAGCCAGTTGGCATCATTATGGTTAAGTTATTTTGTAGGCTTTTAGTTACTAACAGTTGGCAAAAGTTTTTGCAAAATATAATATTATTAAGTAAACTTGAATGAAAAGCTTTAAACGGAATTTGCAGAATACTCACAAAATTTGCATAGTTTACATTTCATTCACTGGATTTAGTTTTAACCAAATCTCTCGAGAAAATACTTGAAACCAACCAAAATGCTGTCACCGAGAATTGTACTTGGATTGGAAGAGATTTCTGTGTCACCCCTGAATATGACGATAAAAAAAAATGGCTACTAAACTCGGACGATGGAAATCCGAGCATGCTTTGCACTAGACATGACACATGTTTTGGTATAAGAAACTGTGTTCACAACATTCTGATTATATATTGTCTTCTTATGTTAATCCAAGCCAATTTGGCTGCTTAGCAGACAATGATATTATTCAATGATGTCCCATGATATATGTTTATTTATCTTTTGAAATGTACATTTTACTCTGGGAAACAGATTCCGAACTGCACAATCATTTTTCAACAACCTTGATTGATATTACGCTACCAAATCAGAGAAGCCTCTTCCTGCAATAAGCATAAAGGAAAAATTGAAAAGAGCAACACCTGCAAAGTGGCAAGCATTCAAAATGAGTACTGCATATGCTCACCCACACAATAATAAGGAATAGTAATAACAAACAAAAAAAAAAGCTCATGTGGCACACGCGGCAACTTGGCCCCAAGACAAACCGAGGCAACTTATATTTATTGTTCAAATTTTGTGACTTCTCTGTTGCTGTTATTGCCACATTTTGCTGTTGCTGTTGCTGTTGCTGTCATTTTTTATTTATTTTTCCCCAACTCCCACCTCCTGCCGCTCGACATCCTGTGCTAAATATGTTTCAAAGGAAATTGATTTGCGGCAACAGCAACAAAAGCAGCACCAGCACGAACAACGGCAGCAAACAACAAACAACAAGTCAAACATCAGCAACAAATACGTATAAGAAGTAAATGTTCTCGCACGAGCGTGCACGACTTGGTGTTACCTTGTAGTAAATGCTAGACTGTGGCTACATTATATTTGTTAGACATTTTTTTATGTTGTGGAGCTTTATCTCTTGAATTCAACAATGTGACTGATATTATTTGTATTCAATTACAAAATTGTTTTTTAAATCTAAGCTTTCCGGATGAAAGTTGAATATAATATTTGAGAATGTTGTCCGAAAGTTAAATAGTAAGAAATTTAAGAATCATACTATTCTTATCCTTAACTGCAAAGCGCTTAACTACTTTAATAATGTTGCCTCCGTCACATCCATAATCCTGATAATGGAAGAATTTCAAACAAGTCGCGGATGAATCACGAATTTCAAGATAGAACTCAATCAGATCGGAACAATCGATTGATTGGAATAAGCAAAGCATTGAAGATGGGCGCTTTAACTAAAATTATGTCTTCTTTTCTGCCGTAAGGAACGCTGTACAACCTCCAGATCCATCTTCAACAAAAGGGTTCGGTGTGAAGTAGGTACAGGGTATTTCTGAACCATTTTAAAGAGCTTCTATAGTTAGCAATTTCGACATTTCAGGCCCTTTCTCTCTGAAGAGGCTGCACTTTACTATAGAGTATTATTGTACTGCGAACCATCGATAACTACCGATAGGAACGATGATGCGTTTTACAATTGTGAACTTTTTTTTCCAATCCTCACATTAGCACACTAACGAAATCAAAAAGAAGAGATTGATTTTAATCGTTCCATAGCATATATCTTACAAGCCATCTGAAATCAGCGCCCCTTGAAACTATCTATAGAACAGCTGTGCCATAATGTTGACTATTCACTGCGACTTCTAGGTAAATGTAGATGTATGTAACAAGCCTTCTTGTGTCATGAAAACACAGGGTATAAGCCGCTTCATTTTCTATATGTAGCTTCGCGTGGCGAAAATTCTCTTTTACCGAAAATTGCTCGCCACGCTGCACTTTTAGTGACCTACAGTCCCTTCACACACACACACACAAGCATAGACACACACCATCGTTTGCTATTTTGTTGGCAGCGTGCCCCATCAATCCATTGAGGCGTTCACATCATGCATGTGCCCCCACACTTGCACGCGACTAGAGGCAACTTTTGTTGTGACAGTGACAATACAACGCAACCGCGCCCAACCCACCATCGCACCCCATCACCCGCCCTCCCCTGAAGGCTCTATAGAATTCACCCGCTGCGCTACTTTTGAACAGAGAAACATAAATTGTTTGGCTAATTGCAAGTGGCTTTCGTCTGTCGCCGCTGCCGCTCAAGCAAATTGTGGAGCAACAACAGCAACAAAGAAGCATCGAGGAGCAAAGGAAGAGCAACAACAAAGAAGTTAACAAGGACCTGCTTGGAAACAATGCGGGAGCCTGCTCCAGCTCCAGGTCCAGCTACAGTCGCTTTGAGTTTCAGCTTTCTGCGCGTAATTGGCAGGAAAACTTGGGCGTTGGGCGGCAAAGATACAGTTCTTTCAAGCAAGAAAGTTGTCTGGGGTCACAGATCAGCTCAGAATTGGCTTGTGCCGCTGCAGAGAGTGTCGCCTTGTGTACAGCTATTAAAAAGCAAGTTAAAATAGTTGGGAGATATTTAATATTATGTCGCTTAAAGTTGAAGCTGAGATAAGCAAGTTCAAGAGGAACAGTTGCTGAATGGCCCATAAAAAACGAGACACATTATCCCAATTAAATTATCCACAAGCTAGAACCCATACTCAGATCTCTTTGTGTTATCTAACTGATTAAGATTATCTAGCATTTAGTGCAGCAAATCTATCGAATATTTTGTTAGTTAAGTGTTGATGCAATGCGAAGGATGGACATCGTTAACAATAAGAAGAAAGAACCGCATTTCCAACGATTAATTCTATAGAAGTTATAAAGTAATAGTATAGTAGTCTAATCGGATGCGCTTTTCCAAATATATTATCTTGGTTAATATCTTGACATCTTGAAAAACAGAAAAGTTGTCCATACAATGCGAGCAAGTAATCCGATGTTGATACGAATTTGCTTAAAGTAAAGCTGGTAAATGACAAATTTGGTAAGGTTTTTCGTATAAGAAATTAAATTTCGTCCAATCGAACGATTCCTTTGACAGCTATATAATATAGACGACCGATTCGGCATATGTACTGCCTGCAACAAAAGGACTTTGGATACTTTTCAAAGAGGGAAAGTTAGCATAGCAACAAGCAGATGGGCAGACGAACCTGTCTATAACAGGAAGAAGATTCTTAAAAATACTTTAAACATTTATTGAGATACAAATATTAATGTTTAAAAATATCAAAGAGCATTTACTTCGTCATTTTTATCTGTCACATTTTTGATGAAAAATAATAAAATGACTTTTATTATGGACACATATTATCCAGTCCAGTCGATAATTATGTTAAATTCTGTGTGACTTGCCTTTAGATATTTGGATATGATATTGATTCAATTTCCCTATTTGAATAGCATATTTGTACGTTTTGATATATTTCTCTACATTTTCATATTAATAATTTTTGCAAAAGCGAAATATTTGCACACATATTTAATCACTGCGCATATAGTTGACTTGGCTTACTGAGCGAGCATATAAGTAGTTGATTTGCCATACTAAGCACCTGCTGTTCGTAGCTGACATTTATCGGAAGACGCAATATTCAGCATTTTGAATGGCAGCAAAACTTATATTTATAACAAAACTTTCTAAGCCAGCTTAGCATTAAAATTGATTTGATTTTTATCCACAGGCAAAGAGTGAACTTTTATTAAACCTATAACCACACAGCACAATGGCAATTCCTTGGCAATTTGACATAGAGCTTAGGAATTTCTCAACTTGGGAAGCAAGAGAATTTTCTGGCTTGGTCGGCTTGATTGGGAATTTGTAGTTTAATGCAAATATAATTAAAGGCTCAGCATTCAAGGAAATGCAAACAAAGGAGGTGCTAATTGCTAAACACATATTAATGTATAACAGCCCAGAGTATAATAAGGAAGCCAATCAGAGCTGAAACAAAATAACCTAATATCATAATGAAAGGCTTATGGGCTATGCAAACAAAGAACCTGATGCTAATATCCTGCAACAAGACAAGGCAACTCGAATGTGCAGAACAAGAAATACCCTTTAAAACATTCGCGCAAAGTAGCTTGATGATACAGATTTTCTTCTTAATATTCCCTTTGCTTCGGAGGCAAATAGATATCAGATGTGCGGGTTATTTCTATATTCTTTTTATACCCTTAAACCAATAAGATATGGCTGTCTGTCCGTCTGTCTGTATGTATGAACGCAAGGATCTCAGAACCTATAAGAGCTAGAGACTTGAAATTTCAGCTGTAGGTCCCCCTGGTGCCTACGCAAATCGAGTTTGTTTCCGATAATCGATAACTTACTCCATTTCTAAGCAATCGATAAAATCGATATCGATAACCAGTTTTTTGAGCAACTTTGGTAAATTATAAGAGCTAGAGTCACCAAACTTGATATGTTGCTTCTAGAATATTATATATACATATATCAAGTATCTTTTATTTTATACCTATCGTCACCTCCCCGGGTTGAGGGTATCCCCTAGTCGGGAGCTCACGACTAGAACCTCTACTTTTTTTTTTTTAAATCACAAAATATATAAAAATGTATTTAAACAAAAATAAAATTTAATTAAAACTTTTAAACTGAGACCCTATATATATACGAGTGTCTTCTAGTCAAAATGAATCAAGAGTCCAAAATACCTCGCTTAATATACGTACATCCTCAGCTAGGGTATCATAATATTATCGAAGTATTAATTAATCCTATACATATTGGAACATGGAAATACCAAATATCAAACTAATGAACTTTTCACCTCAATCCCTTACCTACCCCCCTACACCGACGCAACCTTGTTTCATTGTTTCTATGTTTCTCTCTGCATACATTTCCGTACATGTCGTTTAGTGGTCGTCGTTAACCAACAAATGCGCTCAACCACAAACCTATTGATTATAAACCTGGCCGTCTCGGACATACTCTTCGTCATCTTCTGCGTGCCGTTCACGGCCACCGACTATGTGCTGCCGGAGTGGCCATTTGGCAATTTGTGGTGCAAATTTGTGCAGTACATGATTGTGGTCACATGCCACTGCAGGTGAGTTTGCTGAAAGCTTAATATGGGCCAGTGTAACATCCTGCTGCTTTCCAGTGTCTACACCCTCGTCCTGATGTCCTTCGATCGCTTCCTGGCCGTCGTGCACCCCGTCACAAGCATGTCCCTTCGCACCGAACGCAACGCCACTCTGTAAGTAACAACATTCTAAACTTGTTCTGATAGTGCCTGTAATTACGTCAATTAGTTCGTGTGTGGCCAATGGCTTAGTTTGAGCCCCAAGTTGGCCCGAGTTGCTTTGGGTGCTGTTTGGCTTAGCACACGGCCGTAGTTTAATATGGTGTACACTCATCATTTTGAGTACTTTGCACAATGTTGAGCGTAAGTTCCAAATAATAAATCTTCATATCGAAACTGGGACTCAACTTAATCCAAAAACGAAGAGACATTTAAATGTATTTGATGGATGTTTGAGGGTCAGCTTAAACACTTAAATTTAAACTACGAAGCATATTCAAAGTTTGGATTAATTTTTATTAAATTGATTTCAGCTTGAAATTAATTTATCTCTATTTGCAATGAATTTTTAGTTCTTTGGTAAAATTTAAATAGTCTTTTCAATATCTTTCATAAATAAACTTAAAATTTATTATTATTATTAGTTTATTTTTATTAGTATTGAAATCATTATTTATTTAATTACTCAAATTTGTTTGATACTTATTCCTAATTTTGTGCAATTAATATATTACGTTTAATGTACCCTGAACCCATTAAAAATAGATAAAAGGGGTATAATGTATTTGTGCAAATGTATGTAACGGGCAGAAGGAAGCATCTCTGACCCCATAAAGTAAATATATTCTTGATCAGCATCAACAGCCAAGTCGATCTAGCCATGTCCGTCTGTCTGTCCGTCCGTCCGGGGTTCAATGGACCGATGTAGAAGGGCATGTTGCGTATTTCGTAAATCGAATAAAATTAGTCAAGTCGACTCGAAGCACAATTTGCCCCACAAATATTATCAAAGTGGCCTTCTTCGTGGTGGCCCTGGGTGATTGTCTAAAGTTGATTTGGACAACCAGCTAATTCGAGCGGCGAAATAAGATGACCCATTCATTGTCTGGAGGAAGACTGAACTGTAGTAGAATGCAACGGCAGTCGACCAAAACTGTAAGTAAATTTGGTACCACGGGTAACCAGGAGCCCGCGGAACTTGTTCCGTCCTGACTTTTTGGTTGCGGCCCTTCGAGGAGTATCGTGGTGGTTGTGGCTTATACCCAAATCGAGGGTAAAGCTTTGCTCGACGTGGATTTGCGTTTCAACCAAAACATTGCATTTTTGAGGTTTTAGATCGGCCTCACCTCCCACCAATGAGACAATGTATTGCTTCCGCCCAGCATGCATTCAATTGGTACCGAAGTGACTCTGTTCAAGCAAGGACAGGATCCTGGAGGGGCGCTAGTCCGACGCATTGTCTCGACTCGTTGTATTTTCGAATACCATGAGATTAAGCCAACATGGTAGGTGCTTACGTAAAACCCACTGACTTTCATGTCCTATAGAACCTATAGGAGCTAGAGCCTTGAAACCTGTAGGTCCTCCCAGTGCCCGCCCAGATCGAGTTTGTTTCCGATATTCGATAACTTACTCCGTTTCCATGCAATCGGTTAAAATCGATATTGAAATCCCGTTGATCAATTTTGGTAAGTAATAAGAGCTAGAGTCACCGAACTTGACATGTAGCTTCTAGAATAGTATATATATTAGCATTTGGTGTTGGAAAAAGAAGGTTCAGAGTATCCCCTAGTCGCGAGCTCCCGACTAGAACCTCTTAATTGTTTTTTTTTTTTATTTTTATTCAATGATCCGGGCCAATTAATTGCATGTTTAACTATAAATTAGTGCTGTCTGCCATAAGTATTCTACTTTCATGTGAAATATTTTCCAGGTAGATAAGCCGCCAGGTTAATAAACAGCTTCGATAAACATGACTGAATGAAATCGAATTTATTAACATTTAATTGAATTAAAAATTAAATTAAAGTGCATGCTAAGCTTGACAGGGACATGCAAATAAAAAACAGACGTTCAAATGGCTGCCAATTATCTAACCCATTTGATTTCATTTTTTTTTCTGCTGTTCTTTTGTTTATTTTTGTTTTTTGCACGCAGCGCAATTATGTGCGCCTGGATAACAATTGTGACGACTGCTATACCCGTAGCCCTGGCCCACTCGGTACGGATCTATCAGTATCATGGACGTGCGGGCACCGCCTGCGTTTTCTCCACCGAGGAGGAGGTCTGGAGCCTGGTTGGCTTTCAGGTAAGTCAAGCAATTGATTGCACGCTTTGTGGCCTCTAATCTGGGTGCGGCTCCCACTGCGTCGCGCTTACACCCCTGCTCCACTCCTCTACACCTCCACTCAGCCACTCGAGCCTGTCCCGCTCTCTGATTAATGTGTGAGCATTTTTCATGCCTCGCCGCCAAATTTGTCACTAGCTCGCGGCTCTACACACGGAAATTGCGTCAAATTGCAGCATGGCGACATAAGTGACGTCTACTCCAAAAGCAGACACAATTTCCATACAATACATCGTGTATACATGCATATATATTGCTTATTGTTGGCGTAAACTCATATTTTCCAGTGCTTGAAAGTGGCTTGCAATATATTTGCTACTTACCACACTCACTGCACCCACAAACACACACACGCACACACACACAGTGCTCAGCGCGGAGTGACAAACACGACAGGGACATCGTCGCCGCGCTGACAGCGTTCCGCCAGGATTGGAGCCCTGTCAGAGTCACAGAAGCATGTAACCAGCTGCACTGTGCAACTGGCACTCTTAATCTGATGACATCAGCCCTAATGCTATATATTTTATAAGAAATATAGAAGAAAGTCCTAAGTGATCAAAATAACTTATTTTAATAGCAGTAGCTACTATGGCCTTTGGGTAAGACACTACTACATACAGACCCTAGCCTGGACTTGGAATCCAGATCCTCATTGAGCGTTTGTCACAGCTCATCTTCCACGTATGGGGAGTCGCTTGAGATACAAATATGAAAATATTTGATGAAGTTCTTTAGAAGTTTGGTAGTTACCTTTATAAATTTACTCAGTTTCTCCGCTTATAGTTCAAACCAGCTCCCGCCTTTCAGTGCGGTTCGTGAATCTGCTTTTCGACATTCTTGAACTTGGGTTATGGCTCCAACCTTGGTTTGCCATCTTGGGCTAGATTCAAATAATAGTTTAAATTAGAATTGGAATAAATTAGAATTCCGCTTTCAAGCCGGTTTGCGGTTTAAATATTAGACAATAATATTTTAAGGCGTTTCTATCTACCAAAAATATAAACCAACTGCAATTCCTAAGCAAGTATCAAATTTCAGCACTTGTGACAATTTTGTGAAATGCTTTGATTGAAACTTGAGCCACTGTGCAAACACAGTCACACACAGCCAAGAACACACTGTTGTTGTTTAGCAACAGACACTCAGACATGCAGACCAGACAGCAGTCCCAGTCCTTATACACACACATTCAGTACGAGCTAGCAGCTGGCATCCAAAGCCGGCGTTAGAGACAGACAATGGCGCCGAAGCCAATGTACAACTTAATAATGTTGGCATTCCCTCCGAGGGAGAGCCAAATTGTAGTGTATATTTTGCAATTAAGTTGCATTTCACCAGTACCAAGGGAAAACAAACTGTATACAAAGCAATCTTTGTGCATCGAGAGAAGCGGTCTTTCACATCGCTGGAAACTTTTCCCAAATGATGATTTTGTTAAACAACGTTTTTTTTGCGAACCTTTTAAATTTGATTGAATTTAATTCGAATGAAATCCCAGAGATCTGTCGCCGACCTTCCGGCACAATTGTCTCTCTGATTTCAATCAAGTTCATGTTCCAGAATCCAACACTTAAAGTCAATTGCAATTCGTTTTAGGTAAAACACAATTTAAATATTTTTGCCTAAAATATATAGTTGATATCTCCGTGATTGCTTCCATACAATATTAGTTGCATATATGTGAATCGTGGTGTTCTTCTGTGTACTTCCAAATTGTTTTCTAGCCCTATTTACGTTTATTACATATTTTTATAATTTTATTTCTCAAATATTGCTCTACAAGAATTCAATGCTCAATTTAGCTTTAAGAGCTACTTCTCCAGTTAAAATGTCTGCTTTGACAAACTGCGCCCATGCTTGGAGGGTGCATTCAGGCAGTCACGGAGAGCTCTTGGCACCTTGGCTCAGCAAGGAACGACAAGGCGCAAATCGTGGAGCGCGACATCTAACGTGGACTAGAACAACAGCATTGCGTGGCAGAGCAATTTCATGCCGGAAGGATGTGGCACAGCAGCCCGCACTTGTGGCCAATGTTGTCATTCAACACAAACATCATCACAACAACAATGATAACCCACTAACTGCAGTTGTTCGCCTATTTGCCTGAGTGTGCGTGTGTGTGTGTGTGCGCGTGTGTGTGTGCGCGTGTGTGACCATGTGCCTATATGCGAACACCCTGTGCTAATATATGCACTTGTGGAGCTCGCGTCTAATGCTACTCATAGAGCAATTTACACAGCTCCATTCGCTGGCATTGGCAAGGACAGGCACGGGCCTAGGAAGGAAATGGGTAGCCGGGTCGATATGTTGTGTCGTCTAGCATAGCATATAAATCACAATTACTTTGGTGACAAGTGGGAAATTTCGACTATGGGACACCCTGTAAGTAGATATAGGCAAAACAGAAATCGGATCGCCTCTTGTTGCTGAACAGGAATTTATAATGTCAAAGTTATTTCGATTCATAGATTATTTGATAAAGAAATTGTGAATTAGATACCCTGCAAGTCAGCATGGAGATAAGAGCGCAATATAAAGGGTATTACAAGTGCGACTCCACATATCCGCTGTCCGCCTGACATGGCCGCCAAACTTGTGCCATGGTTGGGTCTCTTATTTGGTTTTGCTGTTTATTTGGCCTGGACCCCCAAATGTCATTGCCATGTTTCAATACTTTGTTGTTGTTTTCTGTTGACAAACAGTTGAGCATTTCGCTGGCAAATTTGGCGTTTCAATTTATTGCTCGCCCGCACATAAAAATGGATCAAACTTTTGACGCCTAAACGCATCACAAAAAAAAATAAACAAAAACAAAAAAGAATAGAAAAACACAGCAAAAATATACGAGCAACATTCAACTAGCACTTCACATGTACAGAAAAAGAAGAGCAAGAGTGTTCTGGTCGAGAGTGCCCGACTGGGAAATACCCTATAGAAAGTTCCAAGCCTGCGGAGTGAAGTATACCCAATCTGTGTAGCCCTTATAGTAACCTTCATTTGTATATTTATAAAATTCTTCTATAATCAAGAGCTGGCAATAGATATTTATAGATTTCAAGGGGAGCAAGGAAAGTAGATTTATGTGGATATAGATCCATATGAAAAAGTACTTAAACTCTCTGAAATCAACGCATACCCTTTATAGCTATTTTATGGGTACAGGGGAAACTGTTGTCATCGTAAATAAATAATAAAATAAAACAACAAGGCTAAAACAAAAACAAAAGCAAAAACACGCCTAAAATCTGCCCCGTGTGGCGTGCGGGACCACAGAGCTCGGTGGCTCTAGTTTATTCCAAGTTTAGTTTATTTCAGCTCTTAAAGTTATTCGTTCTTGAAGTTGCGGTAATGTGTCGGTCAAGGCTTAAGTGCTTTTCATTTCATTTAGTGCAAACTCTATTTGTTACTTATTTTCCAGCACACTCAGTTGAATTAAAAAGTTTGCATTTAAAGGAATTAACATAAAATAAAGCCTTGAACTCGAAGGCCTGCTTCTAGGTGCAACAGACTCTTTAACGATCTTAAATTCATGCAAAATGAGCAACGAAAGCTTATGAAATCTTTTTATTTCAGCTCTTTGATGAATATAGTTGACTAAATATTTTTTTTCAAAGTTCCTAGTAAAGTCAAAGCTTTGTTTTAAACAAAAATTTGTGCGCTAGTTACGCTGCCAGCATGAATTTAAAGCAATATTTCTGCATTTGTTGAGTTGAAGAATAAATAGAAAACTTTGCATAAAAGTTCTCAGCTGCCTTAGTCGGTTCGTCCATGAAACAAAATGAAACTAATTGCCTGGCGAAATGATAAGCGCACATTTCAGGATGTTGCCCTAGATTCCTTTTAGGAATTTATGATGCCGAACACTTCAGATGATAGACCATATAACATGCAAATAGTACAATGCATACATGTAAGGCCATAACTATCTATAAAGTTTGAAACGGCATTAAACTTCGGCTCCTCAATGGGCTACTTCAGAATTTTTAGTCATAGCTACAAAAGCTACAGATACAATTGCCTCAGATAGAGATACATGCAATGAAATTTAACTACATTGTGAAATGGAATGGCCCCAAGGTTTGCCTCTGTGATGGGAGGGGTTGATTGGAGGGCACATATTCCGGATGTTTCTGTCATAGACACAAGTTGACAGTAGACGGACGGAGACGGAGAAAACTTGTAGGCTAAACTTTTTCTACGCGCCTTTAAACTTTATGAGCCGCCTAATAAAAAGCCATAAACTGAAGTGTATGCCATATGATATACGAGGACCAACCAGACGATGCCGGGGTAGCGTGCAGGGAGTGCAGAGTGTGTGGCATTGGGGACCGGGCCGACTCGTTAATATTTGGCGTGCTCAAATTGCGCCTGGGATTTAGCCATATAGCAACACCATAGAAACTGTCGCGCCTGCTGTCACTCAGCCAAATTAATCAACTTGAGTTCGCGATCCCCTCACGCGCATTATTGGCCCAGTTTTTCCGGGTCACACATTCAACATTGACATTAAAGCTCTAATAGTTTTCTCATTTTTGGCGCAAGTTTATGAGAGAGTGAAGGAAACGTCCTTATGGCTAGAACTACGGGTGTTAAGCCTTGACAGAGCTGAGTAAGGCCTCGAACAGTTTTGCGCCAATTGCTGAATTTAGACATTGCGTTTTTAATTAGGTGACTATTTAAAGTAATATCTAATTAATACTTTCTAATTACCTTAGATTTTACCTTAAATAAAATAAAATTAGTACCTATTAGCTCCGTATTTGCAAACATTTGTGATTGGCAGCAGAAGGTAGCTCAGAAATTTTTAATGTAAATCTATTTCTAATCGCGGCCTATTCAGCCCATTCATATCCATGAGTCCGTCCGTCCGTCTGATAGTCCTAAGAAAGTCTGGACACTAAAGACCTAGCAAGCTTACAAGGTTGCAAAATTTAATGTATATAACATACAAAAGTAAGATTGATTTAAAGTTGTCGATACCAAGACCGTTTCCCGAAACTCGTTGCCTATTGATATCCATCTCTCAATTAAGGTGTAGCATACGCATAATAAGAATATTTAACTTTATAAAAACCTTCCCCTGCTGGGCATAAAGCATTACTCTTTGGTATATGCACAAGTCGCGTTTAGTAACCAAATTTACGACTTGGCAATTAGGTATTGATCGGCAAAGAGCTGTATTATAATATCAAGCATATCAGAGCTGCGAGCAAGGTATCTCTTGGTGGCAAAAGCGAACTCTTTCTTAAGCCATACTTTATTATTTCATTATTTCACCAAAAATTCAAGTCAAAACTTTATTTTCACATCAAAAAAAGTAATTAAGGGTAATTTCGATGCACAATAAATTTTTAATCCTATATTTTATATTATATTTTTGAATATTTTATAAACAACAAATTAAAAACTGCAAATTTGCTCAGTTTTTTTTTCGTTCTTTAATAAAGTGCGTCATTTTCATCCACTTTTCGCCTCGAACTAGCTTTTGTTGCTTCTGCTTCTCAAACGCTGGCAATACTGCTCGCCCATAAAATTAGATACTTTGCTAAATATACAACTGCAGTTAAATGTTGTGTAAGAGAGGGAAGATCAAATAACGAGTTATACAACGGGTCACGGATACGTATACATATGTGTGATACGTGTTATTTATTGTGTGTGCAGTGGGCGTATATAACATCATTTGCCAACTATCATTAACTTGGTCATCATTGTCATTGTCATTGTTATCGTAATCGTCATCGGGCCGTCTGACATTGGCCTTGCCAATAATGTCCTTTGCAATTTATTCTTTAATTAATACGTCAGGTATGCAAAACAATCGCAACATTCGCAACATTTTGCTCATTTTTTTCCTCACAATAACTCTGTTAGACTGACGGCATGGCCCTTGGGGTCGCGGGTGGGTTGGCACCCGCATCATATCAACATCCTGGCTGCTCCTTACAGGCACAAATGTCAGTGCAGATTACGACGACGACGACGACGACGACTGTCGCCGATAGCACGGGACATGTTCATTGGCCATGGCGCGTAATACAACCAAAGTGATTTCAATTCCGGCGCTGTCGGCCATTTTGCCATATGAATGAATGGGATGGCCCCCCACCGCCACCCCGATCCACAGAAGCAGGCTGTCTTGTGGGTTGTCGGTTGGGTCGTGTCTGCGATTATTAACAATTGTGCCATGCGCGATTTCCTTTAGCCTCGTTTCATCTGGTTTTTCCGTTTTCCGATTCATTACGTTTGCCCACCTTTGTGCATTTTTGTATTGGTTAAACATTTCATTGAGATATACAATTTGCCGCCTACGCGAATCAAGCTCCAGTCCCGGATCCGCACCCACACCCGCCCCCGTCCCCGGACCCATAACCAAGACCAAAACCAGAACGTAGTTTCCCCGACCTTCTCTTGAGTGTGTTTTATTGTTTTCCACATAACCGACCCCGGCCGCTCCACCCTTTTATTCATTTACACTTGGCTTGCGGCTTAATGGAAGCCTCGAAGCCACTCGAAACTTATCGCGCCTCAAATAAGTTATATTATGCCAGATTCAACGATTGCAGGCCACCAGCCCAGACCTGCCGCAGTTTGGCCGTTGCTTGCCACATCCAGCAACACACGTACGCTGAATGCAGCAATAGACATACTTCTGATAAGCTGCAAAAGGCACAGATTAACAGCTTAATACCGTTAAATCGTGAGCAAGCAGTGTTGCAAAGCAGTTCAATTAAAAGTGCTTATCAATACCGAATCCATGCAATGTCGGTTATCTAGTTATGCATTTATTATTTATTATTTTATTTATCTGTGCAGATGTTAGAATACTTTGTGTTATTCTATCAACTAATCACAAGATGATTCTTACACATTTGTTATATTTTTTAATAAATGGGCTTAACATAATAATTCTTGTAGTTTTATACCCTAATAGGAGTATATTGCATAACGAAATCACAAACATATATACCTAGGCACACACGCCGTAAGTTGCATGTTAGTGCTTCTTCTTCCCGCAATCCCACTATAAGCATAGGAGTTAATAGTTCGATCCCTAATCATTATGGATAGTATGCACAACCAAACCTAAACCTCTAAAGCAATAGTTTCTTTTAATGATGCGAGGAAAGAGCGAAAAAAGTTAAATATTCCTTATCTGTAAACACTCTAAGAGAACGTACGCTCAATATTTTTGTGTTTTTATCATTCGTAAATTCCAATCTATTCCCAATAAACCTAAGCTAAAAATCGATCATTAATGAAATGGAAAATTATGTGAGCTATCGATAGTCTGGAGTTATCTTATATTCCCTGAGATCGACTCGGCTGTTGATTCTAATCAAAAGTATCAAATGTAACATGCAAGCAAAGTAACAAAATACGTTTTTTCCAGATGTTAAGCTCGAATGAAGATTTTAAAATTAAAAAAAAAAATTACCTTTCTCCGTAAGCATGCATCCCTTATAATCGGATTTATCCCCATAGCCGGACAAAGATACAACCACAATGAGCGAGCATTCGGCTAAGGGAACTTTCACTCCAAATATGTAATTTTAGTATCTGCTATTACTAAATAATTTGCTTTAATATACTCTTAAATTAACTGGATTTGCTTAATAGAATAATTTAATGCCAATTCCACAGGTTTAGCCGTCATCTTGTCAAACTTATGTCTAGAACTCATTTGTGGTGCAAAACACAGCCCATTTTTCGGTAATTCTACTTTTTGCAAATGATTGGAGGCCCATACAAAGCGCCCCTGCAGCCGAAGGATTACGCGAGACTTTGTTTGACAACAGCTGAAGAAGGAACAGAATATTTTGAGCGATATTAGTGTCTACTGGGATTAGAATGAAATGGCAGCAGCTAGAGGAGACCAGGTTGAGCCCAGTCCCAAGCATTCACAGCGTGGTGTCTGGCATCCGGGGTATAGTATCTGGCCAGCATCACGGGTCAGTGCTTTTGGCCATTTCCAATGCAAAAACAAAAGCCGCTGACATGGCAGCAGATGGCAAGGCACTTGAGGACAACAGCAAGATGCAGGAATGGGGAGGAGCATTTGAGGTTGAGCGTGGCCGTTGCTTGTGTCCAACTGTCGCCAGCTGGCTATTCTCGGAATTGTCCTTTAAAATTTATTATATTAAGCTATTTGCGAGTGATTCCCCGTTGAAAATTAACATTCGAAGGAGTGTTTATTTTGTATACGGCAAGACACACACAAAGAGGAAAGGAAGCAGCAAATGAAAACAACGAAGTGGTCGACTCGGACGATACTCTGTACCCCGCAAGAAGAAGCTTTCCATTGTGAAAAATTTATTTTTAAATTTATTTTGTGTCTTAACTGTGAATTGCAACTTTTGTGGGAAACAGCGAAAAATATGGTGTCCCTGGCTTTAGTTTCCTTTGCCTAGTTGGGGGAATCGATATCTACCCCTTCTGGGAAAAAGAGTGTTAATGTAAAAGTATGAGAAGCCACACTCTACATTTAATGTAAATGTCCTTTATGGTCCTTTTAGACAGCGAAACTAAATGCACAATAATTAGTAAAATAATTATTATGTGCCCCACAGCCTCCTTACGTCGAGCAACCATACCACTCATATGCATGCCTGTATGTAGGATTCGGAAATAAAACCAGAAGTTGTTGTATTTGTACTCAGTTAAAATAAACATGCGAGTATAATATTTCAGCTCGTTTGGTAATATTATACTCATTAATCACATGTTACCCTGCATGGGATAATTAACTCACGACATATTGATAGAAGAAGATTCGAGTGTGTAAAGTGGAAGGTCAGTTCGGAATATGTGTATTCACTGCTTCTTGTTGCATTAATTAATTTCCTTAAATTAACTGTTTAAACAAAAACAAATCAAGTGCTTATTGCAGCCATCGCCTGGCCACCCCTACATGTTGTCCTAGTTGAATGTTGAATGAATAAATTAATTTCTTAACGCAATGTGTATTTTCACACATATGTGTTTATTATAATCGCAAGATTTACAAAATAGGCCGATATTTAAGAATTCATTTTATTAAACTGGCATCTGCGTTTGGCTTGAGAGAGCACATATGCATACATACACACATACATACATAGATGATATATGCATTTATGCATGCATATATATATTTCTAAATACATGCATACATGCATACATATATACATACATGCACACATGTATACAGACATACATGCATGCATACATGCTTACATACATGCATGCATACATGCTTACATACATGCATACATACATACATGCACAGATACATGCATAGATACATTCTTACGTACATGCATAGACAAATGCATACATACATTCATAGACAAATGCATACATACATTCATAGACAAATGCATACATACATGCATATGTGTATCCATGCATGCATACATGCATACATACGTGCATGCATACATGCATACATACACATCTACATACATGCATACATACTTCCATATATACATGCATATCTCATGCATACAAACATGCATATGTAAAAAATTGAATTCATAAAAGAAATTCATTATTTAATTTGAAAGCAATATGGTTAATATAAGGTAATGCTATGACTTATGTAACATTTTTTTAAATTTCGTATAGATTCCGATGTCATGCATATAGCATTCATTTTCATTCTTTTGCTACATTTTCCGGTCATGCCATATGTTTGTATACATAAAAATCTTTTACACACCGTAATTATAGACTCATTTGCAAGGCAAATGAAGAGCTTTGCAACTTATTTTATGCTAATGTATGTAAAATGTGCAAAAAATCATTATTTTGGGCCACCTTTGAACCAAACGGTTTTTTTTTAATCAAAAAACTCAACCGGAATTTCAAGTTTTATTTCGCTATGAGCCAAAAGGCCGCCGAACTTAAACCCATTTATTGGATATTTAAAACATAAATTGTACAATAAGTTGGTTAAAAAAGAAGAAGCGATTGCAGCGTAAACTAGGTCAACTAGCCGAATCTATGAACCGCCAATAAAATCAATCTTCATATAATCATAATAATTAGATTAACAACCTTATAGCACAATTTGCACCTCAGGCATTGAAACAAGCTGCACTTTAGCCTATGCATAACCAAACATTTCCATTCTGAAATACAATTACGCGAATATTTCCACCTCAACTTGTTTCCAACTTCCAGGTACTTTCATTAACTATTTAACAGCCGCATCAACTGCTCGCATTCGCCGTTAACGAGTAAAATACTTTGCAAATTTGTAACATGCCCCCCGTTTCCAAGCAGCCCTTGGTAGCCCATCCATTAAAACAGACATGAAAGAGCGTACGCTGTGTTAAACATAGTTTTAAAAGTTTTATTGAAGCATTGTTTGATTATTGTCCACTGACTCGTTTCCTTTTGCTTTTCTTTGCAGGTTTCATTCTTCCTGTCATCGTATGTGGCCCCATTGACACTGATTTGCTTTCTTTATATGGGAATGCTGGCACGATTGTGGAAAAGTGCACCCGGCTGCAAGCCATCGGCCGAATCGCGGTGAGTTAAGATGGGCACACAAATATTACGCATACGCCACGTGTCGCTGTGCAGAAAACGCAAAAAGACATGCTTCATGCTTGGCCTTGGTATTGGAATTGAAATAACGAGCCTGAAGGCACGTTGCTTTGTTTGTTGTTTACTTCACACGCACGAAAGGAGCACACATGGCGGCAGCTGCACCTGCCCCGTTCGACATGATGAATGCTCTTTTATTACGCTTAGGCATTCCACCGAATAGACCCCGAATAGAATTTCGTGGGCGTAGCTCATACATTTCTAAGTACTCTTTCTCTTTCTCTCTCTCTCTCTCTCTCTCTCTCTCTCTCTCTCTTGATTATTGTATACCTTGCCAACACTCACGCCCAACCCATGCCATTCACTCATGTAATTTGCCTTTTACACATCCAATTACAAATACTGTAGTTAGGCACTGTAAAAACTGAAGTTGTAAATAATTAACCCAAGATTAAGCACCCGAATTATAAGCCTTTATTGTCTTTATTACCCTTATGGCTTTGTGAATAGCATTTCTCACTAATTTATGAGTTCTGATCTCGCAGCGAAAAACTCTCATAAAAACCGTTTTTCAATCTCAGCGCTGGCAGATGTGCAAAGAAAAAAAGTTTATATCAGAGCAACTTTTTTCCTCGAATGTTGTCACAAAAATGTCATAAAAACGACTCTTTGAAAAGTTGTAGCTAAAAAGTCATGTCTGAACAAGAAGCATACCCTGCGTACCCACAATAAAAGGTATACCCATAAGTAAGCTTATGTCGCTGAACGAAGGATAGAAGCTCTACGCGATGGTTTTCTTTGATTGTAGTACTTATAATCAAAAGAGACTCGATGTATCTCGCTCACGCTTGTCGCGTTATAAATCGTAGCTCTGAAACCAGTTGTATAGACATATTAAGGTATATATTTATTGGTCTAAAGATATAGGAAGAGTATTTACATCTAAAATGCAAATCATGATAACAATCTGCACAAGAGCATACACTTTCTGATCATAAAAGCCTAGCACTTCAATTCGATAAAGCGTATATTGCGACACAAACTTCTTTCATATTTTTATTATATGTAGCTCCCAATTATGTTGGCCAGATTGACTAGGGTATTGAACCTGCCGTAACATAATGTTGGTGACATACATACATACACTGAGAAACACAGAAACTGCAGAATATTCACTTAGGCAGCTTTTGTGCTTCTTCTTCGTCCCTGCACTGTAAAAAATACGGCCTTGAATTATATCTGTATTTATTGTCCGATTGTTATGAAATGTTAAGAGCATAAAGATGGAAAATAAATATGTGCATTAACATAAAATCAAGGATAAGCCTTGAAAGCATGCGTGAGAAGAGTGAAAAAAAGGCATCGGAAAGGTGAAAAGTCCTTGATATCTCATATGCTTAAAGAGATTTACAGGGTAAAGAGAAATGTGCGCACACGCTTTTAAAAATTTACAAATCAGTTAGTTAGCCAAACATTTTTAATGGACAGATGACGTAATAAAAACGAACCAGTGCCAATATAAGGCTAATTGATCTAACCAAAAATGCATTTACTGCTAATGTACGCAAACAGGGCTCCATTTTAGACTTTCCCTCACTCAAAGAGTTATTTAACCAAAAATAATAATTGACAGCCAGGATATTTGAAAAGTGGCTGGCTGAAAATAAAGTGAACGATACCATAAAAGAAAAATAAATAAAATAATGGCTCACGTGTAAACAAATATTTTGACTTTGCGGGTCGCGTTACACAATTCAAATTGCGTTTTGATATGCTCTACCCATTAGAATTTGATAAAAGGGTATAATGATGAGGTGCAAACGTGTGTAGCAGGCAGAAAGAGGACTCGCCGACCCCTTAAAGTGGACAAGCCCTAACCACAATTAGGTTTTTTTTTAATAAATGGGCTTGCCCATGGCATATTAAATGCTTCACATTTTAGATATTGCCTTTCACCCAATTCCCGGGTAGTAAAATAAATACTTCTTACTTGAACGTCTTACCTTGAACTCCACGTCCTCTGTTATATTTTACATATATATTTAAAAATGGCTTGGCAGTATGTCGTATAAAGAAACAAAAGTAGGAATCAACTGTTTTGTCTAGTGGAGAGAATCTCATAGCCGGAAAATAAACTTTCGTTCATTAAACCTTTCACACGCATTTCCCATCCAAATGCGGTGGAATTTGCGAAAAACATATTAAATAAGTTTTAACAAGGATCTCTGAAAATTGTTTTCAAGCTTATCCGATGGTAAGCTAAAAAAAGTTGCACATATTCCGCCAAACTTCCAAGGTCGCTGAAGCGCGTATTCATTTAGTACATAATGTAAAGCTTCGCTCTTATAACCGATTGGATGGTAAGCAAATATATTCAATTTTCCGCCAATTTACCAAAGATGTGAATGTTATTTCCATCGCTGAAGCACGTAACTTGAACCCGAAACTTGAGGAGGAATGTTTTTTTCGGAAACTGTGAAACCCACGAAGATCTTTGATATTGAGCTTGAGGGCGATCAAATCGTAAACAAGAAAGTTACATGCAGCCGATTCAACACTTGTGAATGAAATCGGCCAAAACCTTAGCGTGCACCTCAGAACAAACAGTTTGATATAAAGAAATAGAATTTTGATCATGAGGACAAGCCGAGTTAATCTAGTCTTGTCTGTGGCTCCACAAGCTCAACACATCGTTAGTTCGCCTTTTCTCTACGAAATCCATCAAAATAGACCTTCAGATTACTTTTTTTGAGTTCTTTCGTAGCCTTTAAGCACTAAAAACGTTAAATTGTTCAAGCTTTCTATCGTTTGGTTCACACTGAGCAGGAATATTAGATTTTTGTGGAACCCCTTCCTGTTCAACCCAAAATCATTAAAGTATAGCCTTCACTGGCTGACTGACTGTATATCTATTAGTTCCTTTTGCTGATTGATTTCCAGACAGATTTACTTGGCAGAATAGTTTAATGCCAACGATGCTTGTGAATAGCTGTAAATAAGTTTGTGTTTTAGTGACTGCATGTCAGCGTTGAGTGCAGGAGCCTAGTCGGGCCCCTTCCAACTAGAGAAATCTTACTTGTTGTTTTGACTTTTAACTTTAAAGCGCGCCACACGCTGCGTATGCGTGATGTGACACTTTGTTGCTGCAAATCAAAAATCCAATTCCGCATTATGCCTGCATTGCTTCCACGCAACCAGCCTTTGATTGTACATTTGTGCGTGGGTGCGTGTTTCTAAATGAGTATTTGTATATACCTACGCGCACGCACACGCTTACATATATAGACACACGCGCGCAATACATCGAATGCATATGCAAATTGCGCATACGCCGCGTGACGCGTTTGTGCATTTGGCGTTGGCAATTGACGCAAAAGGCTGGAGCTTGCAATGCCTGAGTTCATAAATCAAATTGCGTATGCCAACTCAACTGCAGCAATATTTATTTTATTTAACTTATTTATTTTTTTCAAAATAGACCAATGCTGACTTATAATATATATGCTTTTCTCTTTCATATCCTTACACTTGCAGCAAAGGCAAGCGACGCGTTACACGAATGGTTGTTGTTGTGGTCTTGGCCTTTGCCATCTGTTGGCTGCCCATACACGTAAGTAATCCCATTAACCCTTTTATACCATCTGCTTCATATATGCAATCACTTTGCGTTTATCACTTGAAACGAAAAACCAGTTAACAGATTGGGTTAAAATTATTTCAGTGAAAACACCAATGACACTAGCTGCAAGTAGCACTTGAGCTCCTTACAATCATTATCATCAAATTATTTGCCAATTTTAAGTACACTTAACTTTAATTATTGCTTACAGCGTCTATTTACGGGTTAGGTTAGTTATAGTTATTAAATGAAAGTTACAGGCATTTGGCTTAAATAATTCATCAATGCTTTTGTTAAAGCATGAATGTGCTTAATGGCAAATTAGGTGAACAACTTCAAGCTTTGGGCGAGCTTTTTAAAATCTACTAAGCACATTCATCTAATTTTGCTTAAATCTAACTGTGACCTTAAGAGCTTTTACACTTTTATATAATATATAAAGTTTGAAGAGCTTTTCTCATAAATAAATATTCATCAAATTTAAATTATTTAAACTTTTGATTTGAGTTAGATGCTTTTGAGACTTAAAGTTGCTTGATTATAATATGTCGTGGTTTTGGCTTAATAAAACTTTATTAAATATTTAAATCACATATATTTGCTAAAAGCTTTCAGTTATGAGACAGGCAACGCCTAGCAAGAAACTTTGCATAAAAGCATTTCATTTCGAATGTTGCATATTTTCGAATGAAAGCTTAAGGCTTCATCTGCCTTTAAGTGCTTTAAAAGCTTTAATATGCTTGCATCTAAAGCTTTAATTAATATTTATAATATCCCATATATTTGTTATAAGCTTTTATATATGGAACAATCAACGTTTAGCAAGATATTTTACTTAAAAGAATTTGATTCAAATCTTGTATATTTCCAAATAAAAGCTTAAAGCTTTATATGCCTTTTTGTGCTTTAAAAGGCTTCATACGCTTTCATACAATGGTCGTAAATTGCTACAAATGTGCTTGACTAAAAAGCTTGCAGTCAAACGAGTACATTTAGTCCAGCTTTCGACTTTAAGCTTCCGTCTGACAAGTTAATTTTCTCACATATCCGCATTTCGAGGTTAACGTAAAGCTTTAATTCGCTTCTGAAGCTACATATATTTCTTTAATGCAGCAATGACACGCAAAAGTATTTATAAAGGAGATCAATCAACTTTTTAATGCTTTACGCAAATAAATTAATTTTTAATGAAGAGCCAGCTCAATTAACAATGCAAAATATGACAAGACAGCATAATTTTAATTTCACATAAAAAAAAATAAATAAAAATGACAGCAAATGTCATTGACATTTAAAGTCGCACTCTTTAAAATTAAAGCTGCAGCCGTTGCGGCTGTGGGACAAACAGAAATAGAAAACCGGAACGAAAGACAAGACCTGGGTAAATAGTCGATACAAAATGCGAAAACTCGAACATACTCTGCGTAGTTTTAGACGTCATTAGGCAGCAAATTGACATTTCCGCTTAGTAAATGGTTGCAATTATTTGCTCGAATGTTGAATAAGCCAAGACGCAGCTGACATTTTTGTTTGCATAAAATCACAGCGCTTACAAATTGCAAATGCAATATACAAATTACAAATCACACTTATACTGAATAAGACACACACGCACAAACGCACACACACACACACACACACGCATGAACATGGGCAGAGATGGAGCCGGAAACGGAAATAGCAGCGACTGTGATTGATATGGAGAACAGAAACTAATGACATGCACAAATTGCCATATACTATGTAATACATTGATTGCCACAAATTGGGGCATGTTGCAGGTTATACTGGTGCTGAAGGCGCTCAACATGTACGGAGGCACACATCTAACTGTCATCATACAAATAATATCCCATGTGCTGGCCTATACTAACTCCTGCATCAATCCCATACTCTACGCCTTTTTGTCCGACAACTTTCGCAAGGCGTTCCGCAAGGTAAGGCAACATTTTATTATATTATTGTTGCAACAATCTGGATTTTAGTATTATTTATGGTACATAGGTAAAGAGTACTTCATTACAGTTCAATAATCACGCAAAACAGACGTTCCTTCATATTTATTAATAACTAGTAGGCACGCTCAAGTCGGGAGTGCACGACTAGGAGATACCCAAGAATACGTTATGTAGGGATTCTTTGGTTCTTCGATGTTTACTGTCCAGATCAGACAAAATTTGCACAGTTTAAACATGCCATACAAGAGTATATGCATATACGAACGGGAAAGTAGCTACAGCTATAGACAAATGTATAAATTAGGATTTAAATAATAAGAAGTCCTCGGAAAATATTTTAATAAGACTTTATTTTGATGATGATTTATAAAACACTAGGCTCACTAGTGAGTGAGTTAATTTATACGCGAAGTCGCTGGGCCGATGTGCCTCAGTGAAAGTCAGATTAAAACTAAATTTACAAAAGATTGATCAAAAATACCTAAGCTATCCGGCCCTTAGCTATGTCAGCATCTGTAGCTGGTGTCGTTGGCCTCTGTTAACTTATATATTATACGAGAGTCTACTTACCAAAGTTATTTTATAACTTTCGAGTTATGCTTAACGAAACATGTCTGAAAATCAATATATATCGATGTTATGAAATATGGAGAAGCAAACAAAATATAATCATAAGCTTGATCTGATTTTGGTATTGTAGAATATATGTCAAATTTCGAGACTCTAGTTGTTGTAGTTCCCGAGTTTGACTCGGACATGGCTCGGTGGACTCCGTTCGTAGTCCTGATCAAAAACTCAGCCCCACCCTCTGTAATATTCCCCAGAAAAGATACCCCATTCATTTAGGCAATCGAAAAACGGGTATCCCGGCTCGAAGCGCAGCGTATAATATTATCTTAGCTGTGGGCTATTGTTGTGAATGCTGTTCAAATGGTTGGGTCGATAGCTTGCAACTATATTGAATGCTTGGAATAATTGTTAATTAAATAAAATCAACATTCTGTGCACATCTTCCACCCACACAGGTTGTCTGGTGCGGCAGCCCACCGCCAATTGTGACCAACCAGCAGATGACAAAGACCACAAGAACTGCGACCGGCAACGGCACGTCCAACATAGAAATGCTCTAAGCTGGTAAGTTGAATTGCCTAAACCTACTAACAACTTTTCACTAATACCCCTCCCCCTCTCTTCCTCTCTCTCTGTTTCTCTCATTCTTTCTCAGTATTTGCAGTTGATAACTCCCGAAAATAGATGGTGTATTTGTGCGCATTGCGACAACAGAATTCCATTAGACAGTTTTTAACCAAAATTATTGCAGCTATTTAATGCAAATATTACCAAAACTTTGTAACTTAATATGAATGCATGCCCGTTATTTTATTTCATACACTTTTTTTTGGCGTTGCCTAACTAGATAATTAAGCGTGTTTTTTTTTCGAATAAGTAGTTTAATCCGTGACCCGAAAAATCTGTTGGTCGAATTCGGTATATTGCTTGCCCCGTGCGAATGGAGTCAATTTGTTAAATATTTACACTACAAAAAATTGATATAGTACAGCTTATACAGGATGGCTAACGAAGGGATTTTGGAAAGAAAAACAAATATTGTTTTGATGCAACAAAATAGAGCTCTACAGAATCGGAATAATATTATCACAGAAAATATATATGTGCTTGGTCTATGGAAGTTTTGAACAATTGAAATCAAATTTGATTGATTGCAGATATTAATTTCTTTGATCAAAAATCTCCTTTTATCTGATTTGAGAAATGATATTGCTGATGAGCTATGTAAACAATATTATATAAGAGCTGCATACATTCGAAAATGGTTTTTGTCATCTCAATGATAACCTCGATTATCAGCATTGATCCCACTGATTGTATTGAAATATAATTGTCTAAATTGGAGTGAATGAATTAATATTATAAATTGTATATATGTCGTTGATATATGCCCTCTGTCACCTCGAAGTGAACGACAGGCTAGGAACATGGTCTAAGTTCGGGTCATCTTAGACTTCGTAGAGATCAGAAGGAACTGATCGATTCCAGAGCATAATAAGACAAATTGAATCTTAAAAATAAAAATTACTTAATTATATGAAACTTTTTAATTATTATCGAGTTGATCAAGCGAGATGTTCTGCCAGATTCTTTGAGCTTTTTCCTGTTATTACTTTATGAATTTACCAATATTCCTTGTTTTTTGTTTTTCCTTAGAGAATAATGAATGATATCTACATCTGCAAGCCCTCTGCATCTCCCAAATCGAATGCAAAGTATATTTTTTGTTTCTGGTAGACCAAGGCCGGCCAATTATCATAGATTGTGCTCGGATCTCGTAATCCGATAGCTTATTTATGTATGCATATATATGCATTTCATTTGAAGAGAATTTCGTTCGCTTTTCGCGAGATAAAACGTATAACAAGAAAAATGAAATACTGTGTACTCAAAGCGCAATTGAAGTTCATCAAGATGAAAATTCAATTCAAATAAGTAATTTTAATATGAAGTACATTTTAATGGGTTTCTATGTGTGTGTGTGTGTATATGTGTGTGCAAGCAAGCTTATTAAAATAATTGGAAATATTTCGCATTCAATTCAACAATTGAACTGTCCCAACTATATATATATATATATGTATGTATACGCAAAAAAGTCACAAAGGTATTTGCCAATAAAAGCAGGTAAATAAATTAAATACAAATGCGATAAATTGGTTGACAGGTTTAAGTAATAATTGACATGCCATTCAAATGGAATTAAAATAATCCAACAATGTTAATTATTAAATTCATGTACTATATGTCGAGTAAATACTTTACATTGTTTACATGTATATGTATATGTATGTGTCATGAACGTGTGCATACGTTTGCTTCAAATCTGCGAGAGAGAGAGCGAGACAGGGAGAGAGAGGGGGATATATAAAAGAAAAGCAGCACATGGCAAAGGATCATATTGCAGTTCGTCGCGGTTACGATAAATGTTGTCAGTACTTAAAACTAAAACTAATATTCAAAGTGTGCACAATTGTTGCAAGTTCCAATATATATTTAGGTTCCTAAAAACAGAACCAACAAAAAGCTTCAACATTTCTAGCAACAGTCAAAAAACAAAAAAACAAAAGAAAATGTAGTCCAGCTAGATGTAAATGTACAAACAATTTGTAATTGTTAAGTTCCATAAAATGTTGTTAAATGCGATTACGATTCAAATCGTATTACTACCAGCAAGAACAGCCTGGCATTCACATGAAACATCAGCTGATATTCCACACCTGCGTATTAATTTCAACACGAATTTCAATTAGTCCAATCCGCTCAAACGAATACTCTATAGAAATCGAGATAAACTCTCCAATCTGACGGCACAGTATCTTAAGCCCTTGCAGTTTGTTCTTTATAAAATATATATATAATATGATAAACTATATATATATATGTGTATATCGATATATATCGATCTATATTGCTGCTATAGATTTATAAGTAATTCTTCCGAGCCGAGCTGCTT
The DNA here is from genome assembly GCA_037075305.1 of Drosophila kanekoi. Taxonomy (NCBI): domain Eukaryota; kingdom Metazoa; phylum Arthropoda; class Insecta; order Diptera; family Drosophilidae; genus Drosophila; species Drosophila kanekoi. The sequence goes on along the minus strand of JBAMCE010000290.1, from coordinate 5,963,909 downwards.
GTCAAAATATGTTTTCCTTTGTTTCTAATTAACTGTAATTTGTGCTAGCATTATTTACATCAAATTCAATTGTTTAATTTCACAAATCTATATAGTTGAATTGACCAAAAATCCAAAAATTATACATTCAATTCAAGCTAAATGCCTCTTGCCTCTTGTTTGCCCAACTGAATGTTAATTCTGACTAAGCGAATGATCCAAAATCTGCTTAAAACCTTAAATATAGTATACACATAGATTCTTATATACTTCGAATGTTTTAACTATAACAAATTATATAATTAATGTACGTTAAGTCTGCAAGGGTATTTCAGGTTCAGACGGTTTTTCATTAGTATCCTTTCGAACCACAAAATATAATAAATTCATGAATATTTTGTAAGCAAATGTGAAAATGTTTTACCAAAATTAAAACAAATATATATATATATATAAAAATTTATAATTAATGTCAAGCAAATGCAGACCATTCGAACGTAAAATGCATTAATTAATACAATATAAAGATTATAATTATTATGTGTTGTTTAAAGCTATGTTAAGTGTATTTACATATATTGACTAATGCATAAGTGTTTTTTTTTTCTTGGTCTCTGAGTTTTTATCATTGTTTGTTAGTACGAATTTGTTTAGTTTGCTTCGGCATTGCCGAACTAAAATGTAGCCTAAGTAAAAATGTAGAAGAAGAAGTAAACAACTTGTGGATTTCGTGTGTTATTTGCATATATTTGATATTTGTAAATGTTACCTACTGCATTCCTAGCACAGTTGTGGAATTGAACAATATTTGAATTGAAACTTTTGCAAGCCGAAAACCAAAAACAATAAACAAATACAAATTGAAATATTGTAGAGCTAAGCAAAACTTAACCAAGACACAAATAACCAAAAAAAAAAAAAATAAATAAATGATTAGCAACTAAATCGAAATCTAACAATTTCGAGCAAAGAATTGAATGTAAAAATTTTAAATAAATAACAGTTTTTTTTTTTAATCAGCAACTCATTTAGATGTTTGTGTGTACGTATTTATAGGGTATTCAGCAGTTGCATAAATGCAAGCATAAATAAAAACAATTAAATGAAAACAATTGGCATGCAATTTTAACAGCAAGAGCAAAAACCAAATTGACGAACACAATGAAAAGTAAATTATTGTATTAATATATGAATGTTTGTACCATAAATTTGATTCTTGTGTTAATAAAACGTAAACTACATATATGTACAAGTTGCGTATAAATAAATGGACTTCAGTTCGTTTCATTCGACAGACGCTTCCACTATTGCTCGGCCACATCCTGATTAGCTGGCTTACCGTGAGACAAGCTGACAAGCTATATGTATTTACCTGGAAAATTGTGGCAGCCGTCAACAATTGTCGGAATCAGGTGTACAGAACTTATTTGTTTACTATCTGATCGTCGTTAAAGTTGTTTTCAAAGTCGCATTCATTGGAAACGTATTTAACACTTCTCGGTAAATCCATCTGCATGCGTGCAACATTTTCCCCGATCGTCCCCACAAAGTGTTTTCAAAAACAAAACAAAAACAAAAACTAAAAACTAACTGAACACCGAAACTCAGCCACTTTGATAGTTCCACGCACATGGAAGTTCTGTGGAACAAGGTTGTGAAACATCTTTTTGTTATTTTTCCTATTCGCTGTATACGCAGTTACAAGAAAATATATCAGAAGTCATTGAAGTCGTGAAGCCAACAAAAACATTAGAAAGATGTGATTCGGTTTTTTTGGAAAGTTCTTTTTACTCACTGCATAAACGGTATTTCTTGTCCAAGTAAATGATTCATTTGAAGGCGATTTCGATGCTGATTGTAAAGTAAAGCTTTTCCAATAGGCGAGAAATGGGAACGCGATGTAATCGATTAAATAACATGTAAGAGGTTCTAGTCGGGAGTTCCCGACTAGGGGATACCCTGAAGCCTCCTATTCCAAAACACCTCATGCACCTTGCGCTATGTGCTCGTTTGTTGTAATAAAGATAAATTAAAAAAAAAAAAAGTTCCCTTCGCAGGATTCGAGCTCGCAACTAACCGCACTACTTGCCGCCGTCTCTACTCAACAACCACTCCAGCCAAAAAACGAAAAAAAATTGTTTCCGCGATAGGGCTCGAACTCGCGACAGACCGCACCACTCGCCACTGCCTCTACACTAAATCCACACCTATGACTCAGACTTTCTGAGAAAAGAACGAATTAAAATATCAGCACAGAAAACAATGTAATCGGACTCGAAGCAGACGCGCATGAATGTGTGTATGTACATGTATGCAAAAATTCTTGGAACTGCGCTAGCTGCAATGAAATTCTTAACGGTATATATTATTGTACCATAGAATATTTTTGAATTCTCAAAAAATTAATTGCAAGTTGGGTGATTTAGTTGATTTATAGCTATGAGGTAGTAGCAAGGAGGTGGCGATAGGTATAAAATGAAAGATACTTGATATAGCTCTTATTATTTCCCCAATTTGCTCAAAAAACAGGATTTCGATATCGATTTTTATCGATTGCTTGGAAACAGAGTAAGTTATCGATTATCGAAAACAAACCCGATATGCGTAGGCACTAGGATGACCTACAGCTAAAATATCAAGTCTCTATATCTTATAGGTTCTGAGATCCTCGCGTTCATACATACGGAGAGACAGACGAACATGCCTAGATTGACTCGGCTATTGATGCAGATCAAGAATATATGTATGTATTTTTTTATTCTGCCTGTTACATACAGTTGCACAAATAGTTTATACTCTTTCTACCCATTTTCAATGAGTTCAGGATATAAAAATATAATATAACCAAAAGCACAAGACTTTCAATTATGCAATCAGTTCCCAGCCCTTAAATCTTTTAGGGTATTACCCAGTTTTGTCATCCATTGCTTCTCTTCTCTTATTCTTGCATTAACTATCCTACTCGAAAGCAATAAAGCAACAGATTATGTGCTTTAATAAAAGCTATCTCTAAGAAACTTGGTATATATCTGATATATATATAGGAATAAATATCAGCGAAGACTTTGTGTAGCTGAAACCAGACTATAAAATCGGGTATTCAATCTTTGTCACCCTGAAAACAACTACTTCTCCATGTTTTTCCTCCAGATTGAATGTTTAATGCTCTAAGGAATTCAATAAACGTATTTAACCTCTTCAAATTTCACTGGCACTCACTCAAAATAAAAGACAAAACTCCGATAGACGGTGCCTCGGAATTTCGGGTGCACCATCTTGAAGAGGTCCCAATGCAGCACTGAGCCGGGAACAGCGACAACAGCAATTGGCAAACAGAACTCCACTCGACATTTGACCTGCGCAGATTTTAGCCATGTAAATTGGCAACACGTGTAAACAGGTACATTATTTAGTTAAGCAATTGCGTTTCTGTGGACAGCCGCCCGCCCCACTTGACTCCACCGCAGCCGAACTGTGGCACAAAAGCTATGACAATGCAAGCAAAACCTTTCCCTTAATAGAGCGTATAGCAAAACTTGAAGAAAGCTTGGGATTATGATTAAACAAATGCCGAAGGGTAAAATCAGTCTCAGATTTGCATTATAATTGAATATTCTACATTTTATAAATCCACTTCAATCCAACCTTTAATCCGTTTGCGCAGAAACAGACAAACAGGTGGAGCAGGTAAGGAAGGGTTGAGGTTCCTTCAGCAACGTGTTAGACTTTCTCACTTTCTAAAAAGGGTTTGAGAGCACATATTATTACTTTTAAACTGGGTTTTATTGGTCTTCAGATAATCCTTGGAATAAAGTCTGGAGGACTCAACCAGGCTTCAGGAAGCTAATTGTGTTGTAATATCCAATATAATTTATAAAACTGTCAAGAGACGAAAGGAGAAACGTTTTATTCATGATACTGAACATAAATATAGTTATAGATTAAAAGATGACTCCTGAGGGTCCTGATTGGTATAACAAGAATATGTACATATATTTAACGAGCTTTTGCGACGTCCTTAACTATGAGAATAATATGGAAACCGATTTCCAAGCAAACCGATTTTAAAATCAAGTTTGTTTTTTACTGCGAACCGCAGCTTAAACCAAAGCAGTTCTGCATAAAACATTCGAAATTATTTAATTTAAATATAAAAATCTTTTAAGGGAATTTCTCCCTCAGAATGGAGCTTTGGGCCCAAGCATTGCATTTATCTGACCATATTTAGTTGATGCCTGTTTTGGCTAAAGTTGAAATGTATCCGACTTGCAAATATTTCACTAGAACGGGTAGCTAAACATTTTAAATGAAATCATTCGATTAAAATGTTTTATATAAAATATATGACAAGTTGTTTGGAATGGGAAAAACTTATGGATGAAATTTATAGATCAGATGATGATATGGTTGAATTGATAATAAAATGGATGTAGTTCAAGAATGATATATTTCATGTATCTTGTACTTCCTCATTTTCATCAAATTTAAGTGCACTCTGACTTGCTTGCTCACAACAAGGAACAACAATCGTGAATCTCATCGCATAAACTTAATCTTTTACTTGAAATTTAAGTAGACTCTGACTTTCTACTCGCTCAGTACAATAATAGCTACTACACACTATAGTTTTGATATAATATCGAGCATAGTCATTAGTATATTTTCTAAAATACGACTCCTTAAAAAGTTACAAACTATATATGAGATTTCAGCATGGCTCAGGTAAGTGTGAATGGGCTTCCCTGGTAAACAAACTTGATGTCTTCTGTGTCTCATGTGCTGTGCCAGCGACCAAAGTTCAAGTTGCCCAACTACGGCATGGGGCGCAGGTCCTCGGTTATAGCCGTACTACAAAAACTTAAACCATGCATCTATGAACAGTACGCTTCTTTTTTGGGTGCCAAAAAGGACGACGAGGACTCGAACAAGACGGAAAAGTTGACTCTAACTGGAAACGCAGCCGCGACCCAGAAGCAGCAGCCAAAAACAAGCCCCAAACTGATGTCTGCTAAGTTTGACCCAGCTAAGAGCATTTGGCAGAATAGAGTAAAACAAGGTTCACCGCAACGTCTGCCGACTATACCCGAGGTTAAGGAGGTCCCCAAAGAGTTCAAAAAAACTTCCTATCAGGTAAATATTGGCCCGCTGTCTCTCAAGGTAACAGTTAACCTCTCTCCAAGCCCAAGAAAAAGACATCCATGTTCACGGACGAAGAGCTGAAGCTCCTTTTACCGATAAGCCGCTATATAGACAACAAGCTGCGGCATCTTGGAAGTGCCATAAGGGCCGGCAGGATCGGGGCAAATTTAATTGTTATCGAGAATCAGAACATAAGACCACAATTTGTTTTAGCCTTGCCCGAGCCGCGGTTCGCTTGGCGCATTGAAATCGATCTGGTTACCAATCCCACGGCCTTTTATCTTATAAGCTCCGGCATCTTTTGGAAGGAAACGATGCAACATGCCAATCCCAGTACCGTAATGATGAGAGCCATTGAGCAGACGCTCTACCCCATGGACGACAATCTGAGTGACAAGAAACTAACCAATACCCACGAAGGCATTTCGCAGACCGTGGCTTCCTATGTGACTGATATTCAAACGTTCTGGAAACGCGATCCGAACAAATTCATGAAAATTGTTGTTACTTATTTCGTTATTCTTTGTTTAGTTGGATTTCTGTTTACCATATATGTTTAGGTAAACATCGCGAAATTAACCTTCTTGTGAAATATGTTAGTCAAGAAATTTTTCTGTTAATTATGTTATTTTACTTGGAAACCGAAAAATATATGTTCCTCGCTGCAGTCTTTGATTATATCTTTCGCAGTTGGGAATATAAGTTCATTTTCATAGATATATCTTATGACATTTGCAATCGTGGCAGATATGGTTGAATTCTTGTAATGGTTATCAAGAAACATCAGAACGTGTTTTATGCCAGTTCCCTGCCATCGCTTGACGCAAACTGATGCGATATAAAGAAACAGATAAAAATAAATATAACACATTTCCTTCAAAACATAAAATACGTCAAGCGGGGCACAGCTCCGATTCATTTCCAGACATACTGTTACCCAAAGGAAATTACTTTTAAAAAATGCGAAAAGTTCAATCTCAGATATTTTGAGTAGAAAATCGTAGATTTGCACCACTGTGGCTGCAAAATTTATGCGAATTTGTTAATGAATATCCGTGAACACCACGGCCGGGACAGAAGACAACAAGTGGGACTGCTGCTGGAGAGATGGAGGATACCGAGCTGAATTTTACGATGCAAACAAAAAATAATCGTAACGTGGTCAACTTTATGCTGTTTGTTTGTTAGCAGGTAAGCAGCAGCAGCAGCAGCAGGTTGGAGCAGCAATTGGGGTCCAGCAATTGGGTTGCGGGCAGAGCACACACAGAGCACAGGATACGGGCAGATAAACAAGGCAATAAGCGCCAGGCAGGACACTTGTTGCCATTGCTCCTCATTAGCCGTCGCCCAACTTGCATATGAGTGGGCGTCTGCTTGGCTTTTGCTCCACTCCGGCTCATTAGTTCAAATATAAGGCCAAAGGGCATTTCATTTAATTATGCAGACGCCGCCAGTTGGGCCCCACGCGGTTGGTTATATTTCAAAACCGGCCAGCGCAGCCAGCAAGCCGTTCAGTCAGCCAGTGTCCACCGTGTTAGCCACAACAGTCGCCAGAGCAAGAGCTCCCAGCCAATCAGCCAATCAGCCAATCAGCCAGCCAGCCAGCCAGTCAGCCAACTAGTCCCAAGAGAACACAGCTCAAGCCATGAGCCAGATCGGCGGAGTTGCCGCCGGGCCACGCAACTGGACTCTGCGCGGCGCTGTTCTGCTCCTGGCCCTGCAGCTTCTCCAGACTCCAAATGCACTGCAGCACACCGAGGAGGGTCTCGAGTTGCTCTTCCGCGAGCGGTAAGTCCTTGGACCCAGTTACAGTGATAGGCAGCAAACCTAAACGAATCTGAATTTGGTTCGAGCTTGCAATATAAATTGGGTGCAACAATTTATTTTTCTTTATTAATGCTTGACGGTTAAAAGTTGTGCCATAATATTTCCAACCCGCCCAATTTGTGTGTAGAATATAACTCGATTCAAGCTAATTACTTAATTTATCCAATAAAATGTGTTTTTCTAGTTATGCAAAGATCGCATTAGATTACAAAATTGAGTTTTCTGGCTCAGATAAACTGTTATACGGGAATAACCTTTTTTGCAGGTGCCTAAAAGTATGCTATAAAATTGCTTCAAATATGCTTAAGTTCAGAAAACTTATCGATATGCAAACAAAATTATGTTTGATTTATCAAATATAGATATAAACTAGTACGAAAAAAATAAATAATATCTTATTAGATAATAAAAATACTTTTTTTTTGACAACCAATCAATATTTTCGACCAACAATTCCTACGATTGATGACAATAATATGATTGAATGCAGCCGAATATTATAAATTTGTAAAGATAAAAAAGGAAAGAAGTTCTTAAAGATTTTAAATTAAATTCAGAGCATAAGCTTGATTATTTTTTGATACTAAAAACTTTTTAAACCATTTTTAAAAGCCCAAAAAAATCGTTTTAGAGATTTCCATTAAATAATAGGTAAAAGCCAAATGAAAACTATTTATAATTAGGGGAAGTAGAAAATATCATCAGAGACTCTTGAGAGACTTTTTTCTCTGTCGCATATGTTAGAGAGTAATTAATAGAGAATATTAAAAATCAATTAAGAAAACGTAAAATTCGAAAAGTTGTTAACTTTAGAAATGAAATTAATAGATGATCAAAAATTTGCGCAGCTCACAATCCGATTGGGAGAACGTGTGGCATCAGGAAACGCACTCCCGATGCCGGGACAAGCTGGTCCGCCAGCTCTACTGGGCCTGCGAGAAGGACATTTACAGACTAACTAGGCGCAACCGTAAAAGGGGCGGCAGCGAGGCCTGGACCAAGAGCAGCTACAATCGTGAGTAAACGTGCGCGTGCATATCCAATTTTGTGCATATTTCTTGCACCTACGAATAAGCCATATTTACCCCAGCTCATATGAGTTTGCATACATATTTTGGAAAAATTCTTGCACAAATCGTAATTGAAATTGTTTCCCCATTCTATTTTCTGCACAGCCGCACCTGGTTCCGCTGCCTCCACCTGGCTGCATGTGAACTATGCCAACATGTTGCTGCGCAGCAGACGCTCCGATGCGCCCTCCATTACCAACGAGTGCTGCACCAAGACCGGCTGCACCTGGGAGGAGTACGCCGAGTACTGCCCCTCCAACAAGCGCCGCAATCACTACTGAGTCCCTTCAATTCCCGTGGATGTTCCCACTAGCCCATAATATTGCCTATATAACTATATACACGATATAGCTCCACTTTTTTTTTTGTGTCTGTTGCGTCACGTTTGCAGTTAAATAAAATTGTAGCCACAGAAATACATTGTTTCATTTAGCATTAGTCTTAATGCCCGACTTGAAGTTAACCTGAGCCTAGCGTCAAGCTGTCCCTGCGCCACATTTGGGGGCAGGTTTACAAAATTGAAATAATCTCTATATGCCTACCATTTGGTGGATCTAGCTTTGATCGAAATCGATATTTATTGATATTATTTAAATTTAAAAGGATATCGAAAGGAGATAGCTTATCTGCGTATGGTATAGGAGAATAAATATTCAAAATTTAAATTATCCTTATCTATGCGTGACATCTCATTATCGGACTACATAACATAAAGCTCTCAGAATCTACCAGAAACTTTTTGGTTTCTCAACCAAGGTCAGATAACATATCATATTCATAACATATCTGGCAAATATCAACATCTTACTGGTTATCATATGGAACAATCGGTTGGAGACACCCTTGGTCTAACAAAACATTCCTAAGTGAAGAAGTTATCCCATCTTTGATTTCGGTTCGGGAATTACTTTAGTGGGGTTAACACAAGTTTTATTCAAGTAAACTAAGCACACACACATCAAAGGAATACATATGAACACGTTTTCACCAACTTGTCGGATACTTCTTTGTATCACAGATGCATTACAAATTAAGTATATAATTAAAATGAATAAGATGCAAAGTAAAGCATACTTAAATAGATTAGTAAAAAAAAAAAACAAACAAAAAACGGTTGCATAATCTCATGTCTAATTTGGTTTTACTATTTCATTCGAAATTCGCAAACTGATGCAGAAGCGTCCAAATTAAAAGCATAAACAACTTTTTTATAACTAAAACTTAGTAACAATTTTGTGTATAAATATATATATATATATATATGGGTCTACAATCAAACTAGTTATAAGATCCTGTATACAATATATAGCTTATCCCATAAGTTATTACAAATTGTGTATTAACTTCAACAACTACAGCTGTGTCATATTAAACTACACTTAAGAGAGAGACAACCTACAAAAATCTTAGTGTGAATAAATAGGCCAAGCACTACAGACATATATCTATATATATATGTATTGCTCTACATGTAGATAAACTCTAGATGATTACAAATCTATGCCTTACTGCAGATACCATATGTGGAACACACCGCACCAAAGCAATAGCAGTCGTACCGATGCGAAAGAGATGGCAACAGAGTACAACTGAGAGATTTAGCTATATAGCATACAGGGAGGGGTATCGGGCAGTGACTAATGCCGGCAATTGTTGCCGCTGCTCGCATCGCCATCCTTGCAGTCCTTACGCGCTTTGCCGCACTTGTCCGCATTTGTTGACTGATGCTGCCGCTTGGACCCGTTGGCCTGTCCCTGATCGTAGTGTCGGTCCAGCATTTCGAGCAGCGTCTGCTGACGCTTACCGCCGGCATTGGCTGCAGAACTGGCAGCACTAGCGACTGCAGCTGCCGATGTATGATTGCTATTGTTGGTTGAGATGGTAGCGGTGTTGGTGGCGTGGGGGGTGTTGGTGGTGGTTGTGGTGGTGGTGGTGTTTGTGTTGATGGTGGTAGTGCTGCTGCTGCTGCTACTACCGCCGCTCTCAAGACTTGCAGCCAGCATCATGGCATTGGCCTGCTCCTGTTCGGCGTCATCATCCGAAACTAAAGCGCCATTGTTTTGCGAGCAGTCCGAGTCGGCAAATAGATCTGGACTCTGCTGAGTTGATGCGTTTGTCACTGGAGCTGGAGCTGGAGCTGGAGTAGCTGCTGCAGGTGTTTCCTTTGGTCGAGCGCCTGGCTGCTGGTGTATCCTCTTCAGCTCCTCGAGCACAAATGCGTTCAACGACTTACTGGCGCCTTCTTTCTTGAAGCGACGCAGCACAGAGTAAAGCTGCTGCACAGTGGTTCCATGTGCTCGGAACAGCTGCCAGAGCACGTGCAGATCGTCGCGCAGCTGTCGATTACCAAATGTGTAGTAGGCCAAGGGGCGGCAATGGTGCGCGCAGACCATCATTTGAATTAGCGCCTTGAGGTGAGGATCACCGCCAAAGGCGCCACAGCCCCAGTTGCCGGTGGCCACGCCGGGCGGCGGAGTAGACAGCCAGTGCCTGAATCCAATGGACGCCTTGTTCAACTCACGCAACATGAGCTCCTCGCGATACTGATGTGATTGCAGCTCCTGGCCAAAACTCAGTGCATCAATGGCCACAATAGCCGTATGACGACGTCGCGAGCTGTCGTAGGGTGTGCCGTCATCGTGGTTGCCAGCCCAAACAAAGCTGCTCGCATAGCCCGTGTAGTTGCTGTAACGCTCGCTGCCAACCATCAGCAACGCCTCCGTGGGCAGCAGACATTCCGTGAAGAGCTTCGACACCAGCAGCTCCGGGCAAATGACAAAGCGTATTTCCTCCTGTACACAGCCCTGGCCGAGGACACCACCGCCCAGAAATTTATTGGCAAAGTCGACCTGCAGCAGACCAATGCCCTGATCCTCAATGGTGCCTCCAGCATTAATATGCATGGGTATGCTGGCCAGAACCGCGCCGCTTGAATACCAGTTAACCTCATCCTCCGGTCTGCCACTGAGCCTCACAAACGTCAGGCAGCCTGTGGGCACGTTGCTGGCGTCCCGTTCCGTGGGACAGACGCGACGAAAGTAATGAAAAATACATTTGAGTTTCTCCAGCACCGCCGCACCGCCCGACTGGAAGAGTCTGTAAAGCAAACATACGTATATATATATAGACATTTGTGCATATGGTAAATAGTTTGTTCTCTCTGCCCAAACCTAATTCGGTTACCTATTGAAGTTAATGTCCGGAAAGTTACTGTACTCGGATTTGCGCTTGAGAGTATTCCGACGAGGATATGTGCAAAGAAATGCGTTTGCCAGCAGGCACGAGATCTGCTCCTGGCTCAGCGACAGGGCAATTGATTGATTTTGCTTAAGCAACGGAATCGGTGCCTTGATTAGCTCCGGCAAGCGCAGAGCTAAGCAAATAATACGCGGCAACAGATCCTCAAAGAAGACGCGCGACTCGCTCTCGTCCAGCTCCTCGTTGAATAGCTTGTGCAGCGCACGAAAGCTCCATTGGCCCTTATAAGTAGTATTGTAGGACAGAATTGCCGCCTGCAGCTGTTTGCTATTGCTTATCGGACGCAGTAGGGCGCGCTCTATCATGCCCCAGCGCGATTGAATTTCGGATGTGCCGTCCTCCGCCTCCACTGGATATTTGCTCTCTGCGGCACAGGGGAGACGTACATGCTCGGCATCCCAACGATGTGGGGCCCGAAACGGACGCGGCGGCTCACCGGCCGGCTCGCGTATTGGATGTCGATAAAGCACCTTGTGCTGGCCGCTAGGCTGCACGGCGCTCAAGTGATCCAGTTCGAACGGATGCAAGCCACGATGCACGGACTCAATGGGCAAACAGCGCCAGTGCCATTGCGGCTCAGACTCGCCGTCGCTGTCTGTGAAAAAGGGCGGAAATCAAAATTGAAAAACTGGCGGACTGGCAAATTTGCCGTACTCACCATCAGAACGTTGCGACGCAGGCGGCGAGACTTTTCCGGCGACTATATCCTGCTTTTCAGCATCTATTTCCATGCTGTTATTGCTTTCACTGTCCATTTGATTATCACCGCTGCGCGTATGCTTGAAATCGGCAAGTTGTTTAACAAATTGAAAACGCGACAGCGTTGCCCAATGGAAACGTAGTGCTGGTAAACGTTTGCTAAATTTTAACATATCCACAATGACTTCACATTACAGTTTGCGAAATTTTTAGTGCGCACACTTGTAAGTATCAAATTCGAAATATAATGTAAATAACATTTAACAGGAAAAATTACTAGTTGAGTTTGTTTAACATATTTAGTATGTGTATAAACTATTTGTAACGATGAGGCAAAACATGCGTTCACAGCCAACTTTACGTGAGCAGAATATTGCGCGCAGTCAACTTCACGTATGTTCGAATTTGCGCGCGCACAATCTTACGTGTGTGTTTCTTATGGCATTTGAATTTAACCAAATAACGAAACATTATAAAATGAGAAAAATATCCGAAAAATAAAGTTTGCTTATGAATTTTGTGCAAAGAATGTTATAACCATGTCATATAAATGGCCTACGGTTATACGTAAAGATACACATTTGTTTATTTGATTAAACCATGCAAATTTAACGAAACTAGCGAGATATATATATGAATGTACATTCATATGTAGACAAAGAGAGAAAAAGAGCGAACATGTTAGGTATTTATTTTTGGTGCCTGCACTTAAATTTACCGTTTGTATGTGCCTAATATTTTGCTGTTTAGCGTCTGCCCGCACACATGTACATATACAAAAATGTTCGCGTGTATGTGCATATTAAGTACTTTCGCAGAGTTCAACACACCTTTATCGGTGCCTAATCAGCCGCACTAGGCGAGCTGCGCAGTTGCTGGATTTTATTTGGAACTCTTTTGCGTTAGCTTCGTGCGAAGCATCGCGTCGCGTCACATGGCGGTCAAATGCGTAAACAAATGAAAACAGCAAAAGAAAGCAGCAACAAAATTATCACTGAATTTTTTCAACCCGCGAAACTCAATTAGTTTTCTGCTGTGTGTGTGAGTGTGCGTTGTGTATGTATGTTTTACTGTGTGTGTAGCCTTCAAGTCTACGCCGCAGTCGCCTTGACCATAACCTAGAAATATACATACGCGTTGTGGCGCTCTCAGAGATTGCCCATATGTATGTGTATGTGTAAGTGCTATAAGGTGTATTTGTGTTTGCGTCAGCTGCGCAGCTGCAAACAGGTACGCAGGCAGCGGCAGTGACGGCGGCGTCCAATCAGGTGCCAAAAACAAACGACAACAGTGAAAGCAACAGCAACAAGGCGGCAGCATAAGGAGACACACAAACAGGCAATGAAAGCGCCGTCGGCCGGCCACAAATACATGGGAATGTATGTATGTACATACATATGTACATACATATTGAGAATGCGAAATGTTACTAAACTTTTTCAAGGTCATCTCAAGTATGAACTACAAATCGCAATCACAATTAACGCCGACGTCGACGTCAGCGCACTCAACTGCAGGCAGCGTCAGCTGCGAACTGCAAATTTTGTTGTTGCTTCGTTTAGGCATCAGAAAACAATTGTAAATGATGTGCCTGGAATACTCTCTTCAATGGATCACAAGATCCAAGCTCCGGGATTGCAGTTATTTTTTTTTTTTTGTGCTGTTGAATGTATTACAAAATCTTGCATAACAAAAAAAAGTAAAGAAGTACATTTTTGAAAGAACTTTTTTCAGACAAACAACAAAACAAATTTTGAAATTTCGTCTTATCGACACGCTTAAGTAATCATGTAGTTTATTATCTAAACATCTCGTCTACAGTACATCCATATCAATTTACTCGGATGCAAGTGACGTAATACTGTACGGTATTGTTGACATGATAAGCAAATCTATAGCTAAAATCTTGTCTAAAATGAACTTGTGTTATTTATGTTTTGAATTCCCTTCAAGTTTTCAGCTTTCAATTGTTCAGTTCAGAATTTCACTTTTATTGCTTATCTCATGCAGTGCGAATGATCACCCTGTCCTCGCAAACTGACACCCTGTAAGCAACACTCATTGCACTTGGCTCTGAAGTTTTCAAAAGCGAAACACAAGCTTTTTGGTGCGTTTCTGTAAGCTTAAAAGCTAAGCCGCATTTGTTTTGATTTTGCTGCTTCTTTTATTTTTGTCGTTTTCTGCGATGGCAATAACAAAAACGTTAATTAAATGCGCCAAGTCGCACGTTTGCCAATTTATTGTTGTTGCTGCTTCTGCTGCTGCTGCTGCTTCTGCTGCTGTCGTTCTTTTTGTTGTCAGCGCCGCGTCGCAGCAACAAACACAAAAGCCAAGAAACAAAGAGGTGCGATAATCGAAGCAATCGAATATTATTTTTGATTTGCATTGTTTGCACTTTGTCTTTCTCTCTGTTTTCGTCTTGCCAAACGGTCGATTGCGCTGCGGAGTGGGCAATCGGGTGGGTTTTTGGGGCGTGGAGCACAAAGCAACACAATGCAATTTACACACACACACGCACGGCTGCATACACATATGCATATATACATATGTATGTATGTACGGGCAGACGCTGCTGACATCTATAAATAGAAGCAAACTGGATGTGTGAGCTGTTAGTGGGGTGTGGGGGGCTTGCGGTGCTCTTAGTGCACGGGGCGTGGCTAACCACGTGTTGCTAGGCGGGTCGCTCAACCCAGCTGCGCTGCCCATTTCTTCTTCTAGCTGCTGCACTTGCTATCAATTTTTATTTCTGTTTGTTACTTAACTTTGGCCCACACACACACACACACACACACACAGTCATACAGACACTCATGTTTGCGTGCATGTGCTGTGTGTGTGTGTGTGTGTGTGTGTTCCTTTGCTAAATTTTCGCATCGCATGACCTTGAAAATTCTATAGCCATATCTAAAAACGGCTGTGCGCTGTCGACGTCGACGTTGACGTTGACGTCGACGATGACAAGTCAACAAACAGCGATAGAGACGCAGGCAAAACAAATTTTTCTTTATTCTTGTTTGTTGCCCGAAAAACAAAATCACAAATTGTTGCCGACACTTGCGTCCATACATATGTACATACATATGTACATATATATGTACATACATACGTGCATTAATGCATTCATAAATATGAGCTGTATGTATTTGCAAACATTATTTTTTTTAAGAAAAGGTACACTAAAAACCAGAATTGGCTCAATTGTGCATTTTTAACCGATTTCACTGAAAAAAAAGATGACCAGCTTGTCTGAAGCGGAACGAGCCGAAAATATAAGGGCTACTCCCGAAAATATAAATGTATGTACATTCCTTGGCTAGGCACGTTACAGAAAAAGTTTTGAAATGAAAAGAAAGTCGTTTTTATTTGACTTTTTTATTGCAGTTGAGGGTAAGGGTGAAACCATAATATACGTTTCCACTTACATCTGCGAAATATCGGTGAAATGCGCAAAATTTCGTATTAGTATTTGTTTTTATCAAAAAACATACTTCGTATATATAAATATAAAATAACTTCTCTCAAATATCTTTGAAAATGATTTTGACAACGATCGGACGGTAAACAAAAAACTTTTCCGTTTTCCGCCAATTTTCCACTGTTGCGGCTAAAATTTCCCAATTCGCTGTATACATTAACACGTATACATTAAATTCTTATGTAGAGCTTGGAAGCTTGGAAGTTTGAAGCAAATCGGACAAAACTTCACCAACAAAATCTTAGAATCGCATTTTCCACCGAGGAAGCTTTGATTTTGCGAAAAATGTGAAACACGCCTGAAATTATTGTCCATATAGATTTTTGGCCATGAATTTGGGCGCGAAACGTCACCACCAAATTTTTGACCTTCAATTCCACCAAGGAGAAATGTATTTGTCGAAAAGTGTGAAACACCCCTTAAATGAATTTGAACAAAGATCTTTGAAATTGAGTTTGAGGCCGATCGGTTGTTAAACAAAAAAGTTCATAGAAAGGTTTTTCGCGATTTTTGTTTATTTTTTATACAGATTCAATTTGTTTTATTGCGCTGAAATCGATCAGTATTATCTGATCTTTACTAAACGAAAGTCTTTGAAAGAAGGTATAGTCACAATGTCTTGTAGCTCATATGGTATTTACAGTGAAGGGTATTTAAATTGAAGGGTATTTACAATGATGGGGTATTTACAATGAATGGGATTGAGGGTAGGGTATTTGAATGATTCGTTAGAGTTGCGTTTGTTTATCTTATATGAAAGCACTATAGAAAAGTTTAATTTCTGACTTGATTAATAAAGATAAACAGAATTTATTCCCGGTCTAAGCCAGTGCAAAGTTCGATAACACGAGCTAGTCAATGAGAACTAAGAACTCACACAAAGCTCATAATCAGATATTTATAAAGTAAACTTAATATTTGGCAAGACAAAATCGTACAAGCCCTTAAGCCAAATAAACCATACATATATATGTTCCTTTTAATTACATCTCCCCAAACAGAACAATCCGATTGAATCAGATAGAAATAACGCGTTTTTCTCAAACCGAACTCAGAAACACCTGCTCGATTGCACTGTATCACAAAACTGATCTAAATACTTCAACTATTTCCTAAAATCTGTTTTGAATGGAAATATGCAAACATGCTGATCTGATTCATATTCCAACAATGTAAATGTTCTCGATTTTCTGAAGAAAACTCAATCGTAAAACAAAATTTTACACATACAATTAAGCACGCAATTATATAATTAATAAAAACACAATTTTGAAAAGAAACATTCATACATAAAATATTATCATAAATAAATCAAATAGAGCATAAAATATAAGCATGCCTTACCTCGTACCTAGCTGAATACTTTTTATAATTAATACCTGACGCAGTTTACTGTTAGAAAGAAAAGGGGAAAGTTTTTATGTGAAATCGATAGAAATAAGGATAAACGGTTGAAGGACTGCCCCTACTGTGAATTTGAAAAGAATTAATTATGTAAGTTCGCGGATTGCTTTCCCTTATAAATAGGTGTTAAGTATACGAATGTGAAATCGATAGAAATAAGGATAAGCAGTTGAAGGACTACCCCAACTGTTAATTTGAAAATAATTAATTATGTAAGTACGCGAATTGCGTTCATTTATAAATAGGTGTGAACGAATGTGAAATCGATAGAAATAAGGATAAGCAGTTGAAGGACTACCCCTATTGTGAATTTGAAAAGAATTAATTATGTAAGTACGCGGATTGCGTTCCTTTATAAATAGGTGTTAAGTATACGCCCAATTGCCAGCTTTCAAATGGAAATTATTGTAGTTTTTTTTAAATTTTATTTTTATTTTATTGGTAACGGGTAAACACTTAATTATTGTTGGCTTTTATTTTTTTATTTTATTTTATGTTTCGTTCGGAAACTGTTTAACGCCTACACGAAAATGTCATTTGGTGCAAAAGTGACAACAATAAAGACGTATTAAAGCAAAAACAACAAAACAACAAAAAAAAGAAATATTGCAAATGAAAGAAAAAACAACAAAAGCAACAACAAAATATTTGGAAAAAGAGAAATCATTTCGCATTTCGCACGTTTTCAAAATAAAGCGCCAGCAAATACAAATGTACACACGGGTATATATATATGTGTATATATATATGTATACTATATATATAACTGAATAATATCTGCGCTTTGAGCAAATAATAATAAATTTGCAATAACAACAACAACATTGATGGCAGAGTCAAGAAGGCCTTAACCTCAATAAATTTGTAAAACAATTAACAAAATAACATACACGCGAGCCCAGCTAAAAATACAAAATTTACACACACAAAAATTGAATAAAGTCAAAACAAGACGAATAATTATGTATGTGGATCGCAAGCGTACTTTAAATTGTTTTTGTTTTTGTATTCCTTGAATGTTGTGGGCGGCTTTATTGCGACTTCTGGGGGCGTGACAGTTTCAAGCGAAAGTGTTTCCATCAAACACATAACAGATGGCGCCACATACAAAGCGCTTACGATTAACGGTACATGATGTTATATCTGATATAACCGCATCGGAAATGGCAACTTTGCTGGAAAACCCTTAGAGAAACTGTTGATCTCTTTTGGCCGGGAACATCTGTTAGCCGAGATGCCGTGGGATTGATTTTATGCCTCTAAAAACAAAGATTTGACTACAGTATCCGCAAGCTTTCTCTTTAGTCTGCGGATAATCACAGTTAACAGAGATATCAAAAAATTAAGAGACAAACTACCTTAAGATATATGTAAAAATGAGATTGTTAAGTTTTTCTTGTTATAATTAAATAAAAATTATCACATTTTTCCCGTGTGTCCTCTTTTAAACGTTATTTTCGATTAGCCGCTTTGGACTCGGTCCTGCTCATCACGAATATTCGAGGCTTAACTGTACCTAACTTAACGTGAGGTTCTTGCATATTCAATGTTCCTTCCCCACACACAGTATTCATCTAATTACATGCTTATGAATATGGCATATCGCCTGTAAAAGCTAGGGCCCCACTTTTTACTGCACCTTATGCCGCAGCTGCGCTTTTTCCCTTAACCACAAGGACCGGGGAGAGGTACCTAAAGAAGGCAATTTTCTTGATTTGCATATAATTTCGTATACGGGAGTTCTCTAGGAACAGAAGCCTTTATTGATTTTGCATCGATTTCCTAGAAACAGGCCAAGTTATCGATGATTGGAAGCTAGCTCGTAATACAGAGGAGCTACGTTCCAGAGTTGAGCCTTAGACAAACCCTACCCCCTTCCCTCAAAAGTTAAGGATATACATATATACATTATGAGATCGGAAATGCTTTTTACTGCCTCTTTCATACCACAAAACAAATTTTCCTTTAAATCAATTTTCAATAGGTTAGAGGTCGATAAATGCATGGGATACTATTGTAGAGAATGTTTATATTTTTTTTGTCGATCAGTTTGGAACTTCTATTATAAGCTATTCTGATCTATATACAATTTTTCATCCGATTGTCTAACGAGGGGATACTTAAGAAAAGCTATTTTAATATGTATGTAAGAGGTAGAATAGAATAGCAAAAGCAATAATAAACATCCGATTACAGTAAAGAAACAGAGTTTTCTTTGAATTTCGGGATGCATCTATATAGTGAAATATTCTGGGTCTGAATACGATATGTAAAGTAAGAACTAATTGTAATCCCCTAAGAGCCTAAAGCATCAACAGTTATGTTTTGGTATTTCTCGTACCGCTCCGCTTGTCAGCTAACATGAACTTTGACTGGCACTTGATAGAGCCAGCTGCCGTTTATACCAGGCACACAAATACAAGCACATGTGCGTATAGCAAATATGCACATGTGCTCTCTTAATGCACTTGCCGTGTGCAAAGCTTAAAACGCAAGAGAGATACAGACAGATAGAGAGAGAGAGAGAGAGCTTTTAAGCGCGAGAACTCAGACAGGTGTTGCCTTGCATTGTTCTTGTTGTTGTTGCAATTGCCGCATAAAGTCATTGTACGACCTTTAAATGCCGTTGGCTAAATGCAATTTGCCAATGGCTAGATTTTGTCTGGCTGAGACGCTTGGCCCAATCCCAATCCGGGGACTTGTGTTAATCGCATGGGCTGCAGACAGGCAAAGGGGTGGGAGGGCTCGTTATGCTCAGCATTAGTCAGCTGCCATTGGGCTTATCAGTGTGCTAGTTGGGGACAACAACAGCAACAACAACCACAACAACAATAAGAATATGCGAAGCGCACCTCAAGACAAACGACACAAATGCCGTTTTGTCTGTGCCAGTGCCTGGTGACTAATCTTATCCCCAACCCCCCCTCCACGCACCCCCACACACACACACACACTCACGCATGTGTTGTTGATGATGTGTACTGTAACTAGCTCGGTCAGGGTCGTAGGCAGCGGCTTTGCCGTTAGTTGAACACATGATGAAATTCAAAGGCAAAAGCCAAATACGATTCCAAAGGAGAACCGCAAGAAATATCAACGCGAACTATGTCAAAAAGCGATAAGCGATTATCAGGTGTAAAGGGTGCTGCGGGGAGGCGAGAGGTAAGCCGCTTGCAGGAGGTTTTGGAAAAAAGAAAAAGAAAGTGATTCAAATGACGACTCTTCAAATGTGATGAATGTGGATCAAAATCCGTAAAATGGCAACATTCTTCAAATAAAACTACAGAAAAAACGAGTGCTCTAGTCGGGACTGGGCGAGTAGAACATACCCTGTACCTTGAACTTTATATCAATTTTCGCAAAAAGAGGGTTAATGCGAAGAAAGGACAACTCAAACTTTTGGATCGAATTATGCTCAATCTTTGAATGAATTACCTATCGATTTTGCAAAAACATGAGTTATCGATCATTTGTACTGAGCTCGATGCTCGTGCTGAAGAAAAACCTACATACATACATATGTATGTTACGAAAAAGAAATCTCTGGCTTAGATCGACGGGTTGTATCGACTCATCTATTGATACCGTTCAGGAACATATACATGTATACAATGTAAGCTGTCAAAATTTCATAAAAATATCGTGTGTAAATCGAAATCGAAATTGCGATCGAAAATCCTGGGGAGAAACTTGTGCAATATCTAAATCTATTTGGGCAAAGAAATTGGAAATGAACAAGAAAAAGACACATATTTTTTAAAAGTGGATTTTGTCAAAAGAAAAAATATGAAAAGGAAATTTGTAGGTGTCACAAGTATATTTTCAATGTCAACGCTTTAATAATTTTCCCAGTCAAACCAAGAGAATGTTTATTGGGGGAAATGCCACAAGCGCTCCTTATATATGTATATGTACATATATGTATGTTTTTTCCATATTAATGACAATTTCAATTTATTTTCCCATATTCGCAATTTTTGACAAACTCAAATATGATTATTTTCAGCTGTTTGTTGTTGTTGTTTTTATTTTGTTTTTGCATTTGCATTTGCGTCAGAACGCACATCAAAAAGGGCTAGAAAAATGCAAAAACAAAAGAAAATTTGTTGCACGGATTGTTATTAATTTGCTGGAAGTTAATTTTGCAATAGTTAACTTTGGAACTCACACACACACTCACATTCATACGTAATAAAATTGTTGTTTGCAGTTTATGGTCTTTTTAATTATTATACAATTTTCGGTGAGTTTTTTTATCGCTCACTTTTTCAATTTCATTTCACGCGTTGCACATTTGCTATTGCCTAGCGTTCCATCATCGTACATACATTCATACATAGGCACATACATGCTTACATATACATACATATACATGTGTACATCGCACATGGCGGCAACTCTGTCAATGTATCTGTGTGTTTTTGTGCTTGCCCAAGTGTGTAGTGTATATATATATATATATGTATGTATGTGTGTATCTGACATCAGCGACAACAATAACAAAGCAACGTGCGCTTCGCGCAAAAACAAAGCAAAAAACTTAAACCAAAACCAGTAAACACGTCAGCGGCATTCAAAAGAGACCAGAAAACTAGAGAGCGTGAGAGAGAGAGAGAGCGAGAGAACGAAGGCAGCCAGAAAAAACCGGCTGATAGTTTTCCCACTACTGAGAAACTGACACGTGAGCTTCGTTACGATAAAGAGAAAGAGAGCGCGTAGAGCGTGCGTGCGTAGACAAAAACAAGTTTTGCATACCAATACTAACGAAAATGAGCATCTTTTTCGTGTTTTGTTTTGGCTGTTTAGCTGAGAGCAAGGCACCCGCTTCAGCACTTGCATTCGCACTGCCAACGACAACACACCCTGACACACATATGCACACACACACACACAAAAACAGCCATACATATGCCCATATTTGTATGTGTACACCCCCACTCGCACGCATTTGTTAAGTTGTAAACAAGTTTGAACATTTTTACGTACATTTTTGTCGCGTGATTTTTTAGGCACACAAAAACAAGGCGTTGTTCGTGTGAATGCGCTCAAAAGCAAAACACACATCTCCATCGATCATACAAAATTTTGTTCTCTCTTCTGCTGTCTTTGTTTTTATCTGTGTGGGTGTCACGCCTGGTCTATTGCCATCTCGCTTTCACGCTCCACTCGCCACTTTATTATTGTAGGTCATAAATGCATTCACATGACTGCATTTGTTTGTATTAAAACGCCTCTGTCTGTGTGGGTGAGCAACTTAAAGAAGAGAGGAAGAGCACGTAGCTCAGTTGGAATACATATTTAGTTGTGTGTGTGTGTGCGTTTCTGTACATAAGTTTGTATGCATGTATGTATGTTCAAATTACGTGTACAATTTGAGTACGCTACTCTACAGGGCATGTGAGCGGTTTCAATTTAGTGGGCCAAAAAAGAGACTTATTTGTTGTAATCAAGATTTCAATAACAACAATTTAAATAAGCCTATTACTCGCCAGAAAATGCATGTTGCAAATTTAATCAGTCAAATCACAGTTAAGCTTAATAGAATCAACATTATTGTGCTTACAGCGCCCACCACCAAGTCGCTCTAACCGAGACTAATGCGACTGCAATGAGAGATTGGCTCTATAGCTGCGGGTTCGCTAAACGTCTCGTCATACACGTAGCAACCAACGGTAATTTTGACTCAAGAGGGCGTTGTGTAGGCACACAGGCAGCTGAGAGCATAGCCCAGTCGTCGTAACCTATCGTAGTATGCAAGGCCCAATGTTATTGTTGTTGTTAATAGTCGCTGTCTCGTGGTTATAATCAAAGCTGACGCATTGCAATTAACACACAGATACTTACACGCATATTGTACGAGCGAATGAGAGAGAGAGAGCCACAAATACAGAGAAACCCAGCAAATTTTAAAGAGCGCGCCATTGCATGCAGTTGTTTTTCCCCATTCTGTTTGCTTTATTTTCTTTGTTTGCGTTGACTTTGCATGTTTGTTATTGCTCTTTGTACGCATTTGCGTTTGTGTGTGTGTGTGAGTGTGAGTGAAGGCTCTCAGTTCCTCTCTTTGCTTTGTTTGCTGTTATTATTATTGCTGCTGCTGTTGATGATGCTGCGTTTAAGAGCGCTCTAATCATTTGTATTTTCGCTTTGCGACAATAACAACAACACCAAAACAATCCGCCGACCTGACAAATGAGAAAGAAAAAAAAACACAAACAAAACAAAAGAAAATCACTTAAAAATTTAAAAGCGAATTTTAAGTGTGACATAAACTAAGTCTTAATATTGTATGAATATGTCTGATTTCTCTCCACATTAATGTATGTACATACATACATACATGCATATGCGTGTGTAATAACAATTTCTGCACTTATTTCCACACTGACACTTGCATATATGGCCGTGCATACGTTGCAGACCTGGCCAATGTGGGCTGTCTGAAGTGCCGCAAACACTTAACGTGCAACATGACGTATGCGCATTGCAGTCGTCTTTGGCGGCACCAATAATGCAGCATGTAGCTTTATTTTGGCTGACTTTTTGCTGGTTTTTTAGGAGCAAAGTAAGACTAGTGAATGCTAAGTGTTATTATTATTTGTATCTTTATTTTTTTTTTCACTTTGTGAGAGACGTGAGAGAATATAAAATGCTATTAGAAGACTCAGTTGCGTTTGAATTTAATTTTGTTTTTTTTTTTTTTAAGTTTTACGCTCGATCATTGCCAATGGCAATGTTCGTATGTATGCATGTGTGTATGTATGTGTGTATGAATTGCTGTTGTCACAGTCTGATACGATTAACAGTTTTGCTTCACTGCAATTATTGTCTATTTTGCCTATTAACGTTTCGTTCTTTTGCCTCCAGATTCAAGAGTCGCCGCGTTCGTCTCCGTCTCTGTCTCTGTCTCCATCACCGTCTCCGTCGCCGTCTTCGTCTCCCTCTCACTCTTCGTGTGTCATTTTGCCATTTGCCAGCGAATACCGTTGCATTCAATTTGACGGAAATTGGTTCTCTATACTGTACGTAATATGTCACATAAATACACAAACGCATTTACGTATGTATGTGTGTGTGTGTGTGCGGATACTTTATGTATGTGTGAGTGCATGATCGTATCTAAGTTCTCATTGCTGGTGCATTCCTCAAACAAAGAGCGTTTCGAACAAAACTAGAAAATCCATTTCCTGTACACTTGGCCAACTCAACTGATAATAAGTGAATTCGAAACATCTACATACAAATTGTGTGTATGTATTAACAATATGTATTTGAAACGTGAAATGATAATGTTAGTGTCAAAGTGCTAATGTCTAAAGAAAATCTAGGGAAATACCAGAAATACAATTCCCAAGTTCTCAGGGTTACGGATTTCTGATAGGTACATATATGTATATGCATATGGTATGTACTACCACCTCCACTTGCAATTCCACCCATTTTCCACAAGCTGAAAATTCTACTATGTATCTTTAACCATTTATCTTGAACCTGCTCTAGATATTTTTTGAATATAAAACGTATTTGATAACACACTGTGAAACGAAAGAAATCGCATATATATTATATACTCTTTTACATTTTTGCATATTTACAAAACTTACGCAATACATTGTAGACAAAAGTTATGAAATATATCTTATAAGAACTTTACTTTATGAGTAACTCCCATCTCGTCTAGTTTAAGAGGACTTTTTGGTTGTTCCGCAAAGACTATTTATAAAATATTATTAGATAATAATCTGAATAGAAAACTAAATTAGAATAAGAAAAATACAAATTAGTTAACAAATTTCTGGTATATAATTGTCAGAAAAAACATGTATATATACCAGTTTAATAGATTTTGTTTTATTTCTATATACTGAACCCATTCAGAATGGTTGAGAAAGGGTATAATATGGCTGTGTAACATAAACATGCCATGTGTTGCATATATATCTGACGTAGCTGCAATTAAAAATATCGATCGAAAATGAAACGATTCAAATAAGAAGCATAGTTTTACCAAAAACTATGTCTGCAAGGGTATTCAACATTCGGCACCCCAAAAGCTTTGCAAGGTTCGAAGAACTATTTAGCATGATGAATGGAAAAAATATATTTCAAATCTCTAAACGTGCCACTTAATTAGAAGCCATAAAAGGTACATCAAGCGCCAATTAAAAGTTAATTTGTTGTGTGTGTGAGTGTGTGTGTGTGTGTGTATTTTCCAACTAATAGAACGTGCCAAATTCCAATTAGAAGTTGCCGAGTTGCTGTAAAACTTTGTCCTGTAATTTTCTACTTTTTTGCATATGCAAAGCGACTGATTGCAACAAGAACAACAACAACTGGCAGCAACTGACCGTGAAACTTGCAACAACAACAGCTTTGACAAGTTGCAAGCAGCTCACGTCCAGTTGCAATTTCAGCTACATTTGCCACTCGCCACTTGCGACCTGCAGCTCATGTGCTGGCTCTTCACTTGCAACACAAACGCAGCATTGCCGTCTTATCAGCAGCAGCAGCAGCAGCAGCGGCAACAACAACAATAACAGCTGCATGCAGCTCTTGTTCGCTGCTGATTATGCTTCTGCCGCTGCTACTAGCGCCCGCCCCCCGTCCAGCTGCGCTGATAAGTGTTTGCATTCTCCTCTTCTTCTTTTTTATAAACATGTACACGCCTAAGTCTTGAATCCACAAGCGCGAGAAGGCGGCAGAGTCGAGCAGACAGTGTATGTGATATGTGTGTGTATGTGTGTGTATGTGTGCACGCGTGCCTGTGTGTGTAAATATTGCATAGGACCGAAAGGCAAATAACAAACGCTGCAATTACAAAATGCAAGCACGACTTGCAAATGCACAGAAAACACGTTTGTCGCGAATGCGGATACCCTACATTCAGAACAGCTAGCATATTATCAGACACCTACAAGAAACGGGTATATTGGTTATGAACGTTTGGTGGGCTGTCTGCTAAGTGCGAACCAAGGCGAACCGGCTGTATATCGAACTGGTTCGACATCGGAACGTCAGTTTGTATTCAACAATGAACCGAACCTTCAACCGAAATAGTAACCTGAACCTTAGCCCGAAATAAACCAAATTCACCAACAAAAAAAATTTAAATTAAATTGAAAATTAAAATATAAAGTGTTAAGGCCGGGGTTTGAACCAAAATCTATGTTCATGAAAGTGAAACCCCAGTTTTAGGAGCCGAACCTCAAGCCGAGGAATTGGTTCGAGCCGTGACCCTAGGCATCCCAGTTTGATTTTAGGGCTTGCGGTATAATTTCGATAAACTCCCAACAGATAAAAGATGTACATATCTTTATTTGCCTCATTTTGATCTACCGATGAATTTCAAATGCAACTATTCAGCTGTTGTGTGATGTGAACACTCATAGCTAATATGCCCACTAGAGAAGAACTTATTCTTGTAGCGTATCGGAGCACAGAATTTCGAAAGTGAAAAGCTTGAACAACACAGAATACACAGAAATACGCCTCCGCCCATAGTCTGGTCCCTGTTTCTCTTTTTTTTTTTGCCTGCTAATTAGAGTGTCATACTTTGATTATACACACAGGCGCGCACGTCTATATGTCAGCATGTGTGTGTATGTGTGTGTGTGTGTGTGTGTGGGTGTGTGTGCATGGCGATTTGAGTTTGACGGGCAGCCGTGCAGGCGACGCCGTCGCATTGATAATAATGTTAGCACACGTCTCTTCGTTGAGGCACTTCAGCTTTGCCATGACTCATGCGACATACAAAATTCTATGGAAATGTTCCCAATTCGGAATGCCTCCAATGTTTCGTTAGGTTTTTATACTATAAACGTATAAACGTATCCATGCTTCTACCACGAATTCTGGGATCGAATACTTGGCTAATGAATAGGTTAAGTTTTGTCTTAGATCATAGCAGTTAGCGCTATTTGAAGAAGTTACGTTAATATTAGTAACTGTTTTTCTTAATATGATTAATAAATGAATAATAAGAGTAATAAGGATAGTAAAAATACTAATATTAATAATATAATTATTAATAATAAAATTAATATTAATATTAATACCTCCCATTATTATGATTATTTAATAATAATATTAATAAAATAATAATGATAATGATAATGATGATGATAATGATAATGATAATGATAATGATAATGATAATGATAATGATAATGATAATGATAATGATAATGATAATGATAATGATAATGATAATGATAATGATAATGATAATGATAATGATAATGATAATGATAATGATAATGGTAATGGTAATGATGATGATAATGATAATGATAATGATAATGATAATGATAATGATAATGATAATGATAATGATAATGATAATGATAATGATAATGATAATGATAATGATAATGATAATGATAATGATAATGATAATGATAATGATAATGATAATGATAATGATAATGATAATGATAATGATAATGATAATGATAATGATAATGATGATGATAATGATAATGATCATGATCATGATAATGATAATGATAATGATAATGATAATGATAATGATAATGATAATGATAATGATAATGATAATGATAATGATAATGATAATGATAATGATAATGATAATGATAGTGATAATGATAGTGATAATGATAATGATAATGATAGTGATAGTGATAGTGATAGTGATAATGATCATGATAATGATAATGATAATGATAATGATAATGATAATGATAATGATAATGATAATGATAATGATAATGATAATGATAATGATAATGATAATGATAATGATAATGATAATTAAAATAAGAATAAATATTTGTTTATATTAATAAATAAATGAAAACATTCTCTTATCCTTTTTCTAATAATAAAAACAATATTGATAATAATAAATATATTAACTCCTACATATTGGGTTAAGTACCCAACACGTCCAACACTTTGTTATGCTAAAACTTTTTGTACGTATAAAAATCCAATTTTCTCCAAATGTATAACAATTAGTTTTTCTATAGATGAAACTTAAAACGAGCAACATATTTGATATTGGAATTACACAGACTTTTTAAAAATATTATCTTCGAAAAAAACTCTTAGCTAATGTGACCAATGTTGAATTTAAAAAACATCTAACAAACTTTTCAAATAAAGCATAAGCTTGATTTAAATCTTGTTTATTTGACGATTTACGAAACTGGAATTTTCGATTCTAATATTTTTTGAGATTCTGTGTCGCATTTGTGATATTTTACAATATTCAACGCGCAATAACGATTTTTTCGCCTTTTACTTAGATGCATTAAAATTTAAGCGTATTATAAATTTCGTTGCATGTTTATTGCCAAAACATATTATATATATATATAAATACCTTGTGTGTTGTTGCTTTAGTTACCCTTGTTTAACAGCGTCATCAAAACTCGACAGCATTTTGTTTGCCATTGTCGTCATCGCCGTCGCACAGTGGAGCTAAATCCAAAGTAAACACGGTAATTGCAGGTATCCTTTACATGCGAAAGGATTCAATTGGGTTGAAATTGGAATAACCAAATGAATACGTAACTCTCGTCAGTTCTAGATTAACTATCGTCTTTATATATATCTTTTACATTAGGGAATTTCATTATTGACATCATTTTCATTGATATCAAATCAGTGATATCATTCATATCTAATCAATAATCATCCAAACCCGATTACTTTTATTAAAGTTTTCAACTTTCTTGAAACTCAATGCAACACATTATATTATTATTTGCGAATTCCACAATTGTGTCCTTGATTTTCAAAACATTTGCCCCACTGTCCATTGCCTCCAAAGTGTGCGATGCATTTAACACTTGAAAGCATTCGTGCCCTTTCGCCAATATACTTAAAGGGCATATTTGGATTATTGAGCTTCAAAATAACACGCGATGGTTAGCTCTACAAGTTATATAACTAAATAACTTAATAACTTAATTTTAAAAAGAAAAAACATTTAAATTGTGATTATTATGTATATAATTCAATCGAAGAGATTTTATGTAATAATATACAAAACAGATATAAATTTAATTATGGTTTTCAAGCCTCAAAGTGCATGTAAAGACGAAATTATTTTCGATCCTAGCCACATACATACAAATTTGTGCAATACATTTCAGAAAATAACGAACAAATTTCGAAATTTCAAGATATTTTTGTTTAAAAATTTAAAACAGAAAAAAACCCTACATAAAACATAAATTCTTGTAATTATTCTAAAATTTAATTCATTATAATAAATGTATAAATAGAACGAAAATGTGATCTGATTTGAAATTTGATATGTCATACTCCTTACGGGGTATTGTGTAGTCGAGCATTATTCGTAGATTGACCGTAAGTACATGTAAAATTGAAAAGACATGCATACATATGCAGACTGTATATATGTAATGCATATATGCTTGTGCGAGGAGTTTTTGTCGTTGTTGTTGTTGTTGTTGTTGTTGTTGTTGTTGTTGTTGCTGTTGTTGTTGTTGTGTCTAGCCCTAAATCGGTATGAGTTATATTTTTGCTCCCTTTTCATATGCGCAAACACTCTGCTTGATTGATTTATGCATGCATACTGTTGAGAAAACACCTTCCTCCCCTTTCACTGCACCCCCCGTTCCGTGCTAGCCCTGCCCCATACAGAATCAGCAGCTGTAGCAAAACCAAAACGAATTTCACCTCTATGGATTGTTTATGGACTTGGCACTTGATGCACTCCCTGCAAGAGATGGACGTGCTTTTGGGCATATGGAGCACGAAACAGGCACGATCTGCTCGGGCCTGTCCTAAAAAGCACGAAATATAAAGGCATACATATAAACGGCAAACACGTATGTGTGTCACATATTCGCCAATATATTTAATTATTTATTTCAATTTTCTTCCTAATTATTCAATACCATATACATATATTATGAAAATCTAATGCTAAAAGCCTAGTTAGACTACATAATTTTCTATTAACATCCCCGATCGATGAAGGTGTTTTATTTGCCAGTCCGGCCAGCTGTGCCCCTTTTCACAGCTAATTTTGTCAGTGACGCGTTTAGAGCCCACAACTAAGAAGAAGGATGTTAGTAGAGAAAAGAGTGTTACGTTATTAATAAAGTAAGGGAATTTAAACAAGATATATAGAATGTTAGGTAGACAGAATAGAAAGTGTAATATATAGAGTAATGGCAAGCTAAACCCCTGCTCATAGCCGGGTATGGTCAGTGACTTCCCGAAGGTATCCTGAAAGCAACGATTTTATTAGGGGTAGAGAGAGTTCGGTAGAGAAAACGTGATGCAAACTATTGTAATTTTTGCATAGCACGCGAAAAGGATTGTGCATAGCGTAGTCTGTTGTGCACGTAGATAGGAATAAGGGACGATAATTTCTGGTTGGTCTGGACGGAACAGAGAATTGAAGAGACCCTAACAGAAAAGGAGAATCTATATCGCCAACAATCAACTAACGTAGGAAGACAACACCGAGAATTGTTCTACGGTTGGTTAACGACGGAAGATTAAGAAGAAGCAGTCTGCGGGAGTAAGATGCCAACCGAAGATTAGGGTCCCAATTTAAACCTCGTAAGGCAAAAAACAGAAATTGCTTCTGAACAGATTCTACACGATCCTGGCTATTGTTATACTGCGGAGACCAGATGCAAGAGCAGTATTCAAGGACAGGGCGAACAAGAGAGATGTACATAATGTATATAAATATCGCAGCTAATTTCACCTCCTTCTCGAATTGTTGATACAAATGTTTGCAAGAAAAATCTCATTTGTACTATTTAAATAAAAATGTCTCGAACATCTAAATTCTAGAAAATGCCCATCTCTATTTCCTATCAGCTGACTTTATGTGTCTGTACGTACATTTCTCGCTTGCCCACTTGCTAATTACCTCTATGGAGTGGCTTTAGTTCCCATATGACTAACATATTTATGCAGCCAACTAATTTGGATCCTTTATAAGCCTGATAAAATGCTGAGTTCCTCAGCTGTTGTCCACTTTTTGTGTCAAACACCCCAAAATGATGTTTCATAAGCAAGTTTCAGATAGTAAGACAAGGCCCTGCTCTATTAAAAACAACTTCATATCAACTAGAAAACCCTTGAAAATTAATTTAAAGAGGTTATCGCAAATGTGACAGGGAAAAAGAAGCATATCCGATCGCTTTTGGATTAGGAAGACGAATCGATGTCTGAGTCACCCAGTCATAAGACTGCATGGGTCTGTCTCTCTTTTAAGGCCAAATCATATGACAGAAGCAATCGAAATTACTTTTTTTGAAGCTATCTTTACCAAAGCTGCTCTTCTACCAGGCTCGTAACTTATAAGCCAAATCTAATCAACATTGTAGCCCCATACAATAAACCTCTCTGGGAAATCTCGATATAAATTTGAGCTTTGGCTTGAAAATTGAGTAATTGCGATCTTCGGAGCTCACGTCACGTAAACGTAAAATCCTAAGACATATGTTGGTAAGGGTATTTAAGATTCTCTTCATTTATTGTCGCTTCATCAAATTGAGTGCATCAAATGCAATGTCTTGTTATCATCATCATCATCATCATGATAATCTGGAACATCAACATCATAAATGGCATCATTAAAATCACCAACATCATCATCATCGTTCTCAACATCTTTATCATCATTGTCCCCATCATCTGTCGCTAATGTTTCGCTAATTATTTGAATGGACTGGAAGGAAGTCTGTTGCATGCCTCTAATTGGGTATTTTGTTGCCTGAGCGAGCTCCTCCAAGCACACACCATCATCATCTATATCTATGCCTGCATTTGATGGCAATCCTTTCAGAGATCCGGAGCACAAATGGTCCATTGCATTTGCCGTTGGTCGTGGCATGCGTTAATTTGAATTTATGTGTAGCCAAAGCTGAAGAGCGAGTTCTCCAGCTCAGTGCAGAAAGAACTCGGAAAATCTGTCGCATTTAATTAAGAAGTGTCTCAAGTGTCTGCTCGTATTGTGTGCCTGGAATAAAGCGAATAAGAAGTCTGGCGACGGCTAACGTAATATTTCAATAGACCATTATTTCACTCAAACAAAAAGCATCACTGCATTCGCAACTGCAGTTGAGTTGCAAGTTGAAGGAAGCCTAGTTTAAGCTTAAGAAAAGATGGGACGTCATAGCGAAGCTTGAATACCCTTGCAATCGTATGATAGGGAAGTTCCAGGCTAAGGTTCCAGGTGAACAGTAAAGCTCTTAACATACAAATCGGAGTGTATACAAGAACTTCCACTCATTGTACAGTGCGTGATACAACTATATAATGGCACCCTCTCCAAGGGAATAAAAAAGAACACAATTTCGATAAATGAAAATGATCAAATTATTTAATCTTGGTGCAGCTTTTGACTAATAACAGAAAATAGAAATCGACAACTGGTAATCGGGCGCCATTTTTGATGTATCGCGATAAATGTGTGGAATATTCATTAGCTATCAACCTATCGATAATATTTAACATCATAACAGAAATCTTTAATTAACCTTTTAGTTATTTTAAGCTTTTAAAGATTCCTGTTATCGATAGCCTGCGATTCTTATCGATAACTTAGTATGATATCTAAGCACATAAATAACTATACGAATAACTGAAACATAATATGTAGACTTAACTAAAAGTAAATCGATATTTTGTGCATTTCGGACAGTCTTTCATCTTGCCACCAATTCCACTGCACACTCCCGCCTCCAGCGTCTCCACCCTCGCACCATCGGAGGTACCCCCCTCCAGCCGCTGTCTATGGCGCGTGCTGATTGCATTTATGTCAACGTACGTTTTCAATGTTAAAAAAATGTTGAGTCTGCCAAGGGGAATGGCAGGAATTGGAGGAAAAGCGAAATGCAGCGCAAAGCAACAAAAATTGTGCATGAAAAGAGGCACAAAAACCGACTACATATGTGTGCATTTGTGTGTGTATATATATAAGAAACATGCCCTAGCACACACTCAGATACACACACAGGCACAGACTCAGATACAAATGCGGATACAGATACGAATATAGAGGACGTGTGTGTGCGTGCGCGTGTGCGTGTGTGTGTGTGTGTGTGTGTAATTGCAATTGCAATGCAAATGCAGTCGAAAATGGAAAACGCAACAATGGAAATGTTTACCCCACGTATCGCGCCTCTATCTGCATTCATATCACTAACCAGGGCCCCGCATAAATTCCAACACCAACAACAACAGCAACCTATAATCAAAGACCAGAGTCAGGGACTCGGCGCATTGCAATCAGTTGGTCAGTCAGTCTGTCAATTGTGATACCCTGTTCATTCGTTAAACGTGTAAGAGGGTATAATGATTCGGCAAGAGTGTCCTGGGTCCATAGAGACATGCCCGTCTATCAGTTTGCCTTTGTCAGAGACGATTGGAACTTGAAAACAAATTATCTTTGGTCGGTAGCCGTGTATCGTGTTTAAGGTTTGAGCACAAATAACCCTAAAAAATAACAATTAAAAATATATTGAATCTTTGAAGAGATATAAGTACAAAATTTGGTAGCCTTACGCGATTCTAACACAGCTTAAGAAGTCAAACTTTCTTTTACGACCCTCCCGAACATCGCCTGAAATAAAGAATTCATCTGAGAGTTATGTCCCTCATTTTTGGGATATGCACACATCTGAATGCTATATTTATACCCTAGAAGTTTTATGCAAGCCAATAGATCAACATATACAAGAGTTAACCAAGAATGTTTTCCAATATATGTAAAGAAATAGGTATGTAAGGGTCATTTAGAGGATACCTGCCAGTTGGGCCCTCCCGCCCGGGCTTACAGTAATATAGTATATAAGTTTAAGCATATATGTACATATGTGCGCACAATACATCCATTAAGCGCGCCTCTATATATCGCACATCTAGGGAGGCTGCGGGCATTGTAGGGTGGACAAGTGCGAGCGATGACCGCGCGTTCAAGTTCAATGTAATACGGAATATGCGCATACCTTTCGGATCGGGTGCCGCAACTCAATTGTAGATGTGATGTGATGTGATATGATGGGACGCGGCTTAGGTCTATAAATTCACAATGTTTTAACTGGAATATATACTAAAATCAGCAATTGAACTCAACACAAAACTAAACTAAACTAAACCAAACTAAAATGTTGGAAACTAACTCAACAAAAACTAATCCGAAAAAAATATATAATATTTCTAGGTTTTATAAAACTTTGCTGCAATATAAAGAAATCAATTGCTTGAAGCAAAAGATCTTTTTGTGTAACTCAATGAAAATTTGCTAAATTTTTAACATTTGTTTGCATTATCAGGAAGAAAAGGGGCTTAGGGTTTTATATAATTTATTTACGCTAAGGTCTTAATGCAGAATTTTCTAAATGCAGAACCTTTTCTTCTGCAAATGGAGCTTGGACTCTCAAGCTGCAAGCCCAAAGCAAAGGCTTTCAAACTGTGCAATGTGAAATGTTACAAGGTAAATTTTTTGACGCGAATATAACACATAACTTAAGAATAAATTTAAATTGCGAACAGACGGGAGGACAGCAAGACGGACAAGGCACAAGACCAATATACTCTTCAGTTAATAATAATCAAGTCTACCTGTTAAATTTAAACATGACTACAAATTATCAATTGCTAACTGTTGTGCACAGTACACACACACTCACTAAAAGAAAACGTCAAATTGACTCATAAATGACTTTCATAATATTATACTAATATACGCATATATCGAAGGGAGCAGAACACTTAAGTTTTAATCCTTGGGCGAAGGATTGT
Organism: Drosophila kanekoi; assembly: GCA_037075305.1. NCBI lineage: Eukaryota > Metazoa > Arthropoda > Insecta > Diptera > Drosophilidae > Drosophila > Drosophila kanekoi. The sequence goes on along the minus strand of JBAMCE010000290.1, from coordinate 5,929,292 downwards.
CTGGGCTGCTCAAAGCAAAGTCACATTGATCGATTCTAAGTATCTGCTTTAGCCATAATCATTACGCACACAATTTTTCTAAGAATTCGAGCAATTTGTCTTTATTGCGCCGCCGGAGGCAGGCACATAAGAGTTAGGTAAACGCTACACGTGGGCGATACTCCAATAAGCCACATGAGTCTACCCTGACGTGCAGTTGATGGCACTTGTGCAACCCCTTTGCTTGTCATTCGCTGAGGTGGTGCGACCCCACAGCGCTTCTGCCACTCACCACGTTGCCGTTACACGAGACATATAGCCAACAGCGCGAAGAGCGGTAACAAAATGCGTGCAGGCGCGCGTTTCCCACAACGTGGCGTATGAGTAACGAGGCCCTGCGAAACAAAACCTGTCAAATGCAGTCCAAATTGCAACAAGAACAAGAACAACAACAAACGAGTGCAAAGTTACACCAAGTGCTTTAACTGCTGCCTTTCCATGGAATTTTAATTAAAAACTTAACCAGCTCAAAATCGAAAAACAAAAACAAGAACAAAAACAATAGAATCAAGAATTTTATCTTCAGGCTGCCAAAGATGAAATACTCTAATGACAAATTGTTCTTAATTAAACTAATTGATTTAATGAAAGGTTCATAAAATGAATATTTAATAAATAATATATTAATTAAGCCAAATTCGATGCTACATTTAACAATATCTATGTAAATATAACTTTTTGGTTGATGGATAGATTGAGATAGAAAGAAAGAGAAAGCTAGACAGCCAAATCTTATACTCTGCTTACCTTAACTAATGAAAGTAGCATCTAATGACGAGCATTGAACGAAATTCCACTCGCAACTGTGAAAAATTGGCTGAAAACGCTTGTGTGAAACTTGTTGAAACTTGTCATATTCGAAGTTCTTTGTATAGATATAGATTTGGAGCAGACTTCACTCAGTTTGAGCAAGTTTTTTTCAGATAGACATATTCTTAAAACTTAAGCTAATGAAAAAATTGATGCCACGATTTGTCGTAGTTGTCCGAAATCCGCTGCGCTAAGTGAAAATGCGGACTAAAGCTGGGAATGGAGGAATGTAAATTGCATACAAACGGAAAATGGGTGGATTTGTGATGTTGAAAATGAGAATAAAAGTAAGAAAACTTGATCCAGGCGAGGCCGGGTTGGGAAGCGTTTTGTAAATAATATATAATACATATACATATCCTTGACAATTTCGTGATATAGAGATTCGTTAATATGCGTTACATGTTGCTTAATCGCATTATCATACCCGCTGCATCGTTGTGAGTGAACAAATGAATAGAGGCGGCAGCAATACGCAGCCAGGAGTGCTCATTGACTATAGATAGGCCAGGGGCTGGTATTTGAATGTGGGCACATAAAATAATTGTATAACATGAACAAGAACAATAAAATAGACAGCTGACAGCTGTGGTTAAGACTTGCCTAGGGATTGGTTGAAGACTATTTATTAGATTCCTAGCTCAAAGGAATAACGTGTAATGAAGTAATTAAATTATCCTTTCAATAAACTTGTCCAACCAAGCATTTAACTCGCCAGACATTGAGCTGTCACGTGTTAAAGTTGCCATTTAGAAGCTTTAGTTGTAAGTGCCATGACTAAGAAATACCCTGTACACAGCGTTTCCCAATATTCTTAATCTCTTTAATATGACCTACGGCTCACCAAATTTGTTTCTAGCTCCTAGACTGATGGCTTAAGCTATGTAGATCGACTCTGCCTTTGATACTTACCAAGAATGCTTTCGTCTGCCTGTTACATGCCTTTCCAAGGAAACATTATACCCGTTCTCACTTTTTAAAAGCAACAGCCATAGAGATTGCATAGTTCACGTAACTGGCATGAAAGTGGGAAAGGTGTTAATGTTCAATTATAATCAATTTTAAAAACATTTACCACTTAGCTTGTAGCTTCCATTATTAGATTAAAAGCTTCATTGTAGAATGGACCCTGGAAGTTAACATTAGTTAAGAGCAAAGTGAGGCAGGGTTCTGAGATATCTTAAACAAGCTGCAGGGTTAAGCACGCAAGATAAGACTTTGGTTTTGCTAGCTTGTTCGCGTTTTCGTTGCTTATAATTCTCAAGTGGTTAAAGCTTCGTACTGAGGGTGAAGGCTATGCAAATCTAAAGGCGATAACAAACTCAGCTGGTGATAGACCCTGAGAGTTATTGAAACATCTATACAGGCTATTTGCTTACCTTTAATGTGTACACCTTGTTGTTGTTGGTCGTTTTGACCAACATTAACCTCAAATCGATCAGCTTATCATTTAGTTTATAATTCAACAAATAGAAGGAAGTTACTTATATATTCTTCAAGCTACTATAATAATTATTTTAGTATCTGAGAATTAACCTCGTCTGAGAAAATATTGCTAAGGTAATGCACCTCTAATATGTCAACTTTATTATAACCATTATTCCCGATCTTAAGAAAACTGCATAAGGATTAAGGCCTACGATAACGGAATATTGCTCTACAAAAATTGTGAATAATTGTAAATGATTTTAACAATATATTTATGATTCAGAAGGTATTTGTGCACGGTGAACGCAAAACTGTAAAATACATCGAGACATGCTCAAAACTGATACAGGATAACGATATTTTTCGATATATCGATCTTAAGCAAACAAAAGCTTTTAGAATCTTCGAGATGGAAGCATTCATACAGATTGACAAATGGAAGGAATAACTCGGCTTTCATGCCCTTGCAGAGGGTATTATGATTTTGACGCTAAATGTGTAACGCATCGAAGGAGACATCTCCGACCCCATAAAATATATATATTCTTGATCAGTATCAACAGCCGAGTCGATATAGCCATGGCCGTCTGTCTGTTTCTATGCGAACTAGTCCCTCAGTTTTAAAGCTTTCTTATGAAACTTTGCAGAAGTGCCTCTTTCTGTTGCACGCAGTACATATGTTGGAACCAGCTGGATCGGGCCACTATATCATATAGCTGCCATAGGAACAATCGGTCGAAAGTAAAATTTTTAATACTCCACTTTTTTGTTTGTTTCCAGATATCTTGACCGAACTAAGCATTTATTAGTTTAACTATGCTCCTCATATATATGCAAAATCCTATTAAGATCGGAACACTATATCATATATGTAAATGCTATAGGAACGATCGGTCGAAAAGTAGGTTCTTGTATAAAAACTTTTTTGTTTATTGAAAGATATCTTGACCAAACTCGGCATTAACTATTTTCCCTATGCTTCTTAGATACGAACAAAGAAGTACGAGCATTATGAAAAGCTTGGGTCTGCAAGGGAATCACATCTTCGGGGTGCCGAAGATAGTCCTTCTCGTAAGTCATATAGATGGGGTTCTAGATGAATTATAATTTAACGAAGAAGAATGTTTTTGTATGGGTGTGAGCCCGGCATTCCAATTAGTTTTAACCGTCGCCCACATCTAAAACCAAATGAATTGTACCAAAAACAATAATCAAACTTTATATATATATAGATAAATATAGTTTTTTATTTCTAATCTAGCCCGCAGTTTCTATATGCATTTGCAATATATTCAGTAAAACGGGCAAATATAATTTAAAATCCAAATTGTTTGATTGCGAATGTGAATATAAATGAGAAACCAACGCATGGACCTGCGGGGTTCATGAATTCGAAAAACCAGGCAGGGAATTGTGTCGAGCCCCAAGCCGAGCCAGCGACAATTTGTCGTGAGGTTTGCAGCTCGGGTCCTATATGCTTGCTGCAAATCGAATATATGGACATATATAAGCAAAGGTTCCTTGAGCAGAATGGCTACATTAATACATAATTCAAATGGGGGGCTTGCACTTCCGGCCTTGGGCCCCGTTAATGTCAACGCCTGCGTCGGCGGGCTCGACTGCAAGTCCGGATACAGGCCCGGACTCCGAGTCCAGAAACTGGGCATTGCCTGGACATTTTATAAATAGTTAAACGCACGAGAGTTGCGCGCGCGAACATGGAGCAAAAGTCTGCAGCTGGAAATGAACGACAGCGACAGAGACTCCCCAGGACATGCAGCCAACCAAAGGAAGCCAAAAGTCGTGTGGGCGATGGCAGCGCTGTCGACGCCGGGGCTTGCGTCATGTCTGATGGGGCGGCGCGACGTTGACAATTTGCTGCCTTCATTGCACAATTTAGCAGTTATTGTTGTTGCTACTGCACAGTCTTTCTCTCTCTCTCTCTTTCTCTCACGCCCTCTAATGGCTGGCTCTATCGCTTATTCATTTGGTGCGCTCTCCGAGCATGCTACGGCAACAAATTGTTGCACAGTCAGCTTCGGAGTTGACGCCAACGCAAACGCTGACGCTGGCGTTTCGCTGTTTTCATTCACATTTAACAGCGTGGCAAATTCGTTCTCTGGCTCTCTTTCTCTCCCTCTGGCTCTCTCTCTTTTTTGCTGCCCCGCATCTTCCTGTCTATCGTGCTCTCTTTCTCTTTATGCTCTTCTCTCTGTTGGCACGCACGTTGCACGTTGTTGTTATTGTTGGTCGTTTTGTTGTGTGCTTGTTGTCGACTTCTTTAATTTGTTTTCCGGTTTTTATATTTTTCTTCAACTTTTTTACTCTCTACTTGCTTCCACATGTCATATCAATGTCATTACAGTTTAGCAGGCGCTGGTGCATAAAACTGTATTGGTCTTCCCACTCACTTTGCTTAGCTTTTGGCTCTCGTCCTGCCGGCCGCCATGACTTGCACTCTGCGCACCTGCGCTGTGTTTTTGCGACGCATTTTCTTAACTGCTGCTTCACATTGTCTTTCGTCATCCTCTCTCAATTTGTTTGCTCGCTCTTTGCATTGAACGTTTGTTTTTGTTTTCGCACCATGCTCCTTACTCACCCGGTTTTCTGCAGGCTCTCGCTCTCGCCCTCGCTTCCCCCAATCATGCTCTCTGGGAACACAAACATATCAATAATAAACCGTTTACGCTCTCACGCCTGTTTCGTCGCGCTCTGCTGTCTGTTTGTGTTTGGGTTTGTTGTTGTTTGCCTCGTAATAAACTCCAATTAGAGCACGCGCTCCCATTGGACTTCCTAGCTGTGCTCTGCACCGTTGCATCGGCAACGGCTGCTGCTGCGACTGCTGCCGCTTCTTCTTCTGCTTCTGCTCTCTGATCTCTGCTGGCAGAGACACAGAGACAGCTTATAAGCTAGCTTTTTACCACTCGAGCATTGCTTCCGCTTCTGTTTATGGCATGTGCACTTTGAACTTTTAGCATTGGCCGAAAACTTTTCGACTGTATATTATTTCCTCACATTTCTGCATTTACTGCTTCTCCTTTGAAATACTCTCTACCCACCGAAAATGGATAAAAGGAGTTATATTGCAGTTGTGCAAATGCATAAAATAGGCAGAAGAAGACATCTGCGTACACCTTCAAACAAATGTACGTTTATATTCACTCTATCTTTAGTTCCATGCTAAATCGATATTTATCGATAATTTAAAATACATTTACCCTAGGGTATAAGAAGTATCCAGCACTTTAGCGAAATAAAAAATATATTTATTGAGTCAAAAAGAAATCAGTAATAACTAAAAACATGAACTAAACATGTAAAATGGTTACCAACAATTATTATTTAAGCTCGTAATCGAGAGGTGGCTGTACTTATCGGTCACAATACTGGGTCCTTCTGCTTCTTACCGCAACAACAAAACTTTTTGGCCACAGACACACCTCCTAATCTTTCGTTCAATTGCGTCCAATTGGGCTATCAGCTCCATGCAGAGCTGTCCTCGTGGTGGACATCCGACACAAGGTTTACCGCCAGGTCCGCATGGCTTCCCTGGGTACGATGGCTCCTCAGTTTTTGGCATAGGTGCTGCCCTTGTTGTTGCCTTCTTATTGGCCGCACACAGATCGACCAGGTTTAAGAGCAGAAAGCTCGCTAAAAATATGAAGCATGTTTCAGTATATGATTGACAAACCTAAAAATGTGTATAGCAAACCGATTCATGATGATGCTTGGATCCCTTCTTCCCTCTCAAGAAGTGATGAGAACTGATCCTTTTATCGGCCCGGCTCTCCGGTTTTATAGGGCTAATCGTTCTATTCTCGTCGAAGCGCAGCATAATTTTGGAATCGAGCACCTGCGTAAACAGTGCAACAATAAAAATAAATGCAACCCATTGTTAACGCTTGCAAATAGCTGCTTAATCAGGCTTTCGACCGATTTTCCAGCTTGCCGCTCAATAAATAAACAAATTATCAATCGTGGCCAAGTCCAAGGCTACCTTTGCTATTGATTATCTCATGGGTCAAGTATAACTAGAGCATTGTCAGCTGTAAAACATAATTTTAAAATGTCAACATATGCTAAATAAAGCCTGTGTGCTGTTTAACTTTTTGTTTCTATTTTTAAATAAGTATGTTTTATTTTGCGCTGGGATCGATAATTGACTTCTCATCTTAACCTGGCGAATGAATAGGGGAAGAATGTATAGTTACAAGTATGTAACTTCTATGATGTGTACAAAGAAGGGGAGATATTTAAATAATTCGCCTTGTCGGTCGACCTAGGTCGTCGGGATGTAGCCTTTGAAGGCGCCTCTTTCTGATGGGCTCAGCCAGGACCCTGGCGGCCGCTTTCGGATGCTGCAGCAGCTTATTGGCTGCTGAGAAATTTATCCGATCTCTCTTATGCAACGCAGCTGTGGGATCCCAAAATGAGCCTCCGATCCAAGTGGACGCCCAAGTAGCAGAATGCTAATGGTGTGCTCAATGCTCCGTCCATCGATCCGTTGCCCCTGTTAACTGTCCGGGCGTAGCGTGAAAGTGACGCAATCGGACTAGGCACAGTTTATGGCGACGTGCCAGTTAGCTGTCCAAGTTTTCTTGCCTAGCGGACACCTTGTGGGACACCTGCTTTAATTTCTTTGACACCCCAGCTTTGGTCTTTAACGGCCACGTTAAAGGTGCGTCCTGCCAGATATAAGCTCAGGATGCTCAAATATGTCGCAGGGAGTAGGGCTTTGATTTTGAAAAGGAGCCCATTGCGCTCCTTCGTTGAAAGATACCTCATCTGTATTTACTATTGTAGTATCTAGAAGCTTTGGTGGCTCTAGCTCGTATTATTTACCAAAATTGCTGAAAAACAGGATTTCGATATAGATTTTTATCGATTACTTGGAAACGGGGCAAATTATCGGAAACAAACTCGATCTGCGCAGGCACTAGAACGACATACAGCTAAGACCCTTTCAAGACCCTAGCACTTATAGGTTCTAAGATCCTTACGTTCATAAATACGGAAGGACAAAAGCACGGATTAATTAATCTAACCATTTCATTTGGGAGAGATCAAGTTTAGATCGCAACTTCTATCTTAAACAAGTTCTAGTGCTCTAGGCAGCAAACGTTCTTGCTTCCTGCCATGCATACAAACAGAAAAACACACATGAAGAAAATCAATGCTTCCAGTCCGATCTTTTTGAAATTTTCAGGGCATAAATGAATTCAAGACAGTAGCTTTAACGAAGTTTCTTTTCAATATTGGAGGGAATGGAAATAAGCTAAAAGTGAACTATTTTTCACCTGCACATACGAGCTAAAGAACACAACCTAATGAATCGGGTGTCCACCATATCGTATTACTGGAAACGATCGATCGAGATTTAACAAATAAGAAATTCGCTTTTCCCAACCTTAATGCAACTCCGTTTAATATGGAACGCCTTAATCCTTTGAACGATTGGCCGGAATTTCATTGTCTAAGCCTCAGATTAAAGCTGGATTCCGCGGATCGCGGATCGCGACCACAAGTCGTGACAGTAACAACGCTTCAACTTAATGCAACAACATTTATTTGAAAATATTTAAAAAAAAAAAACAATAACAATCATTAAATTTATAATCAACGAATACGAATGGCAATCCGTAGATATCATTCAGATATCATTCAAATGGTAGTCAACGGGCGGCGGTACTTATCGGTCACAATACTGGGTCCCTCTGCTTCTTACCGCAACAACCAAACTTTTTGGCCACAGACACACCTCCTAATCTTCCGTTCAATTGCGTCCAATTGGGCTATCAGCTCCATGCAGAGCTGTCCTCGTGGTGGACATCCGACACAAGGTCTACCGCCAGGTCCGCATGGCTTCCGTGTACACCATGGCTCCTCAGTTGTTGTCGTAGGTGGTGCCCTTGTTGTTGTCCGTGTCGTGGTTGTTGGTGTTGTGGTTGTTGGTGTCGTGGTTGTTGGTGTCGTGGTTGTTGGTGTTGTAGTTGTTCGTGTTGTTGTTGTTGTTCGCGTCGTGGTTGTTGGTGTTGTGGTTGTTCTTGTTGTGGTTGTACGTTTTGTTGTTGTCGTCGTTGGGCATGGTGTCGTTGTTGTTGTCGTCCTTTTCGTTGTCGTTGTTGGTGTTGTCGTCGTTGGGCATGGTGTCGTTGTTGTTGTCGTCCTTTTCGTTGTCGTTGTTGGTGTTGTCGTTGTTGGTGTTGTCGTTGTTCGTGTCGTTGTTGTTGTGGTTGTTGTTGGGCATGGTGTTGTTGTCGTTGTTGTGGTTGTTGTTGGGCATGGTGTTGTTGTCGTTGTTGTCGTCGTTGTTGGGCATGGAGTTGTTGTCGTTGTTGTCGTTGTTGTTGGGGTTGTTGTTGGACATGGCGTCGTTGTTGTTGGGGTTGTTGTTGGGCATGGCGTCGTTGTTGTTTCACAAGGTTCTGGCGTTGGTTCTGGGGTTGTTTCACAGCCGCATTCAGCTAAACAGAGATCAGCACTGCCTAAGAGCGCGATGCTCGCTGAAATTATGAATTTTGTTGCTAAGCGATTCTCAAGATCTTTTGCACTACGATTTTACCAATAAGACAGGCAACAGCTAGTTTCATTTCGATGTATTCTCTGAAAGCCCTGTTCGATCCCTTCACTCCTAGAAGTGAAAGTGGAAACTGATAATTTAAAAGGCCAGCCTACGCTTTATATAGGGCTCATCGTTCTACCGCTCGCTCCACACGTGCCATTAATTTTGGAATCGAACAATTGCGCAAATAAATGCAACTAAATTTTTGCAGCAAATATTTATTTAATCAGGTTTGCGGCAGGTTGCATGTTAAATATAGACACAAGAATGTCAAAATTGTGGAATATTCGATGGATAAGGTTGTAAGATGTTAATATTTTTGTGCTACGAATGTCATTTGATTATTCGTAATGGAATGCGAAAGGCTTAGAAAAGGCAAATGTAAGTGCAAGCCGAAGGAAACTTCTCGGACTCCATGAAGTCTATAAATCAATCTAGCCAAGTCCGTCTACAAGTCCGTCTGTCTGTCTGCCCGTATATATAAACGCATCCAACTCCGGCAAAATAAAAGTTAGGAAATTGAAATTGTAATCGTAAGTCATCGATAACTTGTACCGCTTTCATATAATCGATAAGAATCGAAACTGAAAACCTGTTATATGAGTTTTTAAGAACTAGAGACACCAAATCTGGCATATTCCCTCTCGAATACAATGTGGCTCTCAGCCTTTTCCTAAATTACTTATGACCAAAAATATATGGTTTCGTTTACGATTTGCATCAAACTTATTTTCAAAGCTCTACATAAAAACTAAATAAATACGTGTTTCAGAGATTTATAAAATTCCACCCACAACTGTGGAAATCAGGCGAAGAAATAAACTTTACTTTTGGATTATTATTGGTTTCAATTTTATTTTCTAAGATCTTTATCAGAGCTTATTTGACACGCCTCCGAAAAGCTCACCGTTGTTAATTCCTCACAAGTTGTTTATTCCTCCTCAAGACTCATACCACAAGAATAACAAGGGCGGAAACCTCCGATTCCAACATTTGGTTCTTTATTCGATACACTTCAAACATATTTATATCCTGAACCCATTAAAAATAGGTTATAAAGGGTAAAATGTGTTTGTGCAAATGTATGTTACAGGCAGAAGAAAGCATCTTTGACCCCATAAAGTGTATATATTCTTGATCAGTATCAACAACCGAGTCCATCTAGCCATGTCCGCCTGTCTGTCCGTCCTATAAGAACCAGAGCAAGAAATTTTAGCTGTAGGTCCTCCTAGTTCTCGCGCAGAGCGAGTTTGTTTCCGATATTCGATAACTTGTCCATGTTTCCACATAATCAATAAAAATCGATATCCTGATTTTGAGCAAATCGGGTAAATAACACGGAATAGATATAGACTATATTTGACATGTAGCTTCTAGAATAGTATAAAAATATATGTATATACATAAAGTATCTTTCATTTTATAGCTTTTATAGGAAATGTCATCAGGATTGGTTAAGAAACTCACAGATGTTTATAAAGGAAACATCTTTTGGCTGGCAGCAAGCGCAAATTGCTACAATTTCTGTAAACATATACACACACATTCATGAGCGTCCATTTTGAATTCTATCAACAGCATTGCAATTGCGATTGCATTGTTTTCTGTGTTCCTATATATATGGGAAACTAACATTTTGTTATCTAGTTGTGAGTCTTTAAAACGGTTGTATCGAATTTTTTTGTTTACCATCCGATCGAAATCAAACTAATTTCAATCAATTAATATTAACGTTTATTGTAAACTTATTTCACTGTTTTCGGAACTTCCTCCATCTTTAATTAAAGTTTTTAAGTTTCCTTCGATCGGGCTCAAAATTGTATCCTCATAAGGGAATAAGTTTTTTCAGCTATTTTCGCAAATTCACCACCAAGTTCGGAAAATGAGCGGAAAACTGCAGTATGCAACTGGTTTGCTATACATTCCCATCGACTCAAACACATTTTCCAAAATCTATGTAAAGTGCTATTTGAAACGTGATTTGCCGATTGCGAAAATCATACTCTGCTGGGTAGTAAGAAAATTTGTATTTTTCCACGGGCGGAAATCGGTTGCCCCATCAAAGCTGGATAACATCGTTCATGACCGACTGAATAGCTGAACGAGTGAACTAAATGACCGATTTAGTTCTCTAATCATTGAATAAGTTCAGTAGTTCATTTTATTGAGTCGTTCAATTGAACTAGGTCCGAACAAAGGGACACAACTCTACTGGATAATGCCAGCCAGTATTTAATAAATAGCTGAAAATCCACCATTTAACATCTAGTAATTCGATTATAAACCTAATAATTTGAATGCAATCAATAATAACTTTATTTATTTTTTTAATATAAAAAGGATCAACAAATTTAGATGGCACTCAACAGCCATCGTTCAAGGGTGTAGACGTTGCGATGGTAGTTACCTTCGTCTGTTAGCCTGTTCCCTTTTGGGCTTATATCGACAACCAGGGATCTTGGGCACAGACACACCTCCTAATCTTCCGTTTAACCGATTCCAACTGGTCCAAGAGGTCCCTGCAGAGCGGTCCTCTTGGTGGACACGCGAAACAAGGCCTACCGCCAGGTCCACATGGCTTGCATGGGCATCCTGGCTTCCGAGTTGTTGGTGGTGTTTTAGGTGTTGTTGTTGGTGTGGTTGTTGGTATCGTTTTAGGTGTTGTTGTTGGTGTGGTTGTTGGTATCGTTTTGGGTGTGGTTGTTGGTATCGTTTTTGGTGTTGTGGTTGGTATCGTTTTGGGTGTGGTTGTTGGTATCGTTTTTGGTGTTGTTGTTGGTATAGTTTTTGGTGTTGTTGTTGGTATCGTTTTTGGTGTTGTTGTTGGTATCGTTTTGGGTGTAGTTGTTGGTATTGTTTTGGGTGTTGTTGTTGGTATCGTTTTTGGTGTGGTTGTTGGTATCGTTTTGGGTGTGGTTGTCGGTATCGTTTTGGGTGTGGTTGTTGGTATCGTTTTTGGAGTTGTCGGTATCGTTTTGGGTGTGGTTGTTGGTATCGTTTTTGGAGTTGTTGTTGGTATCGTTTTGGGTGTGGTTGTTGGTATCGTTTTTGGAGTTGTTGTTGGTATCGTTTTGGGTGTGGTTGTTGGTATCGTTTTGGGTGTGGTTGTCGGTATCGTTTTGGGTGTGGTTGTTGGTATCGTTTTTGGTGTGGTTGTCGGTATCGTTTTTGGTGTGGTTGTTGGTATCGTTTTTGGTGTTGTTGGTTTTGTTATCTTTCGTGTTGTTGTTGGCTTTGTCCTTCGTGTTGTTGTTGGCTTTGTCTTTCGTGTTGTTGTTGGCTTTGTCCTTCGTGTTGTTGTTGGCCTTGTCCTTCGTGTTGTTGTTGGCTTTGTCTTTCGTGTTGTTGTTGGCTTTGTCCTTCGTGTTGTTGTTGGCCTTGTCCTTCGTGTTGTTGTTGGCTTTGTCTTTCGTGTTGTTGTTCTCTTTGTCCTTCGTGTTGTTGTTGGCCTTGTCCTTCGTGTTGTTGTTGGCTTTGTCCTTCGTGTTGTCCTAGGCTTGGTTGGTTTCGTTGGCTTAATTGTTTTTGTAGAGCAACCAGGAGTTGTTACTGGAGGACAAGCGGGTGTCGTTACAGGTGGGCATGCCTCTGTTGTTGTTGTTTCCGAGCACTCGCATTCAGCTGAACAGAGCTCAGAACTGTTTAAAAGCAGGATGCTAGCTGAAAGTATGTATAGTTGTCCTTTGTAATCCCTTAGCCCTCATACAATTCGATATTACCAATAAGACACCCAATAACTAGCTTCATGACGAAGTATTTAGCAAGAGCCCTGTTTGATCCCTTCACTCCTCGAAGTGAAAGTGGAAACTGACAACTTATTGGGTCAACTTTCCCATTATATAGAGCTCACCAGATTACTCACGTTGTACACGCGCCTTTAATTTTAGAATTTAACAATTGCGCAAATAATTCATATATAAATAAATGCAACTACATTTTTAAGCAAATACGGCTAAAAGAACTCAAATATAAATATTCAAAAATTCTTTTAAGGTTTTCATTATGTTTAGCAAGAGCATGTGAATATGCATCTATGAAAGGTTATGAGAGGCGCCTCAAACATTTGGCATTCCAGCAAATCGATGCGTCTGGATAATAGAGATCCGGATAATCGAGGCTTAACTGTAGTTGACTGAACAAACTTTAGGCAGGGCTCATATGTGCTTAGTGCACTTTACCATGTTTATATGTAGGTCAAAGTGGATAGTGAAAGCTTATTTTTAGTTTAAACTATGTTATTTATCAATCTCATATCAGCACCAGGCAAATAAAAGAGAATTCGCATGATCTTGAGATAGTCACACATAAAAAGTGTACTAATTGCGTTGCACATACATAGGTGCATGTATTGACACGTATCCATGCAGGGAATAAATCAAGTATGTGTTCTCGATAGGGCGCCCAGAATGTGAGGAGCTATCAGATCAGATTTGAGCCTGTTTTCGTTGCCTTCTATTGAGGTTGGCTTTAGTGTTTTCCTGTTTTGCTTTGCACTTCACAACTTGTTTCGCCAGTTGGATGTACATACATATGTACATATGCATGTACATGAATACATCTTTGCCAATGTAGATGTGTGTTTACAAAATTATGTACAAACATTACACGCAAAAGAGAGTACAGGAATGTCAAACAACAATGGCCAAATAACTACGCATTTCAAATTGTACATTTTGACCCATATGCACACACACACACACACCGCACACACGCACACATATGGGTGAGCGCGCGACAGAGCATAACAAAAAAAATCTGTAAGATGTTTAGAAGAAGCGCAACAAAGAGGCGAAGACGAAACCCAAAAAAGTACAATGAACCTTCTTCAAACTTCGCTGCGCTAGCAGCGACGCAAGCTGCGACTGCAAGCTGCCCCCTCATATACATATGTACATACATACATATGTAGCATGTACATCGATAAATACATAAATGTTTACGCACATATGTAAGTATGTACAAGTATATAAAAGGAAACGCACAACAAAGTAAAATGCAAGACGCATTGTAAAAACAAACAATTTGCTGTTGCTGTTGCTGTTGTTGTTGGGGCTGCAAGTTTGCGGCCGCTGGCGCTGTCGCAGCCGCTGCAACTATTACATGCGACGGTGGCAGCGCTGCCGCTACGACGAGCCCATGCATATCAAAACAAGTTCCGTTCCACACAAATGCCAGCACGTTTCGAAATTGCCGACGACGACGCATCACAACAATAACAAAAGCGCGGCCAACAAAACATTTTGGAAAACGAAACAGTGCATAAAAAGCGGCTGAAGCACACCAGCAACAGCAACAGCAGCAACAACAAAAACAATAACTTACAACTGTTGACGCTTCGAACGCAGCAATAATGCAACATAAAGAAGCTGCTGCTGCAGCCGCTGCAGCCGCTGCCGCTATCGCAGTCACAGCCAGCTTCGAAGACGCTGCGACTCAGCATAAGCGCAGGGCAATCGCAGCATCTTAGGGTGGTCCCAACACCATTTGTAGGCCAATCCAGAAAGAGATGCTTGAATATATATTTATTTATGATGTGTATTTATTAGAGTTTTTCATATTTCAAAAAAATAAAATTAACTCGTATAGCATTGCTTGCATATGTTTGCAGTTTTGTAAAGTATCTGGATATATTAGACGCATATATATCGCCGACTTACAAGTGTCGTATATGTAACCCAATTCCCAATTAGCAAAGGCATCGTCAGCCCCGCTATAGCGCCCCCACTGGCTATTAGCAATGCGCCTTAAGGTTCATTAAAAATAAAACATGCTCTCGAATTTCCAGTACAATCAGGCTTACAAACATATTCGGTGCCACCCTAATGTTCTTGCCGTCGCTGCTATTTACAATTACAGAGCTCTGCCGCGACCGCTGCTGCCACTGCTGCCGCTGTTGTTGTTTTTATTTTCTTCTTCCTGTTTCGCGCTCACACAAACACAAACAAATACACACACATTTTAACGGCACCACGTCACGTGCGCTCGCGCTCTCTGCTCTCGCGTATTGCGGCTGCACTGTGCGTTTGCTTTTGTTGTTTTTGCAAATGCTTTTTCTGCTGTTGCCGCTGCTGCTGCTGCTGTTGGCGCAACGCTTGCGACTGCGACGGCGGCTGTGCCAGTCAAAGTTAAAGCCAGCCACAGCGCCAGCATTTAGTTTGCTTTTGCTTGTGTCATTGCAGTGTGTGCGGGTAGTAGCAGAAGCTGAGTAACAGAAGCGAACGATCAAAAATAATTCAAAATACAAAACAAAGCAGCAGATAGCAAAAAACCTTTGTTAATTTTTGCAATTTTATCGTTTATTTTTTTCAAGTGTATGTACATATACAAGTTTGTTTCGACGCGCTAGTGTGTGTGTGCGTGTGTGTGTGGAAAATAACAACAAATAAAAACTGTTCATAATATCAACGGTAAATAAAAACAACAAATACATCCATATGTGCAATGTTTGCATGTATGTACATACATACATGCATTTCCACATATTCACATACACATATGTATGTGTGTATGTTTAAAAAATACACGTACACATGATTATGTATGTACATAAGTGCATACATGCTTAAATATTTATGTGTGTAAGAGCAATTTCGGTTCAAAGTGCAGGGCGCAGCAGCAGCGAAGTCGATTTTTGCTGCTGCTGCGGACCAGTTCGTCAGCTTTTGGCTTTGTTTTTAGCATGTGCCCTTTTCAGTGTACAATACATATGTACGTTTGGTTGTGTATATGTATGTATGTACATTTATATATGTATGTACATGCACACATATGTATATCAGTGTGTGAGTGTGCCAGTGTAGTTTACTTGCAAGGGGCGGGGCGGGGCACTGCCAGCATGCACAACAGACACATTTTGTACATGGCGCGCGTGCTTTTGGTTTCCTCTTATATTTGCGCTTCTCCCTGTTTCACCTACACACACGTACACACATAGAAAAAAAAAACAGTACAAGCACGCGCAAGCTCCAAGCAGCACTCACTTAAGCGCTTTTGCTCTCTCTCTCTCTCTCCCTCTCTTGCTCTCTCCCACCCTCTTTCGTTAGCTCTCTTTGGTTGGCTCTGTTGGCAGTTTGTCAACGTTGGCGTTGCCGCCTGCGTTTTCATTATACGTTGTTTAGCCGTGCCGTGCGCGTCGTCGTCGCAGTCGCAGCAAGCAGCAGACGACGTCAGTCCGTTGCGTCAGTAATAACAAATTACTATTTTTTTCAAATTCCTATTTGCCAACAAATGAGATAAAGAAGTAGGTGCAAAACATACAAAATACATCCTTTAAAAAAAAAAAATTTATAAAAAATTAAAAAAAAAAAAACAACCAAATAGAGCAATTTTCGTATTCGTGGTTCAGCTTTTTTCGCTGTTCTCGCCCGTGTATGTGTGTGTGTGTGTGCGTAAGCTTTTTTTCTCGTGCTCATGCCACAAAGCGCGTGCCTTGGCTCATGCAGCTGTCGTCTTTGTGGTTGTGTGTGTTTATTGTTTTTAATAAATTGTATAAATACAAGCATGACAAAAACTCGAAGGTGTATTTGTGTATGTTATGTATGTATGTGATTAACTAACGGCAACAACATTGGCAAAGCAGCGCTGCCAACGTCGCCACAATTCTGACTTAGAATCTCTTACGCTCTCTCTTCTTTGCCAATGTCCTTTATGCGACTCCTACACCCACACACAAACACACAGACAGACACGTAATAAGCCCAAACATCTCTCTCGCGCTACTTGCTCTTTCGACCGTCAGACAATCATTTTGCTATTTTTATATGCAGTAATAGTATCAACGGGAACAACAACTGAGAAAGCAACTAATTGCTCTCATCTTGCACGCTGCAAACACTTTTGTCTTTTAAAAAATTTATTTATTTTTTTTTTTAAATTAGCAACAATAATAAAACGACGTCAAAACGAAATGCAAAGAAAGTGCGTGGCGATGTGTGTGTAGCTCTCTTTGGCTGCCTGTTGTGTGTGTTGGCTCCATCTTTGGTTCTCACGTTGACTTCGTGTCTCTTTGTGTGCGAAACTGAACCTGAAAGCATTTAGCAAGAAACCCTCGCATCACCAGAACTTTTTTTAAGTTGTTTCTCTGTTTGCTTTCTTCACTTTGCGTTTTGTGCTTTTATGCTTTAGCCGCTCTTTTGTTTTTATAAGCTCTTCAATCGCTGAATGCTGTTGTTTTGAAATTCACTTTCTTCATTCCCTTTTCGGTCGCTTTACTGCTTTTAACGTAAGTCTTAAATGTTTTTTATTATATACATATGAACATACATACATATGAATGTTAAACGATAAAAAATAAAATAAAAACAATTGTGCGTAGAAAGTATCAATGCAAACACATGCATGCAAACGCATGCACATGTATGCGTATGTGCATGTTTTTATTTACGTACATATGTATGTGTGTACATAAATGTTAAAGTTTACGAATGACTTTGAAAGCAAAGAGCAACTGTAACTGGCGCTGTGGCTTGCATCTGTGTATGTAGATATGTATGTGTGTGTCACTAAGCACAGAATTACTTGCAAACATACAGCCGTTCATATACAAACATACATACTGTATGCATACATACATATATACATTTTGCATCTGTTGCGATAAGAAGCTTGAAACTAGAGATGGCCACGTGTCAGCATAACGTGCACGTACGATCACGCACGACTGGCAATAATATTGATATGGCATAAACTAATTTTGATTGCTCGACTTGTATATACCCTACTGGAGCCAAATATGTATCAAAACATACAGACAGTATGCAGTATATAGAAATGTCTGAGTATATCCCATTCTTTTGGAATTTGGTTTAGTGTTGGAAAGTGAATAAGCATAATTTCCTGCCACATAGTATGTATGTATGTACATATATTATCTCTAGTTGTTTCGATCTTAGAGATCAGCGCATTCGTTTGCTTGAAGTACTCATTTTTGAAAATCGTTAAACTTACCATTTCAAAGAAGAAAGATGGAATTCAATTTGCTTAACATTTAGTATACGTATTTATATAATACAAACGCCATTTATATAATCTTATTGTCTCTCGCATACACTACATACCTCTTTTAAGGGGTAGCTTTGAAGAGATATACATTCATATATTGAACCTGTACGATTTTTTCATTAATTGTAAAACGGTACTTCCCCGTAAAATAAATGTAAAGCTTTTAAAAGCTTTACGGGGGTAATTCACTATGTTTATTAAAACCTTATTACAAATAGATTTTCTTTGCTGCTTCTTGGATAAATCGTGCTATGAACTGTGAATCATCTGTTGATTATGAGACACATTTGCCCTTTCTTCAATACACATACAAATATGTATGTATGTGCATGTATGCATGTGCATGTGTATGCACATAATTAGGGCACACTTACACAAGCGCATATTTTTTTTTATTTTGTTGCTTTATGTACTTAAAAATATTAAGTTTCAAGTGTGATATGTATCGAATGACAATATACAGCGGCGATCTACAGCTTTGTTGATTAACGCACACATACACACCTAGTTTGTACATGTATAAGTATGTATGTATGTAAATTGGCACATACACATACATATGTATGTATGCACATTGAATATGGTTGGGCCTTTGGTTATCTTCAGTAGATATTCAGCCTCGAGGTGTATGATGTTTTTAGATATATGTACGCATTTATATATTCGCTTTTTCTTCTTCTTCTTTTGACTGTGGTTTAATCAACCGCAATGTTAAATAATTTGTTTCCCATTAGTTTTTCCAAAAAGTCGAATAGAGTTTTCTCTCTTTACTTTTCTGCCTTTTGACTTTAAGGTTCTCAGGCGCTGCCGGATCGGATCCGGTTTAAGGGATTCTTAAGTGCATTATAGGAATAAATATGAGTGCGTTTAGAATGGCAACATCCCCTCTGTCCCCCGCCTGCCTAGCTACGGGCTGTTCTCGAAAGGTTTCTTTCACACGATGCTCTCACCTGAAAAGAAAGATGGAAAGAAAGCCCGACGACGACAATGGGCCGTAAAGTATTTGGAAATACGACGAGGTGCGACCCCGACCCTTGGCCCATGTGGTTGCCCATAGGGTTGCCCATGGGGTTGCTTGATATGCTATTGTTGTTGCCGATGTTGTAGTTCCTGCCACACAGGGTCGATTTCTGGTTAAGGTACGAAGAGAGCTGATAAGGCAGCCGTCGCGTCATCGCGTTGCGTTTAAATTTCACTGTCGTAAGTCACGTTTCCAAAAGGTGACCGCAGCACGGCCCTTGGACGAGGGTTGTGGGTGGGTGGTGGGTGCGGATAATTGTCAGCTTTGGCTTATTCTTGTTAACTTGGGCAATTATTAATGCGAATTGTATTCTATTTAAAGCGAATTGCATTTGAATATTTAATAGAACTTGGCAACGCGCAAGTTTGTCAACCTTTAACACGCACGCACGCACGCTCTCTTACAACTTCTTGCTCTTTTTTCTCTTACTCTCTTTTCAATTTGCAAAAAGAAAATGTCAACGTCGCACCCTGTCGAAAAATGACATATATATACATATATGTGCATATGTATTCGTGCACATTTACAAAAGCGGCAAAGCTCTGCTCCTGGCAACCCTGAGGCGACCATCAAATTGCGTTTAATGTCAAGGCAAAGCCCACGTATTACAGACCGATACAAAGGGAGAGAGCGAGAGAGAGACCGCTGACAACTGACAACTGACTGACAACAACGGCGCCCACGCTATATAATAAATAAAGCTCCTGCGCGCAAGAAAGCTTGCGCTCCCTGTAACAGCAAGCAGCATTTGTCCCTCGCTACTGCCCCCCTCTCAGTAACGTTCTGTATGCGGCAGCCGGCTGCAATGTCCTTCTGTTGTCGCCAGGTGCCGACTGTCGAATGCCTCGACCCTTGACCTTCTTATGAATTATGAACGGGGCTCATTATGACAAAAATACAATGCAGCATTAGTTGTCAATGGTCTGATACACATACACACATGCATTCAATATGAGCAGCAGCTGACGTTGCCGACATCGAATTCGCGCACGCGTCAATGTAATTTTCATTGATAGGCGACCGCTGCGTCGGCATCGGCGTCGCGGCTCTGCAACTTGTTGGGGCGGCCGCTCTCTTGTGTGTGTCTTTCTTTGCGTTTGTTGTTTGTGTTTGTGTTTTTGCCGCCACGCAGCTGGCTGTGCACAAGTACCATGAACACAACAGCTGCCTATGATCGCTGCGACGCCACTGCGCTGCTGCCTTAAGCTGCGCATACAGGCGACAAATATTTTAGTTTCGCCATCCCCAAATATATTGTATTATATATATATATATATATATATATATATATTGTATATAGTATTTACCAGCTAAAATATATATTTACTATGTGAGGGAGTTGACTTTGAGTTTCAATTGAACAAGCAACTATCTATTTTTTAATGGCAATGTTTATTTTAACTTCATATACGAATTTGCCAATCACTCTTCAATCGTATAAATTATTTTTGTTGGCTGTACGAGCTATTTGCTGATTAAATTTGTTCTTAGTCATATTGCATACTAATCGTAGCTTTAATTGCGATTTACTCTCATTTCAGCACACATGTGTACATACATACATACACACAAACTTAAACAATATTAATCAAAAGTAACGGGGCCTATTGCTACTGCAATAACCACCAACTGCAAAAACAACAAGAACTACAAAAAACTGCATCCTACGCCAAAAGCAAAAACAACAATAAGAAGAAGACGAAGCCAAACAACAACAAAACCAACCGAATTTCAACTGTAAACGTGTCGACCCAAATTTGAGTGACTCCCTTTCTCTCTCTTCTACGCTCGTTCGCTCTCTTCGTGTGCGCTGTGTGTGTGTGTGTGTGTGTGCGAGTGTGTGTGTGTGTGTTCGTGTGTGTGTAGGCGGCTGTGTGAGACGCGGCTATGTCACAGGACGGCATAACAGAGCTACTGCACGCTGCTCAATACCTTGAGGAGCAGGACAACCTCAAGCGATTACAGCTAACGGTGAACGGCGGGGACGACGTTGCCATCAGTCTTGGCGGGCACTTCATCAATGGCAATGGCTATAGCAGCGAAAGCACTGCTCACAACAACAACAACAGCGCAAGCCAACTCAACAGAAACAACACGCCAACAGCAACAGCAGCAGCAGCAGCAATAACAACAACACCCGCCATCGTAAACAGCCATAATGGCCTGACTAACGGCACCGCTGCAGCAGCAGCGGTGGAAGCAGCAGCAGTCGGTCTCAGCATTGGCCATAGCAGTCCACGCAGTCAATTAATTGTTACTCATGAATATGAGTACGCTGGCAGCGGCAACGGCAACGCCGCCGTCGTCGTCACTGGCAGCAATCGGCAATTGGTGGCATCGGCAACAGCAGCGGGGCGCAGCAGCGAAGGTCGCAGCATCGTTTCGGGTGAGTGTCAAGCATTTAACACTAAGCTACAAGTCTCTAACGCAAACATCATGCATCACCATGCAACATTCCAAAATCAAATTAGGTCCCAGTTTATGACTTCAATTCGCTCTCTTTCTCCCTCTGCTGTTGCATTTAAACTTGCTTTGACCTTGTTTGCGACGTAAAAGCAGTGCACTTTGCGTGGGCGCGCACTGTTCAGCCACACTGGCAGCCAAAAAATTGAGCTGCCGGGCGCGATATCTCTTCTGTCTCTCCCTCTCTCTCTCTCTCTTGCCCATACGCTGCTCTCTTGCGGCCAGATTGCAAGTGCGGCGGCAGTAGCCGCAGCAGGTACTGTTATATTTTTAGCGCTTTTGCTGCTTTCTGTTTGCTCAGCTCAAGCCATCCAAATTTGCATGTGCTAAATTTGCTGCCTACTTTAGCTGCTGTTGTTATTGTTGCTCTCATTGCTCATTGCCTTGGCTATTGGTAGAAAAAGGGGCTGCGTGGTGGAAGCCAAGCAGCAATAATGTTTTTATATTTCTTACATACATATGTACATACGTTTTATTCGTTTGCGTAGCTTTTGCTGTACTCATTTAGGTGCCACATACAAAACAGCCTATACATATTTGTACGTATGAGCGTACATACGTATACGTATACGTACGTAACAAACACATGCACATGTACATACATACATGTGTATGCTATTACCATTTTGTCTTTGGCTTTTTGCACGTACGCTCGTACTTGTTGCTGTTGTTGTTTGGGGTCACGTCATGTCGCCGCTCGCTCGCTCGCTTGTTTGTGCGCTCTCTTTTTCTCTTGCCCGTCGCCAGCCAAGCGCAACCATGAAAAACAACCAGACAAATTAGTCATAGACCTACATGGCAGCATTCATACACAACACACACATACATATGTACAGAAAGAGGCGCGCGAACGCACGCACATAAGCAGCCCCATTGTTGTTTATGCGAGCGCTGCCAGCAGCCCCACGTGAGCGGCGCTCCAGAGAGCGTGTGAAAGAGAGAGAGAGAGACGCGGAGCGCGTAGCTCTCTCTTTGCTTTGCTGCTGTTGTTGCTTTGTGTGTTTGTTTTTTGTCATTGCAAACACAATGTTCAAACTGCGAGAGGCGCTCTCAGCGCTGTTTTTCCCCCTCTCTGTCGCTCTCTCTCTCTCTCTTTATGTCTTTTGCACGCCGCGGCAGTGTAAAGCAAAGTCAATGAACTTTGTACGCATTTTTTTTTGGTTTGTTGTCTTTTTTGGACAGAGCTCGTTCATATTTTTATTAGCGTCTGCCTTTCTTTTTATGTTTTTTTTTGTTTTATGTTTATTTTCTTAACACTTACAATTTGTGTTGCTGTTGTTGCATGCCCGTTATTTGGCGCTTGTAATATTTGGACAGCTGTCTTAAGTTGCCGCTGCTGCTGGTGCTGCCCCTGTTGTTTTTGTGCATCGGTACATGTGCATGTTTGTTTGTGTTAGTTTTAGCCAGCCTGCGCTCAGCTGAGCTGAGCTGACGGCAAGCAACTGCAAATGTTATGCAACCCAGAGCAGCTTATGGGTGCATATGTATGTACATGCATACATGATATGCATGTGCTTGTGTGCTTAAGAGTAAATAGAAGAGAGTAAGGATTGAGTGCATGAGTGGGTGGCTTTGGAATCTACCATTACTCTAGCTGGCTTAAGATTCTATGGAACCATATCATAAATTAAAAGTTATTGCACGTGAGATCACTGCATAAATAATGTCCTTTTGTTAAAGCAATCGCATTTGGGATGTTTCTATGGCATAGTTTAAATATCGATATCAATAAATCGAAATGATAGCCATATTTTAAGGGAAATGAATAAGAATGTACACCCTTACTTCTTAAAGTACTTACATACATACATACAATGTACATACATACATACATATGTATATAGCATACGCGGGAATGTGTAATCAACGGTAGCTGAGTCGTTACTTTTCGCTCATCCTCATTTGTACTCAATGCAATTGCACTTCTGCTCTCTCACGCAATCATGACTTTGTGTGCGGAGAGGCAATGTGCCAAGCGTTCTCCCACCCCTTCCCCTTTTTTCCCGTGTCGCCTAAAAGCACGCAATAGAAATTGTCAGGTCTTTTCTCTTGATTGATAACAGATGCAATTGTTGTTGTTGTTGTTGTTGTTGCTGTTGTTGTAACTGTAATATGCTAACGTATGCGTGTGTTGTTTTTATTTCCAATTTGCATTATTATGCATTTCGTTGTCAGCTTTGGCAGCACGCGCAGTTAGAACCACATTTGCCGTTTAGTCGCGCGCTAGGGCTGCCGGCCATTGGGCTCTACCTCTCGCAATTGGTTTATTCGTTCGGTAAATGTCAGAAAGTAACATGTCGCAACAACAGAAACAACAACAATTCGACATTGATTACCTGTCAGCCCAGCGCGAACTGCTCAAAGAGTTGCTGAGCCGTCTCAGCGCACTTCAAGCTTTGCTGTTAGCGCAACAGTCGCAGTTGCAATGGCCGTCAACGTCAGCGTTGGCTGCAGCGCCGCCCAAAAAGAAATGGATTTATCGTCATTATCGTCTTGGTATGTGTGTAGTGTGTACACACGCGTGCGCGCTCGAGTCTGTGAGTGCATGTGGGTGTGTGTGTATGTGGGTATGACCACGTGATGAAAGTGCACGTGGCGATCGAATGCGACGCAGCAGCAGCGGAATTTTCTCACTGCTCACTAAGTTAGCAGAGAGACAGAGACTGAGAGAGAGAGAGAGACGGAGAGTGGGGGAGCATGTGCTAGTGTGCGTGCCAAAAATGTACAGCTTTAAAGTTGTTTCTTAATGTGTTTGCTTTTGTTTTTATTGTTCTTCTTTTTTCGAAAGGGGTGTTTAAAATGTTGCTTGCAGATGGACCTGTTCTACTTTATGCTTGATTTGTATCTATGCATGTACATATGTATGTATGTATGTATGTACCTGCACTGTACATCAATATTACATGCAATCATCAATGCTTGCGTGTGTTCATATATCTTATTTTGTTCCCTACCTTTTTTTCATCGGAAAGATGACATCTTTTGGGAAGCCTGCGGAAGATAGAAGTACAATTTTTATACCCTGAACCCATTGAAAATGGGTAAAAAGCGTATAATGTATTTGCGCAAATGCGTATAACAGGCAGAAGGAAGCATCTCCGACCCCATACAGTGTATATATTTTTAATCAGCATCAATAGGCGAGTCGATATAGCCATGTCCGTCAGTAGATTTAAGCTGTAGGTCCTCCTAGTGCCTGCGCAGATCGAGTTTGTTTCCGATATTCGATTCCCCGTTTCCAAGTAATCGATAAAAATCGATATCGAAATCCTGCTTTTTGAGCAACTTTGGTAAATAATAGCTTATAGAATAGTATATATAGATAAGGTATCTTTCAAGGAAGGAGATGGTTCAGGGTATTCCCTAGTCGTGCACTCCAGACTAGAGCTTTCTTACTTGTTATTATTAGTAACAATTTGTATATTTGAACGTACATTTGGAACATCTGGAAAGTATTCGCGTTTCTCGTTTTGATTTAGCTTGGAGAAAATTCGATTTTCGTATTAACTTCTGTTAATATAGTTTGCAATCTTGTTACATAAAGTGAATGTTTGTTGCGGGCCTGTCGAATCCAAAGGTATAATCAAATTTCTTTCTCAACCCATTTGTCTTGCTTAGAACTACTAATTGGGCCTGTATAACTAAATGGTACTATAAAGGTTTATCTAGATGTAAATGCATATTATTACCAAGGGCGAAATGTTTCAATTCTCTTCTGCTGCTGACGTAGTTTCAAGTCTTATGAACTATATAAGATACAAGTCGTATAAACTATACGACAATATATGTACTTAGTGTGCTGTATATATCTCTCATCGCTTTCGAGCTAAGACGCAAGTCTTAAAATCGATATTCATCTGTATAAAGGATATGGGAAAATATATCGAAATAATTGATGAACTTGTGTCGCGTTTGATGTAGGAGAGCATGGCTCTTTCAAACTTCAAACTTCAATGGCTTTTGTAGTATCCGAGTTCGATATCAACGGGTTTTGGCTATAAAAATAGCTGCTTTGTATGAAAATTAGCTACGCACATGTCAAAGCACGTGAACAGCATGAAATATTGATTGACAACTTGTCGCTGTGTTGTGTGCTGTGGGAAAATATTTGATTGTTCGATTAATAATTAGATTGCAATATTTACATTAAATGTATGTTTGTGTGTGTCCCAGTTAAGTATATATATAAGTATAGACATACATATATATGCATAGCACATATCTAATTTGTTGATTTTGGAGGGAGTTCAATCTGATTCGCTTGATTCATTTATATTCACACATAAAATTAGCATTCGCTGATTATATTATTCATTTTAACATAATTATATATTTTCAAATTCATTATAAGTTATTTATTTGCTTGTTGTTGTTGTTCTTGCGTTATTATTTAACATCTTTATTTGTATTTTTGCATTGTTTTCATATGTTATAGCTCATAGTATACCCTGTATTCAATTGAAAAGGTTTTCAGAGCGGGTTTATTGTATGTTTTTCTCTTAATATCTTTCTCAATACCTATAAAATCGTAAAATATCTGTTTGGAAACTAGGTTTTTAAGGTTTAATTTATAAGATATAACAGAGAGACACTTGCTCGTATAGTATAACAGATCTAGAAACTAGCTCGTGTATTAAAACAGATCTAGAAACTAGTTCGTTTAGTATAACAGATCGAGACATTAGCTCGTATAGTATAACAGAACGAGATACCAGCTCGTATAGTATAAAAGATCGAGACACTAGCTCGCATAGTATAACAGATCGAGACACTAGCTCGTATAGTATAACAGATCGAGACACTAGCTCGGATAATATAACAGATCGAGACACTAGCTCGTATAGTATAACAGATCGAGACACTAGCTCGGATAATATAACAGATCGAGAAACTAGCTCGAGACACCAGCTCGTATAGTATAACTGATCGAGACACCAGCTCGTATAGTATAACAGATCGAGACACTAGCTCGTATAGTATAACAGATCGAGACACTAGCTCGTATAGTATAACAGATCGAGACACTAGCTCGGATAATATAACAGATCGATAAACTAGCTCGAGACACGAGCTCGAATAGTATAATAGATCGAGACACTAGCTCTTATAGTATAACAGATCGAGATACTAGCTCATAAAGTTAACACAGACTAAGAACACTTTCCTTTTTGGATACCTAGCCATAATTGAACAGAAAAACCTGATAATATTAAGGCCTTGTGCCTTAGGTCTATAAACGTCGAAGTTTTTGTAGAAGAACGCATTCTCCCCGAAATGGGAGCTAAAGGCAGATGAAGATGGGCATCTTCTAGTTTGGTTGCGTTTAACATTTAACATTCAACAGCAGATTATCTTTTGTTTAAGGTATTTCTTTGCACTTAAACATTTCATGCATCCTTCTAAAAACACACACACACGCACATAAGCACATAGAATATATCATAATATTAGATTTATTGACCTTGAATTTCTTTTAGTGTCTTTCTTTAAATAATTTTACTTAGCTTTTATTTTATATTTCTTCGCTGGACAATTGGTATATTTCTTATATTTATTTATTTTGTTTTTGTTTCTTTTTATTATTTTTTTATAGAGGATGAAAATTCCTCCACAAACTTCAACTCCAAATCCAACTCCTACCCCCAACAACAACAACAACAAGTAGCGACAGGCAGAGCAACAACAACAATAACAACAGCTGCAAATGCAACAAGTGCAACAAAATTAACTGGCGCTGGCCGCTTCGATGGCTCCACCTTTGTGCTGGTGGCGTCGAGTTCGTCGCCGTTGCAGGTTCAGGTGCCGGTTACGGTCACGGCCACGGCTACGGCTCCGGCCACGACCGCGCCCCCCGCGCTGAAGCACAAGCTGCCAGCCGGCGTTGCCAGCGCTGCCTCCGAGTTACCGTGCAAGTATTTCGTGTTGGCGGACGCCAAAGGCGCCTGCCCAACGCAAGGGTCAGTAGCCGGACTCGTAACCGGATCCACAGTCACTGTTGGAGCTGGCATCTCAGCGGCCGCAACGAGCGCCAATAAAATCTCTGGCGATAGCGCATTGGCCACCTTCCAGGGGCTGCCAAGACAAATGCCCAAATCGCAATTAACGCTTACCCCGCCCCCGGTGGCCACTCGTCGAGTGTTTGAGCCGCATCCCAGAATCCGCTCGCATTCAATGTCCTCCCATAAATTTTCAGCGCAATCCCATGGCGCACTCATCGGCCCGGAGGATGCGCACATGAGCTACGGGGGTGCTGGACGAGCCGTAAACGCCACAGCCGTCACCTCGTATCGACAGATTCTCAATGCCCAGCAGCAGCAGCAGCAGCATCACCATCATCATCAGCAGCATCAGGCATCGGCCGTATCCGTCTCGAGCTCGGCGCCAGTGACGGGATCTCAGCTGACCGGCCACGGCGGTCGCAGGCGTACCATCAGCTCCAATAGCACTGGGTAAGTGAACCCAGTCCCACTAAATTATGAATTATCTAACATCTGCACATCCTGCGACCCAAAGACTGTCCGATATGCCAATAGAACTCATAGGACCCATTAAATCAAAAGCAACTGATAGAAACCTATTCCTCAATATTGTATGTACTCATGTGTTCCTTGAGAATATACTCATACGTACTCAATAAATACTCTGATTCAACTATGAATTGCGAAATGATATGCCAATAATAAGAATGCACACAAACGATATCTCTGATAACTTCAGTGTCCAACCGAAGTAAATCTGTGTCTCCATCGTTTAGTCGATACCTACGATATGACCATCAGTACATTTATATTCATATCGATGTGTGTACCGTATTCCTGGAGTTATTCAACTAAAAAAGTTTGAATCCACAATATGACTATCGATACATTTGTACCTAAGATTCGTCTATCGATACATTGACGCCCACGTTACGTCTATCTGTATAACTGCGCCCACGATACGTCTATCGAAATATTGATACCGACAATATCGATAATTAAAACCCACTATACGTCTATCGAAATGTTGATATACACGAGTCGTCTATCGATATCGTTTAACTACAGTCTTTCCATGCAAATTATTTAATTTGCATTTTAAACAACTTTTTCCATACACTGTATTTCGTATTCTTATCAAAATCGAATTAAGAAACTTATATATCGACATTATGACTATCGATACATTGATATGTGCGATACGTCTATCGATATATTGATAGTAACGATACGTCTATCGATGTCGTTTAACTACATCCTTTCCATGCAAATTATTTTCTCATCAAACAGATCTTTTTCCGTATTCTTGTGAAAATCCAATCAAAAACTCATATATGTATATCAATATGTCTATCGATAATTTGATATCCAAAACACGTCTATCGGCATCTATCTACACATGATAGCCGGGTGTAATCGGCAGATATTGATAATCTTCTTTGCATTTTGTATAGAGGCCTTCAACCTGAACTAAGTCTTGACATGTTTTCATCGTTTTTTTAGGGCTGGCACGCGCGAGGTGCACAACAAGCTGGAGAAGAATCGGCGGGCCCACCTCAAGGGCTGTTACGAGGTGCTCAAGAACGAGCTGCCGCTCAAGGAGGAGGATCGCAAAAAGACATCCAATTTGATAATACTCGACAAGGCGCACAAATATGTCTTGGTATGTACATATAGCCGTCTCTACCTCGCTCTCTCTCTCTCTCTCTCGCCTCTGTCTGACATGTGTGGTCTCTTGTTATAGCAACTGTCAAAATACGAACGGGATCAGGAGGTAGAGATGGAGCACTTGGCCAAACAAAAGTTTGAGCTGCAAAAACGCCTCAATAGCCTGAAACGCCCCACGGATCAGAGCATTCCACTCAGCGACAAAGGTAATGTGCAACCTGAAAATACAAGGCGGTTGAGTGGTAGAGGGGTGGGGGGAGGTGTGGAAGGTGTGGGAGTGTGCACAGCCGGCTAGTTGGGCAACCATGAAAACGAATGCAACCAAAGACACTTGAGACTCGCGACAATTTGTCGATTTGTCGATTTGCATTTGCGCTCAGCGCAAACTACAAAAAGTAGCTCAAGTTTTGCATATCATTTGAAACCGAACACACGCCACCAGCCCCTGCCGAACCCGCAAACCCCCAAGCCCCCAACACGACCTTCAGCTTATGCAATAGAAATATTTCGATTCGCATCGCATCGAATCGGATCGCATTGCATCGATCTTCAATTGCATTTGCCTCGAATATCGATTCAAAATTGCCCAAATACATTTTACTACAGCTCTCTCGTTCGCTTCCATTCCAGATGTCAATGAAGCCGTTTGCCTGGCAACCACATCGTCGTCATCATCCTCATCAGCGTCGTTGTCGTCGTTATCTCCATCATCAGTAGCCGGAGCAGCCCCACCCATTCTGTTTGATGGCACCACCGCGCCCGTCTGTGCCGCTGTTGTAAGTTGCATTGAAGAATATTTTGATCAAAGCCTAGAAAATTTCATTAAAGTTGATGTTTGCAATCAAGAGAAGCCTGTTAGGAAGAAGCATTAAGCTTATCAAGTTGAACCGGTTAAACGAACCAGTCTACTGAACCAGTTGCGAATGAATCCTCAACTAGTTTGCAACTCTTTCGACTCTGCATATTTAAGTTGTTCCAATATGTAGTTCATTTCAGTTCAGTTCATTTCTTGACGGAATTGCTTGGAGTTTTAAGCTTTTATTTAAATTTAATTCGTATACCTTTAAAAACAATTTGTCAATGTTTTGCCAAATTTATATATTCCTCATAATTGGGAACTATTAACTCAATCATAAGAACCTAGTTAACCAGCTTATTTAACCAGTTTTGAACCCCTTTCTATTTGACTTGCAGCAAAGCAAAGACATATGTGAATTTTGCTATGCAAACAGTTTTTTAGAATCATGATGTATCCATCATTTATCTTTCTATCTGAGAGGCAAATGTATGAAATTCCATGAAATAGTACCAATATTATAAGGTATATAGATAATATATGCGTCCATGTAGAAAAGAAAAGTTGTGGCTGTGCTTCTTCCCTCAGCGCCACACTTTGTCGAATGCTTGCCTGATTTACTTAGGTGTTTATTGTCCGTTGCTTATGAAGTTTCATGGAATTCAACTGTGTGTAAATAACGAAGCTCAAGTCTATAGCTTAAAAAAAAGCTTGCGGTCAGAACCGGGAAAGGGGATAGAGTTGTGTCGTTTAGTTCAGACTAAGTTCGATTGAACTTGGGTCATTAAATGAACCAAATCGGACATTTGGACCAAATCGGATATTTGGTTCACTCGTTGAGCTATTCCATGCGCAGATTAAATTTCTTTCTGACAATCGATAACTTACTCTGTTTCCAAGCAATCGATAGTTCATATCGAAATCCTGTTTTGTTAGCAAATTGAGTAAATAATAAAAGCTAGAGTCACCAAACTTGACATGTTGCTTCTAGAATAGTATATATTTGCATTTGGTGTTGTAAGAAGAGCGTTCAGGGTATCCGGGACGCTAGACGGGAGCTCCCGACTAGAACCTCCTACTTGTTTGGAACTGAAAACATGAAAAATAACTTAACAGAAAACATAATCGTTCATCGATCGACTGCATGGCTGAACTAATCGAATCGTTCATGACCGAATGAATAGATGAACGAGTGAGCTAAATAACCGATTTAGTTCACGACCAGAAAATGAATGAGTGAACTTATTCAGCAAATTGAACTAAGAATCGCCACACGAATAGGGGAACAAATGTACCAAACAAACAGGATATCGATATCGTTTTGATCGATTGCAATTTGATTGTTCCTTTGATCATCGAGCTGAACGATAGACAGACGAACGGACAAACATGTCTTAATAACTGCGGCTGTTGATGCTAGTCAAAAAAATTGCTTTAAGTGGTTGCAAATATTTTCTTTTGTCTGCATATTTCTAATTTTTAAGCGCACCGAACTGTATTCAAAAACCAAAGCAAGCGTAGAGCATATTTTCAATTGAAAATAGCAGAAAAAATTATATAGAATGAATAAAGTGTCAGTTTTGATTCGAATTCTGCAACTTGTGGCAAACGTAAAGGGGCATATGTTATGCGTAATGTTTCCAGAAATGAGAATATGTACAACTATTTCCATAAATCGGCCTGTCGATTGTCCATCTAACTTATCTGAATGATTATTGCGAACAGTTAAACATTAAAAGATTTCATGCTAACCTCAGTTTCCGTCTCTTTCTCTCCCGCTCTCGCTCTCTCTCTTTCTCACGCCCTCTCACCATCCATGCAGTTGCAAACGGCTGTGGCAACAACGGCCATGTCACCTGTGATAAGCAAGAGCAACGCCAACAGCGGCAAACACAACAACAACAACAACAACAATGTTACCTCTGCCGCGGCAGTCAACTATGCACAGAATCCGAATCAGCATCAGAGTCCATTACTGAATCCCGATGCCGCTGCAGCTGCTGTTGCCATGAACCTGCTCAAGAACAGCAGCAGCAATAATAACAACAACAACAACAGCAGCAGCAACAACAACAACCGCTCACCAACAATAACATTGTCCACGTCGCTGCAGAGCAGCCCAGCGGGCAGTCCAAATGTGACTGGGGCAACATTGACGACACGCGGCTCCCCAACACCGTCAACGCCATCGCCCTCGCCGAGCTCCTCGTCGAGCGGTGTCTCGTCGTCGGCCTCGTTCATTGGCTCCTCGTCGTCATCGTCGTCCTCATCCTCGTCGTCATCATCGTCCTCGTCCAGCTCATCATCATCGTCGACGGGGTCATCCTCCTCATCGGCCAGCTCCTCGCCGCCGATGCCAACGCAAACGCAGACGCAGGGGACGACGCATTTGCTGAGCGCCAAGCGCCATGTCGGCGCTGGCGGTGGGCTCAACGGTGGCGCCACCATTGTGGCAACAACGCCCAACGCGGCCGCAGCAGCGAACGGTAAACAATCGCCAAAATAAAAAGCCCTTTTTATTTGAATATAATTGTATTTTCCGAAAATTTGCAGGCCATTCCGCTGGCTTTCATCAGGCGGACAAGGATCGCAATTACAACTTCTTGATGCGCAGCGGCACTGCGGCGCAGTAGATTGCAACAACTAATGAGGCAACAACAACAATAAATCAATTTTTAAAATTTTTAAAAAAATCAACTAAAACAACAACAACAACAACTGAATTGTGTGCAACAGCTCCCACCTTACTAAAAACAAAAACAAACACAACAACAACAACAACAACAACAACGAACAAACGTCTTGTTCTCAACTCTCTGTTTCTTCGATTTCTGTTATACAAACAACAATCGCACACAGCAACAACAGCAGCAGCAACAACAACAACAACAAAACATAACAGTTCCGCCCAACATTTAAGCATCGATTTTGAAAATCAAAACAAAAATGAAACACAAAGAAAAATACATATTTAAACAAAAGAGAAATTATTTTTAATAAATAATTTTATACACAACAAAAAGAATATGAGAAGCAACAGCAGCAGCAACAACAACAGCAAATCGCAGACAACAAAAACATCTAATGGGCTACAACAGCAACATATACACACACTCACACACACACAGACACTCACACTCACACACACACACACACATACACACATTTTAAACAAACACATATTTAATAAGATCTATTATATAAAGCAAATATTTAGCCACATACCATATATCTATGCATATATAGTTTATATAGCAAACCTAGCAAAAACTAAAACAATATAAACAAAACAAAATTTAGTATATTAGCCAACAACAAATCACATAGCACACACTCACACACACACACGCACACACATACACATGAACAGCAATTCATAGTAACTTTTAAAAAACAACAAAATATTAAAAAACAAAACAAAGAAAACAAAAAATGCGCTGTTGTAACAGAAACCACCAAATGGGTAACGCTTTATAAAACCGCATGCATATCTATGTATATATATATATATTTATATATATAGATATATATATATATAGTATATGTACACATCAAGTATGTATGTATGCACATATATATATGAGTGTGTATGCATGTACGTGTTTAACTAGTTAAACAAAAAACAAAAACAATTTTTTTTGCAAAAATTTGATGTGTGACAAAAAAGAATCTGAGACATATTAAATATATACACTGGCAAAATCAATTAGCAATATGTATGCACTTGTGTGTGTGTGTTAGTGTGTGTGTGTGTGTCTGTGTGCGTGTGCGTGCGTGTTAGTTTGTAGCAGCGTATTCTATGACCAAACGAAACCATCTTAAAGTCAACGAAAGACACCAAACAAAACTAAGAAAAACTAGAGCAAATTTTTTAAAGAACCCACGCAAACCGTTAGATCAGGTTATAGATCTATATATACATATATACGATAAAGAAGAACGAACCCTGCTTTTGAGTAAACACATTTTAAAGAAACAGCTGCAAAAATACATATATATCTATATATGTATATGTATGTGCATATAGCCACATGTCGATAGTTTTGACCAACTGTCACAGGCCGAACCACCAAAAACAAAAACAAAAAAAAACGAATCAACTTCTACATTCTGTTGACATACATATATATTATAATGTGCGTATGTGTGCGTGAGTGTGTGAGTGTGTGTTAGCGACATACGTTTATATAGACATGATGATGTATTCGATGATGTATGTTCAATGCATACATATGTATGTGTAGTTGTTGTAGTTGATGTAGTGATTGCATACTCGTACATATATATTGAATGTGTCGTACAAGCGCGTAGCTGCAGCAAATGTCAAAAATGAAAAACAAAACGAAAATAGTGCAATAAGCAACACAAAACACACAAAACAAGTAAACAATAAAAATACAAACAATAGACTTATAACATACACTGAGTCAAGTAAAACTTCACATGGCATATTATGAAAATTGTCATTTGTGAACAAACGAACCTTCTTTTGGCCAATTAAACACAATTCAGCCAAGTCCCCAAGTTCAGTTCTCTTGTTGTTATTGTTTGCCAAATAACAAACGACCCCACCCAGGTCGTTTTATGTCCATGTTATAAGTAAATAGCGAAAATTAGAATTGTTTTTAGTCTCCATGTTCAGTTTTCTGTTCTGTTCGCAACCTCCTTGGAAGAGCGCAAGCCAGGATCACATCCCTTTAGCATCCATGGTCACATTGTTGACTAGAATTTTTGTTAAATTCAACAATTTGAAGTCCAACTTTGCCTTGCACCTCACCTCAATAGTCAGTTTTGTTTATGTTGGAACATGGGCAACATCTCAATCCAGCACATCCGTGGTCAATTAGTTTACAAGAGTTGCAGAGTTACCCACCCCCCTCCCCCAAGAGACAATACACATATAACATTAACCACATTAGTCAAGTCAACTATTAACTATATTAATATTACATTTTCAAATGCCTAGTTTTTTCGTTGTTGTGGCTGACATTCATATTGCAGCATCCGAATGTGTTGTGCATACTTTTGGTAACCGGAATCATATTATATTCTCTATATCTATTTTCAAGTTATTTTCTTTAACTCTTGACTTAGTTGTAAACGTTGGACAAACGTGCGTGTTGAACGGCCAAATCGACCTTTTAATGTTCATCTTTAATTGTCTTTTTTTTTTCTTGTATAATGAGTAGAAATCTGAACAAACGCCTTAAGAGCTCTACTTTAATCACTGATCCAAAATCTAATGTAATTTTTTTAGTCACAGCTACTATATATATACATATATATACATATAAAAATGAAGATCTTGTATGAAATATTTATATACACAACTTTTTGAAATTTAAGCAGAAGACAAAAACTAAACTAAATATTATATTTTGGAGCATTTTTTCAATGTGTATTTGTATGAGTGTGTGTGTGCGCGCGAGTGTTAAAGAAAAAGTATTAAACATAAAAACAAAAACAAAAACCAACAAAAAAAAATAAAAAAAAGGATTAGGTGTATATCTTTTGAACAATAATGATTGCTAGAGAATCAGGATTGATCAAATAAAAAAAAAAAACATTTTTATTTTTGGAATCTTTGAAGCTGGGAATAAAAACAAAACAAAAACAAAAAAAAACAAATCAAACCAAAATAAAAAACAATCAGCTTTCAATATGCTAAAATACATGCAAATATATATATATATATATATTTCGATTTTATGTTTTCCGATTTGTAAATACCTAATTGAAAAACTTTTCAAACAAGTTTGTGGAAGGCTTATGGAAAACCATTTATATTTTAGTTTCAGGCAATGTTTAAGAGAAAAAAGTTAAAGAGTTGAGAATTGAAAGTGAAACGAAAAAAAACTGAAAAAGAAATCAAAGTTTATTTTCGCACGAGAAACAGAAACATTTTTTAAAAAGCAAATGCAACGCAGTTGGTATCTATTTTCAAAAGAATTACAAAAAACACTAAACAAAAACAAAAGAAAGTTAAATTAAATAAAATAACATAAAGAACAACAACAAGAACTTAGTGTTAGAGCGTAAATGTTTGTGTAAATGTTTAAATGTAAATGTCAAATGCTTAGTTGTAAGTTCTAGAGGAGAAAAAACCGAAAAACCACATAAAAATATCTATGTAAAAATGTAATAACAAAAACTAAAAAACATAAAAAAAAAACAACAATATTATTTAAAATGTATTTAGTTTGTTCGTTTTGAAGATCTGCATATTTATATGTTTTGCTTATTAAGTAATTAATTTAGTATGTTTTTCTAATTTCTTATTAAATATGTATGTTTTTTTTTTTTGAGTAATTAATTACGTTTGTAAGTAGCCAAGTAATGAACATAATACTTTATTCTTATATCCACTAAACGATTTCATTTTAGAAATGCTATTATTTGATTTACTTAATTTAAAGTTGAAAACAAATCGGGAGTATTGCAAATTATAAACCTATGAATTAAACAAATACAAACACGATAAACTTATAAAACAATGCAGAAAGCAGACAAAACAAAATAAAAAACGAACATCTTTTAGCTGTTAATGTAATATGTAAAATTAATTTTAAAAGCAAAAAACACAAAAAACGAGTAACAAAATATATGAGACAAAAACAAAAACAATATATATACATATATATGTATGTATATATATTCTATAAATGTGTAAAGAAAACAAAAATGCAAGTAAAAAATAAAAAAGTGATTTCAAAGCAATGTGAATTTGTGTCATTTATTATTGAGTATTCGAGCAAATGTTATTTTCTTTCAGTACACACTCAACTTTAAAGATTGTTCCAAATATGTTCATACTAGAGCAAATTGCCCGGCGTTGCACCGCCCTGTGCATGGATGGAGTGCAACATATGCAACACGACATTGCACCCAATAACTGCAACAAATCTGGAACTTCCGCGCCGCATTTTATCAACAATGAATGACAAAAAGGCTTTCAAAATTAAGATTTCTTTATAATTTCAGCTTTTGTGTTTGGAATTTGTAAGTAAACAGAAAATTTGTTTC
The DNA here is from genome assembly GCA_037075305.1 of Drosophila kanekoi. Classification (NCBI taxonomy): domain Eukaryota; kingdom Metazoa; phylum Arthropoda; class Insecta; order Diptera; family Drosophilidae; genus Drosophila; species Drosophila kanekoi. Next base: position 5,892,504 of record JBAMCE010000290.1, on the reverse strand, counting down.
ACAATTGGGAAAAAGTTATGGCAAAATACACACGACTGGGAAAGAATCGATTTATCGATGTCGAGTTTTCTAATACATCGACTAAATACATTTTTTCCAATTCAATTTTCCAATCCGAAGTAAACTTAGCTGCTCCAGCTACCACAGACTTGCATTAGTCTCTAAAGGACGAACCTTTTCCTCTAATGAAGTAAATGGGAATAGGTTGGGGTAGGGTAATGTACGATACGGGAATGATACATCTTATGGATAAACTAAAAATACAATCAAAAACTGAATGAAAGACGTTTTGGTTTTGATTTCTCATAGTTTTGTTTTATTTGCAAGCTAAACATATTTTGAATCCAGTTTTACTCATAATCATTATAATAGTTCATAAAAAAAATGCTTTGCTATTGCAGCTAAAAAACTTGTTACTCTTATTCAAATTCCGAGTGTTGTGTATGTATTTATAAGTATGGGATGTGTATTGTATTGTGTTTATAGATAAGTGAGAGCAAAAGAGAAGTGTGTGCGAAAGAAGAACGCTAAAAAAAATTGGAGTTCGGCTGCTTCGGTCTGTCCAGTTCCCTCTAGGCCCCTTATTTATAATATAATCTATATATTTATAGATACATAGCAACATTTTTCGCATTTCTGTTCTCGATATATCATACACAAAACAAAAACAAAAAGAAAAAAAAAGAACAGAAGAAAGAAAGAAGAAAACTAACGAAATAGTAGAAAACGAATGCTTAGCAAATTGAAATTGAATAGCAAAATGCAAAGTGGAAATCAAGTAAGAATTGCATAACTTATATATTTAATAATAATTAGATTTAGGCATTACCATTATAATAATAATATTTATAATCATAATAATAATCATAATAATAGCTTAAACACTAAAATACAGAATGCAGTTCACAAGAAACAAAAAAAAAAAAAATAAACAAAAAAAAAATAAGACGAAAATTTGCAATTTTTAATATTTTTCGAACAAGTTTATAATTTGCTGCAGTTTAAGCACAAAAAAAGAAAAATGAAGAAGAAGATTATTAATAAACAATTTCTTGAAACAAACAAATGTTATTTGACATTATTCGTATTTGTAAGTTAACATTAAGATTTTCGTTTTTTGTTTTTGTTTGTTTTTTGCATTTGTGGCTAGTTAGAAAATTACAAAAATCGCATAATAATTTGCTTCAATTAGAGTAGAGTTCTCTCATTAATTAGTTGTATTAATATCATGATTAGAGATGGAGTTGTTTTTGTTTTTGTTTTTGCTTTTGCTTTCTTTTTGTTATTTCTTTTCAACCTGCAGCTGAATTTTACAATTATATACTTTAAACTATATTTATATATATGAATTGTGTGTGTTTATATATATATATTTATAAAAAGCTTTTCTGTACGTGTGTGTGTGTGTGTATTTGTTGTTAATTAATTGTTTGACATTTTGCTATTACTTTATACACAACAAATAATAAATGATATTCAAGTCCAATCGAATATAATATAAAGTGCAGTTGTTTATTAATTTGCATTATTTGTTGTTGTTCTAGCTCGCTAAATTGTTAACATATTTGTGTATTTATTTATATATGTATATATATATGTATATGTATGTGTGTGTGTGTGTGTGTGTGTGTGTGTGTCTCATTTGATAGTTTAGCAAAGTAAATTGTTAAAATTATTTTATTTAAAAGCTGGCGGCGTCTGCGCTTTGAAACATTTGATTTTATTTGTAATTTTATTTATATTGTTGTTGTTGTTCTTGGTGTTGTTGTTGTTGCTGTTGTTGTTGTTGCCTAAACAATGGATTTTGCTTTACTTTCGTTTATATATTTAGAGTTTTATTTAATTATGTATATTACATATTATTCATAATTGATTTAGCTTTAGTTTTTAATCATCCTCGTTGAGACATGTTGCAAAAAATTTTGATACGATTTCTTTGTTATTAAATATATTTTTAACATAACACAATTATTATTTTTTCTTGTTGTTGTTTCTTTTCTGATTTGTTGCTGTTGCTTGTTTCCGTTTCCGTTGCTGTTCCTTTTGCTGTATATCCGTGTGGCCATTGTTGTTGTTGTTGTTTTGGTTGTTGTTGTCGTGTTGTTGTTGTTGTCGCCGTTGTGTTTACAGTGTTTACAACAATTGGCAGCAAGGGGAAGGCTTCGCCGGCTCTTTGACGTCCATCTGACGTTGTTTTTTGCGTGATGAAATATCCCTGATTAGATCGAAAAATACCTAAACAATAGAGAACGATATTAATTGAATGCATTTAATTATAAATTCGGTTTTGTTTCTCATGTTAAGTTTAAGGTTATTCTAGAATTACATAATTTACATATAATTTTGAATGTGGCTAAAAACCGAAAGCAAAAAGTTTCATACACCATAAAAAAACGAAACTTGTAAAAATTAAGAAAACAAAACCAAATACTAAAATTTAAGAAAAAATAACCAAATAAAATACAAAAAACAAACAAAAAAAGGAATAATAAAATTACCAAACCAATTTTGCGGCATGTTTTTATTGTTTTAAATATGCCCAGGCGAAAATGGCATATATCTAATAAAAATCAATTGTGCTAAATTTATCCAAAATCAATAAAACTACTTTAGTATGTGTGTGTGTGTGTGTGTGTTTGTGTCGATCTGTGTGTGTAGGTACATATGAATGATGTGGTGTGTGTGTGTGTGTGTGTGTCGATCTATGTGTGTATGTACATATAAATGATGTACTGTGCGTGTGTGTGTGTGTTTCTGATAATATACAATAACATAAATTATTGCCAGTGTATTTTTGAATAAGTTATTTGGCTGTCCTTCAGAACAAATGCTGCCCATTTTGTTCAATACGTCCGCATCTAAATGCATAGATTAGTTCAAAGTTTTACTTTCCGTCATTAAGAACTCAACTTTAGTGTTGATAAATTGGTTTTCTAACTTGTTAGTGTTGCAAAGTGTTATATAAGCGACTTCAGCAAAGCTACAAATAAATTAGTGTTAGAAATACAGATGAGAACAGTTATGTATATTATTTCTGCGCTGCTCTTTATAATCGATATATTCAATATCGATAAGTATCGATAGTCAATCTATAAATTTATATTTAATAGTTGAGCTTTTTGATGACAACTAAAAAGAAGAGTTTGATGATATTGTAAAGTGTTGGAAGATATCAGAAATCTATGTTTATAATTTGTATGTTAAAATTATTATCGATATCAAATTAAATCGATATTACGAATAGCCCTTTTGTTGACTGGTTTTTTGTGTAAGCTTCTATTCATTTTCCTTTCAGAAACAAAATATATTTGATTTAGAACAAAAAAAAAAGTAAAGAATAGAATCAAAATCAGATTATCAGACTTCAGCATAACTTATTTTGAACGAGCGAAAATGTAGAGAACCATCACAAGATTGATTATGAACATGCTGGACTCGTTGGGTAGATCGCGGAGCTTATGGTTAGTAAATATCGAAGTTAACCGATATGCGATGGGATTTCAAGTTGTAGTACTTGTTATTATGTTATTGTTGTGTATTGTGGGTGGTTGCCAAGTTTGAACTGAAGGTTTAAAAGTTAATCAACTCAAAGACAAGCGGTAATCAAATCGAAATCAAAACACGATTAAATAAGGGATAGAAATTGTTAAAACTAAAAACGATTTTAGTGTTGCAAAAAGCCAAAAGCGAAAGAAGGTAAGCTACGTAAGTACTTAAGGCGAATATAATAGGGGTATTTACTTTAAGCATAACTAGTGTGCTTTTATATAATTGCTGTTGTTGTTGTTGTTGCTGTTTGTTTGAGTTTTTGTTTTTTTGTTTTTCAAATAATTTTTGTATGCACCTAATGCCTAAAGTAGGGTACACTTAAGTCTCCGCTTCTTGCATCTATCTTTAGCACGCCCGCTCGTGGCTTTCGAATCTTCGGTTTTTCGTGATCTTATTTCGCGCATCAAATCAAAAAATACCTGCAATTGTGATGGGAATAAAATATACATGTACACATAGATATATATGTATATATTATATATATATATAATATAAAGATAGAAAACGCAAATAAGTACTTTTCATACGATTGATTGTTAAGGATAGAGCTAAAATGTGAGTGTGAAAGAGAGGTTATGTATATATGTATGTGTGTGTGTGTGTGTGCGTGTGTTCGTGCTATGCTTAAACACAGAGTTGCAGTTGCAATGTGAGAAATACATAGACTGGCGCTGGCAATACGAAAATAATATTAGATGAAAAGAAAAATATGTTAGCATTCTTATTGCTTGCGGCGTTGCGTTAACAACATCGAAAAGCGACAACGATAGCGATAACAGTGTTGGAAAGTATGCTACGATGATCTGTGCCTGTTGACAGGGTCGCATTGTAACGTTATCGATTTCGTTGAGTTTGGGCCAAATACCCAACTGATTACAGTCAGGTCAATATTTCACTGGAAATGATGCAGAACCTGATGTGTTTTTAGCCTAAGTTTAGTTTTCAGTCATCGCTTTGTTGTTGTCAATTTAAATATATTCTTTTTGTATGCCTTGATCTTGTTTTATATACTTAATATGAGTTGTTATGGCATCGGTCGCAAATGCAAACACCAAAAAACATGTTTCTTGCCCTTCAAAATGTCAACTATTGAAATTGCTATGTTGCTTATTAAACAATTACCAATGAAGGAATATGGTTAACTTTATTCTCAATTGAATTCAATTAATAACATTTGTTGAATCTTAAGTGTTTTTTTTAATGTTCTCTACTCAAAAGTGACGAAAAACGCTTTGGAAAATTCCTAAGTCTGGCAGATTTTATCTTGAAACGACAACTGTACTTGCATGTGTGGTGGAAAAATATCGATGAATATCGATGATGTATATATATCGATGAATTCATTTAAGCATTGCTTGGCTGAAAACTCGCTTAACTCAAACTCAAATAAGTCTGTATTAAAATAAAACACTTGCTGGATTTAAATCAAGCTACCTTTTCTAAGAAACAATAATTCAAACTTTTGCCATGTCCCTGCACAAATAATCGAAGAACTATCGATTGTGACGCAGACTCAGCTTGTTAAGTTAGCTGCAACAAGGACCCGCGTCCACTAATCGAATTTAAGGAAAGTATCAAGTGAAAAAGAAAACTTAAATTCATCTAAATAAGTGTGAGCTGTACTGTGAAGCCAAAAGAAATAGTGACTTTTAACTATTAGGCAAACGATTTGCATTGGGCAGTCGCTTCGATAAGAATATTATATATGTGAGTCGTGATGGAACATTTGAAGTTAGTCAACTTTTTTGAAACTATTTGTTGTGAGTAATTGTATTTGTTGTGGTTGTTGTTGCTGCAGCTGATTACAGTGTACGGTAATCACAAAATACAAAAACACACATAATCATAAATATATATTTATATATAATATATATATATATATCTATATACATATATTTGATATATAGTATATATGTATATAAAAATAAAAACTTAAAACGAAACAAAAAGTGTGTGCGATCAATTTTTGCATTTCGTTTTTCTGATATTCTGCTCATAATTGTCATAATTATGTTGAATAATTCTTTGGGTTTTGCTTGCTTTAGCCAATTGATGAAGAGCCTTCAAAAATATCTCTGCAAATGTTTACATTAAATATATATATATATTTGATCTACATCTGTCGCGCATTCAAAGAGAGCGAGAGAGTTGGAGAAACTACCATTCGCCCCCCCGCACTTACCTTGTCCACGTTCTCGCGCGTCTTGGCCGAGGTCTCCACATAGGGCACGGACCACTGCTGCGCCCTCACCTGGCACTCGTTGAGGGGCACCTTGCGTTTGTCATTCAGATCGCATTTGTTGCCCACCAGCAGGAACGGTATGCTCTCATCGTTTTTCACTCGCAATATTTGTTCCCTGTGGGTGTTAATGAGTTAGATGGTCAAATAATTGCCGACGCAGCCGATAAGCAGCTTATCAAATGGTGCCGTGACTCACAATCGCTGTCAACACAATACGCCACACACTTCACTCCACCTGTGGGGCCTGCCTATCGACACTCTTGGGCCACACCCAGGCACACTTCACGGCTGTCATATGTCAGCTACAGGCGCCATGAATCCCACTCCCGCTCCCACTCCGGCTTCTGCTCCCTCTATTGCTCTCAGTGCTAGAATTTGTATGCTCTCAACGCTTATGTTTCCCCACTTCGAATGAGGTCAAAGGGGACATTAAACCGTTAACTACCTTAACAGGTCACGCATAAATCATAAACATGCACGTTTATTCTGTACCAACAGCAGTAAACCGGATGAAAGAACAGAGAACAATCGAGACATAATCGCAAATTACTGTTTCTTTTTTTTATTAATGAGCTATTGAGGTCAAATTCAACACAAGTATTGTAAAAGTTGAGAGTTTATGCTGAGCAAATATGGAACTAGAGGAAGAACACATAATTATCGATATAAAATGGCAAACTATCGACAATTAACTTGATAAAGAACTAAATAAGGTGAAGGACACTCAAAGGGATGAGAATTCACATAACAAGTAAAGTCTAAAACATAAACGTTAACAACGTTGCAAAAGTGGCAAATCACAGATATCGATATTTTATTATCGGGTTAATGACCTCAGACTACAAATCACGTCCAAAACATGAATATGAATCTATACACTCCTTCAATATGGAACTAGGAAACCTATCGAACTATTATGACTTGGGGCAAACTATTGATAACTTTATTAGCAAGTGCATACCTGCAAAATGATTCAAAAATATTAGGCTTGGAATTATACATATATAACAATCGATAATAATATAAATGTATCGATTGTATTAACTGCGGAATAGATTATCTCTCCTACTCAGTTAAGGCAAGAGCAAAACTATCCCAAAGAGAATAAAGCCACATCAATAGTCGAATTGGTTGCCTAGAGAATTAAGAGCTTAAATCATAAGCTATATATAGTAAGAATTTAACTTAAATTGGGTCTGAAAGATCTTTTTCTAAGAAATTAAAATACAATTCTCTACAAACTTTTGACTTTTAAGTAAAAACCACTTAGGTCTACGGCAAAAAAAAGTGGACAACAAATGGAAAACAGGACAAAATGTATTATAACATTTAGTTTATGACATTTTTATGGCTACATTGAAGGCCGCATTAGTACCAGGGCTGCAACATCAAGTACATTTTCAGTCTTAGCCAAGTTTCTCTCTTCCGATTCGGTTCGAATTTGTAGTAAAAAAAAAAAAGAATTGGAATTCGAATTGCGAATCTATTATCAAACTGTTCTCCAGCAACTGGAACACGTTGTAGCTTGCATCGTGTAGCTTTAATCATATTCATAAAATTCTTACAATTTGAGTATATCCACCCACTTGGGACCTTATTTGAAAGTTGAATACCTTAAAGATTATAGCATAGATTCCCATTAAGAAGAAAGGGATGGATTGAAAGTTTTTCGATCGATAAATTGGCAACGGGCTGGCTGGCTTTCTACTTAATCAACTCTAGATTATATTTGTCGGTAAGGGTTATCTTTTCTGTGATAACATAATAGAATAAGGTAACATTCTCCATTTCATTTAGTAGACTCCTCCAGATTTATAGTTGCCGTGTTGCACCGCAATTGTGTGGGTTTTTCTCTTGTAGCAAAGCATGCTGAATGCATTTGCACAACATTGGAGCTGTCGTGAGAAGCACCACATAATTACAATAGAAATTGTTTGAGCTTTAATTTCAACAACTTTTCTGCGGCAACAATTCGCAATTTGTCGCAAATCCGCCAGCGGCATGCTGTGCGCGTCTAATTAGAAGGTGTTGCTACAAGAGGAGCCTGCTCTGCTGGCAGTTGTAGATATAGATACAGCTTCAGTTGCAGAGAGACAGCGTAGACGCACTTGGGATTGGGGTCGACGGACGGCCACTTGACACACTCGAGGAAGACGCACGCACTCACCTGAATTCCTGGGTGGCCTGGAAGCTTTCATCGTCTGTGATTGAGAAGACACAGAGAAAACCCTCGCCGCTGCGAAAATAATTATCTCTGATGGCTGCGTAATCCTCCTGGCCGGCTGTGTCTAGTATATCTATTTGTACTTCCTCGCCATCGAGCACAACCTTTGGGGTAGAGAGAGAAGCGTTTCATTGTGGCACTTTTTCCTGGAGCTGAAGTTTGGTTTTACCTTTTTCCTATAGCTATCGGCCTTGGTGGGCTCATAGTCCTCGACGAACTCATCGTACATGAACTGCAAGGTGAGGGCCGACTTGCCAACGCCTCCGCTGCCCACCATGATGACCTTGTGTAGCGCCGGGCCGGCAGTCGGTTTCTTGCTCATTTCGCTGGAACGTGTTGGGGTTCTGACGGGGCGGGATGATGATGCACTCTGCACACTGCAATCTGCACGCTGTTCACAGATTCGCTCTTTCGCTCTAGCTCAGTAGCTCTCTCGCTCTATCTGTCTGCCCTGCACTCCGTCTTGCACACACGTTCGCGCTCTCTTTGAGAGTCTTTTAACTGCAAGTAAGAGAGCAACAAATAGGGTTGAACATTTTGTTTTTTTGCTATTTTCGACTGGGCTTCCTGTTTTTGGACATGGCCAAAATAGCCGGCGACAGGCAGTTGTTGCCGTTGTTGTCGTTGACTCTTAAGTCATTCAACCGTTCAACAATTGAACCATATAAGGCCTGTGCCCAGTCGGGCTATTGACTTGCCCGCTGCGTTGCGCTGTGTTTCATAACTAAATAACAAACAAAAACATGCGTCTTATATAAGCAAAGTAAGACAAAGTGACACCTGCCTATAGCGGCTGCAGTGCAACCAATTTCCACTGACTTCCTCTATAATGTAATTCATAAACTCACTTTAGTTGTCGTTCACACACATAACTATAATAACTAGCTTCAATTACTCTACCAAAGCTTATCAATTTGGCATAGTTTAATATTTTTTTAAATACCCTACACAGAGCTCAATTCGCTTTGGTCCGAGCTTATATATATTTGAGAGTAGCGAATCTTAACCCAACAAACCATTGAAATGGGTAAAAAGGGTATAAATTATACATATTCTTGATCAGCATCAACAGCCGAGTCGATCTAGCCATGTCCGTCTGTCTGTCCGTTTGTCCGTATGTATAAGCGCAAGGATCTTTGAACCTATAAGAGGTAGAGACTTGTAGGTCCTCCTTTTGCCGGCGCAAATCGAGTTCGTTTCCGATATTTTGAGCAATTTTGGTAAGTAATAAGAGCTAGAGCCACAAACTTAGCATTTAGCTCCTATGTACGTTGGTATCTTTGAAGCAAGGAGATGGTTCAGGGTATCCCCTAGAGAATTCTTTATTGTTTCAAAATGGTTGGGTTCTATATACCACACGTTTTAAGTAGAATGTGAAACCGGTTTCATTAACCGAACCCAGGAAAGGGAGTTGAAATAGGTTTGGGTTTACTGGCCTGAACTGAAAGCCTTTTCTTAGGCGATGTCAGATAGTCCTATGTAGCTCGGTTCACAAAAAAACAAAAGTATTCTGGTTCTACTAATGGCAAATAATGTCCCTATACCCCACATCGACTATCACCCATGACGGTCTAGCAATTGCTGGTTGATTATTTCCATGTAGAGGGCATTATAATACTTTCATGGAATAAGTAACGCATAGGAGGAGACATCAGACAACCCCCTTAAGTATGTAAGTAAGTATATATATTCTAGATCAGCATCAACAACCTAGTTGATATAGCCATGTCCGACTGTCTGACCGTCCGCATTTTTGTATGCGAACTTGTCCCCCAGTTGTTTAGATATCGTCTTGATACTTTTCATAACATACATTCTCTGTTTCGGAACCGGCCGGAACGGACAACTATATCATATAGCTGCTATATGAATAATCGGATGAAAATTAGGCTGACATTTTGGTTTCTCACTAAAAAAGATATCTACACAAAACTCGTGATTTATAAGTTTCACTATGCTCCTGCCATATACATATGTAAAATCCTACAAATATCGGACCATATGAACGACAGCTCGAAAAGGGTTGTTTTATTGGAAAATATTCTGTTTCCAAGATATTTTCATCAAACTCAGCATTCACGAGCTTTACTCTATTTACATATCTACAAAACCATAAGGCAATTGTCCGGAAGGGTATTCAATTTTCGGCGTGCCGAAGATAGCCTTACTCACTAGTTTTTATTATTGTTAAGACACCTTGACTGATTGTTAAATAATTCCGTAAGTTCTTAGTAATATGAAACCTCATGTCGATGCCATATATCGTGGCCAATAATCGAACGTACATTTTAACGTATATTTTTTATTCTTTTACGTACTTATAAATGCCAAAGCTTTTCCCAAAAGAAAAGGTAAATCGCACCTGCTGACAAAAAGTGTTGCACACTAAAAAAAAATCAGCCTTCCGGCGATTTGTTAACATTTGCCGGTTTTCCTTACGGTCGCTTCATTCGGTTAACTGAGTCCAACTTATGTTGGACAAAGTAAAAACTCAATGCCCGAATAAAGTAAAATATTTTTGTCACACGATTCTTGGCTGCGACTTCTCAATATTTCGATTCAATTCCTTGACTGGCGGCTGACCATATAAAGTTTAACTGATTGTAAAATAAGCTTGCGCTTTTAAAAGAGATCTCCAGCCACCTTTTGGCAACGGGTTTGTCGAGGTACAAAAATGCTTTGTTTATAGGGTATTTGAATGGTGAATAGGCAACGCACAACAAATACACTATATACACATATGTGTGTGCACGCATTCATTTGTTGTAAGTACTTGTTGTTGCTGCTCAATTTGTTGCTCATGCTACAGGCAATAGTTAAACGATTGTTGTTTTTGCTGTTGTCCGTTGTTAATGCATAAAAACTCTGCTTTTTCTTTGGCTACTTTGCGCAAATCGACAAATGAAGCATAAAAACAAATAAGAGCTGTCCAGTAGAGGCTATAAGATACCCTATTGTCTAGCGCCGAGCTGCTGTTTCGGGTCTGTGCTTTGTTGTTACATATATGAACAATGAAACATACCTATAGACAAAATTACACATTCACAAAGCTTCTTTTTCTCTCAGCCGGCGGCATTTGCATTCTGATCTTGTTCTTAGAGAAGATTTCAGGTCTAGAAATATCACGTTTCTTTCAAAATTGATACGATTGCACATAGAAAACTCCCTTTATAACTCGATATTTATCGATAAATACGATATACGATTATGTGAGAGTGAGGGGAAAGCAGCAAAAGATGATTTCTAATCGTTAAATCTTAGATTTCAAGATTGACGCCTTGATATAGACCTGGCCTCCACAATGTGGACTTCTTACAGGGTAAAGACTGCAGGCGAAATAAAATTGAAATATTGACGGCCAGATGCACTTAGATCGCATCAGCCCATCGATCTGGTCAGAAAACAACATTTCATTGACATACATTTGCACATAATCATCATACCCTTTATTTTTAACCCATTTGCAATGGATACAGGGTAGATGGCAAACAAAAAAAAGGTTGAATGAACTTTTTACACACGACAAAAGAAAACGGACAGAAAACATGCGAATAGCATAATGCAGAGCTGGCCAATACAGACTCTATGGCCCGGCGAATTGTTGTTGTTGCTGTTTTTGTTTTTGTTAGCGGCCGACATTCGCAATTAGCCTTTTGCGACCGACGCGTCGCCGTCATCGATTGCAATAAATTAAGGCGTGAAATTACGTATGGCCAGCTGCATTGGCATGGAAGAGAAACAAGAAAAAGGTTGACACACTCACAAACACACAGTTGGCCAAACGGTCCGGCTGACTGACTGACCACGTGGCCACTTGGCTAGCTGCCCATTCAGCAGTGGGCCGAGACAAGATCTCAAAGTTTGCTATAAAACGGCCAAACGAAATAATTACATCGATCCTCCACCAGCCGATGGCTGATGTCATGCAGAGATTTGCCGATATTAAACAGATGCCAGCCAAAGGGGTTATTTACCACTAACGGTCCATTCATTCCGTTCGTAGCTCCGAGATAGAAGACAAGGAAATTGCTTGTTGCGTGTTTATCACAATTTTATTTTCGTCTGCCTTTTGTGAAATCTAATCAACACAATCTTCAAAATATATACCTAAATTATCACAGCTATAAATTAGTTTTCAGGAAGGGTTTAAAGAAATGAGTCGACACTCGAAAATTCGAGTCCTAACTTTCATAAATTTCTTCTTGATATTAAAACTATCCCTTTTAATTAATCTATGTCTCTCATCTAGAATGTGTAATATTTCAAAAATTCTTCACGTTTTTGTAGTTTAAATCGTTTTATTAAACATATTTCATCTAGAATCCCAACTATTCTAAATTTCTCGATGTTTTTGTCTTTCATCTGATAGCATACCATTAAAAATGTCTTCTAGTTTTTGTTGTTTTTCCTTGTAAAACCATTTTGAATATAGAATTCTTGAGTTACAATATACATTTATATCTATATATTTTTACACTTTCCCTCCTCGACGCTAATAATTCTCAACAAGTTAAGCCTTCGACATAGGAACAAGGAGTTTGCAAGCTTGCAGTCGGCATCATGAGATACCCTGTTGTTTACTGGGTTATTATTTTTACAATATAAATAATAATTAACATTGTAATAATATAAATCTGCCCGCATGTAACACTAGCCACACAAAAGTCACAAAACGCGGTTTGTGGCTTTGGCAGATGTATTTCAAAGTATATTATTTTGGAGTAAAGAATTCGAATATAATTGTGTCACAGTTTCGACATACTATATGCATTATGACAGTCTGTGCACAGCGCTCAGCGCGAAAAGGCAACTAGAAGAAATGCTTTTGAAGAAAATGATTTATGTGTCCATAGGTATATGTGATATTTGGCTTGAATATTAGGCTGTCAGCTGGCGTGAATCAGTTATGAATGTTGCTCTGCACTTGGATCACAGCTAACAAAATGTGACATTTGTTTGACCAACAGACGAAAAACTCATTTTAAATATGAGACGCCAAGGCAGAGGCGCATTTGTATTGGTAACCGCAGTTGACCCACAAAATGAACAAATGCAATGTACGCTGTTCAACTGAACTTGAATTGTTTGTGTTCGTTGTTGTTGTCGTCGTTGTTGTTGTTGTTGTTGTTGCTGTTGTTGTTGTTCTGGCTGCTGCTGTTGGCTAATAAGATGAGTTTCATTTTGGGTTTTCCAATGGCGACGCCTGGGAATTGAAAACAAAAGCAGCAGCTGTCAAATAAACATGCGCAACAAGTACAACAAGCAACAACAACTCGACGAGTGCCACGCGGCGTATGAGTAATCGCTAGCAGCAAACGAGCGCCTCAATCAATAGACTTGAAACGGAAAAACAACAACAACAGAAACAAATAAAAAAGAGAACAAAAAATCGGCAACAAAAACTCCCACGCCCAACTTAGCTGGCGGCGCTCAACCGAGTTACCAGTCACATGGAAGCATAAAGACTCGTATTCATGTGAAAACTGAAATACTCTAACCAAAAACGAGTAAAAATGCTCTAGTCGGGAGTGCACGACTAGGAGATACCCTGAACCATCTCCTTCCTTAAAGAAACAGGATGTCGGATTAGAATTTCAAGTATCTAGCTCTCATAGGTTATCTATAGATTATTACGTTCGTACATACGAACAGACGGACATGGCTAGATCAAGAATAAATATGTTACATACATTTGCACAAATACCTTATACCCTTTTTACCTGTTTTTAATGGGTACAGGGTAAAATAAACAAGAGGCTGACAGTATTTGAATGAAGGCAAACTCTGAATGAGATATTCAATGCTCGTCAGCTAAGACTGTGCTCAAACACAGAATATATTATATGCAGAAGCAACAGCTAAGAACTTGTTTACAATCCAAAAACAAACCTAAATGATATCGAAGAAGAAGCGATTTCGAAAAGGAAAAACTAGGTTCCAGCAACTTGCTACGCGTTAGCTATTTGATATTGACACTTTATTCAATGCGAATATACCCAAGCATTACTTCCAAGTTTCAAGTCTCTTTAAATTCCTTCAATTAGATCTTTCTCTGTCCTTCGCCCTCTTTCGACAAGCGCCAAAAATAGTGTGGCGATAGTTAACAAAACAACTTAAACAAACTTTGTGGACAAATCCTTGGCAAAAGCAAAGCATTTATTGGAAAAGGGGCAATGTAAGCATTTGTCCACGAGCGTAGGGTGTAGGGCATCTCCCAGACAGAATGCGTTCCTATAGCTTAAAGGAAGCGTCTGGCTTTTGACGGCGGACCTATGAAAAGTTTCAAGGCTCTAGCTTTGAAACTGAGAGACTATCTCGCATAAAAACAGACGAAAGGACATGGGTTCATCAACGCGGCTGTTGATGCTGTTCTTGAGTATATATACTTTATGGGTATATATACTTAATGTCTTCTTCTATGCGTTACATGACCAAATTCTAATGCCCTCCACAAGTATTAAACTTCAGGGTTCAAACAGAACCCAGATTACAGATAGTATCTAGGAAAAATAGTTGCAGCACATACTTAATCAATGATTAACTGTCAATCCGATAAGGATATAACGCTTCATTTTGGGTTCGTTTGTTTATTTTTACAATTCACACCTCGTCTCACACAGACTGTTCGTTGTTCTATTGGTTCGTTGATTGAAGTGAATTTAAAGTGCTTACTTTGGCAACTCTTGACTTTCAATTGATTGATACGATACTTGATACTTAAACGTAATTGCATTTGATGCTGTCGACAACTCTGAGCAACAACAACAATGAATCTACAACATTGGCTAATATTGCAATGTTACTCATACGCAACGTAATCAGCAGCAAAATTAATTGAAAACTTGCACAGTTAACACGAGGCGCCGCACACTCATTGACTCCGCACACACACGCAAACACGCACACGCGCAGACACCTACACACACACACAATCCTACACACACCAGCTAAAACAAATTAAATTACGCGTTAATGCAATCAATTTTTGATTATCTTTCTTTTACACAACGCTTTGTTGATTTTTTGTACCATTTTTGTTGATTTTTTCTTTGCTATTCATTCATCGCATCGCATCGTATCGTATATATTATAGGATATTTAATATTTAATCGATGTGCTCGCTTTGTATGTATAACATATGTTGCCTTCTCTGCGCTTCTCAAAAATGTTGTCTATTCTACACAAGCCCAGCAATTGTATATATTTGTTGAGCTTTGGGCAATTTTATTTTATTGATTTCTACGAAATGATAAATGTTTATTGAGCCCGATTTTTGTTTTTTCTTTTGCATAGCCTGTACACTGATGTTATAAGGTATATGATAGACATGTATTTATGTATACTTATCAGCTCGAACAGGTGGCCTACTTTCGCTCCTAAGGAACGTTTGATTAGTAAAAGAAATTTGTGATTTGTATGCCAAGAGAATTGCCTACAGAGTATCGCCCAAGCGATCAGCTGTGATTCAAACATTTTTGAAGCGTTTTCAGCATTTGTGACGCATGAAATGAAATAACTAAAAAAAAAATTGCTTTAACTTTCTCACTTGAAATTGCCGATTAGTTGAATTTAGTTTTCGTTCTGGTTTCTATTTTTTGTGTAGGCCAAGGCTAAACTTTTGATTGCTTTTCAATTTTTAATGGATTTCTAAAGCAGTTTTCAGTTTTACTTTTAACTTTGCATTTAGCAAGCACTTTCTGGATCAACTTTTAGGCTAGCAAAAATTGAGAAATGTGTGGATAAAGGATTGACAGACTGAAGGACTTGCTGTCCAACTGGGCTGTTGATAGCCATCATAATTGATTGGTTTGATTCAGTTAAGTGTTCCCCGGCCTTGCCCGTGCCATGTTTTGGCTGTTACATTTTAGACATTGCTTTATTACCCAGCTCGTGGATAATGTAAGTCTACCCGTACTCTTTCTCTCATTCTCTTAAACTCCACTTCTCTTTGAAAATTAATAAGAACTTTCTTTCGTTCATTAGACCTTTATTTTTAAATGGAATGTAAAATACTCTCACATCATCATTGGTTGAAATAACTTTGTCTTATGCTAAGTTAATCAGGACAGTATCAAGAACATTTTGAAAAGATGAGCCTCATCAAACAAAATATGCAAGCTTTTCGCCAGTCGCAGTTGCAGGTGGAGTTTCCAAAAGTTCTTATGTAGAGCTTTGAAAACATATTTCAACATATACAATCCAATGGGACAAAGCATAAAAGTTTGCCCCAAAAACATCATCGAATTGGATTTTCCACCTAAAAAGCTTGGATTCTTCGGAAAATGTGAAATGAAACATCTCTCAAATTAGTTTAAACAAAGTTTGAGCTCGATCGTGATCGTGATGATCTCTACTTGCAAGTGGAAGTTCCCAAAACTACGCCCATTTCACAAAAGGTAACTACAACTTTTCCTAGCTCTTACGGTTTGCGCTATGCGGTGATTGTCAATCAGTCAAGCTGACCATCAATCAGTCAGTCAATCAAGCAGTCGTGACGGTTTGCGTTGTGGGTTGATCATCAAGCAGTCAGTCAGTCAAGCTGACCATCAATCAGTCAGTCAATCTGTGCGTTGATTATCAATCAGTCAGTCAGTCAAGCTGACCATCAATCAGTCAGTCAATCAAGCAGTCATTCAGTCAGTGACGGTTTGCGCTGTGCATTGATCATCAATCAGTCAGTCAGTCAAGCTGACCATCAATCAGTCAAACAGTCATTCAGTCAGTGACGGTTTGTGCTGTGCGTTGATCATCAATCAGTCAGTCAGTCAAGCTGACCATCAATCAGTCAGTAAATCAAGCAGTCATTCAGTCAGTAAGTACAAACAGTTTCATGTATAGAGATAAAAACACAACAAGTCCTTTGCAGAAATAACTCCTATTTGTTTTTCCTTTTCGACAGCTTCTTTTTTTCAGTCTGTCAACATCTGAAGTCCATTTTGACAATTAATTGTACTTTTTTAGGAAAAAATCCTAACTATTGTCAACTGATGGGCTGAACTTTGTCTGCCGGAAGGTGGGAACAACTCAGCTATTTATGAGCTTATATGAATAGACTACATTGTACAATAGATAACAATGACAGACGTTGAACATATTTGATTATATGCAATTGTTTTATTTATTTTTTGCATAAAAATTTCAAAATAATAATAGGCATAATAAAGCCAGAAATTCCTAGTACAATTTACTGGCGAATGCCAACAAAAAATTTGCTGTATAAAAACACAAAAACAAGTTGAAACCGCGCTGCGAATTTGTTTGTGGGGGCCCATTTTTAAACAAAAAATAAAGTTCAAAAATCCGAAACGAGCCAAAAAATAATTGAAATAGAGAAACAAAAACAAAAGGCCAACAACAAAGATGAAATATACAAAGGCAAAACAGTAATTTCTAAACAAAAGAAAAACATTTTCCCAACGCTGCGTTCGCTTTTCAAACGCAGAAAACGAATCGAGAAAAGCGAACAACTGAACTGGTCTGAAGAAAGAAAAAAAAAACTCTATTTTTGCCATTTGTTTGTTTGCGGAAATTAATTTTAACTGTACGCAGGAAAACCATTTCACACGCGATGACGTCATCGCGACCTGCTGACAGACAAGCGACCAAACACAGACTGACTGAAGTAATTCCCATTGGAAGCTGAACATTTACGACTACCAAATGCTCAAATGAAAACTCAGAAAAAGTTAAAAGAAATGTTCAAATACGTTGTAGGGGCTTTGCGAGGAGTCTAAAATGCCTCGAACCTGGCCAAAACCTAGTTGAAAATAATGCAATTAGTACATAATATCTTTGAGCATTCGTTTTAATCTGCGAATGCCATGAACAAGTGCATTGCTGCCTTACTAAAACGTTTACGAATATGTAGCACAAAGCATAATGCAAACAGCAAACGCTCTTTGAGCATCCGTTTTAATTTGCAAATGCCATGAACAAGTGCACTGCTGCCTTGCTAAAACGTTTACGAATATACAGCACAAAGCATAATCCAAACAGCAAACGCTCTTTGAGCATCCGTTTTAATCTGTAAATGCCATGAACAAGTGCATTGCTGCCTTGCTAAAACGTTTACGAATATGCAGCACAAAGCATAATGCAAACAGCAAACGCTCTCTCCAGAGAGTAAAGCTGAGCACGCTTCTTTAAACAATTGTCTATTTCTCTGATTCAGTCTTTTCAAATCCGATTGAAAGCGTATTCAAAGTTCGTTCAGGTCTGGTAGCCACTGCTATTCTATGTGTGGGGGTTGCCGACTTGAGTTTGCCATAATATTGGAAACGACTAGCCAAATATCGAGCAGACCCCAAATGAAATTTATTTGCTTGGAATTGATTTTAAACAGACTTTGGCTAACCCAAACCATTTTAGTTCTCGTTTTCATTTGCAGTGTTTTGATTTGGCAATTTATGAAGTTGTTTTTTTTTTTTCTCCCCCTTTTTAGATTTTCGCAATGCTCTCCAAGTGTATCGGCAATTGATTATATATATAGACTAGGCACATGGGACTCTTGCCTTGCCGGGGTTTATATTCGAGGCGGCTTCATTGGGTGCCCGCTTATTTATTACTCATAATTTCGAATGCTCGCTAGTTTTGTGTGTGTTTTTCTTTTGGTTTAATTTGCTTTTGGTTTTGCGGCTGCTGCTGTTGCTGCTGCTTCTTCTTAAATGTTTCTTCTGGTGGTTGCACGAATGACGTCACCGACACTGCGGCTCGCTCAAGCGTTAAGTGGCGGGGTCGCCAGCTCATGAAAGGTGTTCGGGCGCATGCAACCCCCTTCAAGGCACAGTTGAACGCGATAGAAGAATAAGCTAGCGTATGCTGGCATATCTATGAGTGTGTGTGTGTGTGCTTGTGTGTTTATGGCCCAAAGTGCAGTCAACTTTTAGCGCGCAACAAAATTCTCAGCCAAGTTAAGAGAGGGTAGAGGATAGAGGGGAGCCGCCACAGCCAAGTCTCTAAGACAGTTGTCAGAGTTCTTTGGCGGCCGTTTTGCTTGCGCTCTTTTGGCCTGGTTTTGATTAACAACCAACAGTTACATCTTCAGAGCAAACACTTCTCGCTTGCGTGTTGTACGAGTCGCTTGGGCTGTTGGCCATTTTCATTTGCCGACTCTTTTTGGCCGCCATTCGGTCGGCGTTTGCTTTTTGTGTGCTGCGTTTTAGCTAACTGTTAAATTAATGTTTTTGTTTTTATACCAGATACCCATTAAAACTGGCTACAATATATGGGTATTTTGATTTTGTATGTAACTGGCATCTATCTGTCAATTGAAATTCATCTAAGGCAACAACTTAAGGGCTAAAGATTTGAAATATGTGTTCTCGAAAATCTTTCTTTTTAACTTCTCCTCAATAAACAAACATTTTGAAACAAAGTAAGCTTAAGAATATGTTATGTAGCTTGTTTTACGATCTTCTTAAAGTTCTAGCCTAGCTCTTTAGTAAGCACACGCAATTTGATGCCATCTTTAGGCCCAGAAAATTTCACAAGGATCGAAATAGAAGCCCCAGAATAATGCAAGCATGCATTTGCCGCAGTGTGAATCATCGGTAAGAAGAAGCATATCAGTTGCATAAGGCGTATAAGTACATATATGTATATGTATATGTGTAAAGATGTATATATGTATGCACACATATGTGCGTGTTTATGCATAGAAGATACGTCATATGCGACATCCCGACACTGAGTCCAGGGTATATGCTAGTCGTGCATTTTACAAAAGACCGCTCTTGCTGTTAGTTACTTTATATGCTAACATTTAAATAAATGTATTAAGTTGAGTTCGTTTGGAGCTCGTGGTTGCCTGTTATTGTTGCTGTTGTTGTCGTTGCTGTTGTTGTTGTTTGTATTGTTGCAACTTGTGGTTTGCTCCCTTGTTGAGTGTAACCTTGACGCAAAGCCGTGGTTACTTAGCTACAGTTTGCGCCGTAATTCTTTATGCATTAAATGTAACCCAAATCGGGGCACGTGTCAATTCAATTCGAATTGATTGGAATATCGATTCATCAAGTATAAAAGTTTAACGCAGATTAACTATTAAACTCTGATAATTGCAATCAGTTTAACACATTCGAAACTTATTTTCCTTAAATGATACAATTTCTTATAAAATTTGGCATAGCTTCGCAAAAATTGGAATAGCTTTTGGTTTTTGGGAATCAAAATGCATCCAACTCCAATGTGCAATTATTTTTAATCAAGTTTAAATTTAAATATAGACAAATAAAAGAAAACACTGGAAATCACCTCGTCTCTCAAATAACTGTTAGGTGTCAACGCGTTTTCCATTTCCTTTTCACAGATCTTGAAACTCGTTTCAACACACGTCAATTGTGAATGCGTTGAGTTTGGGTTATTTAGCGAGTGCCACGCCCACAACATTTAAGTCGAGCACAGCTGAACAGCAAAAAGCCATTTGAGTTTTCGTTTTGCTTATAATACCCTGTACCCATTGAAAATGCGCAACAAAGGGCATAAAGGTTTTGTGCAGATGTTTGCCACAGGCAGAAGAAAGCATCTCCGTGTCCATAGAGAATATATATGTTATTTACCAAGCTACCGCCCTGTATGATATCGAGGATTATAAGAGCTAGAGATTTTGAATATGTGTATACTCTCTCGTATACCGTACTCGGAGGAAATCTGTATCTTTCCCTTACAAATAGAGTATATAACTCCTGAAAGGGGCATAGCTGAGTACTTTGATCTAGCCAAACACATGCAGCTCGACGCAGAGTGCAGTAGGGTATCACCCAGTCGGACCCTACCCACTAGAGCGCTCTCATGTGTTTTTCCTTAGTTTTCTTTGACAGTTGGAGTCGCCTTGCTCAACGTCGTCGGCACTTTGGAGCACAATTTTATTTTGCTGCGCCATTTGCGACTTTTACAACAACAGCAACAACAACGCAGACAAGCGAGAGGGAAAAAGATTTTGCTTGACTTCCGCCAAGATTAAGTTCAATAAACCGCATTATGTTGATATAGGGGTAGTCCAAGAGCCGCAGTTGTCAATGCGAGTGAGTAGGTGGCAGAGAAAGGGGACTTGTCCATTTACAGGCAGCATTAATAAAGACATTGTACATATGGATACAATTATCTACGCATTGCAAAAACCACTCCATAAATTATACATACATATGTATATTTTATGAATTTTTTCCAATTCCATAAACTATTCTTTACACAACATAACATAACAACAACGAAGATACGTTTATTAGCCTAGAGATAATCTATGATTACAACAAGCTCAACAATTTAAAATTCTCTTATCGATAGTTTAGAAAATATCCTGTACTAATGTCAATGGAGATCCATTTTCTATATATTCGAAATGGGGCAATCGATTGCAGCTCAATGTGAATGGATTTTGAGGTAAATACCAAATAGAGTATTATTTGCACTAAGTCTGATCAAGGGTTGAGGGTTCATCTACCTATTATAGAATGAGTAAAGGGTATACATGATGTATGCTTAACTAAAAAACTACCGAGTTTTCACAGACGCACGCAAAGGCTTGCCTGCCTCTTGTCAAGTTGTCGTCAAGTCATGTTGTTGCTGTCCCTTTCACGCTTTAACTGTGTGAATTTATCAGAATTCGTAGATGCGGCGAAATGCGTCGATTAGTTAAATGCAGAGGCGGGCAACAGCTGCATGCCCGCCCCCCTCCCCGTCACTCTTCTGCATGCGCCAGCCGTGAGTGAGAATGCGTCTGTCGTCCATTAAGGGGCCAAGACACGCCCACCTGCTGATTATCTTTATGATGTGAACAACTGCACCCAACAACTGTTGGGAAATGTCAAGACAAATTGGAATTTTTTCTTAATTAAAACACATGCCTTTCAACCGTTCTCATGTTATTAAGTTCAGCTTTAATTGCAAATATCTGTAAGTCTGATCAAAATATAAATTCAAGAATTTATTTAGCAAATTTTTTCAGTAGGTTTTTTTTATCTTCTTACTTGACCCAAAGACATTAGACATTTAAAACTGGTTAAGCAGCCTATATATTTTTTTCTTGCCTTTTTTTTTGCATTCTACAACAAATGTGCGTTTGCCCCGCTGCCCCTGCACCCTGCATTCCCCCCCAGATTTCACGTAGCGCATTTGGGACACATTTGACACTAAAGAAAAGAAAACAAAAAAATAAGCACTAAGAAGCACAAAAACGAAGAGAACAACAATTTTGTTTTTTTCATTATTTCTGCCGTTTTTCTTATAGCCTTTGCGTTTTGTTAACTGTTAACTGTTAAGTTTTTGCTGCTGTTCACTCAGTTGTGACAAAAAACAAAACAACAACAACAACAACAAAGGCAATGAGAGAATAAGACGCAGCAACAAGCTGAACGCAACTGCTGATGTTGAGTCTGTGTGTGTGTGTGTGTGTGTTTGCCGCGTGACTCACGACAATGGTTTGCGGCGAATTCACCGCCAGCTGCGCAGTCGCGTGCTGTGATGCGCAGCGACAACGGCAGCTTCGGCGTCGGCGTTGCCGTTGGCGCTTTCAATGTCAAGTGGGAGCGACAACAACAAAGCAGCAATGCGAATTATGTTAAACAGCTTTTGAAAGCTCTGAGCTTCAATTCATAATAAATTGCTATTGCTGTTGTTGTTGTTGCTGTTGCTGTTTATGTGTTCATATGCCAGCTCTGAGGCACTCGCATTTGCCATTTGCTCATCTTTTGCATCATTGTCACTAAATATAGAGGCGCGAATTGAGCTCCAAAAACTGGTTTCGATGTCGCCCAACTTTCTACGCACATGTTGGCCAAGTTCAAGGCGAGTGGCCAGTCAGTGTGTGGAGCTGCGTTTTGTAAGTGTGGCCAAACAAGTGGAATTTCGACCCAAAGATAACGCAAATTTCACACCATACACACACACACAGACAGAGAGACACACTCACGCACATAACCAAGGCGTGGGAAGTGTTGCCAGACTAACTAACTAAAGGGGGAACAATAATTAAAAGCTAGGCAGCAGCTAAGAGAGCGCTGCACGATAAAAAAAAAGGCTGATGTGCAGCGATGAGTTAAGATCTCCAACAGATAAGCTGATGCATGTGTGTATGTATTGTTTGTATGTATGCCGTCTTGACACGATCTTCAGAAGCTATTTTAAAGCTCTGGTCCGACAAGATATCAGGGTTTTGAAGGGAGAGAAAGCAAAATTCAAGAAGCGATAGCTTCTCTCTTCTATCACATTTTCACGAGATAAGGCTTACAAATTAAAACCTAATGAAAGACTACGACAGAGCATACATAATGCACATTATACATTAACTTATCCCTTATCCCTCAGGCCATTTTTCATTTGGTATTTATTGTTTGTTTATTAGGTAAAGATGGAATAAAGATCCTGTCACGTTCCCAATATCGCAAAGCCGCAAAGCTAAGAGTATAATTTTTGTACACATGTATATCGTAAGATCTGCTAAACATTTGCTCAATTTTATTGCCAGTTTTTTTATTTCACACACTTAAACCCATTTCGCCACGAAACTCTTTGGGTAATGATCGCTTCCAGCTATTCATAACTAATGCAACAAGCATAGCTATTATTTAGAAACTTAATCTTCTACCACTTTGGGCATTTAACGCTTAAGGAAACGAGCCATTGCCAAGAGAAGTTGGTCAAAAGAACGTAGGTATCTTTTTTTTCCCCCGTTTTAATGGTCTCTTCTGTCAGCCCGATTCGTAGGGCCAAATTAGAAATTGGCACAGATCGCAGCTTGATGGCCATAAATTGGGCCAGTGCCGGTTCGCTGGGCACTTAAACGATGCCTGAGGAACAGGGAGCAGAGATACAGACCAGAGAACTTTGGAGTCATTTGACAAATAGACAAGCAGAACGGAGCGATAAAGTGAAGCTTACTTACTAATAAAACAAAAAGAATAAAAGACGTCAAGCAAATTGTGTCATGCTCATCATTATAATTATCATTATTATTGTTGATTTAAGCATTTGCATTCATTCTCACGTCATTGCGAGAGAGAGACAGAGAGAGTGAGAGAGAGACACTCACAATAGATGCGAAAAATAATCAAGTTTTCAATCGTTGTTGCTGTAGTTAGCATCAAGTTTAGATACTGAGCTAAGGCCCCAAAATAAAGCGTCATATGCCTTACGAACGAATAGAAAAAGTAAGTAAAAGCTAAAAAGAAACAGGAGCGAAAAAATTAGCGACTATCACGAGACCTAAGATTGGGAATTGGAAACAGGGCAGCAAAAAAAAACGCACTCATCAACAGAACTTTATTCGTGAATCGATAAATGACTTTCCCTTAATAGTTAAAGACTTTCGGACGGAACAAACTATTTGGCAGAGTTATTATTTGCTCTAGTTCCTAATGATACACAACAGCAAACTGAAAGGAACGCCACTGCGAAGATTTAATACCCTATCGATCGATTGTTCCTATAGAAGCCATATGCTATAGTATAGTCCGATTTTATATTGTGTTGCGAATATATCAGAAGAGTGAAGCCCTTATATGCTGATGGACAATATATCTTCAAAGAATATACAAGTTTTTCACAAGAGAAGTTTGTTTTTTACCGATTATTCCCATATAGCTATATAGATAGGAACTAAGAGAATGGAACCTAACAACTTTCCTATGGCAGCTATATGATATAATCTTCCGATTCGGTCAACTCCGAAATATGGAACGTAACTATGCAAAGTTTCGTGACGAAAGCCTTACAGCTAAGACTATATGGACCATATCGACAGCTGTTGATACTGATCGAGAATATATATGCAAATACTTTGCGTGCTTCGTACATTTGGTGACTCAATTTAAGTACTCCTGCACAGAAATAGGCTGATCATTTGTAATGGGTTTGTCATTATGTCTATCAAGCCGATAAAATGACTTAGTTTTTGTGTGCGTGAGTCAATCAGCGAGACATTCCTTAGATAAGCGCCACGAAATGAAAATCCAGTGTACTTGAACTTGTTTTTGGCCGGCAACGGCTGGCAACGGAAGTGGCTTTCAACTCTGATAAGAACTCTTGTTATTACTAATCAGATTTGGCTCTTTGATCACAGGCACACATATGTCCCGTTTTGCTTTGCTGGTCAAATCGTAAGGTATTGCAAGCTTATATTTCTCTCGCGGAAGCTTTAATAGAGCAAGAGAAGCTATTCTATATGACTTTAGACCCAAAAGAGTGAAAAAGCCTGATCTAAATAATTTATCATACGCATTCCATTTGCTTCAACCTTATACATTTGAATATTATTTTCGACAATCCAATGGAGGTCTAAAAGTAAAAGCTCTGTATTAAAAGTGATTCAAACCCAGCTTTAGCTATAAATATCTACTTATACAGAACACCAAAGTTCAATGGAAAAGTGCTAGTTGGAATGTTAAACAAAGCTGGGCCGGGCAAGACAGGTAATATCATCTAAAAGCATACAATTTGGCGACTTTAACAGTTCCGGGTTCGAAACTGCATTTCTGATAAAAGTTTCAAATGCGCAAAGTGCAGAAGTCACGTTTTGCAAACGCATGAGAAACAGCTGCCATTGGCTGCACGATTTGAGAGGGGGCAGATGTGACATACATACATATGTATATGTGCATGTATGATCTAAAATTTGCTGCTCATTGCCAAAGAGCAGCAGCAGCAGAGGCAAAGCACGTTGCGTTGATAGCTGAGAGAGAGCTGCGACAGTTGCAAATAAGCTGCGTTTAAGGCTCGGCCTCAAATAGCAAAAGCTTAACGAAGTGCGAGTGGGTGGAGAGAGAGAGAGAGCGCGCGAGCGAGAGAGTAATATGCTCTCTACATAGGCGCTTAGAAGAAAAAATGTGAATGTGGAATGCGCGTTGTGAGAGAATGAGTCAACTTCAGCTCGACAAAAAGAAATGCGGGTGATGGACAGCGAGGACGTCAGCAGGCAGGCGGGCGGGCGGGCGAGTTGCGGTGCGGTGCATTCAAAGAGAGCAGCCACGCAATGTGTGTGCGTGTGCGTGTGCATGAGAGATTGAATGAGTGGAATAAGGTCAAGCGGGGTGCGGCAAAATGTTTCCGCTGATAGCGTAGATAAAAAAAAATAGCTCGCAACAATGTTTGAATGGCAAAAAAACAGCAGAGGCGTTGCCAGTGACAGTGACGACAACAACAACAACAACAACAACAACAACAATGCATAAAGAATGGCAAATAACTGGCACAACAAATTTAAATAATAAAGAAATCCAAGTAGAAATTTCACTTTTGCTATGCGCCATGCGGCGCTGTTATACAGCCGCAGCAACAGCCGCAGCAGCAGCAGCAACAAATAAATACATGAATACATTGGGCTTGGTTTTTTTTTTTTGCCTTTACTTCGCACACACACACGCACACAAACAAACTGGCAGCTAGGCCGCACTTTCTTTGACGCTGACGCTGGCTGCTGCTGGGAACTGAGATCGTTCGCCTTTTTGGCGGCTTTTACAAAATTTGTTTATTAAAGCTAACAATGCGCAGGACACATATTGCAATTAATCAATTACTACATCTATCTCACACACACACACGCGCACGCACGCACACAGAGCGCACCAAATCAAGCGCAAAATGTGTGCTGTTTTTTTTTTGGGCAATTTTCATCTAAACGATGACGCGTTAGCAAAACACAATGTAAAAAAAATGTAAGAACAATAAAACGACACAGACAAAGGGCAATTGCACGCGCAGTACACATTTTGCACATCAATATACAAAAATCACAACAACAACAAAGTATAGCAGCAGCAGCAGCAGCAGCTACACAATAACAACCAAATTGATATTTCGAATACAAAAAAAAGTATAAAAAAAAACAACAAAAACTCTTATATGTACTTAGACAAGGCAATAAAAACATACAAATTCGTAATCACTTTGTAGCCGCCTCTTGTTGTTTGTGCTTGTTTTTTGCAGCTAACATATATACATATATATAAGTGTATATATATATATATAGGTTGACTGCAGCGCGTCTTTTACTATGAATTAGTTTTTAATTTTTGTCGAACGCCTCGAAATTGATATAAAGGTAACTCCGCTGCGCACAAAAACCGAAAATGAACTGAGTATCAACTAGGGATGAGCGATATCTACTTGCCTAGCGATGACAAGCGCTTGTGGAAATTATCGATGGTTTCATAAAAGTATCGATACTTTTATTATCATAGGCAGCCCTAAGGGACTGTATAAATTCGTATCTGGTAACATAAGAAAAATACTTTCCAGTATTTTAATATATTTAATTATTTTTGATTGATGCCAATTACAAAATCCCTAATCTCTGATCTTTTTTTTGTTCTTGAAATGTAACACAACTTCGTATTTTAAGTGCAAGTGCAGACTATCGATAATATTAGTCGATACATATACAAAGGTGGGCTGCCAGCAGCAAACAAGGTGTTCAATGCGCAAGTCACTCGCATTGCTTATCAGAGTGACGTCATGAGCTACTCCTAGCTTCCAGCACGCAAATTTAAAGTGTTGACATATAACGAACATTTAATTGTATAGTATAGTTGGCATGCGCATATAGTATAACTAAATGTTTACATTTGCAATAGTTTTTGTTGCCAGCATCTGATATTTTATTATTCCAGAATAACGAAAGGGACTCAGGACTTCTTTACCCTTAGAAGGGGACATCGCCCCATAAAGTATATATATTCTTGATCAGTATCAACTTCCGAGTCGATATAGTCTATGTCGATATTTCTATGCGTACTAGTTTCCCAGTTTAAAAGCTTTCGTCTTTTGGCTTTCGAACTGGCCGGATCGGAACACCATATCATATAGCCGCTGTTCCTATAGATCGGTCGAAAATGAGGTTCTTGAATGAAATCCTTTTTGTTTTTCAAGATATCTGAACCATACTCTACCTTAACTTTTTTCCCTGTGCTAAAACAAAGAAACCCAACTATATGCACTTGCATATAAAAATCAAAATAACGGCTGCATTAACTAGCCTAGGCAAACTAGGACATTTTGAAAACCAAGTGAGGTGCAACTGAATTTAATAAGACCTTGAAAAGTACAATTCAACACAGTCATTTTTTTATCTAAATCATATTTGATTCGTTTTCGTACAACAACAAAATGTACAAAAAATAATTGTGTAGGAATCATTTGAAATACATTGAAGCTCAATCTTGGCATCCTGCTGACGTTAGCTCCTGCGCATGCAATCGAATATACGTAAGTACGTAAGTATTAGAAAGGGGCGCCGCGGTAGGCGATTTAAAAATAAATACAAGAAAATCAACGCAGTATCAGTTTCGCGTTACATAAATTACATTTCTTGGTCACGTTGCAGGAAACGTGGCCGCACTCCTGCTCGCGGTACCGCGCACGTTGATAACAAACGTGCGTTCAAAAATATCAACTGTTGAGATGTTGAGATGTTGCGGTGTTGAGGAGGTGGGGCGTAGATGAATCAACAACTGGGTTTGGCAGCAGACGCGTTACGAGGGGCGGTCGTAACAACTTGGCAGGCAAGAAGTTTCAGCAATTTCACCAGTTGTGCTTATTCAACGGGATTGCCTAACCCATGTTCGCCTATGTAAATGCCGCTGTCCTCGTAATCCTAATTTTGCCGCTGCTCGCGTTCCACTTGGGTAATTTATGCTTCAGTTGTTGACTGTAAGATATGTTTATAGTATGAGCTCGCTCTTTACACTCTGATAATAATTATTAGCTGCCAAATTAGAAAAACTAAATCAAAAAACTAATTATGATGCGTTTTACTTCAATTTTTCCACTCCAGCTCGAATCGATCCCGCCCAAACAGACGCGCATATGTCAGAAGCTTTAACGGTGTCGAGAACAACAGCTGATCGCTGTAAAGTGCGATTGTTATCGATCTTCGCTGTAAAATGCGCAAATGCGTGCTTACAAACAATCCGATGCTGCAGTAATTTTATGTTGTTCGTGCTTTTTCAGATAAATAACTGAAGGGAGATGCTGAATTTGATTGTATTTATAAACAAACTATGAACAGCCAAATCTACATTAAGCTAAGGCAGCCAAACATAACCCATATTTCAAGCTAGAGCAGTTGCAAAAAGGAGCCAAACAATAAGTACACAATTCAACGGTTATTTTATAGAACATTTAATTAGATTATCTTTGTTTGCATACTAAAATAACATTGACGAATTGATAAATATTTAAGTGATTAACTAAAATGGGAATCATAGTAAGTACGTTTAAGTTAAATCTGGATATCATCAAATCCTTAATATCTTACATCCAAAGTTGAATATCTTTTGAAAGGGACAAACGCGACGTCACATGATCTAGAAATAAATACGAAAGATACGACGCACTGACAATTTCTCGTTACATAGAGGACATTTCTTGGTGGCACGGACCGCAGCCACGATGCAAGCGTGGCAGAAAATGTGACCGCACTCGGTCGAGGCCGGCTCGCGGTCTCGGACACTTTCAAAGCACACCGGACATCTATAAACCTCATCGCTTGAGCCGTTGTTGCGCGACGACGAGGGGGTAGATGCAACAGCCGGGCCGGGCAGGGTTAGAGGATCCCGCTCTCGATGGCGGCTACGACGAACAAAATACGTACGACGTCGTGAGTTTTCCTGTGAGTTAAGATCTACGAACGGAGTTGGAGTGCGAGGTCTTGGCGAACTTGAGTTATCCGAACTGTCCGAAAGATAAATCAAATCGACTGGCTGTCCAGCTAAAAGGATAACATTAGATTGTTCACCAATCGCGCATAGATACATGAAAATGTCCTCAAAGTGAACTCACTGCTGGCACCTGGAGATGGGCTGAGCCGAGCTCTAATGATCCTGGGCGGCGAAACGATGTGAAGCGTCTCCCAATTATTTTCCCTTCCGCTCCTACCTGAACTCACATGTTTATTGCATGGCGTGTATAGAGTAGACCAGATGATAGAGATGCATCTATTTGAAGTTTTTACTTACCTGGCCCATTGGGTTCATTATTACGAAAGGTTCCCATCACTCGAGGAGCGTTAGGAGTTCTAGCAGATGCAGACGACGAGTTGCTCACGGCACTGGTGTTGGGAGTGCTTCCATTCAAGTCGCTGTCCTGCAGCGCACTATTCTCATTGTTATCAGACTGGACAATGTTACTGCTCTCGTCACTGCCTGAGTTCTCAATGGATGTGTTTTCTTCGGGACTGTCAACGGTTCTTCGTCGATTTCTTGACGGCTGTAAGATATGTTTATAATTTGCGCGTGCTCTCTGCAGTATGATAGTAATTGTTGGCTAACCAGTGCCAAAAAGGCTGCTGAATTCCAAAAATTAAATAAGCCGAACATTTTAATGCGTGTAGATTATATTTTTTCGCTCGAATCAAATGTATCCCGCCCTAACAGAAGCATATGTCTAAAACTTTAACGGTGTATCGAGCTCAACAGCTGCTCGCTATCAACCACGATTGTTATCGATTTCTACTGTTAAATACAAGCGTGCGCTGTTAAATACAATCCAGCTGTTGCAACACATTTGAATTGTGTGCACTAACATGTCAATATACGAAATATTGGAAGCTAATCTAAAATTAGGTGTGTCATTCTTGCATGTAAAACTTTAATGCTTGTCAAGATATATTGATTAGTCTGATCCTTAAATATTAGCTGCATCATATTTTAGCATCGGGCCAGTTTATCCTATATCTGACGTTGAACCGATCGGTTGGAAGTTAGGTTCTTGTATGTACAACGTTGCTTTTCATCTTGAAAAGATATCTTAATTTGCATCCTTTTTTATTCTTATATGGCAGTCGTGGCGGTGGCATAGTTCTCTTTGGTAATTTTTATTATTTCACCAGCAATTGGTCTGCAACAAATTGAAAATATTTGCAATTTTCCTAATCTAGCTTTGATAGCACTTTTTGAATGTGTTCGTTAAGTGTGTTTCGTTAAGTGAGTAAATCTCTCTCTTAGCCGTCCACAGAGTAACGAGTTAATAGCATAGCGATAATGAGCGCGATATATATCGATAAATTTCGCCTACTCTTGAGACAGCTGAGCGCATTTTTTAGCACATTTTCGCAACGCGACGCGTTTGTGTAGCTTCTGCTAAAATTTTTTTTACGGTGACAAAAACAACATTAAAGCCAAACGCAAAAAGCCATTTTGTTGTGTGCGTGTGCATCCTGTGCAACACAAATCGTTGCTTATAGGATACTTTTTTTTTGTTTGTTTTTGTTGTTAGCCAAATAAGCTGCCTCTCCAGCGCCAACGGATTGCAGCTGCAAAGCAAAAAGACAAACTTAACCTCGCAGCGTTTGCAAAAAAAGAAAAGAAAGAAAAACGCAAAGCAAAGTCGCTAAGAAAGAAGAGAGAGAGCGAGCTACTTGTGTGAAGAAAAGTGTTTGTTGCAGTACCTAGTTATCCACACCCCCCTCCCTCTACCCCCATTCCTTCGATTGTTTGACATCAAAATTCCAACAACAACAAATTATAAGTAAAATAAACGGCAAGTGAAACAAAAACGAAAACGAAATACAAAAAGAAAACCAAACACCGGCAAGCAAAGCAAAAGTCACACATACACATATGTATGCGCATGTGTGTGTGTGTGTGTGTGTGCGTGTGTCTGTGTATGTCTGTATGTATGCATTAATGTTATTTCGGAATGTTTTTGCATAAAGGATATTGCTATTTGTATGAAAATATTGATATTTAGCCGGCTTTCTAAAGCGAGCGTCAAATTCGTGAAACATTCGATGTTTTTGCATTTGCATGGACTGCGATAACTTAACCCTAGATAGCCTGTCTCTCCGTGATTCCAATTGGATTTCCGACTTTGCTAATTGGCAACAGCTGTGCAACATGCAAATCTTGATAAAAGCCAACTTTGATTTTACACATTGAAAACGTAAGATTTTTTTTATAGCATACGTATTGTCTGGATTAGCGTACGTACATCCAAATACACATATGTACATAACCTAAAATAGAACTAGAGATGTGCGCTGGTCGTGACCTATGCCAACACACGATCACGATAAGATACCCGATAGAGTATTCGGAACAGAGGAAGAGCATTTAATTCAATTGTTTATATACAATATATAGTTTTGTTTACTTTTCTTTTTATATCCCAGGGAATATTGACATACTTTACACATATTTATATTTATAATTAATCAACTTAATAAATTAGGTAATTAGCTTTCACAAGAACTGGAATATTATATTTTATTTAACCAATTTATTTCGAAGATTGCGTTCGATAATCATTCAGTGGAAAATGAATCGAATAACCGTTATGCGCGGTGCCAGGTAATCAAGATTTAATTGTTTTTTTTTTTGTTTATATTACATGTGCAATAATAAGTCCAATAAACAAATGCAATTCGACATTAGAAGTTTTCGATTATTATTATTATTCTTTTTCATTATTATTATTGGAACGTAATTGGAATTTGTTGTCGTTGTTCTGTCTTGTACTTTGCTTGTTTACACCCAAAAAGAAAATCAATTTTATTTTGCTTTGTCTCAGTGCAGCTCAGATCTTAACTTAAATGCTGTTCTCTATAAAGGGGTATATTGGCATTGTGCAGGTGTATGTAACAGGAGTCCTCCCTGCCTATAAACACAATAAGCTCAGAGACTATAAGAGCCTTCTAAAAATTGCGCAGACAATTCAATTCGCTTTCAATTCATCGATAAATTTACTCGTTTCTGCAAAGTATCGATAAGAACCCTTATCGGAATCATATTTAAAGCATATCTCGGGTCTTATAGGAACTAAAGACACCAGACTTGGTATACAGACTCTTATAACATGCACGAAATCTGGTATGATCAGTTTTTAGAAATCGACCCTCCTTTCTGCTCTTTAGGGTATCTGCTAGTCGGTCAAATTCGTCTAGACCTCACTTCCCTATAGTTTTAGTGTTAACAATATATAAATGCTAGACTTTGAAACTGAGAAGATCATGAATGCACACCTATATTGTATGCCAAAGAGTTAATCAAATGGTAAAAGCAAGCGATTAAATGAACTAATAATAGTATATAATAATGATATCATTTAAATAACTACGATACTAATGAGCACATAACTGTAAAAATTTCAGCCTATATGCAACACGATCGCCATGGCGTTGACAATTGTTATTGCGGTTGCCTCTCAACTCGGGCGATTCAATTGCAAACAGTACAATATTAATAACATAATTAATTGATAAAAACGAGCCAAAAACAAAACAAAAAACAAATTTCGGGCAGACAAACAAAATCGAATATTGATAAAAACGCAAAAAATCCAAAAATTCAAACAATTCGGACAACTTGAACCAAGGAATAAAATGGATCATTTTCAAACCTCGCTCAATCCGCGCAAACAGGAGCTGCTCGAAGCACGTTTCATTGGCGTCAGGGTAAGTTTTCGCATATTTTCTTAAGATATTACAAATTACCCGGGTAAGGGTTTTCGAACCTTTAGAAACTTTTCATTTTCCATTTATTTATCATTATTGCTTCAAGTTTGAAAACAAATTGAACAGAAATTGAAATTGACAAAATTAATTTTTATCCCATTTTTCTTATAAAAGAGTATACAAAATTTGCCATAATCATTAAATCATAATATTCCTTGCGCAATTCTTTCGTTAATATAAAAAAAAATTGTACATACAAGCTGCCTTTGAAAACTTTTGGGTAACTGAGCGCACAGGGGCTAACGTGGGTTAAGGCCCAAGCAGGCCAAACGGTTATTGCACTTTGGAATTGTCAGCAGCTACACAAGTTTAACTTTGTGCATCTTGTTGTTGTTGTTGTTGGGTTGGAAACGGGTGCAGGGGTAGGCCAGTGGCATAGGAAAGGGGTAGAGGGGGCTAGGGGGGAGTTTGCTTGTGCAGAAAATGAAGATGGAAGATGAAGATGCTTTTCCCATAGTTTGGTGGGCCCTTTGCTGCTGCTTCTTCTTCATTTCTTTAGCTTGTCGTTCGCGTAGAGCAAAGAGCTTAACAAAGCGAATGAGATGAAAAGAAATGCACAAGCATAAGCAAATAAATTAGCGTACAAAGGATGTGCGGCAAAAGAAAGCGGGTAGCACATAAATTGTAGGTATGTATATATGTATACATAAATATATATGTACATTATGTATTGGTATATGTTTGCATGTGTGTATTGCCAGAATGAATCGCTCCATTTACACACACACACACACACACACGCGCACGCTACAGCGGCTCAATTGCTGGGCACTGTTATTGCTGCGCTGTTGTTGTTGTTGTTGTCACCATATTGTGTCGTGGCAGGCCCGTGAATACATACATATGTATGCATGTATGTGCTTGTATTCTTATGTTTATATTGCACATACACATCTTTTTGCCCCCCCTCCAACTTTAAGCCATAGGCAAAGCCAAAGTAACTAGCCCCCCCCCCCCCCCCCCTTGACCGAACTACACAAACACACACATCCCCTATTCTTCTGCTTCCCTGCACCGATATCAACCAAACTTTGCTCACTAGCCCCACCCTAGTCCAACAAATACATACGTATGTACATATGTACATGTATGTATATCCCTTCCTCCCCCCTTCTCCTTGCTTATTCATACACGCTCTTGCGCTTAGCTAGGCTGTTCGGTGGCTTGTGCGTCTGCCACGTCTCTGTGCGTTTGGTGTTTGAAAAAATGAAAGCAAAGGAACAGCTGATAAGCGCAGCGCTGTCGTCGTCAACGGCGACGCTGTTAACAGTGCGGCGTGAATGTAAGTGCCTGTGTTGGATTGAGCGAATGTGGTGAATAGAAAAATTCAACTCTTTGTGAACAGTAACTGATGATCAGACTAAACAAAGAGCTTTCACAGTGGCACACAGTAAAACTTCTGGGTTTCAATTTTAATTTTAACGATATAGTGCATTTCCAGCTTAAATTTAAATTGAAATAAAAAAAAAAAAACGTAAGGCGTGTGTCGCCAAAGTAAACTACTTAATGACAAGAAATTAAATCGTATGTTCACTGCTATGGCACCACTGTGCATAAGTAAGCAGTGCACTGTTAACTAGCATTGTGCTGTTATCAACACTTGCTGGTACTGTTGTTGCTGGGTGCTGCTGCTGTTGCATTTCTGTGCGCCTCATACAGGCGTTTAAAAATTGTTTCACTCTATTTGCAAATTAACGCAAATTGCACCGTAAATGTTAATAATAATACGCTGGCAGCAGTATCCCGAACAGAGCAAGTCCCCTACCAACAGAAATCATCAAATATGATGTACATTTAAACAAGCATACATATCTATGTATGTATGTATGTATGCATACTTAACATAGTATTTAATTGGCCTGCGCCTGTCAACACACATACCACGGCAAAAGCAGCGGCAATCGACGGCGTCTGCGGCAGCGGCTTCCGCATGTTATTAACAGTGACGTTGCCGCCGTCGCCGTTTGCCGGCATATGCGCAACACACAACAAAAAATGCGAATAACAAAAAAAACAACTACTACAACAATGTGTATTGTGCGCGCTGCTTTCTGTTGTAGTCGTAGGTCGCTGCTGGCAGCCATTTTAACAGCGACGCTGTCTCTGCTTTGCTGTTGATACTCTCGCCTGCGAATGCTCTCGCTCTTTTGCTCACCATAGCAGTGTATGTCTGTGTATGTGTGTGTGCGTATGTTGGGGCCGGCTTGTTAACGGCTGTTTTGGCTTTTGTTACGCATTCGGTCTTTGTGGTTAATCAGTTTGTTTTTTTATTTATTATAGTTTGTTGTTGGTATGGAAACCCGTACGGACGCTTTTGATATTGTTTTGTGTTTCTTCTTATTTTTATGAGCTTTTCTTTGATAACTGGGTGTCGTTTCAACGCTCATTCATTTTGTATGCCCTTATCAGTCTTATCAGTTGAGCTTTACGGGCCGCGCCTTTGCTTCGGCTACGGCTATGGCTCGCTCGTTATCCCGTTTACACGAAGCCCAAAAACTAACCACCAAAAATGATTTAGCAATTCGCCGCCAACGCCAACGCTAGCGTCGCCGGCATCGCCGCTCACGAAGATCGGGCTAAAAGGCAGAGCCCGGCAAGTGGCAAAACGGAAAATGGTAAACGCAAAACGAAGCTGCGCCCGGCAGTTGTAAAACGGTCGTTTGGCTTTGCTGGTTGCTAGGCGCTCTCTTGCTCCTTTGCGTCCTGTATGTGTATGTGTATGAGTGTGTGTGTGTGTGTGTGCGTTACATGCGATTTTCCAAGTTGCAGCAGCAGCAACAACAACAACGCCAACTCATTGCTGCAGCAGCGGCATAATGTTTCGCAGTCAAGAGAGTCAACGTCGCAACCGCGGCGCCGGCATTTTTTTCTTTTTTGTTTTTTACATTTTTCCTTAGTCCAACTGCATGCAGTTTTTCACTGTTTTCTCAGTTGATTGCCACGCTTCAATGGCGTTTCAGTTCGACTTCGAGTTGTTGTCCATTGTTGTTGTTGTGCTTGTGTTGTCGTTGACATCACTGCCTAGCGCACGCGTCTGTATGTTTGTACATACATGCATATGTATGTGTGTATGCATGCCTGTGTACATGTGACTGAGTGAGCGAGAGCTTTATGTGAGAGTTGAAACTGAAGAAAACGGTGCAAATATTTAATTTTTTTTCTGTGTATGTGTGTTTTTTTGCATTGTTGCTGCAAAGTGAACTAGAAAAATAGCGACAGCGGCAACTGAAAATAAAGAGCAGGTACAAACAAAACAGAAAACAAGTGCAAAAGCAATCACAATAACAAAGTGTTTAAGTAGAAGACATTAACAGCGACTTAGCGAAGACACAAACCGCACGCAGCATGCCTGTTATAAAGCAACGGAAAATGAGTCGCTTTAAGGTTAGTAGAAAACGTAACGCAACGCAGCGAATGAAGAAAGAGTGTAAGCCACAGAGAGAAAGAGAGAAATAAACGTAACAATCGTTTTTTTTTTTACTATTTGGCTGCATTTCTGATTTGCCGTTTGATTCTGTGTGCATGTACGGTAAAATGAAGTGCATGAGTGGCAGGATAATAAGCAATAAAGAAAAAAGACAAAAGGGAGAGAAATTGAAAGAGATGGAGAGTGTGGCAACGGATAAGGGAGAGACAGAGAAAGTGATATGTGAGAGAAGCTGTGAAGAAGCTAAAGAAAATCAGCTAGCGAAATGCACTGCTAATGGGTGAATACCCTACAATTGAGTGGGTGCTTGGGATGCCTTAAGCTTTCGAGTAGGCGCAAACCGGATCACTGGAGTGATATTTTCAGACTGAAGGAAATGAGTGACACATGCATACGTACAGAGTATGTATGTATGTGCATATGTATGTATGTATGCACATATGTATGTATGTGCATATGTATGTATGTATGCACATATGTATGTATGTACATATGTATGTATGTACAGCTGCGAACTAAATAATAGCACCGCCACCACAAGCAATTTTTAAATAGTTGCCACACCAACATTTTTAACATTAAGGAAACTCGAACCACATTTTTAGAAATGGTGGACTCTTCCAAACATGGGAATAAAAAGAAAATTGTCCTATTGCATAACGTTTTTAAGTTATTGAAGGAACTTTGTAAAAAGTGATAAGATTAGGCGAACCAAATAATAGCACCTAATCTCAAAAATGGATTTTTAATGAAAAAAAAAATGCCCAATACGGGAGGAATTCATAAGTTAACAATTTCGAACTATTAATACTAAATCTATATTTGTTATTTAATATTTAGAACAGTGTCCTTTATTGGCAATAACAGCTGCACAGCGACTTGGTATGGTATTAACTGAGTCCAGGCATCATTTTATGCGAATTTTGCACCAGGACTCTTTAATTTCTTCCCAAAGTGATCCGATGTTGGTTGGTTTGGAAGCAGCAACTGCCTTCTTCACGTCGGATCACAATTTTCGATGGGATTAGGGTCAGGCGACTGAGCATTGATTTAACAATATTACGATTTTTCTGACATAATATCTATATTGTGAGTCTTGATCTTTGATAACAAGCTTTGATTATTTTAAGAATTTTAGATTTATTTGGATGCTTATGTACAAAAATATTCAATTTCCTCATAGGTATCCCCAAATAACATTTGCAATTCCATGGAACCTCCTAGTCGCAAAAGTTAGGGTCACTTCGTTGTTGTCATTGTAGGATGTACATACAAATGTTCATTTGTGTCCAGTGATAATAATTAAAAATATTACTATCCTCAATATGTTACCCTTACCCTGTGTGTTTTTAAGGGTAACATATTCACTCGCGGCTGCAGGGTATCTTTGAGTCGGGCAATATCGATTGATATATTATTTGTTGCGTTTGTTGCAACATGATTTGGAACTGACGTACGTTTGTGTGTCTGCATGTATTAGCCAAAAGCAAACGTGATGCATACATACATACATACATAGTATGTGTGTAAGTATATGTACATACATACATATACATATACATATATAAAACCTGTAATGCAGAAGTAGTCGAAGCAGCAGACGAAGAATAGGCAGAAGAAGCAGCAGCAGTAGCACAATACACAGCTAAACATCAACAAGAAAACCTAATTTCTCTTTTTCTCGCGTTCGTCTTGCTCGTGTAATACAAAATACAAATACAACAACAATAGCGGCAAAAAAAAGTAGGAAAAAAATTCGCAAGTTCATTGAACTTGCCATGAAAATTATACGCTGCGAGCGAACGTAAAAAAATGAAGGCATAGGCTGCAGCAGCAGCAGCAACAGCAGCAGCAAAAACTAGTCATGCGTCGCTGCCGCCGTAAGCATGGACGTCGACTGCGCTGCATAGATTTGCGACCTGACCTAAAATGCAAAAATGTGCGCTGCCCTCGGACGGTCGTCACACTGCTGTCTTTAACAGAGGCCGCCACTGTTATGGAGTGGAGCATAACAGAGCAGAGCTTCAACTGCAGCAGCGGAGAGAGCGAGCGAACGAGCGAGTGAGCGAGGCAACTGAGCTCAGCTGTTTAACATTGCGGCCGCTCACTTGTTCGCTCTTTCTCTCTCTCTCTCTCTCTCTCTGTCTCTCACATTTCGACGCAATTGACAAAGCAGGCAAACAACGAGACACAAATCCGAATTGAAAATTAATTAAATATTTGTACCACAAGGCAAGCAAATTTTTTTGATGATTGACATAAATAAAAATGAAATTTAAACATTTGGCAACAGTTGGGAAGTATTTACTTAATCAATTCGATTGCCAGCAAACATTTAACATGTGGGTCAGCATTTGTAACAGTTCTCAAATCGGATAAGTCACGTTTGAATAAATAAATTACACATATATTCTAAGATATTATTTACATTTGATTTTCTTAAATGTAAATATCAGAAGCTATAGTTATATCTATAAAAATACTTGCTGTCTATTTGCAACACTTTTTTTTTTACTATTACTTCTGGTAAATGAATAACTCTGAAATCATACTAGTTTTTGACTTATTTTTATCATTCCATCGCTATGTTTTTTTGGCATATAGTTATACAATTGAAATTAGCGAGGAGAAACTTCTAATACTGAAAAAAGTCGTAATATTTTAGTAGTATGTTTATTTCCCCAGCCAATTCGGCATGGGAGAAATACTTTCTAAAGAACTTATGCCCGAGCTAAAGCATACCTGCCTGTGAATTTCGTTGTGTATATCAATCATCATTAATTATTTTCTTGTGCAACGCTGCGTATGCGTATTCTGTAAAAATCACGTATACGCTGCATTGTTTTGGTTCGTAGCATTTTACAACAGCATGATTAATTTACCATGACACATTTGATTACTTTAATAATATTGTTCATAATATTGCACTGCACAGGCGCTCACGCATCATCTAGTGTTGGAAAACAGCAAAAGTAAGAGCAGTAAAAAAAAAAACTTTTACGGGCTCCATTTTGAATGAGCTGTGCTTGTGTTGTATGGGGCGTGGGGGAGGGGGAGAGGGGTGGAGTTGTACGAAGTGGTAGGTAGGCTCGGCTTCTCGGATTGTTGGTCGAAAAGGCGCACAACAGTGGCGCCCCCTAGAGACCGATGAATTTTTGCTGTTGATGCCAACCAGCTTTTTTTTCCCGTTCTTAGCTGAAGCCAAAGTGTTGTTGGTTGTTCAGTTGGGGGTTGGCGTGCGAGGGGCTGCGAGGGGTTGTGTGTTGGGTTCATGTTCACCAGCTGCTGTTGATTTTACATAGCTTGTAGCTGTTAATATTGGCTGTAATGAAGCTGTGCTGAGTGATATATGGAGCAGAAATTTGCAATATGATTTCGAATTTAGTAGTTGCTTTTTTTTTTTAGTTTTATGTGAATATCCGCGTTCAGGCGAGGTTAGAGCCATCATGTATGTTTCTTTTTTTTTTGGCCTAATGCTGTTGTCGTCTGAGTTGTCATCAAAACGGATATGGAATTTCAAAATTTACTGTTGCTTTTGTGATTTAATGTATGCAGCTCGCGCACATATTCACAGGCAGGCGGCAAGCACACATATCCATGTGTGATTGGGTTGAAGGTGGCGAGGGGGGGAGAAGGGGAGTGGGTTTCGGTTGCCTGCTACATATCTATCGCCCAGTTGTGCCCACTGTACACGCTGCTTATGTAAGCATTTTCATCATGTTTCCGCTTTTATATACTCGTAGAATTCACCAGAGAATGTTCGTGTGGGCGGGCATGGATAGGGTTTTGCGTTGGTTGAGGGAAGGGGTGAAGGTGGGCTCACATAAGCAACCAGGCACAGTTCTCTTGTTCACTCACTCACGTTCTCCCTCTCGCCCTCTCCCTCCCTCTTTCTCTCTTTGTCTCTCTCTGCTGTCTGTCTGTCTGTCTGTCTTTCTATGCTTCACTCACACTTTGTCTAATTCATTTAACAGTTTTCGCACGCAAAACTGCATTTGGCACACGATTCGAAACGAGCACTAGATGGCGCTGTTCTAATTTAAACAGGTTGACAGATTGCAAAATGGCCTTGGGCCACACAACAAACTGTTCTGATTGTCATGCTGCACATATATTATTATAAGCATTATGTCTGACCTAATGGAAGTGTCAGAGTTTGGGCAAATACAAAAAAACGCGTATTGTGAAGGTTTGTGAAGCTGCGCTTCATCATCTCTGATGCCAGGTTTTTGTTTCAATTTCATTTAAATTTGTAATTTACAAATGGCTCTTGTACTAAAAGTATTCCAAGCTCTACATATTTTCGTATGCTAAAAGCGGGCTAAAATTGTGCCCCACCCAAACCCAAGCCTTAAAGACTATAATTGGGGCTAAAGATGTCTGTACTTTGGCGCAGGATCTTCAACAAAAGTTTTTTGAACCAAATAAAATTGTTTGTTGTTTAATTGTTTACTTTGGCATTCGATTTGGTTTGGCTAAACGGTGCAATTTCGGCATTAAACCGGTTCACAGTTTCGGTGTTAACTGTTTTCTTCTTCTTCATTAAGCGATTGTTGTCTATTCGCGCACCTGTCCAAATGAAGCGAACAATGAATAAGGAACATTTTCATGCCACCCTAATTTCTCTCAGAGGACATTTGGTGATTTTAGTTCGACTTTTATGTGATGTAGGCTTCTGATATTTGTTTAAATGTGCACACTTATCATTAGTTTAATTCAAATTCAGTAATTTGGGAACTACAATTACTCAATCCTTATTTCGGACACGTTTTAATTGCATATTATATTAGACATATACCAGATGACAAATGAAAAGCTTCTATGAATAAATTCGAATGGCCTTGAAGAGGGTATTGTTATTTTGTTAGGATACGTGTGTATTCCCATCCCATAAAGTATATATGTATATGTATCAATATCACAAGTCCGCAAGTCTGTTTCTTTCCATGCGAACTAGTCTCTTAGTCTTAAAGCTTTTTGCTTTTTTTTCTTGGGTTTCGTCTGGCCGGAGCGGAACACCATATCATATAGGAACGATTGGTCAAAAAGGAAGGTACTCGGCATTTATAAGTTTATAATCTTATGTGCTCGTCTATCTCGTTCTGCGTTGTTCGATTATCCATTTTAATACCCATGTTCCGTATGTAACAAATTTTTGCAAGTTGACTTAGCTGCACTTAAGAGCGAGCCACGCCCATTTCCGCCACAACATATAAGAAAAGTCGATGTCTACATGTGATTAATAATGTGTTAAACAACAAACAAACCGATGATCATTAAA
The DNA here is from genome assembly GCA_037075305.1 of Drosophila kanekoi. NCBI lineage: Eukaryota > Metazoa > Arthropoda > Insecta > Diptera > Drosophilidae > Drosophila > Drosophila kanekoi. The sequence continues at coordinate 5,850,343 of JBAMCE010000290.1, read as the reverse complement.
CAATTGTTATGCTGTGAACAGAGTATTGCGCAGTCGGTTCCAACCGACTGCAACATTGTCACAAACTTATCAAAAATGTTGAATGTCAAAACAAGACAAAATTAAGGACTACAACTCAAAGGAATATTCATTAGCATAAATAAATAATTGCCATTCTAATTATAATTATAATGTATTGCGATCTACATACAACACACACACACACACACACACACACACTCAACAATAGAATACGCACACATCAAAAAACACGTTCACGCCAATTTCGATTGGCTAATTTGACAGTCAACAGTTGCGATTTGCCAATGCAGATTTGAATGTGATTAGACAAATGTGCATTAAGTACGTGGCACATGAACAAATATATCGATATCTATATAAAATATACATGTATACACATACATACACATACATATACACATACATACACATATACAAACAAATGCATGCACACACAATATAATCATATCTTATTAATTTATGTATTATGACAGCTTCGAACGCACATTTAAGTATGTACATAATTGCATTTTGCATAAGTATTTGTGTGTGCGTGTGTATGTGTGTGCTTGTGTTTGTCTAACAGCACTCGCTTATGTACATATTAACGATACAGTGGTCGCTCGCTAAAATTAACAGCGTTTAATGAGAATTTGACGGTAATTTAAACCGAAATTTGTTGAACTTTTTGGCATGTTGGGTAGTTTCTTTTAAGCCTCCTTCTTCTTCGCCTCCTTAGCAGGTTCCTTGCCAGGCCGTTAGATTGTTACGCTTGGAAGGAGACATCTTCGATCCCATAAGCTATGTATACATATATATACTAGGGGGTATACCCCGTGCACGTGGCACGTAAGTTATATGTAAAACCAATGTTCTCAAAGCATTCATACAAACGATTTCCGCCAATTTACCACTGTTGCGGGTGGAATTTGCCAATTCGCTGAAACACGTATTCATTAAGTTCTTCTGTAAAGCTCTGAAAATAAGTTTGAAGCAAATCGGACAACAGTTTAAACTTTAGCTTAACCTTCACACTTTTTACCGAGGATGCTTTGACTCTGCGAAAAGTGTGAAACACGTCTTAAATGTTTTTTCATATAGATGCTTGAAAATGAATTTGAGTGCGAAACGTTACCCACCAAATCCCTAACCCCCATTTCCACCAAGGAGAAATATATTTTTGGAAATGTGGGAAACACCCTTCAAATGAATTTGAGCAAAGATCTTGGAAACTCGCGATTTTTGCATACTTGCGGGTGGAATTTCCCGAAACCCCGTCTAAACGTGCACCTTCATCACCGTCAAGTAGATATAGCCTTTGTAACTGTTTTTTGTCCTAACTAGTCCGTTAGTTTTAAAGCTATCGTCGTAAGACTTAGCGTAGGTCAATTTTTTCTTTTATTCAGGCTGAATCGGGACACTATCATGTGGCACATCTTGGTCGAACTTTGCTTTAACTACGCTTCTATGCACGATCTTATCAACTTCGAAACCCCTATATCATATATCGAGTTTAGTTTTTATATAGACAACTGTTTTGAGTTTTTCTATTCTCTTAACATATCTTAGCTCATGTCTTCTTATGTCCACAAGGATATTTGTTTTTCGGTATTTTAAAAAGCTTGCAAATGGAATATTCTTTTAAATTGGCATCACCCAGATTACCTTATACTATTTCATGAAATATATAAATTAAGGTTGCCTGCCTAAGGTGGTTCATTTTAAGCCTCTGTTAACAGGGAATTAGCTTTGTTATCCGTGAGCTAAAGAACCAGCTTTCGGATAATGGGGGATGCTGTGTGGATGATTTTATTCCTCTGTTAACTCTATTCTACCTCTATTATCCGTTAGCTTAAGAAAACCCTCACGGATAATACAAGCAAATAACGGTTAACAGAGAAATAACATGAAACACAGAGCATCCCGGTTAACAGATGTTCCCCGCTTTCTAAATTGAATAAATTATTGATTTGAAATTTGGTTGCAACTTGGAAACCAACTTGAATATATTTGAGAATTTGGGGACTCTCAGTTTCCATTTGTCTGTTGGGCTCAAGCCAAGTTTTTGGCGCATACGGCGAGGTTACACTGTAGCTGTCGCTATAGTTTGATTTGACAGACTCTCGGCTGTTACCTTGCCAACTGTTATACATATTTATACGGCAACTGGTATACATGAGCGCGAGACGCTCGCAACAGCCAACTGGGTAAATATCGAAGCAGCACCCCCTTCACAGCTGCCCCACCTGTACCCCTCCACCCATACTCTTGGAGTGGGGGCATACCCTCGAAGCTATCCTATCCCCCAACCCCCCTCCCAAATGTAGTGAGCACCAGAATTCTCGAGCTCTCTTTGTGTTTCTCTGATGCTTGCTAGCCCCCCCTCAATGTGCGCCCCTTCACTGGACGCGTTGCGTTGTGTGTTGCATCAATGCGTGGCGCGACTCTGCCTGCCGAGCAGCAGCTGCTGTGTACTGTGAAACATTATCAGGCAGTTGCAAGGGCGCACCGAGTGGTGTACATTGTGAAATTCAATACGCACACTGCTTCAGGCTTGACGACGGAACAAAGTACACTAAATTTGTATGCTTTTGATTTTGATGCTCGAGCTGTTTAATTATATAATAATAAATATGTAATACAAATATATACATATGTGCATATATGCATATATGTTCAGGATCAGATCAGTGCAAGTGCTTGGGACTTGATCATCGAGCAGGCACTGCTCAAAGTTCTGTTTAGTTGTTGCCCTAGGCAAACACACACAGAAAATGCAATTGACGCTGAAATTCTCAACTAGTTAAAGATGCGAAGTGCAAGGCGTTTGCAATTAAAGGATTGACTCTTGATAGAAGCGATAGATGGTTCTTTATAGTTAAATACAGACAATCTGCTCGTTCTTTGCATATTGATACCTTGTTGCTTGTTGGTAAGAATTTGTTAAGGAAATATCCAACATTGATCGGTAGTCAATACGTTTCATATAAGCAACTCCTTATATATGTACATATGTATATGTATATGTAAATAGTTGCAAATGAAAACTAAACAAAAAAAGAACATGCTTAACAAATATTCAGTCGTAGTTTTTGTTATACTAAATTTATATTATAAAAAGATAAAATAGTTTCAAATTCCTAATAGTCAAAAGTGACTTCCTTTATTTCGTTCAGGTTCTTTTCGTTTCAGGTTTTGTCTTCTTCAAATATTTTATCTATTTTTTAATTAAAAAACATCAAGGTTTAAATCCACGCAAGTTTTTGGGTGCCTCGTGTTCGGCTTTTGAGCCTGGCTTTGTAAAAGAAGCAAACGGTTTACTTTAAATTAAATAAGTAAATTATTGATATATACATTTTATATATATAAATTGGGTTTAATTTTGTAAACTCTTTAAAAGTCAAATGGTAAAAAAGATTCAGCTGTTCTTTAATCCAACTATTAAGTTATTTTTATGAACCGGATATCACTAGAAAAGTAAAAAACAAGAAATAGGTTCTAGTCGGGAGCTCCCGAATAGGGGATACCCGGAACCCTTCTAATGAAATTTTCTACAGTATATCTTATTGAACCATAGAATACTTGTGTATTCTTAAAAAGTCAATTGCATTTAAATTGTGGCTTAAATTGGCTGGGAATAAAAGTTGAGTTATTAACTTCATTTATAGCTCTGCGGTGGTAGCGGGGAGGTGGCGATAGGTATAAAATGAAAGATAATTGATATATGTATATATAATATTCTAGAAGTAACATGTCAAGTTTGGTGACTCTAGCTCATATTATTTACCCAATTTGTTAAAAAAAAACAGGATGTCGTTATCGATTCTTATCGATTGCTTGGAAACGGAGTAAGTTATCGATTATCGGAAGCAAACTTGATATGCGTAGGCACTAGGAGGACCTACAGCTAAAATATCAAGTCTCTATCTCTTATAGGTTCTGATATCCTTGCGCTCATACATACGGACAGACGGACTTGGCTAGATGGACTCAGCCGTTGATGCTGATCAAGAATATATATACTTAAGGGGGTCGGAGATGCTTCCTTCTGCCTGTTACATGCATTTACATTTTGCACAAAAACACTATACAAGGGGTATCTACCCATTTCTAATGGGTTCAGGGTATAAAAACATTCATGAATCGATCGAAGATAAAGAATATTTATGTAAATACAAATATTCAGTGCAAGGATTATTGGTACTATCAATGTATCTATAGATGAAAAACAAAAGTGTCTCTTAAGAAACAAAAGAGAGAGTCAACATAATATTTTTCTGCACTTAAAGTAAAGGGTGACAAATTGTTATATATTTTCGGTGTATATTGAACCACTGTGCTCGGTTAGGTAATAGTGGCCATGGTTATAGGCAGCGAGGGGCGGGACTTTTGCGTGGGGGGAAGGGGGGGTGGGGTGTGTGTGTGTGTGTGCTAGTCGGTTAGGCGCTTTGTCAACCTTTTTTGGCCGTTCAACTTGCATTTGGTGCAGATTGTCGGGCCGCGCTTTGGATCCAAAGTTGACTTGGATTTGTCGCTGGGCTGTCGTCAGGCGTCGCTAATGTGCGCACGTGTGTGTGCTTGGGTGTGTGTGTGTGTGTGGGTACTGGTGTGTGCATGGCAACGCATTTTCGTTGGTAGTTTCCCATGCATATATACATATATACATATATTTATATATATATATAGATATGTATCTGTGTGTGGCTGAGTGTGTCTTTGTGGGTGGCGAGTGCAGCAGGTCGTGGAATTGCAGAGTTGTAGACGGACAGACAGACAGACAGACAGACGGACGGACGGACGGTCGGACGGACATATCAGCATGGCCCCAACATGACTCCGGCATCGCACTTTGCGCATTGCTTTTTCCAGTTACCCAGCCTCAGATACAGATACAGATGCAGATGCAGATGCACAGGCACAGATATATACATGCATGCTATATAGCTACATAGCTGTACATAGGCATCTATCCGTATATATATCTGTATGTATGTGTGTGTGTGTGTGTGTGTGTGTGCGTGGGTGTATGTATGTCCATGCACTCATATGTAAGTCATATATCAAATGAAGAGCTCAACTGCTGCCTGAATTTTTTTCTTTTAATAGGCCACAATTTTCCATATTCCTTTGAGCTACGTTTTGGCTTGGCTTCCATTTGTTGCGTTTATATAAGCGTTAACACATGCAAATATTGCGTATACGCAATGTACGCACTTTGCAAATGAATACCAAAATCGTTGGAGAGAGATTAATGCTGCCTTTCTCCGTTTTCGGAATATATATATTAACATAGATATTGGCTGGGATTGTTCGGCATTGTCAGGGACAACAGCTTCACAATTCGAACGTTTTGTCTCCAGATTCAAATATAATTAAGTTTCTAAAGTTTCTGCAATTCTTATGTTACAATGAAAAGATGCCTTAGATGTGCTTCAAATTGTCCGATAAAATTGGATATCGAAATTGTTATTTTCCACATATTTCTCGCTCAACTAAACATGTTTTTTTCTTATTATGTATGCATAGATAAGGCATATTTCATTTTTGGAATACCGACCCCACTTCCTATGGGAATCCGACAATTTATAGTCCAATTCTAGAGCTTTTGTCTTTTGGTTAACTTACGAATATTCTTTGACACAAAATGATCTACTAGAGAAAACTTCATCAAGATCGTCTAAGAAACGCAGAAGTTCTTAAAGAGAACGTTGGCGAGCCTCTTGGCAGCTGCACACATTCATTCATTCTTTCAGCTGTTTGTCTGTTGTGAATTCCATAAATAGAATTGCAATTGCGATCTTATTGCAGGATGTGCTGGCATCAGGGCATCCCCTAGTCGGGCACACTCTAATAGGGCATATTTGTTTATCTTTCTTTTTGACAACATTTTCTCTTCCTATGTCACCTAAGTTTGTAAGGATTTTGCTCATAGGCAGGGAGCAAGGCGAAACGCTTAGATATTTGGTAAAAAAACAAAAACATTTTTCATACGAGAACATAAGCTCTGACCGATCGATATAGTGGTCCGATCTGGCCAACTCCAGTAAAGTAATATGCTCTCTTTTAGGCAATCCGAGACAGAAATAAAGCTAGAAATTTAGGAATTCAACTGAACACAGTGGAATCTAGAGTATGATAACTTGTTAGCTTGATCTACAATGGAATAAAGAAATAAAAATATAGATAAAATGCTAACCATATTATTTGGGACCTTTTGAGATAATAACTAATATTTCAATTGGTCGAGAAACTATCTTAAGTCTTTCTCATTGCAATTCGGTTTCTGCAACTCAACTGTTGGCTTTTAAATCAAATACGTTCTCTGGCGATTTGCTTATACGATCATTGAAGTCAAGATCGCGGGATCCAACGAGTATCTGCAACAAAAAAGTGATAGCAACATTGATGGCAATCCATTTTATTATGTTCTTGAATTATTAGATATTGCGGTCTACAATGTTGAATTCTTGTACGTGGTTTTTTTTTTGTCCTTGGATAACACTTGTACAGGCTTGGTCTTCTTCTTTTGTTTGGGGTCAAGGGTGCAAGTTGTGTTTGTTTCGGATGTCTTGATTGGAGCATTGGATGGCTTAGTTTCATGCTTATGCATGGCTACTTTAGAGCTAGACTTTGGTTTGGATATTTTAGGTGTGACCTGTGGACGGCGCGATATCTCGGCGTCAGATTTATTCCTATTTAATAAAGGAAATAGTTTTGTGATCTATATCTGTTAAATGAACTGAATGTTAAGAACTTACATTATCCGATCATTGTTGTTATTCATAAACTTTTTAGTTAGTTCCGACAGTTTGGTATTTGCCACTTCCAGCCGTTCGTGTTCGACTTTCCATTCGTCGCTGATTTCATCAGTTCTCTTTCCTATTTTCATTGTACTTTCCCACAATTTGTCCAACTAATTGCAATTATTTCGTCATCAAAAATGTGTGCAAGATGTAAACCGAAAAGATTATCGAACTACTTGCCTGTCGTCTGTAATGCTTCAGCCTACAACGGTTGTCACGACTCTTATCCTCATCCGTATCAGTGTCAGTATCCTCGTCCGTGTCCCTTTCGCTCTCATCGCATTCTGGTTGAGGCTCAAGGATCGTACTCGCTTCCTGTGTTTTCTTTTCCATGTTGTTGGACCTTATTATGTTTTATATATTGCTTCCAGCGTACAGTTTGTACATTTAGACTCAAAAAATATACGTTAACTGATAATTTCCACGATCTCACTAAAATATTATTATACTGCCTGCTGGGTTTAAACTTTATTCAAAAAGAAACGCTTACTGCAAGCAAAAAAATTGGAATAAGTACCTGATGTGTATCGAATTTGGGGAAAGCAATCAGGTAAAGGCACTGTACCAAATCAATTTGTTGCAAGTTGCCACAACTCTACTGAACAATCAGTTCCGATCTTATCAGGAGCCCAATATACAGTTGCGAAATTAATAATAGCACAACTGCAACACATTTTGTTCTTGATAAAATAAAATGCGATTACTGTTCCGATTTTTTTAAAACTATATTTTTTTATATTGTTTAGTGTTTCCCATAAACAAAAACAGTGTTACCGGTATTCAAATTCCTGTCAATTTTTTATTTTTGGTGATTTTATCAAAAAAGTCCCCAAAACTGCCGAACCAAAAAATAGCACCATTAGCCTTTTTCTTAGTGAATCCTTGTTATATCGCAAAACTACCTTTGCAGAATGCACTTGCTTATTAGTTTTGAATAAAATATCATTGTTTCTTTCATAAAAGTTAATAATAGTCAGTATAATGGGACGTGGAAAGCACTTCACTGCAGAGAAGCGTGATCTTATCAAAAAATTGATATTGGACGGAAGAACTTACAGAGAAGTTGGTCAATTTGTAGGATTATTTAATAAAATGATTTAAAACGCCTTAAACTATCAAAAAAATACTAAATCACGCGGACGATAGCGATCTATGACCCCTCATCATGTCAAAAGACTGGTTCGTCAGAAAACAAAGGATCCCTTTAAGCCTGCTACCGAGCTTAAAAAAGAGCGTAACCTAAATGTGACGGACCAAACACTTCGTACGTATCCTAGGCAACATTATCTAAAAGTCTGCAGCCCAAGATAGGTACCACTTTTAATCGCGAGACCTATTACTAAGCGCATGAACTTTGCAGGGATCATGCAAATTGGGCATGCCAACAATAGGGGGATATTTTATTGTCAGATGAGTCCAAAGTGGTTATGTTTGGTGGAAAAGGATCTCGATCATACGTTAGACGTCCAAGGAACACAGAATACAAACCCTAGTACACCACAAAAACCATTTAGCATGGAGGGTGTAGGGTAATGGTATGGGCCTGCTTCTCGTACTATTGCGTACGTCCAATACCTGGGATAAAATCCATCATGGATCAGCACTCGTATGTGAATATCATGGAGACAGTTATGGTAGCCTTTGCAGACTAAGAAATGCCCCTCGTACGGGTCTTCCAACAGGACAATGACCCCAAACACACCAGCAGGAATGGTTCAGGGCAAACTCTGGGAACGTTTTGGAGTGGCCTGCTCAGTCGCCTGACCCTAATCTCATCGAAAATTGTGGTCCGACGTCAAGAAGGCAGTTGCTGCTTCCAAACCAACCAATATCGGATCCCTTTGGGAAGAAATTAAAGGGTCCTGGTGCAAAATTCGCATAAAACGATGCCAGGACTCAGTTGATTCCATGCCAAGTCGCTGTGCAGCTGTTATTGCCAATAAAGGACACTGTACTATATGTTAAATGACAAATATAGATTTAGTATTAATAGTTCAAAATTGTTTTCATATGAATTCCTCCCGTATTGGCCATTTTTTTCCATTTAAAATCAATTTTTTTAAATAGGTGCTATTATTTGGTTCGCCTAATTTTATCACTTTTTACAAAGTTCCTTCCATAACTTAAAAACGTTATCCAATAGGACAATTTTCTTTTTATTCCCATGTTTGGAAGAGTCCACCATTTCTAAAAATGTGGTTCGAGTTTCCTTAATGTTACAAATGTGGGTGTGGCAACTATTTAAAAAATACTTGTGGTGGCGGTGCTATTATTAATTTCGCAACTGTATATGTCATATAATATTATATGTATGTACATATGTCTGAGCACCTGAAACTAGCTCCATAGTTACCTTCGCATATCCGGTAAGACTTTAAAGAAGTCTTTAAATTCGGAAGAACTTATGCTAATGACTCGAAGCTAAAGTTTATTTCGCTTTCAATCATTTCATCGTTTTGCGGAAATCGATAATTATCGATGCATAGTTTTTGAGCATGTTTGGTCGGCTTTAGAAGCTTATAAACTACAAATCTGGTACGCGGATTCTAGTTTGGGTTGAGAATGTTTTACATTCTCGCAAATTGGAAATTATCGATTTCATGTTTTACATTCTCGCAAATTGATAATTATCGATTTTAGCCTAAGTATTAAAGCCTTGTGCATATAAACAACCAAATAAAATTGGTTTGCCGACCAATCCCACAAGAGTTTGCGAATATTGAACTTTTTCGACACAAAGTTAAAAAGTAATCGTGTTTTTTTAAGGCTATTTATCATTTGCAAGTCAATTTGTGAACATTTTTTTTAAAGACCGGACTGTAAAGTAAGGAAAAGGACACACACAGTAATATTTAATGAAATATACAGGGTATCTCAGGTGGATATCTTAACTCGATATCGTGTGCTTCATATACATATATTGCCGCTGCAAGTTGATCGGAACAAATGAAATCTTCAAGTCGTCTATAACAAATTGGAGAATTATTTTTTAATTATTTATTATTATTTATTATTTTAATTATTATTATTATGATGATGATGATGATAATTATTATTATTATTATTAATATTATTATTATTATTATTAATATTATTGTTATTATTATGATTTATATTATTATTTTTATTATTATTATTATTATTATTATAAATATTATTATTATTGATATTTTTTATTATTGTTGTTAATATTATTATTATTATTATTACTATATTTAGTATTTTTTTTTATTATTGTTATAATTTTATTTTTATTATTGATAATTTTTTTATTGTTATTATTATTCTCATTTTTATTATTATTATTGTTATTAGTTGTATTAGTATTAATATTTTTGTTATTATTATTATTATTATGTGCATTATTACTTTTAATACAAAAAGATGTTTGGCTTGGCCGGCTCCAGGTCTTCGATATTTGTTCTTTATCTCAAGGTGATGAGCGAGATAAATTGTGTTTTTTTAAACATCATTTGAATACTTATAAAAAGAAAGACTATCTTCGACACGCAAAAGGTTTAATAAGCTCGTAAATGATGAGTGTGATGAAAATATCTTAGAAAACCGAATATTTCGTCATACAAGTACCTAAATATGTTTCGACTGAAAGTTCCTTGGCATCTATATGGTATAGTGGTCCGATTGGGCCGGTTCCGATTTATGTTCTGCCTGGATCAGAAAGAGGGAGGACCTATGCAAAGTTTCGAGACGAAAGCTTTAAAACTGTAAGACTAGTTCGCATAGTAACAGACAGATGGACAGACGCACGATAGCTTTATCAACTCGACTGTTGATGCTGATCTAGAATATATATACTTTTAAAATATAATGCCCTCTAGAAGTTTCTATAGACAAATCCAAGACCCAGAGCCGGGCAAGCCGAAAATCTTCGAAAACTAAGAATTAGGTCACCAAATCCCAACAATAGCTAGTTATTGTTGCTATTAACAATATTATTATCATTTTATTTATGATTTTTAATCTTTTAATCATTAAACATATGATGATAGCAACAAATGCAGTAAATCGTTAGAAGTAGGCGTGGCCTCACACATGAAAGGTAGTAGGTGCCACTTAAACGCTGCGGGGGATGCTCTGATGAACTGTCTGTGCATGAAGATGTGATGTGGCGCGGGGGAGGGAGGTCTCAATATGAAGGCAGAAGGCAGAAGTCGGGAGGAGGCCTTTCTAATAACATATCCCTAACATGCACGCAATGTGAGTTAGCGCAAAGGGGAAGAAGCACAGTACAAGGAAAGCCAATGGAGTTGTGAAGGGGGGCTGGGCGGGCGGGGCCTGGAATGGGCAATGGGAGTCTGCGTTGCTGTGTTGTTGTTGGCGTGTGTAAAGTCAGGGTAGGGCTTGTGTGCGGGGGTTGGTGTTTGGGGGTTAAGTGCAAAAGTTGCACAACACAAAAATTGAATTTTTAATTTGCTCGCATAGCGCGCACAGCAACAAGAAACGCAGCACAAAGCGCAAATCGAAAGAGGCGAACAAAGAGAAATGAGAACTAACGGAGAGAAAGAGAAAGCTAGACATGAAAAGTTGACTTCTACGAATAAAGCGAAGAACAGAAACAACAACAAAAATTGCACACGACGAATATGAAGGGAAACGCAAGCCAGAAATAAACTTTTTACAATGAAGCACTCACACACACACACACACACATACACACACGCACGCAAATTAGTGTGCGCGTGTGTGTGTGAATCTACTTTAACATTTTCATATATGTATGTATATGTTTGTACATACTAACATATTTATGTACTCCCATCGCATGTTACCACCCCCTCCACCTCCCCACCTACCAAAAAAGAAAAGTTGAGTTTCCCAGTTCCGAGTTGAGTTTCATTTTAACGTTCGATTTCGTATGGCGTGCAGTGCAGCCTGTAAAAAATTGTATTCCAAAATACGCTTCAGACAGTTTCGGCTTGCCCGACTACGAGATACCCTGCAAATAGTTTTAAATTGCCCGACTATCATATACCTTACACACATTTTGAATTTCCCGACAACGAGTTTTAACTACACACAATTTCGAAATGCCGGACTATAAGATACCCTACACGTAGTTACGAACTGCCCGACTTCGATACCCTACACATAGTTTCGGATTGCCTGACTACGAGATACACACACTTTCGAACTGAACCCTGAGCCCATTGAAAGTGGGTAAAAAGGGTACAATGTTGGTGTAACAGGCAGAAAGAAGCGTCTCCCAAAAAGAATATCTATTCTTGATCAGCATTAATACCCAAATCTGGGCCTGTGGAGTAAGACTTTGTTTGTCATAATCGATAGCTTGTCTCGTTTCCAAGCAATCGATAAAGACATATATAACAAGTAAGAGGTTTTAGTCGGGAGCTCCCGACTAGCGGATACAATGAACCCTCTTATTCCAACAACAAATGGGGTCGTTTGAATTAATAAAGATAAATTTAAAAAAAGTACCATTGGCAGGGTTTGAACTCGCAACTGACTGCATATTTACTTTCCTCGGTAGGGCTCGAACTCGCGACAGACCGAATCACTTGCCACTGCCTCTACTCAACAGCCACACTAATAATTAAGTCTTATTGAGAAAAAAAATAATTAAAATAGCAGCACACTAAACAATCGCAGTGAAGACAGAACTCGAAGCAGACGCGCATGAATGTGTGTGTGTACATGTATATAGAAATTCTTGAAAATTGCGTCGTAAGCACGTGCGCAGTCAAAATACCGAAAAACAAAACAAAAACTGATCTTAATGAAATTTCTTACAGTATATCTTATTGTAGCATAGAATACTATTCTCAAAAAGTCAATCGCATTTAAATTAGGGCTTAAATTGGTTCGGACTACAAATTGGGATATTAACTCGATTTATAGCTCTGCGGTGGTAGCGGGGAGTTGGCGATAGGTATAAAATGAAAGATAATTGATATATGTATATATAATATTCTAGAAGCAACATATCAAGTTTGGTGACTCTAGCTCTTATTATTTACCCAATCTAAAAAAAAAACTGGATTTTGATATCGATTTTTATCGATTGCTTGGAAACGGAGTAAGTTATCGATTATCGGAACTCGATCTGCGCAGGCACTAGGAGGACCTACAGCTAAAATATCAAGTCTCTAGCTCATATAGGTTCTGGTATCGTTGCGTTTATACATACGGACAGACGGACGGGCGGACAGTTGACGGACATGGCTAGATCGACTCGACTCTTGACGCTGATCACGAATATATATACTATGTGGATCGGAGATGCTTCCTTCTGCCTGTTACATACATTTGCAGCTGGAAATTGTTGCGATTGATTTTAAATTGTTGTATACAAATAGGATAATTGATATAAGCAATTCTCTGTTATGTGTAACAAAGCTGTCTGCCTATTATATTTCTTAATGTGCCCGATTAATTAAGATCACTCTTCTTCTTCTTTGAAGTTTGCCACATTTTGAACAAGTTCTATGCCAATTGGCAAACACGAAGCTCAGCAAAATTCCAGTTGCAAGTTCCTGAAAAATCCATCTTAAGTAGCTGTGTCCTTGAACTGTGCGAAACGATTGAAGCCGATCCGATTGGATCGCATCTGATCGCAACTCGCCATAACAATTTCTTTGTGTGTGTATATGTGTGTGTGTATGTGGTTTTGTGTGTGTGTGTGGAGGGGGGAATCGGGCAGCGGGCGGAGCGAAGGGGCTCTGGTTGCTGTTGTTTTTGTTTTGTCTACCTGCCTGCAATCGCAACGTATTGCTGTTGTTTTTGTTGGTCAGTTTTAATCGCAGCAACTGGCTGTATGTATACAATTGAGATACGCCCGACCAAGCCCCCTTACCCCTACCCCACACTCCCCTGTCCCTCCACACGCTGCACGTTGCCTATGTATGCCAGGCGAGCGCACAATCCTCTCCGCCTCCTGCATCCCCCCGCAGCGCCATGTTGTTTGTTTCCACTGTCGCTGCTTTTGACTTTTGCATTCGTTTGTTTTGTGCTCGCTGTTTTGTCGCGTCTCGTTGTTGGTCAGTTTGTTGTTGTTGTTGTTGTTTTTGTTGTTATTGTTGAGTTGCCCCATAGCGAATACAACAGCAACAACAACAACAACAACAGCTTCAATTGCGCACTTTGCGTTGCGATTTTCAACATCTCAGTGGCTGCTGGCTGGCTGCTGTTGCCTAGGTTCACATTCTCATTACAGTTCATTCACCCAAAAGATACGGCTTTATGTATCTATTAGTTATGTATGTGCTGCCGCTGCTGCTGCTGCTGCTGGCCATGTGTAGAGGCTGCGAGTGGCAGCAACAGAGCCAACGGCAACCAACAACAACAAAATGCTGCACCAACAGCAGCAGCAGCAGCTTCGGCCTGCACTTTCAGCCAAGTTTTGATTTGTGAGTTATGTTGTAGACACACACACACACACACGCACGTACACACACACATACACATAGACAGGCACGCACACAGCTTCAACTCAACGTAGGGTCAACTGTGTGTATTACATCGTCTCTGCATCTTCTTCGGCTGCAATTGTTTTTCTCACATGCCTTAAAGCTGCCGCTGAAAACTCTTTTTATAACTTTTGTCAGCCAACTAATCGCATTTGCATTTCTTTCTCACTCACTCTCACTTATATACTCTCTCTATTTCTCACTCCCTCTCTCTCTCTCTCTCGTTCTTTCATTGCAGGTGAGTTTCTCTTGCAACTAGAACCAATTTCCAGCTGAAATCCAACCATCCAATGAATCGGGCCTACGCAAAAAACAAACCAAAAGAAACGAAAAGAAACAAATCAACAAGCTGTTGCATTGTCTGGTGGTGCTGCAAACGGGGCGAGCATATGGATTTGGTGAGCGTGTTTGTAACAGTTATGAAAATAAGCGAAAAAGGCTTGACTGTACTTTTGTATACATCCATTTTGTTTCATTCGTACAATATTGAAAATGTCGAGTTGAGCGAGATCTGAAATAAAAAGCAGCCCCAACTCGCCCAAGAAGTGTACAAGCTTTTTTTTGGCTTCCTGCCAAAGCCTTTTACCTGATGCCTTGCCGCATTTGGTCACACTTTCCACTACGTGAGCAGAAGTAGTTATAACTTGGGCACACAAAGATGGACTGAGCTAGCTCTTAACCCATTTTCACCAATCCTCTGTTGGTATGGGCAAATATCTTAGGGAAAGAATAGGAAGAACATGGTTATTTAGAAAGAACCCTATATGAAAGGCAAGAAAAGAGTATATCAAAAATGGCTAATGGCAACAAATTTAAGGGCTGTATTTTATTGTTTGTACTCCGAATGAAATTTGCCCATTTTAAAATATTGAGCCCGAATTTGGTATACATTTTAATCGAAGCCAGATCCTTCCGGATTATTAAATATCGCATATAATCTCGTTCAATTACATGCAATATAACTTTTCATGTCAGAACCCATTTTATACTCTACCAAGTGCGTGAATAGGGCAGCTTTTGAATTTCAACTTACGTAGGGTATTTGCAGCATGAACACATGCACGATTGACAAACTTTACAGGGTATTTTCGAAGCCAACTAAAATATCTTTTGGAGCTTTTGTTAATTTGTTCTTTGTAGCTTTTGTTCCTTTGGTCAGTGCAGGAAACATAACAATAGGAACAAGAATGACAACCGTTCGAATCAAGTGCAGGTCACTTTGGCCTTCGCCCCCATCTCCCCCTCCCTTCTAGCTAACCCTACCCCTTAACTGCTCAACTCCTTCTGCAGCCTTTGAAGCTCGCCAAACGCAAAAAATTGTTCGTTACGTTTGCAATTTATGTTTTTTTTCTTACCTTTTTTTTTGTACGGCGCTTCGCTTAGTTTTGTGTTACGTGGGCGACAAACAGAAGGAGGAAGGGAAGCGAAAACAGGAAAAATAGATGTACACACATACATACACATATACATATATACGTATATATTTATGTATATATATATACATATATATATATATATATCGCGCAGCAGCCGTAACAACGACTGCGACGTTGACTGCGACGTTGACGGCGACGGCGACGGCGACGGCGACGGTGACCACCGTGGTCGACAACGCGGCATCGCCCGCTGAAATCGGTTCGGTTTAGTTTTCCAATGCACAAACAGGGTGCCTAGTCAAAAAGGGGCGATGCGATGCGGGCGGGCCCAGCCAATTCCAGTGTGTATTTAGCAAATGTTGTTGTAGCTTAGTTTCCACTTCCAACAACAACAACAACAACAAGAACAACAGCTAAGGCTCTGAAGCTATAGAGCCGGCTCGCTTCGTTTTTGTGTCTATTATCACATACACACACACACACACATAGACATACACACACACACACACAGACATATACTGCCAACAAGCACACACAAACACACACACATACACACACAGCATCGGCAACAGCAGCCTCAAATGCATTGGCCTAAAACCCGCTTGCCCATGCCCTGCTATCCCCCCCCCCCTTCCCCTTCCTCCTCATCACTGCGCTCCCGTTTTAGCGTTTTGGTTTAGTGCTACCTTCCCTAATATTCATGCTCTGCCCTCTCTCTACCTTATTGCTAACCCTGCCCCTGCCCCTGCCCCGGCGCCCTGCACCCATACACTTCCAAAGCTTAGTTTTAGTTTTGGGTATACATAAATCAGCAGCAACCATTCGATTAGCATTTCGCCAGCGATTTGTTGGCCAAGCGAATGGCTTTAATGGTAGCTGACAGCAGCCGGCAAATGGCAGCACAGCACAGCACAATTACTGCAAGCCATATGCGACTGTCTGGCAACGCCACGAAATTAATGCAAATAGTTTAGTATAAAGAGTTCACCTATTGCCATGTCTAGTGCTCAATAATACTCGATATTACTAGTTAGTTCTCGTTCTAGTTAGTTCTAGCTCGGCATGGTCGAGCTTTAATACCCTTTAGGCTTAAAAGGAGCAGAACAGGGACTGGACGGTACCTTTTTCTATAAGTAAGAAAAAGCAGAACTAGATTCCGATTTCAATTGTAAAATAAAATTAAACAATTTAATTAGTTAGTGCATTCCAAAGGCAATAAGAAGATTGTTAAGTCCAATGGAAGCAAGGAATATATAACATACTAGCGGGTATTGCCCGGCCTTGCTCGGGGATAAAAATGTTAGATAATTCCTTTTCAGTAACTACATGCCCGTGGAAAAATGAAATCTATCCGTTCCATCTTGAACTCCACTTCTATTGAAAAACATGTGTAAAGTGCAGCGATAAAAAAAACTAAATGTTGGAATCAGAGGTTTCCGGCTTTGTTAGTCTTGCGGTAAGAGTCTTGAAGCCGAATAAAAATCTTGCGTTTGCCGACCTACATTTTGCATAAAATAGTGGTGAACTTTGCGAGGGCCTGATAAAGATCTTTGAAAATGAGTTTAAAACCGATATTAAACCAAAAAGATAAGTTAATTTGTTCCACCAAGGAAGAATACATTTTTGGAAAGGTGTGAAACTCCCCTCAAATGAATTTGAACAAAGATCTTTGAAATGGAGTTTGGGGCCGATCGGATGGTATGCAAAAAAGTTGCATACAAACGTTTTTCGGGACTTTTCCATACTTGCGGGTGAAATTTCCGGAAAGCCCGTCTTAACGTGCACGTTCATCACATAAGGCAACTACAATGAAAATTGCAGCTTGTTAACTCGTAACTTTTCATTCGTTACTTTTTACTCGTTACTTGTTACTCGCTAAAGTAATTTGAAGACGCTGCCTCAACTTCCATGCAAAGGTAACTTTCAATTTCTCTCAATTTTTTTGACTTATTCACGCTCTATGTACACACATCTATATATACACACACCTGCATTTGTATATATACGGTTAATTTATATGCGTGTGTTGGTTCAGTTATCTATAAAGCTGTCGGTGTCGCTGTCTCTGTCTGCTACGACTCTCAACCCCCGGGCCAAAAAAAATTTGGATGCCGAAAATGCAGTTAGAGCGCCATCTGTCGATGCAAAATGCAAGCAATTGCGTCGTGTCTTTGTGTATGCGTGTGCTCTGTGTGTGTTTTTGTGTGTGTGAACAATAAGCCAAAAACCAGGAAGCATATACCGAACCCCGGCATTTTGGTATTAACAAGCTCGACAACGACAACAACAACAACAAGAGAACACGAGAATCCAGATTGTCGTCGCCATCGTCGTCGTCGTCGTCATCGTCGTCGGAGGTAGCTGCCGAAAATTTTCCACGATTTGGCAACATCCGTGGCAACAGCGAGTGCTGATTGAATGGCAGCGCCGACCGTTGCCCGTTGCACGTTGCCCGTTGCCCGTTGCCAGTTGCCCGTTTTCCGTTAGTTGCGTTAGCCATTGCCGAAGCCTTATTCCCATTGTCCTCGTCGTTGGCACTTTGCAATGTTATTCATGTGCAGCGCGCGCGCATAATGCAGCACATGCAAGTCACACACATACACATACACACAGTTCCACACACACACACACACACACACACATACAACCCAATGAACCTATCACACAGCCGCACACTCGCTGCCCGGACTTGTCGCTGCTCATAAGACAAATGCTGCATTCACACAGAATGTGCCGAACAGGTGCCACGCCCCACAGCCCAGCTATAAAACAATTATAGATACTTATGTATTAGCTTATTTTCCCAGTTGCCCTCGCACCAGCTCGCTTCCAATCGACATCCCGGGCAGGGACAGGGACTTCACTTCGTTAAGTTTGCCCCAAATAAACCATAAACACTTATATTGCCATTGAATCCCGTTTGCGTCCAGCTCGCTTTCAATCCATAATGATGGGGCAGGCACCCGAGCAGGGACCTGATTCCTTTACGTAGCAAGCCCGCCTTAAACACGTCATATGCTCTGACCTTTGGTATGGATTGACGTCAATTATCCTAGAACTGTTGAACAAAAGCATGTTAAGCAACATCATCACAAGCAACGTGATGCCATTCGATACTCTACATGTGACATGCAACATAATCAACGCAGTTGACCCCCACCTAACTGAATTGCTTGCAATCAAAACGCGCTTACGCAGTTCTTGCATCAATCAGGTATCAGATAACCCAGGACATGTTGCAAACAAAATAAAATTAATAACAAAAAATTTCTATTATTTTCCATCTCACATAACAAATTGCGCAGTTGATTGAAGTTACGCAAGGCTTATTGGCATTATAAATTAATTTCATTAATTTCTACATTTTGAGATTATTTTACCAATTAAATATGGGATAGTTTTTCAAGTTACGTCGCGCTCTCATCTTATTAACTTAAACATGCGTGCGTTAAGCACATAATTGTGTAGCGGAGACTTTTTCTTATATAAATCGTTTTAAGTTTCGCAATGCAGCTTTTTTATACGTAAAATATAAGTTCATCTGAGCTAATTAGTTATTTCTTTCCTCTATACGCATAGATCTTACGTAACTCATTCATCATATTTGGTTATGTTTTAGTGTCTTACGTAATCAAGTTATACGTTTCAAAATTCTATATCACTATTTGGCTAGTTGCTCTATGAATTTGTTAGGCCCCATTTTCTGCAACGTAAATCGTTTTACGTAAGTTACACGAATTTATTCTACATAACTCTTTTCAACGTGTGTTACGTACTTAATTACGTATTAAAATTCTACTTTCTCGCTCTCCTACTCTCGGTCCATTCCGATACTCTCCATATCTATCTTTAACGTAATTCTTCTTACGTAGCGTAACGCACGTTCTTGGAACGTTAGCATTTACCCAACAGCACTTTATACTTGCCATTTCTGAGACTTGAGTGAATTTCTTTGGGTTCACATGGCAGCACCTGCCACAAATCCAAAGTAAAAGTTCAATTGCTTAAAAGGGGGCGGTTGCGGGGCAGGGTTGTGGGCAGTCTGGGAGGTGTGATGCCAGCTATTTAGCAGCCTTAAACTGGGGGACATAACCCAAAACCGCAAGCAAATCCGTTGAGGCCCACGACCCCGGCCCCGGCTCCGGCCGGGCCCCTATGCCGGCCGCCTGCCCGTCAACAACCACAGCTTCCAGTTGCTTGGCCTATTCCTGTCTCGCTTTGGCGCTCATAAATCTGGAGCTGCAGTTGCTCCTGCTGCTGTTGCAGTTATATATTTTTTTTCTTTGGCTTCGTCTGCCTCTCGTTGAATGTTGCAACAAGAGCAGCGCTTGTGTTGGGATTCGGCTAGTTGCATAAATTTGCAGCTTAGAAACCCTTTCTACACTTCATTAGCCTTTACTCTGTGCTCTCGAGGTTCTGTTGCTTTGTTGTTGTCGTTGTTGTTGCGTGTCCTGCTGATTGTTTTGGCTGTGCCAACAAATGTTTTCTATTCCTTTGCATACTCGTTCAGCAAGTGAAAAGGAGTATATTGGTATTGAAGCTAGACTCTTGCATTTTGCTGTACAGACTCGTGCATATCTGCCTCAAAGTGTGAGAATTGTTGCGCCATGCCCACGATTGGGTGGACGTACTGCTAGCTATAAGTGTTGGTTATCCGATTGATGGACCACTGATGAACACCCCTACAAGGATGGAACCAAAAATGTCTTCCCTTGACATATATCTGTCAGAGTTAAGGTGCTGAAGAAACCACTCATGAGTTGCTCCTAATTGAAATCTCTTCAATTGACAGTTAGCCGGCTGAGCGGGCATTAAGCAGTCGTTAGTAGCCGATTGCAAAATTGTTGCTTGCCTTTTTTTACTCATATTGTTATTCAGCATAGTCGCTGGCTGCCCCTTTCCTGTCTCGGTCTCTCTCTCTCTCTCTCTGTCTCACACACTCTCTTCCATTTTGCAGCTCCCGGTGCACTCGCTTTCCCACTCTCACTCTCACACTCTCTCTCGCTCACTCCTGCAGTTTGGCGCCGTCTATCTCGCTTTGGCCTCAACTTACTAACTGCAACTTGCAGCGTGTGTAAGCCAATAACATCATTATCCTGTTGAACATCATCAGTTCCTGTTGCAGGCGGGCAGCCTACTTCCGGACTGCAGGTCTACGTTGTTGTATTTTTCTTCTTCTTTTTTTTGTCGTAGTTTTTTTGGTCCAGGCGTGTCCTGGCTAGGCAAGTACGCAACGTCGTCGTTGTTGTCGCTGTCGCAGCTCGGTAGCTCGGTTGCACGTAGCTCGGCTGCATGTTGCACGTTTGCTCTCAACACGAAGCTGCAACTTCCAATATTCCTGTCGCCCGTGTGTGCATGTGCATGTGTGTGTCTGAGTGTGCGTGTATTTTATTAAAGGTACATCACCAAAAATTCAACAAGCCCGAGTTCAAACCCCATCCCCAACCCAGACATACGCAATGTCGCGCCATGCGCTTCGGCTTTGGCCAACTCGTCTCTTGCACGACCAAAATGTTCTCTGTTGCTATTTAGACCATAACTCAGCCAGAGCCCACGCACAGGCGACCAGCCAACCGACCAACCGACCGACCAACCGACCGACCAATGCCGACCCTCATATATGCTGTCAGCCGCCATTTAGCCCGGCTTATGCCCCTTCTACATGCCACACACACGCACACATACATATACATTTCCAGGCCACATCGCGTCGCGTCGCATCGCTCGCATCGCATCGCCTTTTGCTGTGTGTAGTGTTTACCCTATTGTATCTGTATCGGCTGCATGAACCGTTGCCATTGCCACTTGAAGGCTCGTCGTGCCTCGTTCCACGCGCAGTTCGCACTCCGCCTCCGTACTAATAAAGTTGTGCGCGTCGAGCAACAGTCCAGCATAGCCCAGACCGGCCCGGCCCGGACCGTATACGTTACGTTACCCGTCACCCGTAACCCGTAACCCGTTACCCGTGTCCGAACCCGAACATCCACGGCCTAGACCCTGGCTAGACCCCTAGGCAATCTGTGCCGCCGTCGACCCCATTGGAGCGTCCAGCCGAACCAGACGTATTTTAGACTTTGTCCAGTCACCTTAGTCACTCTCTCTCTCACTCTCTCTCTCTCCCACTCACTCTCACTCTCATTCTCACTCACACACACACACACACACACACGCTCTCTCTGTCACTGTCTCTCTATTCCTCTCCCTTTCCCTTTGTCTCTCTCTCTTTCTCTATCTCTCTATCTCTCTCGGGAGACAAACGCGCCACCTACAGACTTGTTATCGTTCTTATCATTATTATCAAGCAGCTTGCAGTTCGTCTCTTGCCGTTCCACTTGATAGTCTCACGCGTTCGGTTCGTTTTGTGGCTCCACTTGGGAGCATGATACTAAGAAATCTACTGGTAAATATTAATTACCAAGCACAAATTTTCTTTGTTTTTCCGTGTGTCTTTCGAAGCGTGTTTGCAAGTGTGTATGTGTATGTGTATAAAGGATTATTTTGTGCATGCTGCCAGCCAGCAGCAACAAGTGGCTAATCCCAACTATTCTGAAAACTGCACGCTCTACTTAGTCCCTTTTATTTTTATGGCACACTATAGACAACACTGGATTCCTACTTTTGTAAAAACTTTGCAAATTCCTTTAAATATCAACAATTTATAAACATGCGAGTCTATATAGTTCCATATTCCATACCTGTCAAGTTGAGAAAGGAAGACTTTTTAGTGAAGATCTCCTGGATGAGAAGTGTTTGGGAAAAATATATTTCGTACAGTTATTCCCATTAAATGACAAGTACTTAGAATTAATCGCTTGGTTCCAATTAAAATCTGAATTGAAAGAAGCAGAAAACAGTTTCTTCCAAACTTCAAACATTACTTATCTTATTCCAAAGTCAGATAGAACATTTTTTCTATGGTTTAAACAGAATCTTTAAAGACCTAGACTGAAAAACTTGTATGTATTCATTTAACACCTGGAGATGCATATATGTATATTCTTCAATCTTCCACTCTTCCATAGGAACCACCAACAAACACCTCACAGACAATATTTAAGTCTATCTTTGAAGAATGTAACAGCGTGTCCATCTGTGGACCCGATCCCAACGATAAAGAAAAAGTCATTTTATAACAAAAACAAAAACACATTTTAATATTTTTCTAATTAGAAAAACTTATGAAATTGCTAAAAACCCATTTTGGCTCCTATAAGAATTAAATTTTATACAAATTACAAATTACATTATTATACAAGTTGGAAAATTTGGTATTTACATTTATCTTTCTTTTCCGAATTGTCCTAATATATGTCTATATATAATAAATCAAATATTTTATTCTCACTTGTTTATACATACATACATATATACCCGGTAAGGTGCCATGATATAAAAAATACGAGTTTTAAGAACAATTATTTTTTCGAATGCTGTTCGATCTCTGTTGAAGAACCTTTGTACTTGATTTCAGTTCAGATCAAAAATACTTGATACCATATGCAGTTCAAGTTTATTTGCGAAAGACATATGTATAAGTTTTATGTGCGACTAAAACTTCTGATATTGCTCTAGATACAGGGTATTTTCTTAGTCTTCCTGGAAGATATTTTGAGCTAATTAGTGCATTTTCCATAGATAGAGACACAGGGAAAGTCAAATAAGATTTATATGCGAATACAACTTTTGGAATTGCCTTAGATACAGGGTATTTCTTAGCCTGCCCCTAACTCTTGCCTACTGGATGCTTTTAACTAATTTGTGAATTTATCATAGTTAATGGTACAGGGTATTTTGTAGTCCCCCTCCAAGTGCCTCTTGCATAAAGGAATTGTTTGTGCAAGTTCCATATAAGTTCGACAGGCATGCAAATCTGTCATAGAAAAAGTTCTCTATATGTACATATGTATGCATGTGTTCAGGTGTGTATGCATACATGGATGCAGGCGTGTGTGCGTGAGTTTATGCATTTGGTTAATGCAGCTCGTGCCTGATTCTGGAACTGGATTGTAATTACGATCCTAACGCTGACGATGCAGCTTAACCAGACCCAGGCCGAAATTAACATTTGCCATAAATATGCGCATGTATGTATGTATGTGTCTGCCCTGCTGCATGCACACAGACACAGACACAGGCACAGGCACAGTTACAGTCACACACGCCAGGTCCTTATGTCAAACGAGAGCTCTGTGCGCTCAGCTGCGCCTTCAAGCATTTCATCATGCACAACACACACTCTCTTTAGACCAATACGTGCCGTACACCCCACCTTTCCCCACCAACCCACATCCTAACAGCCCATCTCCCCGCGCTCTCTTCGCCTTTCTCGCTAGCTCTCTCCCTCTCTCGCGCGCTCCCTCTCTCTCTCTCTTTCTCTTATTCGTTCAGTCTCTCTCTCGCTCTCTCTGTTGCTGCCCACTACTACTTTGGGTGTGCTTTGCCAAGCTGCTTTTCCTTTTATTTTGCGTGGCTCATTCGCTGTGTTGAGTTTGTTGATTTTTGTTTGTTTTTTCATTTTTTTTCTATTGCTGCGCTGCTGCTGCTGCGGCTAGCGTCGGCGTCGACTCGACATTGCTGCTGCTGCTGCTGGCGCTGTCGCTGCTACTGCTACTGCTTTTGCTGTAGCTAGCTGCGCGCCGCACACACATACACAGCTCATGTATATACAACATTCCTCAGTACTTGAAGCGCCTCCGGAAGTGATGGTTTTCATCTGCCGTTCGTCGCATTTGCAGCAGCAGCTGCTTTAATAATAAGTCAAGCAGCAGCCTACAACAACAGCAACACCCCTCTGGACCCCGTGTGCTCTGTGCAGACAGCGGGCAGGAGCAGTCAGCGAGTAGCAAGCAGCAGCAGTCAGCGAGCAGCTGCAGCAGCACCAGCAGCAGTATAAGTTATTATCTATTGCCGTTCGTTGTTGTTGTTTCGAACCGGGAATGCGCAGCAAAAGATACGCCAGCGACTTGAGTCGCATTGTCGGCGCCGGAAAATCGGTGAGCTAATCAAATATTAAATTCATAAGTTTTCAACCTAAAGGCTAAAGTGTGACCACACGCAATAAAGTAACACAAATTTTCATGGAGGCACACACAAAAAAAAAAGAAAGAAAAAAAAAACAAAGAGAAAAACCAAAAGAAAACTAACAGCAGCAGCAACAACAGCAACAGCGTGACTGACACATGCGCGAGAGGCGGCGAGCGCTTTATATGTCCTCTCTCTCTCTCTAGCTCGCTCTCCACCAGTCACCAGTCACAGTCACTGTCTCTCGTCGCGGCCTCTCGCCGAAGTTGTGCTTTTTTTTTTTGTTTTGGATGAGCTGTCTTTGCTGCTGCTGTGCGCCTGTTACATTCTGTAGACTGCAGCGTCATTGCAGCGGCGCTGACCGCGTTGTCGACTTCGCGGTCGCGTCAGCCACTAGCTGACCGACACAGAGCCAAACACAATAACCACTATAACAGCAACAACAAATACAAAGCTTCCATTAATAGCAGCAACAGCGGCAACAACATTATCATTAAATGTAACATAAAAAATGTCTTTAAAACGTTCGACACGAGGAACTACAACAGCACCAACACGAAAATCCGAACACTTAAAAGATTAACAGAGAGCGACTAGAAGAGAGGCGACAGCAAGAAAGAGAGCAATCGAGACTGTTGCTATTGCTGCTGCTGCCGCAGCCGCCGCTTCAGCTGCTGCTGCTGCTGAGGCTACGGCTGCGGCTCTGCGGTTGTTTATTGTTTTACAGGCCGCTTGGGGGCGCTAATTTGTAATGTGAAGCTTAGTTTTGATATGTGTACAGTAAAGATTGCCCAAGTGTGTAAACCACAAGACTTTATGGTTAATATATGACCGCATGGGTTACTTTACACACACACACATACAGACAATCTCATACGTACATGTACATATGTTTGTACACATTTATGAATATTATCTATAAACTGTGTATTTCCATAAAACTTGACTCTCTTGCACTCTTGCTCAACTTTACTCCAAATTTAATTTTAGGGTTTAGTTAAAACTTTAAAGAAAAAAAAAAATTTAAAGCACACATGTATGTACATACATATATGCATATGTATGTATGTATTTTAAAGTAAACTTTTTGAAGTTTGGCTGCCTTGAGCTTTAATTGCAACTAAACTTATAGCGCCATTTAAAGCTGTATCTGGATTACTGTAAACGGCGATTTACCTTAAATTAACGCCTTATTCAAAAGCATTCACCTGATTTTGCGCCCAATGTAAATACATACCTAAACTTTAATTATATTTACAATTGGCAAATTTTCTGCGCTTTTCGAGGTATCGCAATATGCCTTTTATACGATACAAGTATACACACTCACACACACAAAGCCTTGCATGCATAAATATGTATATATGCCTGAGTGTAGTATGTGTATATTCGCCATTTGTATTCTCACCTTTGCCTATTGCTGATACCCCTGTTCGGGTGGGGAGCTTGGTCTTCGGCCACTGTGGTGGTTATATTCGCATTTGTTGCGGCAGTTTGCCTGCTCGCCTTTTCTCAGCACCCAGCAGTTGGCATACGCGCCATACAACAAAATTGTGCTCATAAACCGTGTGTAGGTAAATATAATGCTGTGGCGTTTATTATAAGCTCAAAATATACATATGTCCATTAAAGAGCCGAACCGACTTACTTGTTCAGCATTTAAATTTAAAAATGTGCAAAAACGAATGTTAAGAGCAGCTGTTAACGGCAAGCTGTAAAAAAAGTATAATACGATATCGATATAACGAGAACGACACGCCAAGCTGACCGAAATATAACAGTCTCTCGTCCTCCTCTCCAAACATGCAATTCGAATGCGTGTGTTTGTGTGAGATAAAGAGAGCAGGTTGAACTGAGCCATTGAATTTTAGAGTTGTCGAGTTGCAACTGTTTGTAGCTAATATTAATTTAAATTTCGTCAATATATTACAGAAGTTACAGAAGGTGTAGGCAATAATACTTAAATCACCGTCTTAAGAGAAATATGCTAGAAAAGGGGAACATGTAGAGTTAATAAATCAGTGTTTTAGTCAGATAACGAAGGTCGTCTCATAATATACGATACGTCGTCTCATAATACGATTATTTTCAATTTTTTGAAAAGATTTAAAAGCTGTGCAATTTTTATGTCTGTTGACAATCATGATTTGTGTTTAGACACACTTTAAAATGAGCTTTGGTCTTATTTTAATTGACGCGCACATTGTGCAGCTTGACAACCCTGTTTTCTGTTAGCAGCGCTCTTAAGCAAGTCGCTCTCTCACTCTCGCTCTCTGCATTTTAATTGCAAACAGTTGTACGGCCGGCAAGTTGGCTGGCTGGCGAACTGCTTGGCATAGCAGCGCAGCTTGCTGCGCTGCCTGTTTGCCTGTTAAATTGGCGGTTACACGCGCGCGTCAGGTACGCCAGTCGCCAGATATTACCCGTCGCTATTGCTACTGCTGCTTAGTGGTGGTTGTGGTGCTGCCTGTAGCTGCGTGGGTTCGGGTTCTCGTGCTCTGTCGACGGTTTGTGGTGGTTGGTTGTGTTTTTGTCTTTCTCTCTTCTGTCTCTGGTGCCATTTTAAGTTGGCTTCTTGCTTATCAGCTGCAAGTTTATCGATTTTTTTTTCGCGCGCTACATTGTGAATCATCGTCGTTCTGCTGCTTGCTGTGCGCCTGTTCTTTCCCTCGAATATCGAATCTCGATTTCGATGAGATTTTATTACTGCCGTGTTTACAGCGACCACCTCCTGACAGACAGCCATTTCAATTTTTTGTGGCTGAGTTTTGGTTTGTGCTCCGTGTGTACATTTCAAATAATTTATTTATTATATAGATTACGATTCTTTGCTTTCTTTACGCGCGCTGCTTGTCATGGTCTCTCGCCGGAGACTCGTTGGCATTGTTGTAGTTGTAGTTGTGTCGTTGTCGTTGTCGACTCGTTGACTCGCTGGCTCACTTACCTTCACCACCAACAATTCACCACGACGGCTACATACATATATGTATGAATGCTTTTTCTTATGGTAAGGAGTGGTGGGTGGGTTGGTGCGCCTGTTGTTTAGCTTGATTTCATCATTTACCATATTTAATTCCATTTAAATGAAAATGAACTGAAACCGATTACAATCGCCGCCGCCGCTGTCCCAGACTTGAGCCAGACACCAAGACCCAAACGTTGTTGTCCCGGCGCTGCGCGTGCAAGCGACAAGCCATGCAGCCAGCCAGCCAGCAACTGAAATGATAACACGACCAACGGCAACGAACCCCAACAGCATTCAGCATTATTCCACCAACAACACACAGCAGGCAGCAGGCAGCGGGCAGCAACAACAGCAACCGCCACTGAACAGTCAAGTGCTTGCTTGCCCAGCCAAAGCAGCGTGTGAAATATTTCCTACACACACCAGCATACAAACACATCATAGTAGAACAGAAAAAAAAGAAATACCGAAACCCGAAGAAAAAACAACGACAAGAGCGACCGACAAAATTGCAAAGCTCTCAAATCAGTGTCGGTGGCGGTAGCGTCGTCGTCAGCGTCGGCGTTGTCGTTGAATGAATGCGAATGCTCAGACAACAACACCAACTCGCGCGCACACACACACATACTGATATATACACACCGCACAACGGGAGACAGCACAAATCCGAAACCAGAACAGATGATTAGCCTAGTAAAACGAAACGAGCGACGACGCGACGCTGCAGCCCGATGCGGGAGCGCACTTTTCAGCTTGCGAGCAAAGCTTTTTAACGCTCTCACAGTTGTGCGATGTACACGACAGTGGGACCAAGTTTAATAATATTTTCACAATTTTTCATAGTACAAAATCACACGGAATTTAAAAATGTTTGCTGAAGCATTGTCTGATAATGTTGAGTTGAGAATTTATTACCATAAAATAAATAATGTTTGATCGGCTTAAAGCTTAATTTTCAAATAATATATACAAAATATCCTGATTGGTTTCAAAACAAATACAAAAATATTTTAGCTACATATGTATATAAATGTTTAAAATGTAAACCTATTTCTTATAGGTTGGTTTTATTTTTATGTTTTGCGTACATTGTTGCAAAAATATTTAAAAATGTTTTGAAAATGAAGTGTTTATGCCACAGTGTATGGGCCCCCCACTGCTGCTATGTGTGCGTAATTGAAAACCGGTTGCACTGTTTACCGACATTTTCCGCTAAGTTGCGAGAGACTGACAGGGAGAGAGAGAGCGAGCGAGAGACAGAGCAAGAGCAAGTTAGCAAGTGACCGACCATAGGAAGGTCGCCGTCATCGTCGTTGAGCCGAACACTTGTTTGAGTTGCGTCTGTGCCTCGTGTCGACGACGCGTCGTCGTCGTCGTCAGGCATAACCGGAAGGTCGCCTTTACCACAACATTTATTATGGAAAAATCGCGTAATCACTGTCGTATCACATTTTTTTTTGCAGCCGCAGCAGTCGACGTCGTCGTCGCTGCTCGCTGCTATGTATGCGTGTGTGTGTGTGTGTGTGTGTTTGGTTTGCGTGTGTGTGCTCGCGAATGTGTTGGTTTTATTTTTAGCAGCAGACGCCGCTTGCCAACTTCAAACTTGTTGCAAGTCGTTGGTTGCGTGTTTGACGTACAAAATTGAACTTAACTTTTATATTAAAGGTCTTTGAGATTTGTATAGTATAAAATGTTTCGTTTTTTTCTTTGTTTCAATTTGTGTGTATTTTTGGCTTCGGTCTTTTCGAGCTCTTTGTGCGATTCTTGTGCCTTTGAACACTTCCAGGCTAAAACTCAGCCCCTGCTGCCACGATTAGTCCAGTCAGGCAGGCACTTCCCAGATATTCCAATGCATGTTATTTGGTTGGGCCTTTATGGTGCTGATGGCTGCGCTCGCTGCTGCGGCTCGTTTGGGGGTTGCTTCCCAGGGGTCCAACACACACACAAAAACACACCACACACACACGCAAAGCATGTGTGTGCACTTGCAGTTTTTCTTTTTTCGCTGTATTTATAAAACAATTTTTTTTGCATTCTGTTTTTGGTGCTGAACATGGAAACGACGGCACCTTGCACATCGGGGCTGTCCATTTGCTAGCTGCATTTTGCACTGGAATATACGCCACGCTACAGTGGAAGGCCAGTTGCATGTTGCACTGCACGCACACACAAACACATGTATATAAATATGTATATACATATATTTATATATATACATACATACATATATAATATATATACAGGAACATGGCGTGGCACATGCACCACGGTGAGACACACAACTTGAGGGGGGGCGGCTCTCTGTCAAAGGCCATGGACCAAATCCCAGGGCCTGGTGTTCCTGTTTGTTGCCAATGATTTGCAAAGTGGATTTTGTGTATTTGACGATTGTTCGACTTGCAGTTGTGCAGTTGCAGTTGCAGTTGTTGTTGTTGGTGCTACATGTTGCAAAACTGGTTACTGCTGACTGCTGCCAGCAACTTGCCAACTTACACTATCTGCCCTCTCTCGCTGGCTCCCTCTCTCCTTTTCTCTCTTAGGGCGGCCCACCATATAAGTGTGTGCCTGTGTTAACCCTTTTTGCTAAATACATACGTATTGCCACAGCACTCGCTCGCTTTTCACTTCCTTGCCCCAACATACATATGTATGTACATATATATGTACCCTCATGCACACACATCAATACCCGTATATATATATATATATATATATATATATATATATGACATATGTGTTTGTGTGTATCTTACAGATACATGTTGCATCATATGCACTCATCTTTTCTACCTGGCCCACTAGTTCCTCCTTTCTAGCCTAACATTTGGCCCCAGTTGCCCCCACAAAGAGAAACCCTTAAGCTGCACCCAAATGAATTGCTCTTCGGAAAAGTCCCATAACCCTTGATATAGATACATACATACATACATATGTGTGTATGTAGGTCAAGAAAATAATTTGCTTTCTTCTATATTACCTCAGTAAGCTTCTTAAGTTTTTATTTTAATTGCATTAAAGTCTTGTATATGCTGTGTCCGTTGAAAATTTCATAAGGATCGGACTATAAACCCCGAATGTAATTCTCATATCTGGAACTATGCGAAGAAGAAGCACAGGCTTTGCTGGTCTATATTAGATATTATAAATGTGTGTATTTAATGGAAACTAGAATGCTTGTCATCGCAGATTGTCACGGGGCTTAGGGTATCTGCCAGTCAGGCAGTCCGACTAGAGCCCCATTTCTTTTTTAACTTCTGTGTGCATTAAGCTTTTGCACTTTATGCCAATTATGTATGTATGTGTGTGTGGTTAATGTGGCCTGCACAGCTGAAATCTTGCATTTATATATGTATATACATACATATATATGATATACATACATATAAACATTCCGATTTGGCATCGGAATGCCAAACAAGCAACTGGCAGCCGCAGCCCAAACACATTATAATTAGGAAGCCCAGCTCGGCGACTGCATAAAAAGGCTGATACAAAAGGTGCCTTAGTTGGGGGTGGGGGAGAGCGGGGACTGCAGTGTTAGCAATGCGCAGTTAGCCCCGCCATCGTCGTCATTAACATCATCATTATGATCATCATCATCAGTAACATCAACGTTGTCGTCATCGTCTATTAGCTTCAAATGCATTGGTCCATGGATGCGGGGCCAGCTATGCAAAAGCTTTTGGGCGACGGTGCAAGGGAGCGAGCGCTGCGTATGTATGCGTGTGTATATATGTGTGTGTCGAAAGCTGTACAGTTTTGCAGTCCATTTTGCTACACTTAAAGTGCGCTTGTTGCTGGCCAATACAGCAGAAACATCTTCACTGTAGTCGTTAATGTTGCTCTTGTTGCTCCTCTTGTTGTTCCTCTTGTTGTTGTTGCTGTTGCTGTTGTTATTATAGCTGGTGTGTGGTGCGTTTGGTTATAATGCGCGGCGCACACGAGTCGCCGGCGCAGTCCCGAGCAACCCAACGACTGCGACTGCGACTGCGACAGCGACAGCGACGACAGCAACGACAACATCAACGTCGGCGTCGACGTCGACGTCGACCACTTCATCATCGACAAGCAGCCAGCCCCCGTTGGAGTCAGTTGGCTAAAACAAAGCACAACTAGCAGAAGCAGCAGCAGCAGCAGCAGCTGTGGTTGCAACAACACCAAAAGCAAAAGCAAAAGCAACAGCAACAGCAACAAAGGATGCCTTGTGCTTGCACAACAAGAAGAAGCATGTGCTTTATATTTAATACACTTCAAGTTACGGCTAACTGGGGGCATCATGACTTTCATATAAACACAAGGCAACTGAATACACACAGTCATATACTAACAGCTAAAAGAGCTTATAATTCGCAACTGGTTAAAGCTGCTCTTAAGTGGCAATCGAACAAAATAAAACATGCTTATAATTCGCAACTGGTTGAGCTTCAAGTGGAAGCTTGTAGAATATGCCACATATGAAGTTGGTAGCAAATGGCTTCCTATCGTTGAATTTCGAATAGAAATTTCCATTATTTATTTAATTATTTAGTATTTAATTTCAATTGCTCTTCGCTATTTCTTAAAGAACATAGTTTTGGTCTACGTTTTTTTTCTCGCTTACTTTTCTACGAGAAGTTTAATACTAGGACTCGACTAAACTAGTGGAAAATATACCACATTTTAATAAATTTATAAGTTCCGGTTTTTACCACACATAATAGTCCATGCCTTAATAAATTTGAGCAAAACAAAGCTTTTTACTTGATTCTTGGAGTTTCTTCTTCTTTTTATTTTCATAATATTTAAATTATAGAAATTTATCAGACTCGGCTGAGGTTTACTTCCACCAATATTACCAAATCCACAGAAAATCACGAAAAGAATGTGTTTTCCAACACTGTTTTTGCAAATCTACAGTTAAAAACTAGCCTGGGGTCTGGCTTGCAGAGAAGTTGATTAGAGAGCGGACATTAATGTCGGTACATTATGTTCGAGAACATCTGTCCAAGCCTACTTTATACCGCATTGCAGGCAAATCTAAATAAGCCAAGAGTAAATTATTTATAACATGGCTAGATTTTCTATAAAATTATAAATCAAATATGGAGAATTGATGGATTGTTTCATAGGACTATAATAACACATAAAACTCTCTGTTCTGGGATCGGTATATTCGGGGTGTCGAAGAGGGTTTGTAGAAGCTTATAGTATGTAAACTAAGTATTACAAATTCTAGGTAGTTATCAGATCTTATTGTGTTTCGTTTACCGAACTCCATTGTTAAATCTATAAGGATAATACTACTTACCCTAGTTTTAATTGATATTTTCAATTCATTTCACATATGTATCATATTTTCTTGGTATTTTTTACTAGTTGACGCATGTATATATTTTGTATAGGCCTTCCCAATAGCATTGTGTAAATAACGGTACTTTCGTATTATATCCCAAAATTTGGGTTGGCTTTTAGCTTGGCATCTCATAATAGAATGCATGAGATTGGCACCAAATGTGTGTCTCGAATAGTTTTGGTCTGCGCTTGTTGCAACGCAATTGTTGCCACATTCATTTGCCTGCCTGTGTCTGCGTGTATGTGTGTATTAGGTTTAGGGTGTATAACGGGAGACGGTGGGGTTGCCTGTATAGTTGGGTACAAGTTCTAACCACGATGACGCCGCGACGCGTTGTACGATTGAGTTGCGACCTGGCTGCAACATGCTATGGATAGATGGTGTATTGGTTGCTTGGATAACGTTTTGTATGTTGTGTACGATGGATGGGGGGAATGGAGGCTTACGGGTGGCATAGGTTGGTTGTGTTGTTATTGTTGTTGCTGGCTGGTTGGCTTGGACCTACAACGTAAAATAAAAAATCTGCGCGTCGACGTCTACGCATTGGGAACTTTCAGCTAAGTTGGCAAAAGCGCTGTCGACGCTGACGCTGGCGTCGCTGCCGCCGCTGCTGCTGCTGCTGCTGTTCCTGCTGCTGCTGCTGCTGCGTGCACTCGTGTATGTGTGAAGGGTGTATGTGTATGTGTGTACGCGTTTAAATTGAAAATGCGGCTAGGCGAGAGAGACACCCTGCCTAACCCATCCCCCCAGTCCCCCCACACAGTCCCGTACATCATGGAGCTGCCACGCAGCCTGGTGTTTCTGTAGCCTGCCCACGCCCAGTCCAGTTGCTGTTGTTGGCGTTTGCCGTTTTCTTTGCTGCCCGCTGCGTTTGCTGACTTCGACGTCGTCGTTGCTGAATGCAAAGCGACGTCAGGCAGTCGCAGCCGCAGCCGCAGCAACAGCAGCAGCAGCAGCAGCTGAGCCAGAGGCAGCAACAGCATCATTCAGTTTCAGTCGCAATTCAAACGCCATCAAAATCAAAACGGTAACGAAAAAACAATTTTTTTTCGTTGTTTTTAGTTTGTTATTCGCGTTAATTCTGCTCACAAATTGTTGTTGTTGTTCTGTGATTGTGTGAGTGTTTTTTTTTTTTAAATTTGTGTATTGTGCCGTTATAGAGAGTAAGCACAATTGAAATGCCGCAGAGTGCGAGAGCAGAAAGAGAGAGATTGCACACAAAAGACGACAGTGCGGTGTATGTGTGGGTGCTTGCTCTTTTTTGTATGTGCTTGTGTGTGTCTTCTTTTGTGCATTGCATTTTGTTTAAGCCTTAAACAATTTTATTTGATGAAGTAAAACAGCGTAGTGTGAGTGCCGAGAGACAGCGAGAGCGAAGTGCGGCGAGAGCAAATGATGAGGTGCGGAAAGAGCACACTAAGCGCTCTGTCGAGTGGCAGCACAAAGAGCGAGCGAGAGTGACTGCAAAAACTCAACTGAACAAAACAAAGCAAAAAGCAATGAGCAAAAAAATATTGCCACACTGTGACGTCGTTACGGCAAGGGATACAAGGTGTAGAATGATTTGGAGGGAAGTGGTGTGTTTGTGTGTTTGTGTGGGAGTCTGTGAGTGTGGGCAGTGGGGATGTATGAAACCCACCAACTCGAACTGGAAAGAATATTTGTGCAGAACAAGAGAACAAAATGGATGCGCAAAAATGTGGGCCAAATTTTTGTTTGATGCTTTTGAATCCCAATTGCAAAAAAGCTGCTGCTGCTGTTGTCGTTGTTGGTGTTTCAGTTTATTAAATGTGCGTGTGTGTGTGTGTGTGTGCTTGTCTAACATACATGCACACATGCATACATATGTATACACTTGTATACATGCATATTTGAGATACAAGTATGCATGAACAAAGCAAACATTTTGGGGTTTAATTAACAAACTCGAACATTTTTAGTACATTTTAGTTAAATATCAAAGAGGCTGCTCAAGCGCAAGCGACCACTACAGGGTGTCTTTCTTATTAGAGAGCAATAAGAATATTGTAGCTTATGTTAAAAGGGGCCAGTTTCTCTGTTCGTCCATATCGGACATTATTATTGCGATTGGGATTGGGATATTTGAAAAATATGTATATGTATTCTCGGATATCACAAGCTCCTCTCCTCTCTAAATAGGGATCTGAAACAACTATCTTCAAGTATATCTCAATTTTATACAGACTGTACTATAAGCTCGGCGTTGGGTACAGGGTATCTTATAGCCGACACTTTCCATTAGCGTACTATTACGCTCAAGTGAAATCTGTTTAATTCTTCAGATGACAGAAGAAGAAAGGCAAAAAAAGTTTTTAGATTTAGATCTTGTTGGGCAGATTTTCCTGTGCAGCATTTGTGTATTTGGTTATGCTCATTATCACATTTTCAAGGGTATTCAAAAACTGTCATTAAAAGCGATTATGTATTTTTTATTTTAACAAGCTTTGCTTTTAATCGGACGGCACTTTTGGGGTCTTTTTAATGCTGCCTCTTTTTTTATGTTCCTTTTTCCTATTTTTTTTTCTTTTATTCCTCTTGCTTTTGTTTTTTGCGTTTTTATTCATTTTATTTATATATATATTTCTATATATATGTATATATTGTAGGCTATGTGCTTCTATGTACTCGCTGGCGCGGTTTCGCGTTCGCCAAACAAAAAAAAGCCCAAAAAGTATCTGCACAGTATTTGCGTGTGTGTGAGTGTGTGTGTGTGCGTGTGTATCTGATGAGTGTATCGTCGCTTTTGTACCACAAATCACGTATTTGTTTGTTTCTTGCATAAAACCGTAGCAGAGATAACGGTTTGCCTCTTGTTTTTATAGCTAGGCGAGAATTTTGAGTTACCGCCGAACCCGGAGCGTCGATGAGTGTATGAGTGTGTGTGTGTGTGTATGTATCTAGTGGATACATACAAAGATACGTATAAATTGATACTGAGCTCCGCCAATTGACATCACCAAATACTTGCCGCCACAGTGCATTGGCATTGTCAAGCGCTCTGTTGATCTAACTCGTTAAGTTGTTTCTGCCTGTTGCGACTGCTGCTGAAAGCAACCACGATTCGAAGTACAGTGTTCACTGGCTATGTGAATCACCTCAAATGAACTCAAGTGAAAGATAGAAGGAAGGCTTATTATACCGATTTCACTGTAAATGATCAAGATGATCTCGAGATTTGAGTATTTTACAACACTAGCATTAAAAACACATTATGGAATGCACATGAAAGTTTCATGCGAAAAAAGCTGCACCCCAGACATATGAAAGCTTTAATACACTTAGGCAGTATCTTGAAAATCACATTTAAAGTTGCATTTGATGACAATAAAGCTCATTTGCTGTAAAGCTTTTTAAAATAATAACATTAGGCCAAAATCTAAAAGCTTGTTGCTACGCAAGATAAATGGGTAATGTTTTGAGCTCTTCATTTATACATATAATGAACTTAAGTGTAAGCAGCTTTTGAATATGTTATTTGCATACCCCAATGTCCACTTTTGCTGTGCCTCACTGTACCACGGGTATCTCTACCCATCAAACTATCTTGACTACCTACGTAGATGTCAGCACCAGCGACAGCCTCACTGCAGATACTTTTCTTTCTTATTAGAAATAATACGAGGCTTAACAGATACACACATACATACACACACACAGGCACACTCACGCACACACAGGCACACAGATGCAAAGAGGTAACTGGGTGGGCTGTTGGCTGGCTGAGAATTACGCGAGGGGTGCAGCAGGGGCAGGTGGCACTGGGCGGACAACAACTACAACAAGAAGCTGCTGCTTGCTGGCTTCTGCCTTCTGCCTGTCGCACATTTGCACTCACGACGAGTCAGAAAATGAGCGAAAAATTATCAAAGAGCCGTTGTATGCACGGGAATGGCACATGGGTGTTGGGTGTTCGGAAGAGGGGAAAGTGGAAAAGGGAGTGTGGGGTGACTGTTTGTCCCCTCGCAGCCTGCCCCACTCTACGCCCGGTCGGCGCTTCCTCTAGTGAAGGCTCAGTTCAGGCTCTCGGCTTAATCGACCAGTCCTGCCCAATGTTTGTCGCTTTGGTTGGCCCCGCTGGCCCCTCCCCACCATCCCACACACAACCTCCCGCTCACAAAACTCGCAAACATACAAAAACACACACACACACGCATACTTACATACATATTATCTCAGATATAAACCGATTGGCGTGTGTATACATAATTTTTTCGCTCTGCGTTTGTTTTTTTTTTCTCCACTGGTTATTGAAGCTAGAATGTTATGCCAAGCACACAGTAAGTGCAAGAGAAAGACGGCGAGAGAAATAGAGGGCGGGGAGTAGGGACAGACGTACCGAGAGACAGACGTGCACGACGTTCCACAAAAGTCATATATAATAAGCGTGTTGAAGCTCAGAGCTCACAAATGATATCTAAATACAGAAAAGTATCGCAGGCAAAGAAAGGTGACCGAAATGCAAACAAAGATACGAATTTATCGATAGTTATCGCTCTCCTTACGATCAAAAGGGTGACCGAATTGCAAACAAAGATCACAGACACTACAAATCTATCGATAGGTATCGCTTGCTCACGATTATCATAGGAAGCTCTGAAACGCATTGCTGCATTTCTCGAGAGCTTTGAGTGATTGCTACTATCGATAGATCCCTAATATCGATTGGTTATCGTGGCAAGCTAAAAAAAGAGTATACCGATATCGATATATCGATAAACTATCGATTGCGGCTATATATCGTTCTGTTTGAGCTTTTTCATTGCTGATTTCTCATTCATTGCAGATTTCTAATTCATTGAATTGTGAATTAAGTCATTATGATTATCGATTAACCAACTTTTGAGGCATATATCGTTTTGTTTGTGTTGTTGATATCGGATATTGGATCGATTGTTTTAGGCGATTTTAAAAGCAAGCTCCTAAGAGCACTATGAAATAGACTTTGTTTATGCTATAGAAGTTTGTGCTGTTATTGATTTATCGAAATGTTGTTTTCTCTCAATACTTTGATGAACTTACAGTTGAGGATCTTTGAGAACCTTTGCAACGAGTTAGCCAGATATCGCTTTCGAAACTTGGTTAAGCTATTTGTACTCTCTGTGAGGATTGTATGTGTTATGCTACATAAAAGTGGTAGCAAATAGACGAGGCGTTGCTTTTTTGTTTTGCTTCTTCTTTTTCATTTTTTGCCAATGTCGATGCTTACGTCGACATCGCAATCGACTGCTGGCTGTTACTGTTCTTCTTCTTCTTCTTCATCTGCCTGTGCTTCTGCGACTTCCACGGTGGCAAATATGACTTCAACCGGTTCAAAAAAAGAAGCATTTACTTTGGCCTGGTCTGGTCTGGCCTGCCCGACCGAGCCGTTGACTCTCCTCTTGTTTGTATATGTTTAGATACAGATACATTATGTACAAAAGGCGAGCATGCCAAGTGCTTTTGTAGTTGTTCTTGTTGTTGTTGTTGCGGCTACAGATACGGCAACGTTGACGACAACGGCTTCACATACCAACAAAAATATATACACACACACATATATATATATACATATACATATATAAGGCTATTGGGGGTCCGTCTGAGTGTATGTAGCCTAGCTACAATTTTTCGCTGCTCCTCGTGGCTACAGTTTAACAATTCAATATATGTGTGTATGTATGTATGTGCATAGACCTATCAAACATTTATACGCAAATATGCTATATACATACACACACTCACACACATGTGTGTACATATACTTGTACTATATATTCTCTATATTATCGCGGGTTCATTTGCACTCTCATCATCATCAACATCATCATCGTTCGACAATAGGCGAGCAAAATATATATAACAAAAGAGACGAACATAAAAGCTGCACACCGAAGCATGAATACCCTTGCCGACGTATGTTAAGTTTTTATTATTCCCCATCGATTGGCATAGAAGACGAATAATGAGATATGCTAGGAATTCTGGTCAAGATATCTTGAAAAACAAGAGGTTATTTTTGTTTTCATCAGGAAGTGTTATAATGACATTGACTATATCCACAAGACTTTCTTAGTTCGTTGATATCTCCCTCTATAACTAATGGTCTATATGTGTTTAAAATGCACACTTTGAACATAATAAGCAATTAGTTCCTACCCGATTTCCCATCCTTTGCAATTGTTGTGGAGCTCTAAAGTGTATAAGCCTATATTTCAAGTATTCGGGGGAATCGAATGTACTCAGCTTATTTAATATATCATGGAACATAGCTAGATATAGATAGATAGCTAGAGCTTCGTCAAGTAATTGCTGCCGTTGAGTATACCCTCTTTTTACGAATAATAATCGTAATAAGTGGGTAAAACCTTTCTCTTTCTTTCATAAGTTTAGTCATTGATTTGCATTTACATATTGCTGTTTTTTGGTATTTTTTTTATTTTTAATCACTTAATTGGACCCTCTCTATAGGCAAAGTAAAACTTTGCACTTCTGCCGGCAAGGCGCAGGTTAAAAGTCGTTTTAAATACTGATAATACAAAGTGAAATTGTCTGTTGACAATACAAAGTACGGCATATGTTTATATAGAAGTATGTTCAGCTAGATAATAATATTATTGTTTCATTATTATTATTTATTACTTATTACTAATTTATTACTTGTCATTGGCTTTCATGGGATTCGAACAAAAGTGTATTAGGGAGGAGTTAGGCAAGATATCTCAGGACCTCTTTCAGCTAATCTTATGAAACTTGGTATATAGCTAAAGAGAGTGCTTGCAATAGGTCAACTGTTTTTTACAGTGTAATCAAAGTGTTTTTTTTTCTGAGCCCGTTACGTTTCTTTTTCTTCAGGTACCAATTTCAATTGTTTCACTAATTGTTCAATTGTTGCTTCCTGTGATGGAATTCTTAAAATCTTCCATTCTTCCATTCATTCAATTAACAAGAATCTGAAATCTTGATGATGATGATGCGAATATATCGAATTTAATATGAGTAACTAGCTTAATTAATGGATTCCCATAAAGCTTGCTCGAAATACAATTGAGCATTTTCAGATGATTCTGGAACTTTTACCTGAGCTGTGTTAGGGTTGTTGATTGTCTCATGATTGAGTCAGGGCAAAGGTGATCACGTAATGATTCAGCAAATATTTGACTTCGCTGGAGAAAATCGCCTTAAAGCTGACCCCAAGATTTTTCACTGTGCAATTTTTGCATTGTATTGTTTATTTAACTTAATGTTATATATTTATTGTTCGCTTTAACAAATACATACATGTATTAAATTCACATACATTGTGGAATATGTGAGTTTTGTGCGCCAACCTTTGTTTAATGCAATATATTGTGCATTACGCGTTTCCCACAGTGTGCAAACAATTTTCAATTAAATATATACGACTAGGGAAACCCTTTCTATATTATGTTCATAGAAATGTTGTGATTTATTGTTGTTGTTAGTTTTAAATTTGACTAAAAATTCTCAATCACGCCCACTGTGCGGTCGCCTGGGTAATGGCTGGTTGCAATTTGCGCTTCACTTATTTCCGCTTTCTCAACGACAATAAGAACAGTTAGACTATTTTTGTTATTGCATTGTTATTGTTGTTCCTCTGTTCTCTCTTCCTCTTTCTCGTGTATGTGTGTGTGTGTGTGTGGGTACATGTGTGTGTTTGTGTGTGTGTATTCAACTATTGCACATACAGGGTCAACTCGAGACAATGACAATGTGGTGTATAATAGCAGCAAAATCAGAAGCAAATCGAAAATCAAACACAAAAGCAAATGCAATTGCAAAGGCAAAGGCAGAGGCAGAGGCAAAGGCAAAAGCAAAGTCAGAGGTAACAAAAGGCAGGCAGAATAGCAACATTAAACATACACCGGCAACAACAACGCGTGTCTTTGCGCCCTATGTGCTTTCTCTCGCCGCCTCTCTCTCTCTCTCTCTGTCTCTCTCTCTCTCCCCCCTCTCTCTCTCTCTCTCTCTGTCATACTCTCTTGCACGCTGTGTGCGTGTGTGCATGCATGTTTGCTGTTAACGGCGTCGCTGCCAGCTGCTGCTGCTGCTGCTGCTGCTGCTGGCGCAGCTATTGTCGACGTCGTCGTCGCCTCGTCATCAACATTTGCGAGGCGACACATTTGTCGTCGGTTGCTTTCAGTCAAAATAAGAAACACAATAACAACAACTCGCGATTTTTGTTACTGTCAATTTAATTTAGATATATGTATATATATGTACGTATGTACATAGGTGCATGTGTGTACATATGTACACGAATTCTTTTGTTTACTGTTTTTTTTTTATTATTTATTTTTCAATAACATTTTATTTGCTGTGTGCCTAAGCAATGTTTTTTGTCGTTATTTTTTTTCTGTGTATGTGTGTGTGTGTGTAGAAACAAAAACATCAAAAGCAATTTAAGGGCGCATACAAACACACACGCATCGTGTGTGAGTGTGTGTGTGTGTAGCTGCTCGCGTGTGTGTGTGTGTGATTGTGTGCGAGAGATCTACAAATTATAACAGAGCCCATCAGCTGCAGCTGCTCAGCGTCGCAGTAGCAGTCGCGGTCAGCGTCGCGGTTAACGTCGTCGTCGTCGTCGCCGTCGTTGTCGTTGTCGTCGTCGTCGTGTTTCGGTCATTGATATAAAATTTTTACCTTGAGCTCATTTCAAGTCTAACCAAACCAAGCTTTAAATCATAAAACTCTTGCACTCATTGCATAAAAAGAATTTAAACAAAAAAATAAAAAATAAAAAAAAAAAATAAATAAAAACTATAAACAAAAACAAGAGTAAAACAACACACTTGAAATTAATATAACAACAACAACAAAAAGTGCGTGCAATACAAATATTGCGAAAAATTTTAACGCCAGCAAATAACAATAAAGAGCGAGCAAAGGCGAGCGAGAGCCAAAGAGCGAGTCGTCTGTGTGTAAAAAGACAAGAACAAAAAGTTATTTGTTTATTTGTTGTTTGCCGCAATCTACATGCGTGCGCTTGTGTGTGTTTCATAATATTCTAAACAAGCGCATTTACAAATACAAGAAGAAGAAGAATAAATAAAATAATACGAATTTTTTTCTGTGCAGTGTTTTATTATAGTTTCATAACAAACAAAATATTTGTTCGCCAAGGCGTCTAACAAAAAGAAAGTTTTCCCATACATACATACATACATACATACATAGATAAATACATAGATAAATACATACAACGTATATATGTATATATAGCGCTCACAAATACATACGCATGTACCTACAAATACAGACGCCTATGTATGTATATATAATATACATGTGCAATGCAAAATTGGCAATTGCAAGCGCAAAGCTATCAACATTACCAGCATCAGCAATCACTTCATCATCAGCAACAACCGCAACACCAACACCACCACCTGCAACAACAGCAACAACAACAGCAACAGCAACAACAACCACAGCAGCAGCAGCAACAACAGCAACAACAACAACAACAAACATTCGCAATTATCGCGCAACAGCAACAGCAACAACAACAACAACTGCCGCAGCAAGCGTTGCAACTGCAGCAGCAACAACATATAAGCTGCAACAGCAACAGTTGCAACAACTACAGCAACTATAGCAGCTACAACAACAACAACAATAACAATTGTTACAGCTACAACAACAACAACAACAATAGCAGCATTCATCAGCAACTGCAGCACAACAACAGCAGCAGCAACAACAACAACAATCTTGATGATGACATTTATTATTTGTTTTACAAAGATTTTTATGTAAGTTTTTTTGTGCACAAAAGTATCAAAATTTTTATCGATTATTAACAGCAACAAAATCAAATATACAACAAATCAGCATAAACAAATACAAATACATAATCATGGCCATTCATTAAATGCCTTTTTATGAAAAAGAAGACCCTACTTTGAACCCCCTTTTAGCCAGCTCTAAAGCACCTTTAAGCCAGCTTTAATCCACCTTTAGCCAACTTTGATGCCCTTCTTAAGACACCTTTAAACTAATTGTATCGCCCCGCCCTGAGACGACTTTCCAACAATTTGCCAAAGAACATTTATCAACATATTGAATTTAGTTAAAGTTTGTCCAAATGCCAACAACAATATTGTCGTGAACCTTTCAATAAAAAGGGGTTCAGTTTAGGTTTTGGGTACGTCTGTTCTTGGTCCAACTAATCCAGCTCAAGATTCTGATTAAACAGAAATTAGACCTATATAAAGAACTTGCTAAAAATCGATTCAGCCGGAAATATATTCCAAAGTTTCAAGCATGTTGAAGCTGAAATATTTCGACTCGGGCATCTTAATGAGCGTATGCAACAACAATGTATAGACTGTGGCAAGAACAAGAAATAACAACAAACACACCTAACAACAACAACAACAACAACAACAGCAACGATAGGCCGGGCACGTCAAGCAGCTGCTTCGCTTTTCGATGCGATTTTGTTGCTGAGGAAAAATTCACAAACACACACAAACACACATACACCAGCACACACACACGCACACGGACACGCACACGCACACACCTCGGCCATACAGTAAATGCGGACTAATGAGACCAATGAACTTTAGCAATATCAGGCGATACTTTGATAGAGATTAAAGTTTGGAATTTTTGTTGTTTTTTTTATCGATTCTATAGATATTTTTAGAATAGTTTCATAGATAAGGGCACAAATAAATAATAACAGCTCGATATGCTCTTGATCTTGAGCTATATATATATATATATATATATATATATATATGTACATATGTATATGTATGTAATATATATATATTCAGTTTGATTCAATTCATGGCTTGGATTGCGGCGCGGTATAATCGAATAGTACGAATTGTGAATCGTTATCATAGAAATAGTTGCTTATCACTAATTGTATATATATATGTATATATAATGCTTATGTACACACTTTTATGGGCCTTTCTATTTTGAGACGCATGCCTGCATTTAACAGTTGTTTTTTTTTTGGGCCTACAATTAAGAGCTATTGTTTATACTTTTCCCTAAATATAACTTTCTTTGGTAATATACAAACTGGACTTGTTACGAAAACTTCTTCTTTAGATTACTTTGCAGATAACAAACGTTTTCATATCGTATTTCGTATTGAAAACACAAATCAGGTCGAAAATAGAAATTTGCGCAAAATATGAATCTAGTGTTGTATAATGCCATAATGATTCAATCTACGAAATCCTTGATATCATTTTTAAGTATAAGTGCTTCTAAGAGCATTCGATTTTCTGTCAAAAGCAACGAAAATGTAGTTTCACTATTTCTGTCTTAGTAGGTCCCCCATCTGCTGTTGCTTTCGATATTGTGCTGTAGGTTTCGATGCTAAAACACCTGTCTTTTTTTTATGCTCATTGCCATTGCAACATTTTCGAGCTGTGCGTCATAGCGATGAGTTACTTTACGCTTGGCAAATTTCAAGGAACCTAATGTCTGTGTGGGTGTGTGTGGGTGTGTATGTTTTTGAGGCGAGGAATGCGGGGAATGCGTCAGCGGCTGCTGTTCAATTCGATCCTGCCTGCCCTCTTCACCCCTCCGCGCGCTCCGTCGGGGCAATCAGGCGCAACGACAGG
Source organism: Drosophila kanekoi (assembly GCA_037075305.1). NCBI lineage: Eukaryota > Metazoa > Arthropoda > Insecta > Diptera > Drosophilidae > Drosophila > Drosophila kanekoi. The sequence continues at coordinate 5,805,789 of JBAMCE010000290.1, read as the reverse complement.
ACCAAGCTACGCAGTGCAACCTGCTGTCAAAACCACGAATCCACGTTTTGCGTAGTCACGTTGCGCATCTGCAACTGCAACAGACTCCGCGCGCTTCGTCGGGGCAATCAGGCGCAACGACAGGACCAAACTACGCAGTGCAACCTGCTGTCAAAGCCACGAATCCACGTTTTGCGTAGTCACGTTGCGCATCTGCAACTGCAACAGACTCGCTTGTTACTGCAGTTGACAGCAGAAGCTGTCTGTACCTGTATCTATAACTGTACACGTCTGTAGACGACATTCTCTGTGCGTCATCAGATTAGCGCCCACCTTTACGTTCTTATTTAATGTTTAATAATTTCAAAGCCATTTGAGCTACCGTCTAGAAATCTATATCTATATCTATATCAATTACATATTAATTATCTATATCTATATGTCCTTTTCCATATCTATATAGTTGTCTATATAAATAGTTATATGCATCTCGTGTGTCCATCTTTGTGTCTATTGCTCTATTTGTGGCCAACTGGCAAAATGCATTATTTCAGTGCCAATGTCAATAATATGTACATGTCGGGTCTTTTATAGCGACGTCAACGCTCTGCAGAAAACTATGTATACAAACTGCTCAAAAAAATATATATAAAATAGATCTATATGTATATATATGTATATATATAGATCACATATATATCATATATATATACATAGATGTGTATATGCTTGCCAAAATTATGCGTCATCTTGCAGTTACAAGTACTCGAAATATATATATATGTATGTATACTTATGCATATGTAGTAAATGCACATACAATATGTGAACTATTTAGGTGGGAAAAACCACCACCTGCACCACCAACACCTGCTGACCTGCTTGGTTGGATGAGTCAGCCACAAGAAATTGCGACAATTGCACGATTTTTAGGGGGGGATACAGAACCCAAAAGCGAATAAATAACCCAATTAGGGTTAACCTGCCATATGGACGATTCTTCGTAAGCTTCACACATGTTTCGTTTTCTTGTCTTTTCTAACACCTAATAATACAAACTAAGTATTTAGTATGTATATTAAGAATCGCCTCCCGATAAAGGTCTATGGGTTAGATGGGGTCGTAGGATAATTCAGTTATGTAAAAAATGTTTTAACGGAAAACTTATTTAAAAATAAAATCATTTTGTGAATTCTTTTTGCCTTTTGTAGAATAGGTTGATATCGGTTAGGAGCATAAAAATCTATTAAGTGGCAATTTGGTCTAAATATCTTAAAGAACAAAATACTTTTTCATATAGATATAGATATAGATATAGATATAGATATAGATATATACATAGATATAGATATAGATATATACATAGATATAGATATAGATATAGATATAGATATAGATATAGATATAGATATAGATATAGATATAGATATAGATATAGATATAGATATAGATATAGATATAGATATAGATATAGATATAGATATAGATATAGATATAGATATAGATATAGATATAGATATAGATATAGATATAGATATAGATATAGATATAGATATAGATATAGATATAGATATAGATATAGATATAGATATAGATATAGATATAGATATAGATATAGATATAGATATAGATATAGATATAGATATAGATATAGATATAGATATAGATATAGATATAGATATAGATATAGATATAGATATAGATATAGATATAGATATAGATATAGATATAGATATAGATATAGATATAGATATAGATATAGATATAGATATAGATATAGATATAGATATAGATATAGATATAGATATAGATATAGATATAGATATAGATATAGATATAGATATAGATATAGATATAGATATAGATATAGATATAGATATAGATATAGATATAGATATAGATATAGATATAGATATAGATATAGATATAGATATAGATATAGATATAGATATAGATATAGATATAGATATAGATATAGATATAGATATAGATATAGATATAGATATAGATATAGATATAGATATAGATATAGATATAGATATAGATATATACATAGATTTATACATAGATATAGATACATACATAGATATAGATACATACATAGATATAGATACATACATAGATATAGATACATACATAGATATATATATATACATAGATATAGATACATACATAGATATAGATGCATATAGATATAGATGCATATAGATATATATAGATACAGAATTTCATTTTGCCCTAGTTTTTGGAGTACATATTCGATTTGCAATAAATTTCGGGCAAGTATTTAAAAGTCATGAGTGCAAATTAAACTGTTTTGGGAAAAATCATCGATTTGCGTAATTTGCTTTTGATGTGGATGTGTCTGCAAGTTGTGTTCTACTTATTTAACACCTGCTAAATAATTGGCATAAACAAATTGGGTTGTTCGGCTGGTAGATTGTTTGTTCGCCTGGAGTGGGTGGTAGGAGTGGGGGCAGCTCCGAAAAGTGTTTTGACGAATCTCTCGCTTGATTAGCTCAATGTCATTTCAATCAATGAATGCGGCACACACACACTCACAGACACACTCACACACACACTCACACACACACTCACACACTCACACACACACACACTCACACACTCACACACACATATGATAAACAAAACTAAACTGAACTGCGCCACACAAGATGGAACCTTCGAGCCGTCGTCGCAGCCCCTGTGCCCAATGCCTTTCCCTTGCTCCCATTTTTGCTATGCGCTGGCATTTATTTGTGCGGGCTGCGGGGTGTGTGTCCGCTTTGGATGCGCAGTTTAAGCCCCGAAACTAACCCCTGTTGGCTGCCCCCCCGCTCTGCTCCGCTCTCCTTCACACGTTTATCGTTAAGATACTGCGTAGCCATTGGATTACAGCACTAATACACGCAAGACTCGCCCAGCACGCGTATATCCGATGCGTAATTAACATGTCGTCGTCATTTGGCCAATCCCCCCCCCCTCCTCCTTCCCTTAGCCACCCCCTCTCACACGGCCCCGCAAGCGAGCTCCTCAGGCACTGATCGACCTCCAACCCTTAGCATATTGCTTTACTCATTTGCCACAGCGTTTGGCAATCTAATTTCATTTATTTGCCCTTTTTTGGTAAACGTATTTTTGGGTTTTGTTTTTATTTTGGGTTTACGTTTTGGTTATATTCGGGTATTTCGAGGGTTGATATCGTCGTCGTAGTCGTATTTATGCCACACACCATCTTCTTTTCCATCTCCGCCTGCGTCTTTGTCTTTCTTTGTTTTATCTGCAACCCCTCCCTACTACTTGGCGATTGCTTGGCTCGCCTGTGTGTGCTGTTTGCCTCTGTGGCAAAGAGAGAGCCCAAAAACCAAAAACCAAAAAACCAGAAACAAAAGCAGGCGACTGCCAGCTAGCCAGCTAGCCAGTCCAGTCTATTCCAGACCAGTTCGCTAGTCAGTCCAGCAGGCAGGCAGACAGACAGACAGAAAGACGGACAGGCTGGCAATATTTTGTTCATACAATTATCTACAATGCACGCTTATAAAAAACACATATACATATATATATACATATAGATGTTTGTACATATATAAATGTACACAAGGTAATAGGCACACACGCACAGATACATTTACAGATACAGATACAGAAACTGATACATTTACAGATACAGATAGAGATACACAGACAGCTAAATAGCTAGAAATACGCAACGACTATGCGACTACAATACAACACATGGCACACTTGTCTATCTAGATACACACATTTCCGTTTTGCCTCCTGTTCATTTTCCACTGCCAAATAACGTACGACAAAAAGTACTTATCTAACCTATATAATATATATATACATACATGCGTATATTTCCAGCTCTACATAACCTACAAATTGTGCAAATATATGTATGTATGTATGTGCGTATATGTTTTTCAGACATTCGTCATATTTGATGAATGCAACATTTTTTTCAACCAACTTGTGCCTCGAGCCAATTGCTCTGTTAACCTAGTTCGCATAGCTACTAAATTTCCCACAACTCAATCAAGAATGTTCCGGAATGTTCTACAACAAATTCCATTCTAGCACTATTCAAGCCAACAGGCAACAGAATTTTGGGTATAGACTATAGTTGAGTCAATCTAACACAAAACTGTTTGAAGAACTCAACGGAAACTTCAAGAAATATAGTATAATATTTTAGCTGGAAATTGTGAAAAAGTCTAGCTACAAATCGATTTATATATATATATAGTTTGGCTTTCAGGTTGAATTATGATTAGTCCCACTTAAATATGGTGAGCTCTTCGAATCAATTTGCCATAGCTTTTCACAAAAAATCCTATTCCTATTCTAAGACTGGGTATACAAATCAGTTTGGTTGAAGATTTGAAGCAACTTCCCGCTTTCAGATGTCGATCAGGATTTCAACTCTTTGAAGTTAACCATTTCTGATGACAAATAAGGTGTTATTCGGCTTCCACTTCGGCTGTTTCCTTGTTGGCAACTGATTAAGCTTAAGCCAATTTATTTCTACCAAGTTAACGCTCGAGCGGATTCGGCTTAACATCTCCCTGAAGCTTTGTAAAGGGTATTATAATTTTGTCTATAACTGTCTAACGCATAGAAGGAATAATTTCTGAGCCGGATATAGCCGGATATAGTCGAGTGGATATAGCCAGTCGGATCAACTTTATTGGTCAACATTGCATAGGTCCGTTTTTCTGTTGCATTCAGTACATATCCCGGAGCCAACCGGATCGGACTACTATATCGTATAGCTCTAAGCTGCCTTAGGATAGATTCTTGTAGTTTCTAGTAGGTTCTGTAAAGAAAACTTTTGTGTTTCTCTTAATATCTTGGCCAAACTTGGGACTTATAAGTTTTTCCATTCCTTTCCCCCGACATATAAATCTTATGAATATCTGACCACAATATCATTTAGCTCTCATATATGTACATATGTATATGCAAAATCTCGAAAGATCGACCGAAAATAGTCTCTTATAAGCAAAAATATTTTGGTTTTCATTATATTAACATCAGACTCAGCATTCATGAGCTTCACTCTTCTCGCATATCTGCAAAACGGAAATGTGTTCAAGGATATTAAATCTTCGGCATGCCGAATCTATCCTTTCTCTCCCTTTGAGATATGTATTTCGAATTGAACCTCTTTGATTATTTATAATAATATTTTTGAATGCCAGTTTATTGGATTTGGATTTCATACTCTGAACCCATTAAAAATCGGTAAAAAGGGTATAATGCGTTTGTGTAAATGTATGTAAAAGGCAGAGGAAAGCATCTCCGACCCCATAAAGTATATATATTCTTGATCAGCATCAATAGCCGAATCGATCTGGCCATGTCGGTCTGTCTGTCCGTCTATCTGTGCGTCCGTCTGTCTGCCCGTATGTATGAACGCAAGGATCTCAGAGCCTTTAAGAGCTAATTTTAAATGTAGGAGGACCCTAGTGCCTGCGCAGATCGAATTTGTGTCCGATATTCGATAACTTGCTGTTTCCAAGTAATCGATAAAAATCGATATAGAAATCCTGGTTTTTGAGCAATTTCGGTAAATAAGAGCTAGAGACACCAAATATGATACGTAGCTTCTAGAAGAGAGGAGATGGTTCAGGGTATCTCCTAGTCGTGCATTCCAGACTAGATCATTCTTACCTGTTTTCTCATATTTTCTAACACTCAGCGACCTGGGTTCTCTCTAGTTCCCCTTTGGGCTTGCGTTGCACTCGTGCCTGATTTTTGTTTCACTAACATTCCGTGTGAATCTGACCTCGTGCAAAGTACAAAGATACATATTTAGATGCACAGATACATAGATACATGTTATCTATATATGCATGTGTGCATTTATATATATATTTTTTTACAGTTATGTATTCATGAGTTACATGTCCACGTACCACGCTTGTTGGTGCTCGAGCGGCTAACCAAGAGCTATATGTGCATATAATGTATGTGAAGGTACAGATACAGATACAGATACACAGATACGTAGCTATACAATGCAAATATATAGCCTTGTTATATACACACACACACACATGCACACACATGCACACCGAGCTATGGCAACATTCTTTTTAATTTTTTTGCCGCTTTGCCCAATGCTTGTAGTAGCCCCTTGTTAAAAAAAAAACGCACACAAAGCTTAAGGAGAAGAAGAAGCAGCAGCAGAAAAAAACCCCTTTCCACATACATACAACTTATGCACACAAACACACACGTCTATATATACATGTGTATGTACATACATAGGGACACAATTTGCGTCGCATCTGTGGCAGCGCCTACGAAATAAAAAAATAAATAAATAAAAAAACAACAACAACAACAAAAAATCTCTTGTACGTCATAGCCGCAGCCATTACCGCCTCTGCAGAGTGCGTCACACGACGAGTACAGCAAGTATAACTGTTCCCGCAATGTGCCAGTGCCCCTCTTTCCCTTCTGCCCAGTCTCCCACACACACCGCACACCGCACACCGCTTACCCTTCCCCTTTGAAGCACTCGCTCATCACAGTTGTAGCCGGCGTCAGTTACGCTCAGTCGAACGTCCTTATGTGCATGTATTGCGTCTCTTGATTTGCGTATTATAATGCAAAATAGATAAGCCCTATATATATACACACACACACATATATATATATACATATAGTATATATACCCATAGGCAGATATAACTTTAGCACAGATGAGTCATGCGCTCTGCTCCCCATGTGACAATTGCCATTAAAAGCAATAATAAAGTTTTCTTCTTGTTTTTTTTTTAGTACGTTGCAAAAATCTAATTAAAATATGCAAACATATACATACACACATACATATGTATGTATCTATGCACATACATGTATTGCGAAGTATTCCGATTGTACATTAATCCAATTATATTAAGTAAATCCGGTATTCAAATCGATTTGACAAATTTATGCATAACATTTGCAGTACAATAAAAAAAACAAAGAATAATAAGTTAATATTGCAACTGATTGCATTGAAACCTATTCAAATGGCAAACATGCAAATTATGGCTAATAACTGTTGGCCACAACGTTGACAAAAGCGAGTAAGAATGTTCCAGTCGACCAGGAGAAACCCACGTACAGACGCATCCAGTGCTTCTCAACCCTATGCATTACACTGTGAAAAATAAATGCTTTCATAATTCAACTATTCTGTTGTCCAATCTTGATTGTATTATTATTTCTCCGAATATGGCATCCGTATGTGTGTATGCCCAGAGCTCAAGTCTCTAGCTTTAGAAATTTTTCTATCTATCGAAGTGTTAGAATATTTGTAATCTGAAATCTGAAATCTTACCAAACGAGAAGCCACAGGAGGCAGGAGGTACCGAAAAAAACGAAAAACTCGTTCTGCACTTGGTTTGGGAGAACATACATATGTACATATATTTCAAGTATCAAGTCTATAGATGTTAGATCAACTCATCATCGGGCTGATCAAGAATATATATGTAAATCCTTCGCACCGTTACGCAGATATGCACAAAAAAATAAAATTTTTGTCCATTTTAAAGGGCTCACTTTGAGTTCTTAAGCCATATATTACTGGATAAGTTTAAATAGAGGACCTTGAACCGGTTTCCATCGATTTTAACCAGTTTATGTATATATGTATGTACATATGTAGATTAGCTAAGCCGGAGCGAAAGTAATTGTTGTAATAATCATTTAGTTAAATTAAACTCTTAACAAATTCTGACATACAAACCCCGATAAAATCTAAAGCGCTTTCCAATTATTTGATATGCAGTACTAGAAAAACTATAAATTTGTATGAAAACAATATTCCATTTTACAATTCTTTCTATCATTTCTCTCTGTGTATTTTATTTGCCATTTATGTCGGACTGCTGTGAGTCATGCCATAGGTTAACTAATTTCATGTTAGAGCAAATTTTTTATTTCATTTTAGCTCCATCTTTCTGGCTCTTGCCCTCTTCCTTCTGCTCTCCCTGTGTCGCTCTTTTGCTCTCTTTCTCGTTCCGCAGCTTACTCGCTCGCCTGCTGTAAGACGGTTACCATAGTTGCGTTTTTTATGTGGGCTGACAAAAGAGAGCTCAGTAGCCTGGGTGGGGGTTGAAAAACTCGCCCGAGCTGTATTTTATTTATTTTCACATATCATTTTAATTTCTGCATCTTATCATATTGCACTGCATGCAATACACACACAGACGCACATGTACACTCACACACAGTTATGGCAGCTTCGGTAACCGCTTCGCCTTTTAGCTGCAGCTTTAGTGCTTCGCATTTCGAGACTTCGGCCTGCTGCTGAACAGGCGAAGCTTCGAGTGGCTTCCAAGCCGACGCACATGCGTAAGCTGCGCTGTCGGCAGCTGCATTCGCAGCAGCCACTGGCTCAGCCACCTTTCGCACCAGCAGCAGCGACAGCGACAGCAGCAGTACCACAGGCAGCGACTGCGGCTGCTGCAAGCCGACCAATAAACACGCACACAAGCGCAAGTGCCCGCAGTCACACATGCACACAACACAGGCTCACCAATAAAGAGCAGCTGCTGTCGCGGTCGCTGTCGCCGTTGCCGTTGCCGTTGCTGTCGCTGTTGCTGTTGCTGTTGCTGTTGCTCAGTTGCTGTCTGGTCCCTGCAGCATACAAAAGCTTTATGCTCCTGGGGCTGTCAAGCTAAATCAATCCACCCCACAATTTTGTCATATCTGTTTTAAGCTTAATCAATGTTTTATATATTTTAGTTCGTTGCTTTACGTACTTTAATATTTCATACACTGTATTATCATTTATTTTGATAACTTAGTAGTTACTTATTTTTATTTTAAGCAAATTACATTTTCAACACTGACCGATATGGTCTTCAGCCATGTTGTTAATGAATTGGGAGTTAAATTAAAGTTAGAATTTAATGGCATATAGTATATTATTTTAAAGTATAAAAGTAAAAACTATTGGTCGTAGACATCTAAAAATTAAAGAATTGAACAAAAAGTCGTAACCAAACTATAATATTTGTCGGCTTCATGCCTAACTGGTGTGCACATTTCTTCTATGTATGTGTGTAGTGTGGGCTTGTGTGCTTGAGTGTGTATGTATGTTCGCTTGTCTTTGTGTTGTCATCGTCTTTTGAGATTTAACAGCTTACGGCTTGGTCTCGCTGCCAGTCTTGGTACGTCTCATCTGGTTATTGTTGTTGTTGCTGGCGCTGCTGCTGCGACTCCTGTTGTTGTTGCTGGGGCGCTTTCCTTTAAAACTTTTAGTAGTTGAGCCTGTACAGTTGAGTCGAGTCCGAGTACATTATGTATGTAAATAAGCATATGTACGAGCCCTTGGTACTCACTTATATACAGATATATGTATATGTATGTATGTATATGTATAGCGTATAAATGGAATAGCGCAACGCGCCGACAACAACGACAACAACAATCAAAGCAGTTCCTTTTCTTACCGCTTGTTGTTGTAGATACAAGAACAGGGCCAACCGCTTTTTCGATGCTCTAGGATTAGGGCATTAAACTTTGGCTGCCAAATTTGCAACGCATGGGAAAATCGCTTAACTGACCCAGAGCTTATATGTACATATAAGCACTTACATATTTGTGCTCATATGCTATAAATAGTTCTTTATATCTTGTCTAAATTGAAGGGTATTTTATCTTCGGCATGCGTATGTTTTATTACATTTTCAATTTCATTCGTTGTGCGTCTTTTCTTTTTGCTTGCCATGAAAATTTTGTGTTACAGTAGAGGGACATCAGCAGCAGCGGCAGTAGCAGAGGCAGCTGCGGCCGTGCCCGAATATTGTGGCGCGTCCGTGCATCCGCCAGATACATTTCAGCATTGTTGCTATGCGGGCTGCTCTCGCCTTTGTATCTAACAGATACGGATGCTAAATGTTATACAAAAAATCAATAAATGCAAAACGTCTGAGCCAAAAACCTTTTTGTTTTTTTTTTTGTTGAAATTAAAAAGGCGAGAGATGCATAACGAAAGAACACAATGATGCCACGCTTGCCGCTGCGGGGACAGGTACTCGATGGATTCTTTCAGTTGTTGTTGTTGTTGTCGGCATCATGCCTACGAAGTTCCTTTTCTTTTTTCTTGATTTTTGTGAGCTTTTTCTGTTGCTTTTCTCGCTTTATTTTTGTTTTTTCTATTTGTTTTGCACTCCATCTCTCATTTATTTGTTGCTCTGCACTTTTGTACATATTTCATTTTGCAGCTTCCTTTTTGTGCACGTTTTCGCATTTTGTTTTTAATATTATCGCTGTTGTTGTTGTTGTCCGAATCTTTTTCGCTCAGGGCCAGCCATAATTGCTCAAGTCTCGAAAAATTCTGGTGCGTATTGGCCAGACAAACCCCGACTCCCTCCCCATCTAACTTTTGGGCCTGTGCTCTCTCTCTTTCTCGCTCTATCTCTCATTCTCTCTCTCGGTCACTCACTCACAGCTCACTCGAGTCAATTCAAGCTGAAATTATCGAGCTTGTTGTGAGAATATATATGTATATATATGTGTGTGTGTGTGAGTGTGTGTGTGTGTGTGTATACAAGGTGTGACCAAAGTTGTCTGCAAACTAATACCATGTGTCTCACATTTCACACAGCTGAAAAAAATGTTTTTCATATTATGTTTGGTTATTTCGATAATTTAGTTATAATTTATCGGATGTTCATTCATATATGTATATCGATGACTTTTTAAAGAAATAAACGTTTAAACCTATCGATGATACGATAGTTGTTTGCATAAATATCTGTAAAGCTTGTCGGTAATCAAAATAATCGATTATTCGATGAGCTCTCTTTCGTTCTAAATTGTGCGAGCTCTGGTTTTCTTTAAATTGATGCTGTCTTTTTGCTCGCACAATATTAATTTGACTCTATTTTTAGACGAAACTTATAAATATTTAGATTTGATTTCATAACATTGACGTCATTAAACTAGAACCGACCAGTGTTGGTAAAGTGGCAGCAGCTAATTTAACTGTTAATTACAAGTACAGTCGACATGCACAAACTTGTCGCATATACATATGCGCATATATAAACAAACAATTACATTTACAGTTAATTTAGTATATGGCAAGATACGAGCTTGCTTTGAAGAAATGATTATAATAGCTAAACATCAGGGATTAACTGTTGTGTATTAGATAAATAACTGTTTTCTCGGTTAGGATCACGACCTCAGCAAGTGTGTAAATGACGTGATGACATACATAGTTAGTTAGTTCCCTTTTGGCTATTAACAAATGTATTTAATATTTTGTTTTAACTCCAGCTGATGTCAAAATTAGCCACCTGTTATTTGACAATGCAAAAATAATTGTTGAGGTGGCAACACCATGGCATTCCAAACACATCTGGCAACTTACTGTCTCTTACAATTAACATTTACATATACAACCAATTCGTATTTTTTGCTTGACTGGCAGTTAAGTCAACTAACATGAAGTTTGACGTGAATAGTCAAGATCTTTTATTGTTTAGCATTGGTACAGTGAATACTCTCTGTGTCGGACAGCGCTGACGAGTAATGTCCGCTTAATGGAGATGGGATGGGTCATCTCATGTCAGCGAGATACACTTTGTAGCTGAATAATACGTTTTCATTGGTGATCGTCAGGAAATGTTTTCCCGCCCAAGAGGGGTGCTTGCGCAATAGAGGAAGCATAGGTATGATCTGCTTCTGACCGGATTGGGAGCATATTCGTTCTCTTAAGTCGGGTGTCCGGTTAATAGGAGTGGCCGACTAATCGACGACAGATAGACCCCATTGCGCAGTACCCACCAACCAATACCCCCCTCCCTCCACGACCTCACCCTGCACCCCTACCCCTACGCACACAACTCGTTATAGTTGTTGTTGTTGTAGTTGTTGTTGCATGCATAAAGTAAATGTATTTATTTAGCGCTTATCAGTTTACTTTGCCCAATGTGTTCATAGCGGTTTCTATTTATAAGGCAACAAACAACGAGAGATACTCGTTCGCATACACACACACACACACGCGCAGGTACATATGCATATAGAACAAATGTACTCAAATACATACATACATACCTACATACATACGTACATACATACATACACACATATATGCATGTGTATAAACAATCTATATGTACCTAAATAATTCGTTTAGTTGTCGTCAGCAATGAGAACTGTGAACTGAGAAATAGAAAGAAAGAAAAAAAAAATATAGTCATAAACAAATTTCAATTCTAATTGGTATTATAGCTACAACAAAGGCTATAGTATTTGTATTTATTATTATTATTTTTCTCTGTCGTTTGCCATATTGTAAATTACTCATACGCCACGTTTTGCAATTGTGACCCAATTGAAAAACATTTGTTTGCATTTTTGTTTTGCATTTTGTTAATTATTGCATGAAGTCAACAAAAAAGATACAAATATGCGCATTGCTATTGCCCATTTATGTGTGTGTGTGTGTGAGTGTGTGTGTGTGTGTGTGTGTGTGTATCTGTCTCTTAAATGTATCTGCGTTTATGCTTTTGTCTCAATCTTTTTGCATTCGAATACGAATCAATAGCCAAATAGCACAAAGATTGCAGCACTTGACAAGTGCAGATATGCTTTTGTTTTATTTTTCCAATTTGAATTTTCTTTAGCTGTAATTTTGCATTCTCGTTATTTCATTTCAATGTTCATTGTTGTCGCAAATGCCGTACACAAAAGACAAATGATGTGTAAATCACACAAGTTTACCTTGCGTAAAATATCTAAAATATAGGTATTCTATCATTTGTCGTTCAGGCTTTGTCTACTTTAAGCTGTTAAAATGTTCAGCAATCATCCTATCTTACCCGAATTGTTTGTATACTTTATATGTATGTATATATATACCTATATGTATGTATAAGCCACTCTCCACCATGTTGACCATAAACCTTCTTCCACCTCTTCATCTATTTATGACCAAAGTTTGACTTTTACAGAGCCCATATAAAATTTCATGTCCACTGAGATCTTAGCCCAGTTTTTTAGCCAACTAGAGGGTATACCCCTCACAATACAACTTCTCACAGATGATAATGACTTTGAAACCGATCGGACTTTCATACAACCGTTTTCCGCCAATGTGTACCCATTTTTAATGAAACTCAATTTGAGACTTGTCACGAGTCTTGACTCGACCAAGTTTTCAAACAAGCGTAAACTCAGATTTCAACAAATCTAATTTACTTCATAATCCTTTAACAAAGAATCCTGAGTAGTTAGTTACTCCTTAAACTAGTTCAGATCAGAGGCTGTTAAGTTTGAGCTTTGGTAGTTGGGCCTTACCCCAATGTATGTGTATCTAGCTTATATTGTTAACATTGGAAAACTATAAGTTAATAAGGGAACTATCTTTTGGTTCAAGCAGCAGCAAGTTACAAATAAGTACAGATAGTTCAGCTTTGCATTAAGCTTTTCCAAAGTGCGAGCTTTAGGAGCTGTAACTAGCTGCGTTTTAAAGAGTTGTTTCTTTTTATCATGTCTTGGAAAATTCCATCTGCAACTGTGAACAATTTGTGTTGAACTGTTGCATGTGACTGCTTTGTTTACTTTCTAATCGGGCTCAGACTTATCTACAATGATCTTTGGGAAAATTCATTTGAGAAGTGATTTTCCGTTCAATTTATTAACCAACACATTGTTTACATTTCAATTTTCACAATTATTGCAATATTTCCTGCCCCTTGCCGCTGCCCGTCCTTCAACCGCAACAGCAAACGGTATCTTGATACAATTGCATTGAAAGTATTTCGAAGTACGTATACAACGATTGTGCGAACCTAAAAAACTGTTTTTTACAGTTAACAGTTTTCTCATCTCTGACATTTTTGCTTGCAATTTCAATTGCATGCGACACCCACACCCACACCCACACACACACACACACGCACAGGCACACGCACACATACATATGCATTTGTACTTAACGTGTGCATGTATCGATATGTATAGGCCCACATTTCTATAACGAACGCCACTCACCCTCTCTCCCTCTCTCTCTCTCTTTGCTTTGTTTCTTACGCTCTCTTTCTATCTCCCCTCTCGCCCCTCTCTCGCCCCTCTCTGCTTGCTGCGCTTAATCCAACATTTGCAATCACAGTCGAAGCTTTTTGATTTTAATTGTTTTTATTTTCTCGTTTCTGTTTGTTGTTGTTGTTGGTTTTTTTTTGTTGTTTTCTTTCGCGTATTTTGCACTTGAACGACTTTCAATTGAATTTCGTATTTATATAATCCGAGGCGCGTACAGACATACACATACACACACATACATATATACATATAGCAGAAATATGTGTGTTTGTATGTATGCATATGCCTTCTTGTATATAGACTTTCATATGTATATGTATATGTATATGTATATTTATATGCATGCAATTTTATATACTGTTGCCTGTTTAGCCACAAACAAAGCAATTCACATACATTTGCATACACATATACACACACACACACACACACACACAGACACACACACGCACGCGTACACAAACATTGCAGTCTTTATTGAATTGTTGTTCTTGTTGTTGTCCCATTTATCATGCCATGCAATCAATGACCAACGCGAAAAATGCAGTGTGCAAATTTTTTATGCAAACAAGAAAAGCCAAATGAACTGCAACTATAAATGAGCTTGACTAAGGGATACCTCGTGCCTAGACCAACCTATTAAAGAATACACTGGAAAAATAGTCAGCTCTGAAGATCAAAAACATCGTTTTCTAATCCCATTTGGGTTTCCATTGCTCGCTGGCTAGGAACCCGATCGATTGAGGAACTAAATTTCGATTCTATACTTGTAACTTATCGATATGCTCAAGAGTTTCGATTGTTAGGCGAGACACAATCGATTTTGGTGATAATATTTGTTATTCTTTTAAACTATCATTTTATTGTAAAGAAAATAAAAAACTACCTTAATGCAACCAATATTTATAATAAATAAATTAAATTAAATTTTAGAATGTAAATCCTAGAAATAGTTTCATTTTTATACCCTGTACCCATTGAACGCGTAAGGAGGGTATAACGGTTTTCTGCAAATGTATGTTACAGGCAAGAGGAGCCATTTTTCTCCCCATGAAGAATATATAAATATTCTTACTCAGCATCAACGGCCACGTCAATCTGTCTTTCTGTCTGTCTCCCCGACCGATTATACGAAAATTTCGATATCGCAGACATCTTTCTACGTAGGTCCCGTTATGGGATAATCGATAACATCGATAACCTGATCCGCTTCCACAAAATCGAGTACTATCGATAGCGAAATCCTGTTAAATGAGCATATCTCGAAGCTTTTAAGAGCTAAACGCGCCAAACAAGATACATATGTAAGACCCCAAAATTGTGGAAAACGTACACACATTTGGATGCTGTTTATAAGACCTGAAAATGTCAAAACGATCGAGTAATAGATCTAACGATCTATTCAATAATAGCTATAGGATGAACACACATTAAGCTAGCCAGTATGTCCGAGGATATCTACTAGTCGGGTACTCCCGACTTGAACTCTCTTTCTTGATCTAGTTAACTTATTGAAGTCTTAACCTTTAAATTTCTTTTGTACTTTAATCTACAAATAAGTTAATTACTTGATTAATGTTTGCTTCTCTTCCTTCTCTCTTCTAGGTAAGTTTCGTGTTCTTGGTGGTTCCATATAAAAAAAGAGAGATCGCAGTGAGTGAATCAATTGAATGAATCATATTGCTGGATAAAAACTGTTTAGAACGATCGTAGAATCAATTCTAATGCAGCTGTTGCGAAAGGCAGCTCAGAATATGCTTCTTTTTTTAAATACATTATTTTGAAAGGCGCATAAACATCCATTTCGAATCTTCCATTAAAACTTAAGTTTCAGTTTTCAGCATGATATAATTATAATGAAATCATTTTTACGATCGGATTGAAAAATGTTCTCATACCCGGCTATGCTCAGGCAAATACAAATCTATGGCTAATCAATCTCATATCTCTTCAATCTCATATAATAATTGAATCATAAATATTGTTACACTATTCATCCATTCTTTACAAATGAAACTCTGTTAATTCATCTTAATCCCAAGTGAATCTCTGATGATCTGATTTCACCTGCCGCCAGTTGGGAACTTGGTTCTGTTGGGGTATTGCCAGGTTGATGCGAACTCTGAACCTTGGTGCATTTTGCGTGATACTCGTAACTAAAATGAGCTTTGATTGGAGTGTAAATAGTTAACCTTCAATGGGGCTAGGTCAACGCAATGAACAATGGAAACATTGCAGAGCAAATAGAGTTTTAGTTTCGAGAAACCTGGCGACAACAAACAACAAACAACAAATGAACAAAGTCAACCGAGAGCTGCTCGAAAGCTGCCTTAAGGTATATACAGAAAGTTATGCATATAAGTGTATATATATACGTATGTATGCATATATATATGTATTTATATATGTGTGTGTATATATAGCCATGTACGACAGTTGTTGCTAGGTGATTAGCTCTGTGGGGCTCTATTTGTGAAATTCGTACCGCCCGGTGCTATGGCATGTTGGGGTGTGTGCGATTAAATGAAATCTTGTTTTCATTTTTAATACCCTTGCCGAAGGTGGAATCAAAATATGCTTGCGGAGTATGTGAGTATGCAATGCTTGATCGAAACGATTAGCTGTGGCTAACTAGGTAATATGGGCTTTCTTTTCAAATGTATCCTAACCAAAGTCACATGTAACTATTAAGAGTTAATGATGATCTCCATCAAGTTATCTATGGAAATAGTCGAGAATTTGTAAACCTTAAGAAATAGCTCAACTTAAGTCGAAATTGCGTGTCATTTTCAGACCAGTGTATCTGGGAGTCGAGCATTACTTCAAGTACTACAGTTTTTTTTTACAATTTTTTGTTTTCATTTTTGCCAATGTGTCATAATCATTTGAATGGAATTTCATAAGCAAGCGGCCATTTATTGCTAATTGCTAATGAGAAAATAAGCAAGACAGAGCGAGAGAGGCAAGGACTGAGAGCAAGAAAGAGAGAGAGAGAGAGAGGGAGAGAGAGCAATATAGTTTAAGAGGGAGCAAAGACATATACATATATATTTGTTGCCTGTACATATTACTCATACGCAATGTGCGCCAAATACTTGCATATTTTGTGAACTGCTCATAGCCCAAAGCGTTTGCCATTGTTGTTGTTGTTGTTGTTGTTGTTGTTGTTGTTGTTGTTGTTGTTGTTGCCGATCTTTCAACAATTTGCACGTTCCTTCTTCACATTCGCGACAAATGATTTCATCATCGCAAACATCATCATTGAATTTGTCACATGCTTTATGCTCATAAATATCCAACAATGAATTACGCGTTTAGTCGGACAGCTTGAAGTAGATTTCCACTTAACAATTGTTGTCTGAGTAGGCTGACCCATTTATAGACTTGGCACAGTTTATAGATTTGCCCGGCCCTCTCGATCTCCCTCCCTCCTGGGTAATGCACAATTGCAGGGCTCTGTTCGTTAAATCCAGCGACTAGCAAAGCATTTCTAAACGGTTGTCTCTCTTTAAACGGCACTTACCCCGACCCCAAACCCAACTATATTTATATAATAGACTGTATCCAAGCTGATTTCTAATTGTATCAAATGCTAGTCAAAGTTTTATTTTCTTAGAATATTCATTTTCCTTATATTAATCATTAGATGTCTATACTAGAAGAATTTACCCGGCGTTCTACGGGTCAAATGAACAATTCAGACAAATACAGCGATCAAATTTGATCTTCGTATCTTATATGACGAGAAGGTTCGAACCCTTCCGAATACAGATGACAGCATAGTAGTTGATACAACAACCAACACATAAGTTTAAGTTCTTATTATTATTATTATTATTATTCTTAAACTTATTCGATTTGTCAAGAATCGGCCAGCAATTATAGTATTTGTATAGTATATATTCGCATTCCGTTTCTATTGTGTTTTCCTTGTAAATAATACAAATAAATAAATATTAACTTATTCTTGAATTCCTGAATAGTTGAAGACTCACAAAAGAAGCTGCGATTGTTTTCCAAGAACTTGTTTATTTTGTGACGAAAATCTTTGTTAACTTTATTAAAAGACTTTTCGCACATAAGAACACATACGAAAAAAACACATGTTGAGAAATAATTAGCTTTGCGTATAAATATATACATATTTTGCGATGTGCAGAAGTGAGATTTCTTCTCTGTTTCGATTTGTTTGATTCAATTAAATGTGATGTATGCTCAAATCTGTCAATTGCTGTTTCTGGCTTCGTTGGCATTTTGTTGTTGCTCAGCACTGAGCGTACACAAATCAATATGTCAGCCTTTTGTGTTTATTGTGTTACCCAACACTTAAGGGCAACAACAAGGACACAGTAAATTCGCCTCATTTGTGAGTCGCGCGCTGGTGCCAAAAGAACGACTTTATAAACTTGCATACATATGTATATATGTACGTTATGTATGTATGTGTGTATGTATGTATGTGTGTATGTATATGTCCAAATTGTATGGCAAATGTATATAAGCGTATGTGTGAGTGGGCGGGTGGCTGTGTAGGTGTAGTATGTCTAAGCATGGCGTTTAGAGTGATGGAAAGAGACAGGTGGTGGGTGGTGTATCCACCGTGGGGGAGGGGGGGCTGATGGGGCTGTGTGTGTGGGCTTGTAGTTGAGAATAGGGAACCCAAAGCAACATGCAGAAGGTTTTAACAGTCGACCTACGTGTCATGCATAAAAGGCAAATCGTTTTTCTGTCTGCTTGCCCCCTATGTGTGTGTGTGTGTGTGTGTGTGTGTGAGCCAGTTGTGTACATATGTGTATGTGCGTGCGTGTGTTCACTTGTGTGGGTTGCCACACATGCCAACTTACCTGCGCACCCATATGTGAGTGTGTGTGTGTCTTTTGGGCATTTCTTTCTTTTCATGGCCTGAACTGACATTTCTACTATTGGCAGCCCGCCCTTAACGCCGCCAACAGCCACTCCCCAGCCCAACCGCCCACAATCCTTAGCAAACTACTTAAATATTTAAGCATCCGTTTGCATATTTGAATATGCGCGTTTGTGTGTGTGTGTGTGTGTGTGTTTGGGCATGTGTGTGTGCGTGTTTTATCATCATTGATTTAGCACTTAGCATTCATAACTTGAACGTTGATTGTTGGCAACTAGCAGCAATAACAGCCAGCCAAGCAGCATTCAATTTTCTCAGTTCTCTTCTTTTTTTCTCCACTGCCATTCGCTGCGTATACGTAATATGTTTATACACAAACGCACACAGTTACGTACATCATTTGTCACGCATACGCCGCGTTGTCCTTGGCGAAACTAAATCGACTTACTCAAATGAAATCAATAATAAATGTTACCAAATTTAGCTGTTGCCAGCCAGAAACAACAAATTCAACAAATTCAACAAACTCAAACAGCTGCTCACTTGAAAACAGCTGCGCATTCGCGCATTCTGGCAGAGACTACAAAATTAAAGCGATATTTTAGAGTTAACAAAAAGGTACTCAGAAAAAATAAATATTTTTGTTTTAATTATAATTTATAATTAATAATAACTGGACAATTAAATTGGTTTTATTATAATTGTAATAATCAAATCTTTAATATACCCTGAACCCATTGCAAGTGGGTAAAAAGGGTATATTGTATTTGTGCAAATGTTTGTAACAGGCAGAAGGAAGCATCTCCGACCCCATTAAGTATATATATTCTTGATCAGCATCTATAGCCGAGTCGATCTAGCCAAATCCGTCTGTCCGTCCGTCAGTCCCTATGTCTGAACGCAAGGATCTCAGAACCTATAGGAGCTAGAGACTGAAACTTTAGCTGTAGGTCCTCCTAATGCCCACGCAAATCGAGTTTGTTTCCGATAATCGATAACTTGCCCCGTTTCCAAGTAATCGATAAAAATTGATATTGACTTCCTGTTTTTTGATCAATTTTGGTAAGCAAACTAGACTTTTATCTAATTTCAATCATTTTTACATTTATTTAACTGAATATTTAAATAATATTAAAAGGTTTGTAGTTTAACAAAACAATGTAAATGCCATTTAAAAACTTAGGATCCGTTTTATTTTCGATTTAGTAAAACTTTAAATCTGGCCTTCAAATCGCTTTTGCTCGTTTGCTCCTACTGAATTAAAGTGAAGGAAGAAAATCGAATGATTCAGCAACTAATTTGATTTTGTGTGTATGTGTGTATATGTTTTTGTGTGTTTTCTCCGCTCAAGTATCAACTATTATATAATTCGACCCTGGCAGCATCCAGACCGTTGCCTAATCCAGCAAAGGATACACACACACACACATATATATATATATAAATGTATATATATATACATCCACATAGAAACGCGAGTAAGCAGGGAATAATTAAGGAGCCTTTGGGTGTGTGCATGTGTGTGTGTGTGTGTTTGTGTGTGTTTGGTCGTGTTGCCGCGTTTGCCACCCATCGCTGAACCGCCCACTGCAGCAGCCCAGAGACGCGTGCGCCGGTGCTGCTTGTTAGCATTGGGATATTCACCTGGCGTACCTGGCTCCATTTACGCTGGGGAATGGCATGCAGCTGCTGCTGCTGCTGCTGCTGCTGCTCTCTCATGCTCCAGCTCCCTCTAGCTCTGGCTGGGTGCGTCCTTCTCAATCCTGTCATCTCTGTTTTACTCGCTTTCTAAATCCTTGTCGCCAGCTCTCGCGACAAAATGCAGCGACTGCCACGAAACTCGCTTTGAACTCGCTTATCGACCCAAATGTGGCATGCAACAGCAGTTGAATGGATGCAACGGCAAGTGTTTGGCACTAACAATTACCCAAAATCAAGTACATCCTGCACTATCCTAGCTTTGCTTTGCTTATCTCTTAGAATAGCATGGCCAATTCCATTTCCAAACGGGAAACATTCCTCAAACTTAACAAACTCAAGCGTTTCTTTCATTATTAATTCCCACAGTCGAGTTCTACCAAAAACTTTCGATTTTGTATACTCTACAAATACTTCTGACTTTGGTTAGCTGCGAGCTGTCAAATTTGAGGTTTCTGTGCACGATATCTTAATATCTTCCAATCTGTTTGTTAAATTGATTAGCTTAACCATGTGAGGATATGATTAAGCATAATGGAAAGGCATATCTTATTCTGGGCTTTGACCTTTGCATGACCTATCGATATACATATCGATTATAGCGTTACTTTCGATAGTTGAAATTATTTTGCCAGCTTACTGAAATGATTTCTGTCTTAAATAAGGTTAAACTTACATGAACAGACAATAGTTTTATAAGTCAAAGCCCGTGGGTTTCAAAACGAAGGTACATACTTTTCAAAAAGAAATAAAACTATCGATAACAATCGAACTTGAAACTTAACAGTAGAATTCATGTATCTAAGTTTTGATCTTAGTTAGAAGTTGCTGTTACGTCTTTCTCTCCGTCTTAGTACCTCTCTCTCTCTCTCTCTCTCTGGCTGTCTCACGTCTTGTGAGGGCATTGACAAGTCGACTTAACGCTTCTGTATTTGCTTTTGGCATGTTATCCAGTTTAAACAGTCAGCGGCAACAGCAGCCGCAAACAAAATTTATGAATACTGCCAACAGAAGCTAATAAGGCGCGTGCACACACACCAGCACACACACACGCAGACAGACACACACCAGCACACACAGACAGCGAAAAACCCACCCGCTTGCCAACGATAGCCCCCCTCCCCACTCCTCCTCAATGGCAATGGCCTAAACAAACTCAATCAGTTGTTTGCTTTATGACAGAGCTTTGGTAACGCGGCCATGTCCTTTTAGTCCTTGCCTAGTCACTAGCTACATGTACGTGTGTGTATATACTTATATACATATATGTATGTTTGTGTGTGTGTGTGTGTGTGTGTGTCTGTGTATTGCTTTTTTATCAGCGCAACTTGGAAATTGATGCTGTCGCAGTCGACGTCTCTTGTCTTTCGGTATAGGTGTGTGTATATGTGTCTGTATGTGTTCGTCTGTGTGTGTGTGTTTGTAGTAGTATCGAGTATTTTGTGGCGTTGTTGCCAGTTGCCACTTTTCGCCTTGTTTGTTGTTGCTTTTAGCCTGGCCTCTGCGTGCGAAGGACATTTCAGTCTATTTGGAACTTTTGAGTTGGGGAGTTGAAAATCGCGCGTGTTTCGTGTTGGTTAACGTTTCTTTTGTGGCCGCTGTTTACGTTTGGACAAACACACAAACACACACAGCTCGAGTGTATTTGTGAATACAGACAATCCAGACAATCCCCCCACCCCGCATCCACGCAACGCAGCCATCTAAACCTGGCTAAAGGCCATTTTGTATATCAAATGCGCTTTTTTATATACATATATAAAATTTCGTGTACTGTCCAACACTCAGTTTTCTCCTGTTGTTGTTGTTGTTGCTGCTTTCTTCTTTCTTTTTTTTTTTGCTTTAATTGGAAATATCATGCCTACCGTTATTTCCCTTTTTCTTCCTTTGGCTGGCTTCAGTATTGCGTGCGCCCTGGCGTATACTTAATATGCTCGCACAAGGCGCATTGGCCGCAGCAAAAGAAAGTAAAAGAAAAAAAAGTCCGCTGTTCCGCTGTTGTCTACCACTTCAGCCCACACCCCCCTCCCCTCCACGACACTCCATCCCTCTTTCATACTATAACGCGCGCGTTTATATGTCTGTGTAGAAATTTCTTCTTTTTTTTTTGAGTGTGTTTCTCTGCTGGGCGTGGCCAGGTCGCCAGGGTCCTTGGCAAAGTTAAATGTCTCGGCTATTATTTAATTTTCAACATATTTTCTCCAATGCTCAAGTGAAGCAAAGAAAAACTAAGCGGAATAAAGAAACCCGTCTGTACAAAACAAAAAATTAACCAAATAATATAACAAAAAAGCTATTTTGAAAATATGTTCATAATACCAGCATCAATTTTAACGAATGTGTTTTGAAAGTTTTGAGAAAATGTAAGTACAATTTTAAAGATAAATCCATAAATTATAAGCAAACATAAAGTATATATTAAATTAATTGAGTTTGGCTTGAAACTGAATAAGATAACTGAAAATCAGGTGAAATATATAATAATATGTTGCTGTCCCGAAGAAACGAAAAACATTAAAGAAATTAGGCAAATTGTACTTGATTTTTAGGTTAGGTTTTCCTTTATTCATTTTCGTGTTGCATAACTTTTTATTGCACGGCTTACCAACACTATCCTACCAACTAATGCCATACTTTGCACTAATCAAGATCCCTTCCTAACTAATAAACTTGTAAAATACATAGATTAGATTTTAAACTGCTTGAATAGTTAAATTATGATAAATTTGTAATATAAAATTTGTAAGAATTGTTTCCAACAAAATGCAACTATTCTCATTTCAAGCCAAACTCTTGGAAAAGTGCAAAGTTAAAGGAATTTGCACAAAGAATTAAGGAAAAGTGAACAGAATTCCGCGAGCAGAGAAAGCGCGTCGTAAAGAGATGTTAAAAGCAACGCAGAAGGGGAAAGAGCATACACATTATATAATATACACATATACATATATATATGTATATATATATAACATGTGTGTGTGTGTGTGTGTGTGTATGAGCATGTTTCTACGGCTTTAAGTCACGTACTCGCCGAAGGGCGGAGGCAGCGGCAGGTTGGGGCAGGCGGCAGTCCTTGCAATGCACACGAAGCCTCCCGCTAGTCCCATAAATTAGCACTAAGCTGTATTTTACGCTCTCTTTTACTTAAACTGCACCAACCCACCCGACCTCCCTCCCCCACAGCTGCTGCTCATATTTCCAATGGTGGGCGTCGGGGCATGGATTGTTGTTGTTGTTGTTGTTGCTGTTGGTATCTGGGGCTGCTCTGGGGTTACGCCTCAAACTTCTTAAATCGCGTGACATGCCATGAAATAATTTCATAATTCCAGGCCGCAGCGCACACATTCATGTATGCATGCGCGTGTGTGCGTGTGCGCGTGTGTGTGTGTGTGTGTGTACACATTTTTATAGATACTCGAGCCAAATGGAGTTTTGGGCCAACTTCCAACGTCGACCACCCCCAGCTTTTGTACTTTTCCCGCAGTCGTAACTCTTTCCACACTTTTTGCATTTCTTCTTTTTTTTTATTTCGTTTCTTCTTTGCCTTTTTCAATTTCTTGTTGCTTTAAAAATATATTTGTTTGCTCATTTTTCGCGGCGCACGGGACGCGTTCAGCTGTAATGTTTTGGGCCCAGCAGCAGCAGCAACAACAACAACAACAACTCCTAAAAGGGGCTAACGGACACGCGGAGCTACGGAAATGGGGTACATCGAGACAACAGCAACAACACCCAAAGACGACCCAACGACCGACAATCGACGAAGACAACAGCAACAACAACAGCTTCGACGTCCTTCCGTTTCGTCCATTCCGTCACTGATACAGCCCGCAAACCCCTTGCCCAGCCCCACCACACCACACCACACCCCACCCCACCCCACCCCATTCGCCAGCAGCGCGCTGGCCTTCTGCAGTTCTGTCGTGCTTCCGTCGGCGACGCCTGCGTGTGTATTCGCCCTTCGTTCTGCGTGCAGGCAGCATTTCATTTTTCCTTTTTGGTTTCCTCTTCTCATTTTCATTTTCTTGTTTGTTTTCGTTTTACTTTTTTTGTTATTTTGCCTTCTTCGTTTCGGTTGTTTTTTGCACCGTTACCTTTTAAGCACTTATTACATGCTTTGTTTTACTCTTGGCTGCGTTCGGCTTTTGCACAACTTTAAATAATTTAGCGCCGCCCCTCGACACGCCTCCTTGCCCTGTCACCCAGCGACCGAAAACTGAAAACCGAAAACCTACCTCGCGTCACCCCCCTCCCTCCCTCTCCCCCTTACTGTTTCAAGCACTGGCTCACTCGGCTGGCACTTGTGGTGTGGTGAATATTAAATGGTCTCGGTTTTGGTCTCTCTGTGTGTTGAAATCAAGGAGGGAGCCAACAACCAACCGCCCGCGCCACCTCCGCCGCCTGCCCCTCGACCCAGCGTGTTGTTAGGTTTTATGGCTAAGCTCTTGAGGCATTCGCTGGGCAACAAATTTTTTGTAGCACTTTTTTCAGCGCCAGGCAACTTAGGCACTGTGTGTGTGTGTGTCTATCTATGTATATGTGTGTGCACGTTAATATGTGGGTGTGTTTTTGTGAGGGTTTGCGTGTGTGTGTGTTTTACTAAACTTCAAATGGAAATGTTTCTCAGCTCAATTCATAATTCTGACAAATGAGAGAAAATGCTTGTTTTCTTTGTAAGAACGGAAAAGTGCACAAATTCGTTTCAGCTTTATCTCGGTTCTGTTTCAAAGTGGAATACGACACATTTTACTAAATTATTATATTTGTTTTTAATTAGTTTAGATATGCATATTCTATCATCTCTTGTAAAAGTTGTTTGATATTAATTGAAACTGTATTTACATTTATGGTCAATCACATTTTTATCATAATAATCTTTTTACAAGAAATATATTGATGTTTACCTTAATTTTATGTCATTTTATCTACCATTTACTTTCGAAATTTGTCAACCTTTTGGCATAATTGAAGGTTTTAAAGAGAAATTCTTGCAAATACATGCATACATATATACATACACACATATATTCATATGCACCAGCCCCACAATTAATGTTTCCAAAGTCGTCTTAATAAGGTTTGTAAGATTATGAGCTTATGTATACATTTTAAGTTATTAGGAGAAGAAGAAAAAACACATTAAGAAGAAACTTTTTATTTAAGCAGCTTAGCAAGAAATTAAGCAACAATTAAGAGCAGGTGCTGTAATGTTTTTTCTAATTACATACATTTTAACAAACTTCAATTAGGTTTTCGCAAAATTGTTCTCTTCCAAATCCGAATATCGATTACAATTGTTTTATGTGTGTTGCATACACTCGCCGCCAGGCGGCGCCTTCGCGTCTCTCGCTGATTTCTACAAGTCAACGACATTTGCAGGCGTTTTGCAACACTCTTTCGAAAAAGCTAGTGGAAACCAGGCAGGTGGCAACTGGCAGCTGTCAGTTCACACACACACACATGCAACGACCTATTTCGTTGCCCGCCAGGACACTTGCATCTCACAGCTCAACTTTAATGACGGCAAAAAACACAAACACCAAAACCAAAAAAATCAATGAGAAATGTTCCAGTTAACAATGAACGTTCCAGAGATCCATGTGGAAAAGCCATATTAATTGTATTCTGGAGAAGCTTTAGGTTTTAAAGATTTTTCATAAAAACGTTCCAGATGTATATATTATTATTATAGACATTAGCCAAACACTTGACAGAACATGCTAATTGCTTCTTGAGTCAATGCTCAGTGTTTATTAATATAATTTTAGGCAAAATTCTAGTGCGAATTATTATATTATTTTATTTTAGTTTTACGCACAAACAAACAACAATTTCTATATAATAAAATAATTAGACTGGGCTGGTTGTTGTTTCTATATATATTTATGCAGTAAATCATTAAGAGGTTCTAGTCGGGAGCTCACGACTAGGGAATACCCTGAACCCTCTTCTTCCAACTCCAAATGCAGATAAAGGTATATACTATTCTTAAAGCTTTACCAAAATTGCTCAAAAAACATGATGTCGATATCCATTTTAATCGATTACTTGGAAACGGAGTAAGTTATCGATTATCGGAAACAAACTCGATCTGCGTAGGCACGCAGGAGGATCTACAGCTAAAGTCTCTAGCTCCTATAGGTTCTGAGATCCTTGTATGAAATACGGACTGACGGACGGACAGACGGACGGACATGGCTAAATCGACTTGGGTATAGACGCTGATCAAAAATATATAATATATACTTTATGAGGCCGGAAATGTTTCCTTCTGCCTGTATTTTAATGAAATTGTCATTGATTAAGAATTTATCTAGGAAATAATAGATAATAATAATAATTAAATTAAGTATGTGAGTCGAGCGATTACAATTATTTTCATTACTTTTTTTTAAACAAAAACGAAACTGAGAAATGAGTTTAAAATATAATTGGGTAAATTGCTTGTGGTATTTAATGGTATTTATATTGATGCATTGGGAAGTTTGAGAACCAAAATGTTGTCTCTTTAGCTATTTGAAGAGGTATTAGATTGGGTTTTACTATGTATAATTGTTATATGTATGTATGTGCACATATCAAGAAATGTATGACGATCGTTTATTCGGCTTATAGACAGGCTGGCACATCAGCTTGGTATACCCCTCCCTTCCTCCCTGTGGAATTGAGTGTGGGTATTAAAAATAATTTTCACTTGGGCTTCCTGCTCACTCGCATCATCTTTTTGGACCCCCTCAAAAGCCCCTCTATCCGGCTCACTCACTCACACTCTCTCTCTCGCTCTCTCACTCTCTCCTTCTTTCTCCCTCGCTCCCTACCACCCTCTCTGTCTGTCATTGCAGCTAAAGCTGCTGTTTGTTTTATGCTTGTGTATGTGCAAATTTTCTACTTATTTATTTTATGAATGTATTTTGCTGATGTGCAAGTCAAAGTGTATGCTGGCCACCCCCACCCGCGCCCCCGTCCCCGCCCCCGCTCCCTCTGTTCACCTACTCGCCGGCCAACCCCAGCAAACAGCATGCCACTCCCTTTCGAGTGCAGAATGCGTTCTGCACTGTGAAATGCATAAAGAAAACTCACGAGTGTTGTGCACAGTTTTTCAGCATTTCCCTTGCTTGCGGCAAATAAAATCGATTATCTGGGCAGCAAAGGGAAAGTCTGTTGCCGAATTGAAGGCTTCACTTGGCGCTTGTTGTTGTTGTTGCTTTTGCTTTTGCTTTGCATTTTCGGCAGCACCGAAAAGCTGTAACACCCGCCCACACACACACACACACACACACATACGTGACTGGAAAATGTCAAGTTTTGTGTTTTTTTTTATGCCGCCGCCATTTTGTCTTCATGCGCTGCTGCTGCTGCTGGTGCTGCTGCTGCGGCCCGTTGTTAACCAATAAGTTTGTGACTGCCGCCAAATAGCGCGGGCTACGCACACCGATACACACACACACACTTATACACACACACACACATACATCCATTGGCTTTCCAGGCTGCTGCGTCTCCGCCATTTTGAAATTGATACACAGCAGGCGGTGGCATCCACAGCTTTTGGCCAAGTTGTGCGCTATGTGGCAGGTGCTGCTGCTGCTGCCTCTGCAATTGCCATATTGCAATTGGGCTACGGGTCAGTCACATATACATACACACACGCGCGCACACACACACGCACACAGCCTCACGCACTGACGGCCTTTCCATATTTCCAGCTGAAATATTGTATTGCCTTTGTTGTTGTTGTTGTTTAGTTAGTTTTCACTTGCTGCTAGTTTTGCAGTTGTTGTTAGTTGCCTGCTAAAATGCGCGTGCGAGCGAGTGAGCCAACCATTTCGTGTCGAGCCTGAGACCCAGCTAGTTGAACACACAACGCAACCCCCACCCGTAGCCCCATTCCCCAACCGGGCACGCACATCTAAGAGGAGCAGCTGGGGCAAAGGCAGCAGCAGCAGCTGGAGCCTCTTTATCAACCCCTACTAATCTGGCAAGTAACTGCGTTCTCCTCGACGCGCTGCTAACAGCAGCTCCACAATCACAACACACACACACACACACACACACACACACATGTACATACATGCTTCAATCAGCCACAGTGACCAGATGAAAGTTGGAAGGCAGTATCTGAAATTGTTCAAATGTGTGTGAATATTTGATGCAAACCGACCAACTAAACCACCATGCGGCCCAACATCAAACCCAACCCAACCATCAAACCGAACATCAAACCGACCATCAAACCGAACGTCCAACCAAACTGACAAACTCAGAGACTGAATAGTTTAGGAATATTTGCAGAGTGTTAGTTGAGCTAATGCCAACGAGGAAAACGAACTGATTAAATAACAAATATAAATTGATTTGATTTATTTCTCAAAGTTCTAGTTTTGAATATCTTCGGTCTAATATTGCGACTCTCTTCTGCTTCTCCAAATAGTCATTATTATGTAGGGTATTCAACTAAAGACATGATGTCTAAGACAACATGCATGTTATCTTATATGTAGGTTAACATGCATGTTGTTTTATTTGACTTGTACATACATATGCATGTATTTATATTATTTAGTATTTGAATAAGGTTTGATTCAACATCTTAAACTCTAAAGAAATTACATAAGTTTAAGTAGTTGTTATTTGCTTACTATGTGGTGTATGGTATGTACATACATACATACATACACACATACATACATATGTATATGTTATTATAGTACAGTTGAATTTGCCAATAATCTATTTGTTTATCTATTTGCTATAGCTGAGCTATTAGATTCCAATATAAAGATTTATATGTACATATACATATGTATGTATGTACATATATTATTTATACATATATAAAATCATGTTTATTCCATCTATGTACATATATGTATATGTATGTATGTATGTATGTATTTCAATTTATGATTTCATATTTCTCTTCGAGTTCGGGAAACCTTGTATGTATTCAATATGTATCTTCTTTTCGCTTGTTGAAGCTCAAGATAAAAATGATAAAGATGATGATAATGATAAAGATGATAATAATGATGTTAATGATGATGAAAATAGTAGAATTGAAATATCGATTATTGACTTAAAAACGCTTAAAGTTTGCCCTTGTGCAACTACAACAACAACAACAACAACAAACAGACGCATAAAGCAATATTTAAAAAAAGAGAAGAGTACGAATGAAAAACACGAAACGTGGAGAAACAATAAGAGCGAGAACTCAAATGAAACGAAGCAAAGTGTAAAGCAGACGACGACGTAAAGCGTCAGAAAACGAAAACCGAAAAACGTAATTGAAAAGAAACTAAATCGACACAAAGGCGATGATGAATAAGAATAAGAAGAAAATGAAGAAGAGGAGCAGTGGGAGCAGCGGGAGCAGGAGGAGGAGGAGGAGGAGGGGCCACAGATACGCGCAACAAAAACAAAAATTCCATTGAAATTACGTATGAGTGATTTTTATTAAAGTGCGCATTGCTTGTGTTCTGCATGTGCGTCTCCCTCTCTCCTCCCTCTGCCTCGCTCTCACTCTCGCTCTGGCTTGCGTGTGTGTGCGTGCTTACATATATGTATGCATGTATAATTATATACCTATATGTATATATGTATGTACATGGCATGTTTATATAGCACCCTGATTCGGGCAAGCAACAGCAACAGCAGCAGCAGCAGGGGCTGATAAATATTTACGAGCATGGCGACAATTTTTTCGCTTACACTTTTATACCCAATGCCCATTAACAAATAGCTAAAAAGGGTATACCGAAGTCGATCTGTGAACACAACGATCCCCCTAGGGGCTGTGGGCGTTAGAAAAGTGAACTTTGCTTAAAATATAGAGTTTAATTTACATATTTGTCTGGAATAAATGCATTTTTCGCTTTATCATTTTTATGAGTGTATGCATGTACCTCCACATCACTCAGAATCGATAATTATCGATCTTCGACTTTGATTTGGAGTTTGTTTTTAAAGTTGAAGTCCCCGATTTTGGTATATAGTTCTTCGTTTAGCATAGACGGCATTCCAAGAAAATTCAGATCTTTCAAAACCTACCCGAAATTAGACAAAAGACACGCAGATTTGATTCCTTTTTCAGTATTCGTTTCATACATATGTATGTACGTATGTATGTGTGTATGCATGTATGCATATTTCTGAAATATGAATATAAGCTGCCTACAGGGTATCTCTTAATCGGCTACTCTCGTTTGCTCTGCTTTTATGACTTTTCAATTTAAAATTTCGCCAAAGACGCAGCGCAAATGAACTACTTATTAAAACAGTTTGCTGCACATACATACACACATACATACATGAATACATTTGTATGTACTTATAAATAAATATAAAACGGAACTTTTGTATTTATTTGTTTGAGTTTCAATACAAACACACATACATTGACATACATACATACATGTGTATGTATGTGCATACCTACATAGATTGCGAAGAACGCGCGTGGCGACATTTTTTTGTGTTTAATTTTTTTGCTTTTCTTTTCGTTCGCAGCTTGAAAAGGCGTTTATTTTTTTTTTGTATTTTTTTTAACAGTTTATTAATTTATTGAGCATAAAAATGGTTTGTTAATTGCCTAAACAAATACAGAGCTATTTGTCTTTGTTTGCTTGGGGCTTCTTTCTGCTGTTTTTTTTGCTTCATTTTTTGACTATTGTTTTTTCTTTTATGCGTCTTTTATTTTTAATTCTATTCTTTATACATACATACGTATGTATGTATGAATGAATGTTTGTTTGTGTGCATGTATGTATGTATTTTGTGTTTGTGTGTGTGTGTGTGTGTGTATTTGATTTCATTTTTTTCTGTTAATTGTGTTCTCTATGCTTTCGAGTTTCTGGTTGCCTTGCGGGCAATATGTATTTCCGCTTGAGAGGTGACAAAAAGCGTGCAAAACATGTGAAAAATAGAAACTGAAGAGTTACAGAATTAATCGCACATATCGCAGATCAGAGCTCACATGAAGAAAACACACACATACATACATACTTACTTACGTATATACTTACGTATATACATACATACATACATATATACATACATACATACGTACGTACGTACATACATACATACATACACAATACACACCTACATGCACACATACACTCATATATGCATACATACATACATATACACATACGTACATATACACATACCTACCTACACACATACCTACACACATACCTACACACATACCCACACACATACCTACACACATACACACATGCATACACACATACACACATACACAGACAACAATCGAGAATGGAATAAAAACAATATTTGATTAAATAACTGTCTTGACTATATAATTCTCTTCCTTTTCGGAACTATCGAGCAAACTATTCGAAAGTTCTAAAGCAACTAAATTTGATATTTTTTCATTGCTTCCCTTTAGTCATACACTAAAAAAAATAGAGTATTGTTAACAAAAGATTTTCTATTATTCTTATTTCGTTATATTTCTATTAACTTCCTCAAAATTAGACTAGTTTTGAAAGCCGCAGAAATACTCTCAAATTAATACAATATTTAATGTTGTTTTTGCAAAATTCCAAATGATTAGGCTAAAATAATCATTATTTATTTTTTTATACTCTCTACTAGTAGGGGACCCCATGAAGTACATATATACAAATGTATGTCTGTATTCCTATCGATATTGTCAATCAAGAAATCATATAAAGAACGTTCCACTTTGTTTTATGCTCCATAAAATCCCAAAAATTAAAAGTCCAAAATTAAGTTAGTGGAAACCTTTTTATATCAAGAATTCTTCACCAAATCCCGAACTTATAAATCCTTTTTTCTCCCAAACATATCTTGAAAATTTTATCGAGTTTATATCGTTGCCATGGAAACAATCGCTGGGAAAGTTATTTTTCGTACAACAGCACTTTTAAGTAGGGTATCTGAGTGGGGTATCACATTTAAGTAGGGTATCTAATCTGCGGCTATTCCGTGTTGCGCGTGTTTTCTCCTTTGCTGGTCTAGTTCTTTCTTGTGCGTAAATGGGCAAATCGAAGGAGGAAGCTTCGATGATGTTTTCATTTAATTATGGGAATTTTCTCGTTTGTTCTTCTTTTTTTTCTCTTATTGTGCGCCTTTCTATTGTTGTTTCTGTCCGCTTTGTGGGCTAATTTAATCTTATCTAAACAATTTTGCGTAGAATTTAATATCAATAAAAATACAATAGAAAATGTGCGGCTAAGAACTTGACTAGATCATTCAAAGAGCAAAGGCATATTTGTATACCCTATAAAAAGTAATATGGCAGGGTATACTATACAATGTTTATAAATCTGAGAATATACATTCTAGTCTCGCAAATCTGGGAAAAGAAATGATTCTTATTCATTATTTTACAAAGAAAATGGATTAATTTCTATTTCCTTCAACTTCAACTTAAAACTAACTACAGAATATCTCTTCAATCGATATATTGATGCTTATATGCTTATATATACATATATGTACTGAAAGTGAAAAGCAAAATCTCAATCTCAATCGAAATGGGATTGGAAGTAATGAGAGTTACATGTATATAGGTAGTATATAGGAAGTACTATTTCCTATTTCCATACTCATACCCTCCGTATTGTATGGCCAACGTGAGTGTTGAGTGTAGCGAAATAATCAAAGGTCAATCTAATAATACTGATGACATTTATTACGATATTGTATAGGGATATTATCAGAAATTTCCACACGTTTTCAGACAATGCAAGTCCTTGAAGAGAGATATTAAAGGGGTTTTTCGCAAAACACGGCTCTAAGCTATAAGTGTACACTACTATGTATGTATGTATATACTATGTATATATGTATATATATATAAGATTGCATTTGAAGTGTCCTAAAGGATGTCTTGCAAAACATTGCTACTATTAACTAGAGAGATTGAAAAGCTATTCCTGTTTTATTTGGGGCAGTTGTGAAAATTGTCGTCGTCATCATGAAATCACGATGAAAAAACATGCATGTTATTTACATTGAAAAATCTCTGGATTGCGAAATTAAACTGATAATGCAATGAGTCATGACTTGGGCTTTACTATCTATAAACAATTAATAAACGTATTCCTATTTGTACAATTATTAAATATGTACATAATCCATGCTATTCCCATTGATAACAATTATAAAGGTTTAACTTGAAACAATATTTGTGTGCATTGTAAACTCTGAATGGATCGCTAGAGATACTGTGATATAGAGGATATGCTGAGGATCCTCGAAACTAACTTGTACTTTCTTCTTCTTTAAATTCCTTGAAGTTACATACATAGTACACTTGAGCATATGTACATAACATACATACATATCTATTATTCGATACAAGAAAACCATTGACAAAATCACGCTCGTGGTCGTGGTAGTATTTTAAAACTGAACTTTGGATGTATTTGGTTCTTATCTCTACATATGTACATACATACAAACGCACGTACATGCATATTTCTTTATATACTTATATGTATGTATGTGGATTTCTACTTACAAAGTATGTACACATTTCATGGCACTTTTCTGTTCTTTTTTTATACAATTGTGCACAACTCTCAATTGCTCTCGCCCATTCACTCGCTCTCTCTATCTCTCTCTCTCTCTCTCTCGCACACACTTTGTGTGTAACACGGCCTCCGCGCGCGCTCTTTCCGACAATTGTATTTTTGCCTTTTGGGGTTTGTCTAGTCTAGTCTCTAGTTCATAAACTCGTCGGCGGCACAGTGATCCGTTACTTACGGGCGCAGCCCCCATCCACCCAAACTCCTGCCCCGGCCCCACACCGGCTCCTCTCCGCGACCACTCCGCTAGCCAGACTTGCGTTGACGCTTTCTCTTTCTAACTGCCTGCGTATCGCTATCTTTGTCTTGCAATCTATAAATAAATGTTGGCTGCATTTTGCGCTGCCGTTTTAGTGACTGTTAATAAAAATTCCATTTGCTTTATACATCCGAAGGCAGAAATTCTCGAACAAAAACACACAAGCATATATACGTATGTACACATGTACATATACATATGTACATTTATTATGTGTAGTATAAAGTGTGCAGGTATGTATGTATGTACATGTATACACATGTATGTATATGTAT
This sequence comes from Drosophila kanekoi, assembly GCA_037075305.1. Taxonomy (NCBI): domain Eukaryota; kingdom Metazoa; phylum Arthropoda; class Insecta; order Diptera; family Drosophilidae; genus Drosophila; species Drosophila kanekoi. Next base: position 5,771,064 of record JBAMCE010000290.1, on the reverse strand, counting down.
GCCAGATGCGGTAATGTTTACCGTCGTCGTCGTCGTCGTTGTTGTTGTTGTTGTTGTTGTTGCTGTCTTTGGTTTCTGACTTTTCTGTGTTTTGGCAATTTTTGATTTTAGCTGAAATGTTAAAAATATTTCCTCTGTTTGTTGTTTTGATAAACAAGCGGCGCTGCCCACGATTACCTCATATTTATGTACGTATGTATGTACATACATATATATGTATGTATTCATGCATATTTTGTTGTTTTGTTGTTTCTGTTCCTCTTCTTGCTTTATGCTCAATTTTTTGACAGCCCAACAACAAGAACAACATTTATTGTACATAAATGCATGCATAGATACATACTAACATGCACTTACGTGCCATACCCTGCAACCCAGCCGCCCACACCAGCTGCCACGCCCATCACACTTTGCACTTGGCGACGGCGGCGCCAACGTCGCGACAACGTCGCTGCCCAGTCGCTAAGCTTCAGTTTTTTTTTGCGTTACTTTTTCATTTTCTGCTCTTTTTTTTATTTCCCACCACACACACACAAACATACAAGCAGACATGCAAACGTACATATATACATACATTTTATACATACATACATACATTTAATTTCATTCCCCTTGCGTTCTTTGGCTTTTACTTTTGTATATTTGTTTGCCTTTATTTTAAATGTGACTGAGACGCTGACGTCGCTGTCGACGTCAACGGCACGAACGCGACGCTTGCGCTTACTCACAATCAAATCTCACGCCGCATTTTTAGTCTCAATTTGTTTGTGCTTCAATAATAACTGAAACGAAAAACTCACGCGGCTAAAGCGACGATTCCGTCAACGTCAGTTTACTTTACCTTACTTTAGTTTACACTTTTTATTTGCTATTTTTCACTCTGTTGTGTGTGTTTTTTTTTTTGTTATTATTGGCTCTGCTTTTGCATGTTTGTGTGTGTTTGTCTGCTCAATAGTAAACTGTTTTCAAACCCACCAATTCGCTGCTTCTGCTGCTGCCGCTGCCGCTGCCGCTGCCACTGCCACTGCCACTGTTGTTGCAGTGGGCGAGAGCTTTCGAGATTGAGAGAGTGAGCGACGACAGGCCGGCAGGCAGGCATAGCTGCCGCCGCCGCCGCAACTCGTTCGTTTCCACTCGCTGCGCTTACATTTTGTGTTGTCGTGGGTCGCCGCCGCCGTTGTCGCTGCGTTCGTCGCTCGGTCGCCTCGGTGAGTGGGTCGTGTGCTCTCGTCGTTGATATTGTTGTTGCAGCAGCAGCATAATTAGACGTCAGCGTCGTCGTCGTCGTCGTCATCCACCTCTCGCTGCTGCCGCCAATCTGCGTATGCGTAACGCGGCGCATTGCAGTTGTTGTAGCCCGATGCTCGTTTCATTTTGTTATAATTTTTTTTTGTTTTTGGCAATGTTTTTCTTCGCATGCATATACACACTCGTGTACATATGTATATAATTGATATATATTCATATATGTACATATGTATGTATGTATGTATATGTAAATTTCTTTTTCTCCCTGTTGCCATTTTCATTTTGTTGTTGTTTACTCGCTGCTCGTTACCATTTGGTATGCTGGCATCGACAAAGTCGCATATTTTTATGCACTGTATGCATAATTATTAAATTTAATTAGTTGACTTACATACGTTAAACAAATCATTTTCAATACAATAGGCAGCCAACATACATACATATATACGTATGCGTGTCTATGAGTGTTTGTGTGTACGTGACTTGAATCAAATGGATGGAATTTCTAATTTTGATAACATTTTTTCGACTGTTACAATTCGTATGTCTACAAATGCATACATATGTATGTATGTATGTAAGTACATGTGGTATGTGTGTATGTGTTCTTATATGTGCTTTTTATATACAGATTAGCACTTGTGCCTTGTGGGCTCTCTCAGTTTTGAGGCACCTACATAACATCGCACGATTAGCATGGTGGGTGGCGGCGGCTTGAACACAAAACAGATATTCAATTGAATTGGCAACTCCGCCACTTCTAGTTGTAGTTGCCAGACATGTCAGATTTACATATGTATGCACAAGCATTCATATAATAATTGTGTACATGTATGAATGTGTGTACGAATCATATCGCTATTTAAATTGTTATTGAAAAACTTGCAAACATATGTACATATATGCATGGTGTTTATGTATGCGTGTGTAAAAGCAAGTGCATTGGGAATCTTATCCGAGAATATTTATGATTCATTCGGAATGTTTCACAGAATTAACTATAATTTAAACCACTCTACATTGGTTTTGTGCAAATATATTTAACGGGTAGAAGGAATCATCTTCCACATACATACGTATGCACATATGAATGCATACATACATATATTGTCCCGATTTCACAAAACCGATATCGACATCTTGTTTTTTTTGAGCTTTTGTTGTAAAGGTAGGTCGGTGCTAGGCTAAGGATATCTTCTAGTCGAGCAGACTTTTTTATTCTTACTTTATGTAGAATCGAAAGTAGAGAGTATAAGAGTAACCTTTGTAAAGGTTACATATCCACTTATTGTATCGATGTACCTATGCTGTCTCTGTTCTTACAAGGGGTATAGGGTATGGTATAGGGTATCTCCTTCGTCTCATACATACACATATGGAGTACTCATATTGAGTGTACTTTTTGATTGAGTCAACTTGCGACTTCGCAATCTTAATTTTGTCGCGCCCAAAATCAAAAAAAAATTTTTTATTTTGTTCGTGAACTTTTCTTGTTTTCAGTTGTTTGTTTTTTTTTTATGCTGCGATTACGTCAGCTGAGAGTCATTGGGATGAATGTCAATGCTAACAAAATTATACATAAATAAATTAGTTTTTTCGAATATACTGGTGTACGTATGTGTGTGTATGTGTGTGTGTGTGTGTATCTGTGTTTGTACATAATTTGTAGTTAAACATTTTGCAGCATTTTTTGTTGTGTTTATAAATTTGTTTGTTGTCGGTTCGAGTGAAAGTTGCGCAGTTTCAAATCAGATGAGGCAAAATAAATATAATAAAATGGAAGAGATATTAACATACACCCAGTTACAAACATACATACATACATACATATATGTTTGTATGTACATGTGCATACATACATACATACATACATACGGCATACATACGAAGCAATTCAGCAAAATGTGCAACACGAAATGATCCACAAAAAGCTAAAAGCCGAAAAAAAAATAAATAAAAATACACAAAACAAAAATAATGCATAAAACAGGCAACTAGAGAGAAATTAAAAACTTGAATGCTGCGCGTTGGCGGCGTTGCCAGACAAGTGAAAATGCCCACTAAATGTAATTTGTATACCCTGTTAATGGGAAATATGGCCGCAAAGCTATGACAAAGGGGACTTGTAGTGTAAATAAGCTTGATATAATTTGTTGTTGATTATTTGTTGATATAATTATTCCCCTTGTCGATAGTAAGAATTGGTTTATTGTTTTTTATATTAAATAGTAAAGTTTGCGTCATTGCAATCTCAAAATATTTTTCTATGTACGTAGTAAGCTACGCCTATGGGCTATGTGTTAAATGGTAGATTCGTATACGTTTCATAAACACTGTAGATAGTCGGTATGTCAAATATGAAAATATGACGTGGCAGGGCATCTCAAAGTCAGTCACTCTTGAGTCAGAACATTTGTTATTTTTATTTATTTTTTGTTCATCCAATATGTATGCCAAACCAAATGTGCATACATACATACATACGTGCATTCGTTGTGTGCTTTTGCTTTGTTTATATACTACATACATAAATAAATACGCAAACACATAATTATGTGTGAATGTATGTGTACGTACATGTGTATGTTGTGCTTTAAATTCGAAATTTCGATGCATACTCGCGTTCTATCAATCATTTTGCACACACATACAAACACATATTGTAGATTAATATGGTTGTATGCATGCACGCAGCTCTAGTTGCACTAATCTAGAGAACAGCAGCGCAAATATAACGGGGCACTAACTCCCCCTCCCTCTAACTCTCCGTCCAGATACCAAGCACCAGATGCGTCAATAACCATACACACACGAACGCATTCTCGAACCATTAGCGGATGATATTAATGTCCATTATGGGAAAATACTAATACAATAAATACATACAAACACACATCAGTATCAACATGTACATACATATACATATCTACATATTGTATGTATGTATGTATGTACATACATTTGTGCATAATTAAACAACACACGACTATTGAATGCGAGGTCGCATTTTGGGGCTGGACGACAACCAAACCATTTAAGCAACAGCAGTCTCCTCTTCTAGCGCTCTCTCAGCTACTGTTAACGGCAATGTTCTATTAAAATGCTTTCACCAACACACAACATACCAACATACAAACATATGTATGTATGTATATTCGTATGTATGTATGTATGCTCGCTCGCTGTGTTTGTGCTGTGCGCCTGCTAACCGTAGAAATGAAAATCCACTTTGGTTCGCGGCTGCTCTGTCGACTGCTGCAATTCGCTGCTAACGGCAAATCTAAAGACCAGCCACAGCATGCTTTCGAAATTGTTTTTGCAGGCAAAAAGTGCATAGAGCTTTCTAACGCACACGCAATGGCAACGGCACCGGCAACGTCAGTGGCATCCGCGGCCTTGCGATCGCTTCACAGAAGAACAAACGAGAAATGCTGAGAAACAGATATAGTGACGAGGACGGCGACATCAGCAGACAGAAAGAACTAAACATTTTAAGTTCACTCGGTTAACAGACAGACATCTGCATACATACATACATATATACATACATGCATACATATATACATACTTACATACAAATGTTCAGTCGGCGTCGCAGTCGGGCTTGCTCCCTGCCAACCAGCCCGCTGTCGTTTTTGTTGTAGACTTGCCAATTTACCTTGCCGCTGCTCTCTAGCACAACAGTGTCGAACTTAAAGAGCGAGTAACGTGACGTGTCGTTGTCGGTAACGCGCGCGCTTGAATTTTTTTTATTTTTGCCAACTTCCTACAAAATACAACTATAGCAGGCAAAAGCAACAATAAAAACAGGCAAGAGGCAATCTAAACGATACGAATGCCGAAGCGAAGCGTATGTGTAACATAAATGCAAAACGTGCAAATCAAGCAAACTGTGCAAAATAAGCAAGCTAAAAGAAAAAAGGAAAACACAAATACAAAATACAAAACAAAAACCAGACGAGAGTCATATCGGCAAACAACAGAGAGAAAACGCAAAAGAGTGAGTGCAAACAAGTCGAGAGAACACCGGCCGAACACTCGCTCTTGCAACACACACAAACACATCATTTACTCACGCGCTCAGCGGGAGAGCACGAGAGAGTTCTAGCAGCAACGCTGCGCCTATGGGCAGCTGATTTATAAAATTTTGCCGGTAAGCGTATCAGCTGTTTGACAACGGCAACGTCAGCGTCAGCAGCGACTTATTCTCACTGTTACGTTGCCATGTTAGCTACTGCAGCAACAACAGCAGCAGCTTCTGCGAACAGCGCCGCACGCAAACGCAGCCGCAGCACCAGCAACAACAACAGCAGCAAGCGTAGCGCCGGCAGCGGCGCCGCTGGTCGCAAGTTAACCAAGAGCGTGAGTGTTGTTATTTTTTTCTTCTTTTCGTTTTGTGTGTGTATTTCTCTTTGTTTACATTGGCGGTGCTTCGTGCACGTGCTGATGCTTTCTGCTGCTGCGGCACTTTGCTGTGCGCCCAGTATACGTTTTCTTAACATGGGTCTGTTAAGCAATTGGGGACGCAATCAATGTTAACCCATTGAATGCTCTGTATGGAAATTAACAAAATTTATATATTTAAAGAGAAATGAACACACAATAATTTATATTGTCTTCCCCATGATGTATTTTTAAAACAGTATTAGCCAGTTTATTAAAGGTGCATTATAATGATACTCAACCGATAATGAAACTAACAAAACTAAAAAAAAAAAGTACTAGGTTTTTATTAAACATTTATATATATTAAACCAATGACAACGATAAAAGCAGCAACAACAATATATCTACATATATGTATATAAAGAAAAAAATACAAAAATTAATTATTCGAGTGGCTCTGCCTTGCGTGCTTTTAACGTTCGCATCCCATTCATTCGTCGCTACGATTCGTGTCTGTTCGGCTCGTCGTCGTTCATACACGACGACGCCACTCGCACGCTAAAAATAAACGGACATACATAGTTTTTTCTCTTTTTTTTTTTTTTTGTGCTGTGGGTAAGCAATGAAAACGAAAATTTGCGTGACGTCTCTCGACCTTGACTCATCGATGTGAACTGTTAAACTGCGGCGACGGCGGCGACTGTTGTTGCCTGGCGTTGCGCGACGGCGTTGCCAGACAGCTACGATTGTTTTGGACTGTTGTATTAGATGGCAGCCCTAATGTCAACGTCTTGCCGTGATGGCGACAACCAGTTTTTGAACACACACTAATGCATGTGTATATGTTTTTTTTTTTTTGTTTTTTTGTGTGTGTGTGTATTTGCAATGAAGCGTTATCACAACACGTTGCCAAAAGCAAAAAAAAAACTTGTTCGCTGCAAGCGCTGAGGCTGTGGCTGCAGTGTCGTTCGTGTGAGCGAGGCAGAATGATAGCGTTAAAAAAAGCTGCTGTCCGAAAGCATTTGAAAAAGCACCAAATATGCAACGGTTTTTCAAGCTGCATTGGAATGCACTCGAAATCGTTATAGTACTCGCTCACTCTCTCGCACAAACATACATATGTACGTACATCTGCTGCAGTCGCTGCCGCAGCAGCAGTTGCATTTGCTGACGCCACACATACACATACCCACAACATGCACAGATGGTGCCAATAAGAAGTGCATACTAACGTTATGCATGTCACTGCCACACCCTCGCACGCTGCCCCGCACCCACACCGACACTATACAGAGACAAACATTCATATAGAGAGAGGGACGCTCACGCTCGAATTTGGTTTTGTCTCGGTTCGTTCTCGCCGTCTACGTCTGCGTCTCGCGGGCCTTTTCGCACGCTTTTGCTTTTGTGGCCCCCATCAACAACATCAACATCATCATAGATTTATCTCATTCGCGCGCACGTGAGTGGAGCAAGCCCAAAAATTAAGTCGTCGCTGCCCATTTCGTTTGCGTTTTGGGCTCGCCGCGGCTCGCACGGTTTGTTATCATTTGTTTTCTCTTTGGGTCTTGTCCGTTGTTGGTGTTGCCAATTTGGGCCGTTACAACTTTCTTGTGTGTTCGTTCGGGTTTTGCATTTGCTCATTTTTTCTTAGCCATGTTTGGCAACACTCTTTCACGCCGTCACATCTTCCGCTCTCACTCTCATCATAGCAGCAGCAGGCAGCACCTTCGTTCAGCGCCCAGCTGTTGTTGTCGTGTTCAGCTAACCGCAAACAGCGATGCGTCGCAACGCGGCGCGACGACAGCGCGAAATTTGCTTCCTTCCTTTTTACGCTGCTCGCTGCTGGCGCTGACTGCGGCGCTTGCAGAGCCGTTGCCAACACCGCCAGGAATACGTTGCCGTTAAACGTTTAATAGAGCAAATAAAAAAAAAACAACAAAACGTGTAAACTGAATTACAAAAATCATTTTAAGCTCATGTTTAAAAATCTTGAACCAATTCTAAAGTTAAAGTGTCGTACTACTCCGTTCGAAACTGGCTATCAAAATATGCTGCAAATAGATAAACACTGAATTTATTTTTCATGCACTTTTAATTCGCATCAATCATTATTTATATTGCGTTTCCATTTACACAGTCACACACATTATACATGACATGCATGTGCGTATATACTATGTATAAATACGAACATAATTTGGGCAATGGCGTCGTCGCCAGCGTCGCTGTCAACGTCGACGTCGACGTCAACGCGCGCCTCGCGAAATGACAAAGACGCCGGTTGGGTTGCTCTGCTGCTGCTTGCTGGGCAACGTTGGAAGTGTAGCAAGAAGAAGAATGCTCGCAGTCGCGCAGCAGAGTCGTCGCAGCAGCAGCAGCAGCAACTACAAATAGTTGTTGTAGTTGTGTAGTTTAGTTTCGGTGTTGTTTTTGGATGGGCGCGCGCGGAAGTCGCAGAAATTTATCAAAAGCAACAGAAAACCCAACGGGCCAACGAAGGCCGAGCGAGCGAACGACAGACGAAGCGGTGGCTGCCTGTCAATCGGATTAATTTTTATTGTACATTTCTTTCCATCGTTTTTGCAAATATTGTAGTGCTGTGTAGTGGTGCAGTTGTGTTGTTGTCTCGACTTCAGCTCCGGCTCGGTGTGTGCTCGCTCTTTCTCACTCTCTCTCTGGCGCTCTCTTTGGTTTTGTGTCTCTCACCCTTGCTCTCGCGCTCGTACTCTCTGCAAATAGCAAAAGCGCCGAGTCTGAGACGTTCGTCGCTGTCGCTGCTGCTGTCGTCGTTGTCGTTGTCTGTGTACGCGTTTTATTGCTCTTGTTCTTCTTTTTTCACCTTCTTTCTTGCTCGTTACGGGCCGCGCGCACCATTACAAATACGCGTATAACAATTTGCTGCCTGCCCCGAAACTGAAAGAAAAATACAAATACCAGCCATAAACTAAGTACGCGGCGTGCAAAATAGTCGATTATAATCGTAAAGCGTGATGAAAAATTCATAAAAGTGCATAAATAAACACAGCAATGAATGTGATAAATTATAATACAATGTGAAAATTCATACACACACATACACGCACACACATACACATCATACACACGCATACATACACACACAGAAGCAAAGCGTATGTGTGTGCAGAAAAATATGCGGCGCTTAAAAAAGGTGAACGGCATTTTGTCATAAATAAGACACACACACTCACACTCACACTCACGCACATACACACTCACACACATACACATACACAAAGCAAATGCAAATGCAAATTCAAAAAAAAGAAAAGGAAAAATAAAATTAAATTGTGTTGTGGGGAAACAAACTTGAAAAAGTGTTCGCAAAAAGTAAATACATTTGTACGAAAGAAAAAAATTGTGTTGGGTAGACATTTAATTTGTACTTTAATTTTCAACTTTGTTCTTGTTTCGTTTTTTTTTTTTTCTCTCATTGTCTTTGCTTTTTGATAAAATATTCCACACATGCAGAGGCACTCGCACACACATACACACACACAAATACTCAGACACTGCTGCTGCTGCATTGCGCTCACTCACACGCACGTCTCGCGGAGCGGCGCTCAGCAGAGTAGCACGCGCTTGCTATGACGTCTCACTCACTCATACACACATAACGCGTACTCGTCATATTGTTGCCATGTATTTTGCACGTTTCTCTTTCGCTCTTTTCGCTATTCTGCCATTTTTTTTTGTTAATTTTTTCAATTTGCTGCTCAGCTTCATCGTTGCCACTTTGTTGAGAGGCATATGTCTGGCATCGCTGCGCTATCGACAACGAACCAGCGAATCAAAACAAAAAGTGGTTCAGTGTTGCAAACGGCAGTGCATTGCATATCGATAGGAGGAATCGATCAATTACTTAGATTAATAAATATAATGTGTGCATAAGACAATAAGAGAATTAACTTATGTTTTGCTTTGTTTTGCTTTTTCCCCGCAGATGTCCGCCGGCGCTCAATTGCAGATGGCCCCACAGACCACATCGACCCTAAGTCATCATCATCCGAGCAGTCAAGCAGCACAGCAGCAACAACAGCAGCAGCCGCCACAGCAGCAACATTTTGCAAATCATCACAGTACGCAAGCGCAGCAGCAACAGCAATTGCTGCCACAGCAGCTCACGCAGCAGCAACACTTGCAAACGCACACGTTGCATTTGCAACAGCAAGCGGCAGCAGCAGCAGCAGCAGCAGCAGCGGCGGCAGCAGCAGCAGCGCAACAGCAGCAGCAGCAGCAGCAGCAACAACAACAACAACAGCAGCAGCAACAGTCGCTGCATCATAGTGCACTGCCGCCACAACATCAACAGCTGCAACATTTGCACCAGCAGCATCCACACGCAGCGCTGCATCAGCAGCAACAGCAGCCACACGGCGCTGCTGGCGGACACAGTAGCAATCCGGACTCGAATATGAGCACTGGTTCCTCGCACAGCGAAAAGGATGTCAACGATATGCTAGGACTCGGCAGCCTACAACAGCAGCAGCTGAACGCAGGACTGCACTCAAACAACGGCGCCTCCATGCTTGACATGCTCAGTGTCCAACAGCAGCAGCAGCAACAACAGCAACAGCAGCAGCAGCAGCAGCACAATAGCACTGGACCAGGAAGCGGACCCGGACCCGGTCCCGGACTTGTACCCGCCACCAATGCCAGCGGGAAACAGCCGCGGACGCCTGCGGAGCGCAAGCGAAAACGCAAAATGCCGAATAGTTCAGACGAAACCGGCAACGGCGGCGGCGGCGGCAGCAGCAGCAGCGTCGTCGTTGGCGGCCTTAAAGTCGGCAAATCGCTGGCATTCCGCGACGGCATTTCAAAAACGCCAGCCGGCCTAGCGTTAAGCCTGGGCGCTGATCGCTGCACACTACCCAGCGGCGGCGGCGGCGGCAGCGTCAGCGGGTCCGGGGCCAGCGCTGGCGGCAAAAGTGCGCGTCTGTTGCTGCCAGGCGCCAGTGACAACAAGAAGATCAACGATTACTTCAACAAGCAGCAGCAGCAGTCGGGCGGCAATTCAACGCTGCGGCAGCACACGGGCAGCAAGTCGCCATCGTCGGCAACACAGCAGCTTCAGCAGCAGCAACAACAGCAGCAGCAGCAGCAGCAGCAGCAACAACAGCAGCAGCAGCAACAGCAGCAACAGCAGGTGAACAGCCAGGTGCAGACGACGAGCGCGTATTCCATACACGGCTATCATTCAACTAGTCCACAGACGCAGTCGCCCAGCCAGCAGCAGGTGCAGCAGGCGGGCGCCGAGTTTCATTTTGTTAGCTCTGTGGCGGCAGCGGCGGCGGCGGCGGCAAAACAACAGCAGCAGCAGCGCCAACAGCAGCAGCAGCAGCAACAACAGACTTCCAATGCAATGGTTCCTCAGCAGACGCAAATGGGCGTGGCCATGTCACATGTCGGCGTGGCGCATAGCGTCCTTAACGCCGCCAGTCTCGGACTGGGCGTGGTCGGGCCTCAAACGGCACAGCAGCAGCAGCAGGCGCAGCAACAGCAACAGCTGCCCGTGACAACATCAGCGGCCAGCGTTGCCGTTGTGCCCACGCATCAGCAGCTAAGCACGCTGGGCGTCAATGTGGGCGTCGGTGTTGGTGTCAATGTGGGCGTGGGCGTAGGCGTGGGCGGTTTGCCGCCACCGCCGCCGCCGCTGCCAATGCCGACGGCAATCATGACATACACGAAGAGCACACAAACGGAAGTTTCGCAGATGGAGCTACAGGAACGGGAGGCGGAGCACGAGTCGGGTAAAGCGAAGCTGGACGAGATGACAAGACTGTCCGATGAGCAAAAGTGCCAGATAATGAGTCACCAGAAGGTGATCGATCAGCACAAGTCGCACATTGCCAAGTGCATTGATGTGGTTAAAAAGCTGCTCAAGGAGAAGAGCAGCATCGAGAAGAAGGAGGCGCGACAGAAGTGCATGCAGAATCGTTTGAGATTGGGCCAGTTTGTGACACAGCGCGTCGGCGCCACATTCCAGGAGAACTGGACGGACGGCTATGCGTTTCAGGAGCTCAGCCGACGCCAGGAGGAGATAACGGCTGAGCGCGAGGAGATCGATCGCCAGAAGAAGCAGCTGATGAAGAAGCGTCCAGCCGAATCCGGACGCAAGCGCAACAACAACAGCAACCAGCAAAACAACCAGCATCAGCAACAGCAACAGAATTCCAATTCCAATGACTCCTCCCAGCTGACTGATCGCCTTGGCGGAAATGCCGGCGCCGGCAGCCTGGACAGCGGTATTGCTGTCGGCAACGCCGCCGTTAACGCATCTGGCGCCGGCGGCGTAGGCGCCGGCAGTGGTGCTGTTGTGGTCGTCTCATGCGGCCGTGGTCTCTCCCGCTCCAATTCAACACAGGCCCAGCAGGCGCAACTGCTCCACAATGGCGGCGGTGGTGTCGGCGGTGGCGGCATTGCCGGCGGTGGCGGCGGCGGTGTCGGCGGATCGGGCGCCAATGTCGGCAACAGCGGCGGCGGCGTCGGTGATAGACTGTCGGATCGCGGCGGCGGCGGCGGTGGCGGTGCTGGCAGTGGAGCTGGCGCTGGCGGCGCCGGCGGCGGCGGCGGTGGCAACGATAGCGGCAGCTGCTCCGATTCGGGAACATTTCTTAAACCGGATCCGGTGTCGGGCGCGTATACGGCGCAGGAGTACTACGAATACGATGAGATACTCAAGCTGCGACAGAACGCACTCAAAAAGGAGGACGCCGATCTGCAGCTGGAGATGGAGAAGCTCGAGCGTGAACGTAATCTCCACATACGCGAGCTCAAGCGCATACTCAACGAAGATCAGGTACCTCATCCACTCCAATCCAGTCCAATCTAGTCCAGTTCCAGTTCAACATGTTTCTGTTTTTCTAATCACATTTTCTTTCCCATTGCAGTCCCGCTTTAACAATCATCCCGTGCTGAATGATCGCTATCTGCTTCTGATGCTGTTGGGCAAGGGCGGCTTCTCCGAGGTGCACAAGGCATTTGACCTCAAGGAGCAACGCTATGTCGCATGTAAGGTGCACCAATTAAACAAGGATTGGAAGGAGGATAAGAAAGCTAATTATATCAAGTGAGTAGAGGCAGCAGTGCGAACAGAGCAATTACAGAAATTACGAACTAGATCTCAATTAGTTTCCTTCAATTCATCATCAGATATTCATTTGTCCGTCACTTAACAGTGCATGTTCAAATCCTAGGAAGATCGTGCTATTTACATTCACATGTTAAGTTTAACATTTTACATAGCCTGTTAAAAATTATGTTAAATTCATACATTCATATTAAGTATAATTAGATTATATGTAGGACTTTTTGCTGGATAGGGCTTTCTACTACAAGTTCTATAAAATGTTGATACATATTTGTGTTATAAATAAAGCCGGCAATATTTGCTTGGCCTCCCATAGAGGAGGACTTTAGTTAGGGGAAGTAGAAAAGTGAGGGAAGTGGATTCGCTTCATTGAATCATAATAGACATATGTAGCTCATGCTTCCGACTATGTTTCTATACTTCAAATCTAGACACGCCTTGCGGGAGTACAACATACACAAGGCGCTGGATCATCCGCGCGTGGTGAAGCTCTATGATGTCTTTGAGATCGATGCGAATTCGTTCTGCACCGTGCTGGAGTATTGTGATGGACACGATCTCGACTTTTATCTGAAGCAGCATAAGACTATACCCGAGCGTGAGGCGCGCTCGATAATAATGCAGGTGAGTGTGCACAAAACTATATATGGAACTATTGTTGTTACCTATTCACCAAAATTATCCCTGAACCCATTAAAAATTGGTGGAAAGGGTATATTGCATTTGTCGAGCCGAGTCGATCTGGCCATGTCTGTCTGTCTGTCTGTATATATAAACGCAAGGATCTCAGAACCTATACGAGCTAGAGACTTGAAATTTTAGCAGTGGGTCCTTGAGTTGGTTTCCGATATTCGATAACTTTGGTATTTTGGTAAAGATAAAGAGGTAGCGCCACCAAACTTGACAAGTACAGATAGGGTATCTTTCAAGGAAAGCGATGGTTCAGGGTATCCCCTAGTCGTGCACTCCCGCCTCGTGGATTCTTAGTTGTTTAAATTGCCTTTTGTGCGCGGTATTCGTAAACGTAAACGTTTTGCTGATCTCGCTTAGAAATGAAAGTTTTCATTTGAGAATGAATGCTTTTTATTCCCACGGATTTTGGGGTTGGGCTTACTTTCACATTTGATTTTAATATGGCATTCGTAAACGTTTTGCTGCTAGCTCACACTTGTGCATCGAGAAATGATTGGCTCTTTTGCTGCGATGCTCGTCTTTTTGTATTCTCTTTTGTTTGATATTCGTGAACAACATCTTGTATTCAATTAAATGGCAATAGGAGCTGTTACATTTTGCTTGATATACATTGTATTCACATTCATATTCATATTCGTTATTTTATATTCAGGTTGTTTCTGCACTCAAGTATCTAAATGAGATTAAACCGCCTGTCATCCATTACGATCTGAAGCCGGGCAATATATTGTTAACCGAGGGCAATGTCTGTGGCGAGATCAAAATAACCGACTTCGGTTTGTCCAAAGTGATGGACGATGAGAACTACAATCCGGATCATGGCATGGATCTGACATCTCAGGGCGCGGGCACCTATTGGTAATTACAAATCAATCAAGTCGACTTTTTACAATCGTACAACTGAATAATTCGATCGATTGGGGTTTTGCAGGTATCTGCCGCCGGAATGTTTTGTGGTTGGCAAGAATCCACCGAAAATCTCATCGAAAGTGGATGTGTGGAGCGTGGGCGTGATATTTTATCAGTGCTTATATGGCAAGAAGCCGTTTGGCCACAATCAATCGCAGGCCACAATTCTCGAGGAGAATACCATACTAAAGGCCACCGAAGTGCAGTTCTCCAATAAGCCAACTGTCTCCAATGAGGCAAAGGTAAGTCTAAGTCCGAATCACAATTTGTTCGTCCGATCATATGTATTAAGCGCTGCGTCTGGGTTTCGATCTTTTCTCGCAGAGTTTCATACGCGGCTGTTTGGCCTATCGCAAAGAGGATCGCATGGATGTGTTCGCATTGGCACGGCACGAGTATATACAGCCGCCCATACCGAAGCACGGGCGCGGCTCGCTGAATCAGCAGCAGGCGCAGCAGCAGCAGCAGCAACAGCAGCAGCAACAGCAACAACAGTCGTCCACTTCGCAGGCCAATTCGGCGGGACAGACATCGTTCTCAGCCCACATGTTTGGCAATATGAATCAGTCCAGCTCGTCCTAGCTGCCAACTAAACGCAATTCCAATTCATAATTCGCCGCCGCAGCAGCAGCTGCTAGCCAACAGCAACGTACCAATAACAACAACAGCAACAATAATAATAATAATAACAACAACAACAACAACAACAACAATAGCAGCAGCAGCAGCAGCATAAACAACAACATTAACAACATCTACAGCAGTCGTAGGCTGCACAGCAGCAGCTACTATGCAACAACATTACTTGATGCTGCCGCCTATTGCTACGAGACTGTAATGGATGCCACGCACTACAAGTTGCAGCCGCCAGTAGCGGCAGCAGCATTATCAACAACAACAACAACATTGCACTCGCAACAGCAGCTGCAGCTGCCTGTATTAGCCATGCCCGCAGCCGCAGCAGCGGCAGCAGAAGCAGCAACAACAACAGCAGCAACAACAATTAGCGGCACCACAACAACAACCACACGCACCTATCTGGGCATGTACAAGCGCTGGCAGCAGCAGCAGCTGCAGCAACAGGCGCAACTGCAACAGCAACAACAGCTATTGCTGCTGCAGCAGGAACTGCTCTAGCCATGCACTGATGTTAAGCAACACTGCCAACAGTTAACGAACACTTACTGCTGCTGCAGCTGCAAATTGGATGCAACAGCAGCAAAGGAGCAACAGCAACAGACGCAACAGCAACAACAACAACCACAAAAACAACCCAGCAAGAACAACCCGAAGAATTTCCATAGGCGCGCCTCCCAGGCAATGCATAAAATAAAAACAAAAAACCTAAATTAAAAAAAGCTATATATATATATATATATAAATTTATATATATATATATATATGGTATATATACATATATATATTATATTAAATGTGATAAACAAGCGAAAAGCAAAAAAAAAAAAAAGAAAAAGAAAAGAGAAAAGAGAAGAAAAAGAAACAAAACAATGAATACAGCTGAACATAAGAATATTGAAAGATGGCAAAGCAAGCAGCAAAGAAGCAAGGACAGCGAGAATTGGTTCGAAGCTAAAGACGAACGCTGGATTGCGAACTAAACAAAACAAGAGTAAATGGGAAGCAGATCAGAAAACGGAATAGAGGAGCAAGAGCTAGAGGAGAAAGAGAAGAGATGAAGAGCTACATAGTTGTTTAAAAAGGCTGCTAAAAATCGTGTATTTTTTTTTTTTTTTTTTTTTTTTTTTGTTAACTATATTAAACACAAAAGAAATAAGCAGCAGAAAGTTAAAAATAATAATAATAATAATTATAATATTAAAAACAAAAAAAAAAGGTAAATGTAAATTTAGTAACTAATTAACCACAAAAACCACGCCAACGATGGCGTTGATACCCACGGCAAGAAAAGAGTTTTTCTTTGTATTACAAAACAAAACATAATTAAATATAATATATAATAGTAACAGGCAACAGGCAACAGCAAAACACAACAACAAACAGCAACAAAATATAGCAAAATTAGCGTAGATTGAAAAAAAAAACAAGAATGAAAATATAAGCATGGCCAAAACGGCGGCAGACAACAGCAGAGCATTAACATTAACAGCGGAGATAACAGTGACATGTGACAGCAACAGTAACATGAACTTAACATACTCCTTACACACACACCAACACCAACACCCACACCCACACCCACACACAGGAAAAAGAAATGGGTTTAGTTTGTATGTTGTTCACCTACACACACATTTACACACATTGCAGATTGTTCATATATATATAGATATATATATATCTTATTTTCATCTTGATTAGTTTGTTTGTTTGATTCTGCCTTAATATACAATACACACATAATGAAAACATAAATACATTTATACATATACCATTATATATACACAATATATAAATACATAAATATAAAGATTAATATGCAAGTACTTTTTTTTTAATTCAAACTGTAAATTGTATTTCTATACATCCCACACACACACACACAGTCGCACACGATTGAAATTTCAACAATATGAAATTTGTTTAAATGAAAATCGAATTTAATTTCGTTTTTGCATTTAAATCATATTTATTTTGTATCAAAATTCTGTTGCATCGTTCACATTCAAAAAGCCAATAGTTTGATTTTTATTTTGGCAGCGAACCCCCCACACACCCACACACACACAGACACACACAAACTGCACACAACCCAACAAACATGCGCGGAACAACAACAACAAGAAGAAGAACCCAAGCAATTGAATACACTAGCAAAGCAGAAAGAAAGAGAGTACACTGTACGAAAGGGAAATAGTTGAAATGTTTATCAAAAATAAAAATTGCAAACAATAACAAAACAAAAACAAACATTTTTGTATGCCACACAAATACAGCAACAAAAACAAAAACAAAAAATGCTAAATTTTCAACAAGTTGTACCAACTCTTAAAAATAAATTTATATATATACACATGACTATATATATATATATATATAACGTAAGAACACACACATCTGAGAAAACAAAAGAAACTTCTTATTAAATAATAACTAATGTAATAGTTTTTATTAAATATATATTATATATACATATATGTATATATATATACACATATATATTGCTATATGTGTGTGTGTATATATGTATATGTATATGTATGTATGTATTACTTATATTGCATAATATATATAATTTTTTTTTTTTAATTTTAAACCATAATTGTAATGAACTATTGCGTAACAATGTATTAAATATTAATATCAAAGGCATATTAATAGAAATATATAAAAAAAAAAACAAAACAATTTAAAAATATGATAAAAACAAGAAAAACAAAAAAAAAAAAAGAACTACCACGCTAAATGTTTCAATAATATATAGAGATCTATATGTATGTAAAACCCATATATAACAAAATTTGCCCAAAGCAAAGTAAACGAAACTAAAATGTTGAGAAACGGCTGAGAGATGCCAGCTAAAGTTGATATACATAGGGGTTAGTGGAGGGCGGGGGGTTGGGGACTCTTCGTCGGCCACTTTCATGGGCCCCAAATTCCACAGCTTTTCAAGCCGCAGTCAAAAGCAAAAACGAAAACAAAACAAAATGATTAAATAAGGAAGGAGGAAGAACAAACTTAGCTCTGGCAAAGATTTTCGGGGCAAGGAGCAAAAGTAGGGAGGGAGTGTGTGTTAGAGGGAAAGAGACAGGCTGAGCTGTAAAGATAAAAAGATTTGAAAGCAGATTTAAAAAAAAAAACACAATTCAATATGAAAACATGAAGAAATCAGCAAAAACATTTTTTTCTTTAGTCAATACAAAACAAAATAAATATAAAATGAAGTGAAAAATTTAGAGTTTAGTGCGCTAACAAAGTTAATATGAAATATTGCAAAGCGAAACCGAATGAGAATGACGGAGACAGAAATACACGAGACAGAGACAGAAACAGAGATAGAGACAGAGATACATGATGAAACAGGAAGAGGCAACAACAAGTTGCAATTGATGAACAAGCAACCCCATAAAACAAAAACAAAAACAAAAGCAAAAACAAAAACAAAAACAAAAACAAACAAGTAGCAAAGAAACTGTAAATATTAAATATACATATATATATGTAATAATATAAAATAAAATAATACTAATTAATTTATGCCTAATTAAAATTTAATGAATTCGATGCAACAGCCACAAAAGCAAGAGCAAGAGCAAAAGCAAAAGCAAAAATACAGCAAAAAACAAAAAATCGAAAAAAACGAAAAGAAATGAAAAACAAGCAAAAATCAAGAACCATTTCAAGAGACGCGTACAAAACTTGTGCATGTGCGTGCGTACTTTCCTTTAATTTTAGCCAATCAGTCTTAAGTGTGTTTTTTTTTTTTTTCTTTCGTAATTGTCAGCGTCAATAAATATATATGTAATTTAAATCTATTTTATAATGCAACTATGATTATTATTATTATTATTATTATATGATTATGATTATGACTATGATTATGCTTCTTTTTTTGTATAACTTTAATTGAATCGATTGAGAGACATTCTCGATTGGGAATGTTAAGTTTAACAGACAGCAAGAGCGAATCTTTGTATGTGTATATGTATGTGAAATGCACAGTTGAAATGATGCATATATGTATGCGGCATATACATGTGAGCACATATGCATGTATGTGTGTATTTATACGTTTTAAAGAAAACTATTATTTTTATTATTATTTTTTTAAAAACAGTTTCGGTTCGCCAAACAGCGAAAGCGAACTGAACACACAAGAAACCAACAAATAAACAAGCAAAATGTTTTCAAAAAAAAAAAAGGCACAAGATTTATGATTTTAATTCATTTCGTTTCTGTTTTTATTAATTTGAATTAATTTGCGTACTCAAATATTTCAAAAGATAAAAAGACAAGGCATTCAAATGTGTAATAACTATTAAGTGTTTAAATAGTACTAAATAATAAAGAAAAGAAATCAAAATACAGATACTTAAAGCCCAACAACAACATGGAAACAACAACAACAACAAGAACAACAAGAAGAAGCTGGTGTCTCATTTGCAGCTGAAGTCGCAAGATGAAAAAGCCCAATTGAATTACTAATTTGTTGAGTATTTTATTAATTATACAATTTAAATTGAGAAGCGACAAAAAGCAAAACAACAAAAGTAAAACGAAAACAAAAACCGATTATACATATATATATAACAAAATTATTTAATAGTTATGCTAAAAAATTATTTAAACCAAAGTGGGAAAAACGCATGCGGCATTGAAAAGGAAAGGGCTGAGACTGGGACCCAAAGCCAATTAACCCAACAAAAGACAAACAAACAAAACAAAAAAAAAAAAAAAAAACACTTCCCACTAGGTTCTAGGCCGCGTTTCTTAAGGCTAACATCATCTATATAAATGAAAATTGAATGAGTGCGAAGGGCGAGCAGGCAGGGGGGCAGGCGGGCAAGCGGTTGAGCAGATGATGAGAAAACCAGATACTAAATTAATAAGTAAAACATACAATTAATGAATAATAAATTTCAAAACAAAAAAAAAAAACAAATGACAAAAGCAAAAAAAAAAAACAAAAAAACAAAAACAAAACAATGAAAATAAAAAAAAAATACTAAAATGATTACAAAACAAAAAAAAAATTTACAAAAAAAAGCAAATTGCAGTTTTCTATTGATAGATATTTTGTCCAGCTTTAATTCGTTTATTTATGTTTGCTTTCAGCGCAAATTGTTGATTTTTGATGGCTCAGTATTTTGAGGGGCTACCCCTACGTTTTCCTTATGCGTTTTGCTGTCAGTTTGTGCCTGGACGATGATATCCCGGCATAGTCCCATCCAAGTGGAATGATCTCTCAGCAGCCCGAATCAGAGTGGAGCATTACTTGGCGCATGACAGAAGCGCCGACTGCACGGCTTCGGCCACACAAGCGTCCTCGGAGGCCATTCCTATGCGTCGGAGACAAATGAACGGAACGGGAGTTTACAAATAATGTTTATTGATAATATTTAGTCTAGAGAGCTCACCCATCGACTGAAATACGGTCACTGCCTGCTCATCCGGATAGTTGCCATGGATTATAACTGCGCCCAGCTCGCCAGCTATAGGCGCGGGCAGCCCCACCAGCTCGTGCTCGGCATTGGACATACAGTCGACGTAGACCAGCGATTCGGCATAGATGTCCGCGGACACCTCGCCGAAGTGCACCTCGCCAGCGCCCACAGCTGAAAGTAGATTAAGCATTTAAGAGGGTTTTATCTTTCTCTCTTTTGATCTGTCGAGTATGAATAGTCATGCCCGTTTGTCAGTCTTGTCTGTCAAAGAATATCTAGCGGCATATTCCGGACTCGGCATCATTGGATCCCCCATATCATATGCGTGGCAGCACTGGATCCCCCTATATCATATGAGTAGCTGCCATAGAAATAAGGTCTCCTGTTCGCTTTTTAAGATACCCATATAAGCTCCATTATGTTCTTATCATATTAAACAATATTAACCACAATGCTGTATGAACAACTTTTTTGGCATTCGAGGCAGATATTTTAACAAGAATTTACATGCTTCTCATAACATAAGAGCGAAATCTTATCTGCACTAAAAACGATCGGGCGATAAGAGCACAACGGGTGGCTAAGTATAGAATTGTCTCGTAAATCAATATATACTGATTCTTCGGCAGACCGAAAAGAGTTTCCGTAACTGGACCTATGCTGTTGTTTCAACAACATTTCTTTACAAATGAGGGGAGTGTGCTAATGTGAAGTTTCCTTCTCAAGCTCTATCGGGATTGATTCCTACCAAAAGACGAAATTGATGCAAATATGTATAAATTCTTTTTCAGACGGAAGGGACATCAAACTGAGATCGGCTTACCGTTGATGTGAACGGAGCGCTTTTCGCGCAGATCGTTGGCATGGATGAGTGCCTCACGCGCGTATGTGGCCATGCAGATGACGTCCGCCTGGGCAACGGCCTCGCGAGCCGAGCTGCAGACCTTGATGTCGGGCATGTCTGTGGCATAGCTGTTGGTGCTGTCGCTGGACAGCCGCTGGCGCAGCTGGGTGGCCAACTGGACGGCTTGGGACTCGGTGCGATTGTATAGATTCAGCTGCTTCACCTTGAAGTTGGCGCACATGGCGGCGGCATGCAGCTGCCCCTGGGTGCCGCAGCCCACGATAGCCACGTTGATTTCAAGCTGATGCTCCGCTCGCGGCCCAAAGCGACGGAAGTACAAGTATTTTGTGGCCACCAGCGAGGCGGATACAGTGCGCCATGTGGTGATGTCCGTGCCTGCCATAATGGCCTCCAGCTCGCCCGTCTTGACATTGAAGAGCATTATGTTGGCGCAGATGCTCGGCAACGGCGGCTGTAGTTGCCGGTTGGCCCTGAAAGATGTAACAACCTTGCAGGCCAGCGTCGAGCGGGCCACATTGGTAGCATCGCCGCCAGCGCCGCCCGCCGTCAGTCGATAGTTGCCCACATAGGCGGGCATGGTCAGCATTAGCTTGCTGGGATCGTTGCCGGCTATGGTGACGCTGCGCGCCGGCTGACTCACATAAGACTTGGTGCTGTTATTGGACTGCATCTCATTGCCCTGATCCTGCTCCACGTGCTCTGGTCCGCCATTGGCGTTCGGCTCACTCGTATGATCCACAACCGCCTTAAGCGCCGCCTCGACGGCCTCGTTGACCATCGGCCAGTTGAGTACGCGGCGCACGGACTCGGCGTTGTAGAAAACGGGACTCAGATTGTTCATTTTTTATATTAATTCCTATTTTCAACTATTTTTGGGAATCCGAACTGAACGGAAGTTGAAGATGTAATGACGAAAAAGTCAGCAGGCACCAAATCTTGAAAGCTAATCTGGCATTAAATGCACGGCCAACTAACCTGTCAAGCCAACAAAATACTGCTACAGTTTTCCATATATATTTCCTTTTAACTTTATTTTACATATTTCTATATTCAGACATGTGGACTTGCTGCAATTTTCGTTTATTTTGATCAATTGAAATAGTAAACATGACCTTTGATCGTGTTCGAGTCTTTGCCATAACATTCTGTAACGCTTAACCGCTCTGCTAGTATTTTTCTACTCTAGTTTTCTAGTTGAGATATCGCTTAAATATATCGAATATACATGCTTCCTCTGTTAAGAAATATTGAAAATTCCACCAAAAAGCTGCATGATAATCTCTAAGCTCTTCGGATATTTTGTGTGTGGCATTGTAATGTGTTGTCTTGCATATTATCAATTTTATTGAATTTATTTTCCGTTAAAGTTAACAGCCCTGTTCGTACTCTAAATGTTAATTTACAGTGAGGTTGTGGTGCACGGTATACTCGATACCGTTTACAGTGTACCTCTTTCTCGATAGTTGGACGGCAACCTCACTGTTATGAATTCGAGTACTCGATACCTTAAAAAACTGTTTCGAGTAGTAATTTCGATATATGTTATGGCTCCCGCTCTACAATCGCCACATTTTTGGCAATTTAAATAGGAAGCTGAACGTTTTACTACTTACTGTGAGAAGGTCCACCCTATTGCTGGGTTTTTTAAAGTTCTACATGCATCTGTGCGAAGATCGCGAACGCTTTTGCTTGCCTTGCTTATTTTAAAGATATTTACAGATAAACTTTTTTTCAGCTTTTAATACTCCTCCCTGGTGGAAATGACAGCCAACGATTTTGGGCATGGAGTTTCAGCAAGCTCAAGATCAAGATCTCCAGGGATATTTAGGAAATTCATTATAAATGTCTCCACACCTTGCAAAATTCTGGACGCCTGCAACGAAATGCGAGTAAAACGTTTTTGGGCCAAGTTTTATATATATTCTGATCGGCTTAGTGATGACAGCTTAATGATATGTTGAAGGTATATAGGAGTTTTATCGGAAACTGTGGAAAACTGATCCGACCGGCTTCAAATAATTTTCAAAGATTTTTATGCAAATTCATTTGATACGTGCTTAACACTATTCGTGAAGTCCACTTCTCCTAGATGGAAAATGCGGGTCAAAGGTTGTATGATCAAAGGTTAATTTTTCGACTTCAGGATTCTCAACATGAGATTAAATTGGGCGGAAAGCGTCAACTCCAGCCATCGGTTTATTATTCGACGCACTTTAAACTCATTTACACTTCTCCCATTTACAAAATGGGTTTATTCAGTCTAATATAAAAATAATATAAAGCAAGTTCTCTAAATATCAGCTTGTAAATGTCCTGGCTGACTGACGGAATGGTGATCAACGCACAGCAAATGTGGAAAATTGATCGAATACAGTTACATAGAAATAATTTATTTACCATCCGATTAGCCTTAAGCTAATTTTCGTGTTTGGCACTTTTCGCAAAGTTCAGCCCCTGGGTAGAAGGTTAAGTGGGAAAGTTCAAGTTTCGTTCGATTAGCATCAGATCTATTGAATACCTTTTTCAACGATTCCACATAATTCAAGGCTGGAAAATGCGAGAAAAACTGGTAGGTTGAATTAAATACTTTTCATCGGACTTTTCCATGGTATGACGCTGGGGTGGAAAATATAGGACTAAGGCTTTATTGGCGGAAAATCTTTCATTTGTTGCATATGTATGCATATGTGTGTATGACTAGAAGTATTTTTATAATTGCTCTACTACGCGATTCTCATGAACTCAAGTAAGGTTGACAGGTTTCCTCGCTTTGACGATCAATTTTATATTGACTTCTCCTTTTTATCTATTTCTCCTGCTCTCTCGCTCTCTCTCTCTCTCTTTCTCTCTCTCTCTCTCTCTCTCTTTCTCTCTCTCTCTCTCTCTCTCTCTCCCCCTCTCGCTCGCTCTCTCTCTCGCCCTCTCAGTTTGTTTCCTTCTCTTGCTCTCCACTTCTTTATACATGCAGATGCATTTTTGGATCAGTACCCGTTTCAATATAGAAGGGAAAAAAAGGCGACCTTAGGCGAAGCTTAGATAGTCGATAGTTAAATGTATACTAATTATGAATTAATCAGTTTGAACGAACTGTTGATGTACTTTCCTTAAAGTGCTGCGCTTTTCCTCATTGCCCATGCATTTTCCCAGTCTGGCTGGGGGTGTGAAAGCATTTTCACTCGTGTGTTGGGAGTGCTCCACGCAGCCGCAAAGCAACCGCAAAAGGGGCAACACGACCCGACAACAAAATGATACCACAAAAGGGAAAATATATATATCACAGTGGCTCTCCAGCTGCTGCAACGCAGATGATTCTCGCCGTGCAGTTAGTGTGACATGTTCATCTCGGCGGCATCTTAATGTCGAAACTGAGTCAAGCCGCTGACATCGTGTGTCTCATTTGCGAAAGTGAAAAGCGTTTCCCGTCGCAGCAGCAGCAGCAGCAGCAGCAGCAGCTGATAGGAAAATTAATTTATGCTATTGCATTGTTTGCCGGCTGCGAATTGCTTTTCCCAGCTGCTAATTCAAATTTTGACATAATTTTTAACTTTCTCACTTTTGTCTTGCGCCTCTCCATGCAATTTCTCTTGACTTGACCTTTGCTAGCAGCATCAGCTTTGCCCGCTTTGCCCAAACGCCGCCCCACCCACCACCCACCGACCCTCATACCTGCAGCAGCAGCAGCAGCAGCCGCAGCAGTAGTTGTCGCCTGTATGGCTGCCACGGCCTTGGGAAATGTATTTGGCGCTGATTTATTCGTGCAACATGGGGGCACCACAAATCAAAGTCAATTGCTTTGCTTGCTGCTTGCTGCTGACTCACCGACAAACCGACAAGCTGAGGCTGTGCCCCAGGCCGGGTTCCTGCCTGGAGTCGGACCTGTTGCTGCTGTGGATCAGGACCGACGCGGACCTGGGGGCCCGCCTCTGCGCCCGCCGTTGTTCTAAATGGTTTGACCTTGCATTTGTGGTAAGCGGCGGGCCATAAATTTCGGCGCTGGCGTTGCGCAATGTTGCGCCCCAAGTCCCAGTCCAAATGCGAATCTGAATCCAAAATTGAAAACGAAAAGTGAATTGTCGCCAACACTTTGAATAAATTGTTTAGCCATTTGGCAAGCGCCAAAAATTTAATGTAAGCCAAACACCAAACACCAAACACCCAAATGATATGTGAGCTCACGAGTAAATTGCTGAAAAAAAAATCGAGCAAAAATGAAACGATGCAATCGCTATTAAATGTATAAGCAATAACAACAACAACAACAAATTATTAACAATTTGTGTGGTTGGGCTGGGCGCAATCACTTTAACGCAAGGCTTGTAACTGAAAAATTGAAAGAAGGCCGAGTAGGAATTCAATTCAAACTAAATAAATATAATTGTTTGAAAAGTGTTATCTATTCATGTTTAATTGTTATTCAAGAATATCCTGTTCTATCTGTGTGTGTTAATTATATTTTTAATAATGATCCACAAGTTCACATAACAAATTTATTACACTAAATGTTGAATCCTTGCTGTTCTCTTGTTTAGTTCACATGAGTTCAAATGAGTATTTTCTTAAATGAATTATCATTTTTTCTTTTAAATTTGTATTTATGAACACATTTACTTTTTACTTTAAATATGAATTTGAAATATATTCATTTTAATGCGTTTGCTGAAAAATGGAAATACAATATATTATCGAGACTCTGGTTACACTGGCATACAAAGCATTTATTTCGGAATAGATGCAGAAACGGAGTTAATATGTAAAAGCTTTAAAAAAATGGCATATCGGTTCCAGTTCCGGTTCTGGTTCTGAATTTAAATCTGTCCTTAGCGGTTCCCGTTTAAGATTCCGATTCCGGTTCCAGTTTCGGTTTGATTCCCTGAAAAAAGTTAAAAGTTCAAAAAATTAGAAAGTGGTTCCCCCAGTTTGTTGTCCGTTAACCATATTAACGTGTTTTTAACTTTTCTTGTAAACTTTTATTAAAAGTTGCCGTGTTATTATAAAATTCTATCGAGTATGTACAAACACACACATAGTATGTATTACAGTTCGCATTTTGTAACAATAATACAATGATTATTTTATTAAAATATTTGCATATCAAATGGAACAGATTCCTATATAAAGTGGATCATAAATGACAAAATAATTTCAATATTTTGCAATCCTATGTTCAATTCTTCCCTATATCCTTGAAATTCATCCAAAGTTAATGTTAACTGTCAAATGTAAACATAAGACTTAAAAAGTTCCTTTTACCATATCATCAAATGATAATGATAATATGTAAATATACTACGGGTAGGGTATTCGGCACTTCGGTGCTTTATTCTAGCTGTTAACAGTTGTGTGTGTGCGTGTGTGTGAGTGTGTGTGTGTGTGCGTGTGTGGCTTGAAGTTTTGTTTCAAGTTGCTGAAAAGCCAACACAAATTTTTATTTATGCCATTTTCTTGGCCTGCCGCTGGAGGCTTTTGAATTTGTAACTGTAACTGCAACTTTAACTTTAACTTTAAGTTTAACTGCTATGTTGGCGTATGGAGCAGTTGTTGTTGTTGTTGTTGTTGTTGTGTTTTTTCTGCTGCACCAGAACGTAGCCGAGTGGCCACACCTTTTTAATGTGGTGCCCTCATTGGCATCGCCTGTGCTGAGTTTTTAGTTTTTGTTGTTGTTGCTTTTGCTTTTGTTTTTGTTTTTGTTATTGTTTTTGTTTTTTGTTTTAATGTGCGCCCGCACACTTTGTGCCCACACACAACTACAGAGGCAGACAAGCACACACGTATACAGACAAAAAGGAAAGTTGGCAACGCGAATGCGAAAAACTCAACCAGACCAGAGACTAGAGACCAGAGACCAGAGGCTGAGCTTTGTAGATCAATCTCAGCTTCGGACTGCCTTTTGCCGTTAGCCGGCGGCGGCGCTCACTAAAATGTTGTTTGTCCTTGGAGAATGTGGCGGAAAAAAAATGCAAACATATGTACATAGGTCTTATAATATAGACATACTAGTGTGTGTGTTTATATGTATTTATGTAGATCTGTGTGTATCCAAAGTGTTGCCGTTAGGTTTCACGTTGGCGCCGCACCCAACATGCCCCTCCCAACTGACCTACCCCCCGCACCCGGCCCACTCCCCTTTTCATTCATGCCATTCCTTGGCTGTGCCAAACGTCAGATTTAGATCGGCTCGCAATCATTGCCGTCAATAGTCATCAACTTTATTATTGTTATGGTAGTTGTTATTGTTGTTATTGCTGTTGTTGTTGTTGTTGTTTTTGTTGTTGTTGTTGTTGTTGTTATTATAGATAGATACGTATACTTTACAGTTTGCCTTTGTTTAATTGTTTCGATTATTATTGTAGTTTTATGTTTTATTGCCACGACTTCCGTCTGCGCACTTTTTTCTATGCCCACTCGAAAGGTTCCCTGAATCGAAGCTTATAACGGAGTCTTACCGTACTCGAATTGGGTAATATTGTCAACAGAATCTGATTAAAGTGTGTGTTGGAATCGGAAATATTTATACTCAGCTGTTGAAGTTTATTAAAAGTTAATACAATGGACCTAGCCTACCATTTAACATAATCCTAAATAAGTTTTTGCTCGATTAAATAAGTCTGGAAAATTGACAATAATTCGAAAAGTTCGGTTGAAAAATGTTTGTAATGAATAGTTCTAATATAGATAATTTTGTCTCCTTGTGATATTAAGATACTCGGAGTTCATTCAAAACAGTTGAACGAGCCATATTCTCTTGCTCATGCCAACAACTCGTTCACATTCGGAATTGTATTTAACTTAGAACAAATTGTTGACAAGATTGCAATTTAATTCAATGACAAATTAAACAATACAATAATCCACTTTAAAAGAAACCGAAGCTTTGGTTAGTTGATTGACTGCAAAATGTAATGATTATTTAATATACTCACGTACGCTTGGAATATGTTGCATATATCACAATCAAGTGTAATCGATTTCCCCATAGAAATCAGGGTTCAAATAATTGTGGGAAATTTTAAGAAAAATGGAGCAATAAAATATAAGGGAGATGATCAACAAATAGTCTAACAAAGATCGGAGATCAGATCAACTTCTTTGGCATCCTCTACGATGACAAGCTGCTGCGGAATCCGAACGCGATCGCCAGGATTCTGGCTGACCCCACTACAGAGAGACGCCTCAAATGGTTACACCCCTGCGAACCACCTAAGAGGGGAATCATCGAAACACCCTACAGCATTACATGTCCTTAAACCCCTTTATTGTAAATATCCCAACAATATCAATACCCCTCAACGTTAATTCACCTCAATGTTAATGCCATTTTAGCTAACAAACATTATAACTAATCCCTATATCACAGTCTTTCGCTTCGTAGAGATCGATTTGAGCGTTAAATGAAACTAATGAAATTCTTCAAAAAAAAAGCCTCTGGCTGGTCAGCAATGGGGTCCCATCTACAATGGATTCACCCAAGCAACCCATCAACTTAATGTTGATTGTTTATCATTATGGTTATGCTTACAATACGCACATTGTAAATATTCCTTCAATGGATATGCCTTTTAAGCGCGACACAACCTTGTGACTACGCTCTACATTCGTGGTCTTGCTTGGTAGAGGTCAGAAGGTTTCCATCGATTCCAGAGGACAAAGAAACAACTTGAAATGGAACAAAAAAGATTGAACAACGCGAACAAAATTGATCACCTGCTTGGAAAAGTTAACAATTAACAAAGCCAACGATATTGATTGTACTCCATCAGAAGAGTCTAGTGTGTGCCAATGCAGTGTGTTCATAATAAAACCATCCACTTCTCGCAGGTTTAAATAAAACCACAGTTGCATGTGGACACATTTATCTGTTTGTCTTTGCCCCTGCAACAACTCTGCCCCCAACGATTCGCAGGTTTCATAATGAACAAATTTGCATAAATTGTGAGCTAGTTGGACAAGTGGTTACAAATTTTTATATCCTTGCGCCCACCATACCAGAAAAAAATACATTTCACTAAATGTTTTAATGTTGATTGTTTATCATTAGCATATTTGAGACATGTACCCACCCGTGCTCTGCCCCACCCGGCCCCATCCATCGCTTTGCCCGTTCTCCTTCTTGCATGCAGCAAAAACATTTCACATTCGTTTCATTCCCACTTGTTGCGCGTCATCAGGGTAAAGCTGCGTTCAGACGAGCTCAGTTCAATGAAAAACTTCAATAAAAACAATGTAATATTAATATTATTATCGTTTCTTTTATTATTCCTATTAGCATTACATCTATTATTATTATTATTGTTATTCCAATAATAATGACCTCTTTTATTGTTATTATTATTATTGTTATTGGTACTATTGTTACTATTACTATTATTATTGTTATTATTACTAATATTATCATTATTAAGCTAAAACATTAATGTATTCACAGACTACAGTTTGAGTCGAGTCCCTGATTGGATCTTTTGGACTGCTCATCTATTGGGAACTGAAAAAGATGAACGAAAGTTTCATAAATTTGCTTGATTAATGTAGGTATTTGTATAATGAATTATTACAGTTCTACTTTGTTTTTTTACTCCATGCCATTTACCTTTTTAGCACTGATGAAAGCAACATTTTGGCTTATGTTAAAACAAAGAACATGAGTGACATACGATCGCAGTCGTAACCATTTATTCTGATCGCTTAACTTGCAGCGTTATTAATGAACATCATGTCATTTATAGACTTACATATGTACGTAGCGATAAATTCTGAGTTTAGGTCAACTTCTTTCCAAGAAAGTGTTTCAAATAACCAAATTTGAACTTTTTCTTGTTGATTGATTGAGCGAAACTTTCGGCATTGTTTGAAGTTATGCCTGCAATAGTTCAAACTTTTTACTCCCAATAAATGTATCATATTTTTTGTGCATTTTCGTCCGATCGTTCCTATGGCAGCTATATGATACAGTGGTCCGATGTAAACAAGATTTTGCATAAGTGTTGGGAGCATAGGCAAACTAATAAATGCCGAGTTTGGTCGAGATATCTTGAAAAACAAAAAGATTTTCCTTAGAACAACTTATTTTTCGACCGATCATTCCTATGCCAGTTATATGATATGATGGTCCGATGTTTATAGGAATTAACATATCAATTTATCTTCATAAGCAAAAAAGTTGTTCCCTCTGTGTCTAAATCAATGGTTTAAGGACATATTCATATAAATAATATGTAAATATTTTGCTTTTACAGCGTTTTATTCGTATACGCTATTTGCCAACTGGCACGCCGAGCAGCTGGAGCTGGAGCTAGTGTGATCGCAGCTTAAGCCGCAATGCGCTTGTTCCACCGCCAGCTGCGGCAAAGCTTTGGCTTTATCACATGGGGGACGTGCGCGTTAGTCGGTGTTGTGCATTCGGCCAGAGCTGACGTGAACTCGCACTGCAGAGCTGAGAGACTAGACTAAACAGACGGAACTGATCATCTGAAGATCTACACAGGTTGGCGCGCCAAGTGGAATTCGAATCGCCGAATAAACTAGCAGACAGTTTTGGCGGAGCCCTTGAGTGACCCGCTGTCAAAGTGAGCAGGTGTCAAAAGTGATTTCAACAGCCGCCAAGAGTCGCAGAGTTGACAGCAAGTGAATCCGTTTCGCCGGTAGCCCAAATAAACGAGTGTATTCAATTCGCAAATGCTAATTTGCGGAATCTCCTAATGGCCGTGTACCCTCATTATTGGCAATTTGATATTTGTTAAACGCTAGCAACAGTTATTTGTATAATTAATGGCCCAGTGTTAAATGTTGTTAATTTCTTGTTGATGACAACTTTTTTTTGCTCGGCACCGAAATACCTTTCCTTTCTTTTTTTGTCGGTTTCAAATATTGTTTTGCTTCTCCTTTTTTTGTTTTTGTACGGTGAATTTTGAAACATTTTTGTTTTGTTTTTGAAACGCACACATGATTTATGATATACGATTCGAATAATGCAAATCGAATAATTTGCCGAAGCTGTGTGCACTTTTTGCTCAACCCCAAAAAAGAATATTTGCCGTGTGCCGTGCGTGTGACTGTGTGTATCTGTGTCTGTGTGCGTGTTTTTTTTTGTGATGTGTTGTTTTGGCGCTGGCCAAATAATAATTGAACACAACCTGTTTTAGATCTGGTATCCCAGACGGGCGGCCAAGCCGAATTCCAGCCACAGATTGAGGTAAGCTGATTAATTCTTCACTAATTATAGCCTCAAGACTAAGTATGTGTAGGCTACATATCCACGCAAATTTCAAACTTATTGATCTGCCAGATTGCCAGATTGCCAGATTGCCAGTCATGGTTTCTGTGCTATCGCCGATCTAATTTATGCCGGACTTGAGGCCAGTCTTCTGCAAAGGCGTCTCAGTGCTCCCAAGCGGTTAGTTTTCTGCAACGCTGCACAGTGCCCCCCAGAGGAAGCTCCGACCTCAACTTGGGCCAGACAATGCGCACAAAACGAACAAACGAGAACGGCTATTGTCGCAAGCCGAAGATTGAATACCCTTACCTATTCAGACCTATTCATTAAACAGCTTAAAGTTGAAGATCTCTTCAAGTATTTGTTTTGTCAGTTCGTGCTCAAATTCCTTTGAAAGCAATATCTATCTCAGGTATAGATAAATATATAATATATAAAATATGGTCAAAATGTTTTAAAATATTCTTATTCATATTCTCATAACAATCATGGTTTTTTATAAAATGCTTAAACAAATGACAATATTTTGTATTTAAGTCAAGACAATCTTTTGAAACGAAAATGATTTATAGTTGCCACTTCAACTATATGATGTAGGGCTCTGATTTTGATCAGATATCATGTAGTTAGTCGATTCATATTGTTTTTTCATTAGGGGCTTCACAGCGTTGCATTGCGAGGTAATACCTTCTGGAAGAGTATAACGCATAGACAAAGAAAATCACTTCCGAGCCAGTTGCACTGAACCGCAACAATCAAGGCGATCCACGCGACCATCGATGCTCACCGGTGGCCACTTGGGCTGTCAACTCGTCGCTGACCTTGCCCCACACAAATGGCTGGTGGCAGCTGGCAGGTGGCATAGCAAATTTACGAGCAGATATTTCGCTATGCTCCTAATGGGGTGATTTGGACAGGAAGAGCATTAAATGCTTGAGAATCCGCGGAACGTTTATTATGATTCTTTTTTGACGTGCTTGATATGAATATCACCACGAATGTAGCATTGAATCAAGGCTTACGCGAAATACATGCAGTCGAAGTGCTTTAAATAAAGCTTTATTTTATCTGAAGGGTAGAAATTGGGACAAATGTGCATAGAAAATGAAAACAAGAAATCGTAAATTTCGAAATTCATTTAGCCTCTAATTGAGTCTGCAATGCTCACCTCTGCATATTTCAACATTTGTTCATAATAACTTTGCGAGCAATTATTGGATGTTTAGAAAAATATTACCAGGGCCTCTAGCTATACCAAGCCTGGATTGGAACCCAAATCATTATTATATTATATTTTCTCTTTATTTCTTTTGTCAAATTTGAAAAATTATATAAGATCTAGTTATAGTGTAAAAGAAAAGTAAACTTGTTTCAGGACCTTTTCTTCTCATTATTATCATAAGGTTTCTAGCGACTGAGATTTTTGATTTTGAAAGAAACCGTTGTCTTCCATATGTGAAAAATGGGTACCCAATACCTCCAGCCAGTCATGTAGATATAACAACAAAAATACATATATAAAAATACATATATTGTAACACATTCGATTGGATAATGCTAATTTAGATGGAACTTACCTATTTGCTAAAGTGTTGCTATTTCCTTTATTCCTAGTTTTTGCACATGAGTCAAAAAAAGAACGAAATACTGATCAAATTGAACAAGACCCGAGCGGAACAGTTGCTAGGTTTGGCTAAAAGCTAAATGCTACCCTTTGACCCGACCCAGTTCCGCATGTCGCCCCAGCGCAGAACCATTCAGACTAGTTCCAGTTGCCGTTCCAGTTTCAGTTTCAGTTTCGGTTTCAGTTTGTTCCCAAATGCCTTAGGCCTATACGCGACGCACACTGCTTGACGCCCACTTTCGTTTCGTTTCCATGCCGCCGCGTTCCGTTTCCACTTTGCTGCCGACGCGACTCGCGACGCAGCGCAGTGCAGAGCCCGCAGCGTGCCGCTCGCGCAGTTGTCTGCTGGCAGTCCAGTAGCAGTAGACAGTAGACAGTAGACAATAGACAGTAGCCGTAGCCGTAGCTGTGTAGCTGTAGCCTTGCTTGCGCTCAGCTTTTAATGGTTATGCACTCGCGTTTGGCGGGTTCTTTTGAAAACGATTCAACGATCGAACTTGGCACGCGCTGCCTTTCATTTTGGTTTTATGTGATTTCGGTGCGTGTTTCTTATTACAAATTATAATATACATGTATGTATGTTGTTTATTTATTTATTTTTGTTGTGTGCATCAAGTGAAGTGAAACAGTGGGCAGCCATTAACAACGAGCACAACAACTGCAAAAGGTATTTTGTCATATGCATATTAATAAACACGACCTGAAATTGGGCATTTGTATGTGCAATGCGCCATCCACGTGAAAGTACTGAATGCTTCATGTTCCCATTGATCAAATTCATTAAAGCAAACATATAAATCTTTTCCAATATCTAGCTTATAGTTTCTGAGAATGATATAATATAATACGAAAGTGAATTTGTTTTCCTGATGAGTGTTATGAAATGCTCTGAAAGTGCTTTTTATTCGAACTTCTTATATATATTATGTTTGTGTTTAGTGAGAATCCGATTTGTTGAAGAAAGGGAAATATGTTTCCTGGTGTTATGTTCTTTTAGCTAACGATGCACAATATTAAGAGAGTATTAAGAGATCAAGATTCTTGCAAAACAGTTTGTATTTAAAATATTAGCTCTGCAAAGGGTATGAAACATTCGTGCTTATTGTAAATTACTTTTCTTTCGTGCTTTGGTTGTATGTATGCTGCGTTCAGTGCTTGTCGTTGTTGTTGTTGCTGCTGTTGTCGCTGGCTTACTTTGGCAGCTTTCTTGCATAATAAACAAGATCAGCACACAATGTGCAACATTAGGCCAATGTTGGTACGTGGACACTGACACCGGGGACACGACAACGGGCGCTAAACTGCTAAGAAAACAAAAACCAAAAACAACAACAAATGGGTGACCGAAAGCCAAAACAACAACAACTACAACTACAATAACAACAACACTGACTGCTTTTGCTCTCGTTTCCAGTGCTCTGCTCTCAGCTGCGTGCGGCACATGGACAACTCGGATATGGCAGCGCTCCATGTGGCATGCTGCACGGTTGCCAGTTGCCAGTTGCCAATTGCCAGTTGTCCAGGCCATTTGCCCAAATCTCAAGAGCAGCGCAGCGCATGCCGAGTTCGTTGTGAACCTGCTGCCAAAATAAAAAATAACAAAAAAAAGTCAACAGAAAATAAACAAACCAAAAATCGCCAGTCGCAGCGCTTAACGCTAAACCGTTACTGTAACTGTAACTGTAACTGTAACAGTAAATGCAACTGTAACTGTGTCGCTCCAGCTCCAGCCCCACAGTTGCTCCATTTAAGCAGTCGCTGCAGTAAACGATGGGGCAGTCTCTCTTGCTCTTTGCCACACAATTTGAGTACAGGCTATATGAATATGTATGTATGCATGTATGTAAGTATGTGTATGCGTGTATGTATGTATGTGTATGCATATGTATGCATGTATCTAGATACATATGTAAGCATATGCACACATACAAATCTGTTGTACTGTTGATGTCCACTGTGGTACAGTTAAACTAGAGGACGAGGACTTTCGACAAGATAAATATATGCTAGATCTTATATAAAATCTGCTCTGATAGGAACAAGAATGAATCAGTTATATATGTATATGTATATATACTAACTGTATACAAAATGCTGCTTATATTTATGTATATATTGAGTTGGTTATTCCTGACACCAATAAATTTGACAAGCATTCAGTTCTACACATTATGTGTGTACTAGCCATATTTGCTTCTGTTAAAGCTGTCAATTTCTTGTGTTTCTCAGACACATTTTTAAAAGAGTTGTTAAAAGTTTGAAATATGTCTTACACATTTCATAAGGCTAAACAAGTCCATTAAAATATATGGTCCGAAAACAGTTGAAATATATGGCTTAAAAAGTTTTGTAAAAATAAGAAATATATTAAGAGTGAGAAAATGAGGAATGGTATATATGAAGACAATGAAAGAGAAATAACCCAAATCGACAGAAATGTTATTCGATGCATAGACGTAAAGCGAGAGAGAGAGAGAGAGAGAGAAAGAGATTGTTTAACTTAACTTAATTAGCTTTAATTACAATTACAATCTTTTAAGCGTTGACGGTCTTTATTTAAGGCTATTTTGTTTATAGTCTAAGAGTCCTTAGAAGATGATTTGATGCTGTTCGGTTCCTAGAACAAGTTTAATTGGGCTTAAGAACTTATTAAATGTAATATTTGAAACATTAATTTCATAATTGAACATTTCATAATCCAAATAAGTATTCGTTCTAAGAGTGCTTACTGTAGAGCATTTACGGAATTGTGCAGATATTCCGAAATAAAATTCTTCGATGCAGTCCACGTTAAAGTAGTTCTACTGTACATACAAACATATGTATGTATGTATTCGGCTACATCGAACATCACAGTCGATAATCTGCTGCGGCCACTGCGGCAACAATTTGAGCTGCAAAGTGCACATTATTTGCTGGTACAGTAAATGCGGACGCGTGGCACGAGTCGAGACCCATAATTGCCACACTGGCCAGGCCGCAGCCCCAGACGATCGGGCGGAGGGCAAGCGGGGCTGGTGGCATGGGGCAACTGCAAATGCAGCCGAGCAGCCGACAAAAGAAAAAGTTCCATCAATGCGACATTTGGCGACTTCGTGCCCAGCGATCTGCATTGTTTGGCAAATTTGCAAACTGTATTTTTGCATTTGTTTGCTGCTTAGTTGTTGCTGTTGTTGTTGTTGTTGTTGTTGTTGTTGCCAGTTGTTGTCAGGGGCTGCCCGGCGACAGCTTCTTGTAATTATATGAGTCTTAGCAATGGCCATGCAAAATGTTTATCTTTGTACTTTGCGTTCGCCTTCTGCCAGCTTCCAGTGTGAAAAATGGCAAATGACAAGCCCCAAACACTAGACTCAAGACTGCAGACTGCAAACTGTAGACTGCGGACAGCAGACCGAAGGCAAGAGGCATGAGGCATGAGGCATGAGGCATGCGGCATGAGATATAAGCCATGAGGCATGAGACGTGCCATGAAATGCTTCGCTGTGGCCCGTCAGGGACTTCGGACTGCCAGACGCCCACATATCTGCATTCATATGTGCTCATATGCGAGTGCTGCTGCCACACCGATGACAAAGTGCCACAAAACAAACAAAAAACAGTAGGCAGTAGCAAAGATTGCGGCATGCAACAGAAAAAAAGGTCTGACAGCTGATTAGGCAACTAAAACAATTATTTGATGATCTTGAAAGTGACTAGAAATTGAGAAGTTCTTGAGAGCTTCAAGTAAATGCTCACAGATTTGTAGCTCGTTTGACCTTAAAGAGAGGGAGACATAGAGAGGGGAGAGAGGGGGAGAGGGGGAGCGCGAGATAGGTAGAGAGGCTTTTACTCACAAAAAGCTGCTAATTGATTAAGAAAACGAATTGTGGCCACTGACCAGCCGACCAACCGACCAACTGGCGTATGAGTAATATGCTTAGAAAAAAAAAAATATTTTTTTTATATTTTGAAGCCAATCTGCAAAAACTTTCATTTTCAAATAGCAAGCAATACTTAAATGAAGGCAATTTGTTTCACATTTTTTGCGTACTTAAATAACATAACTAATATAATTTAAATTTCTATATATCATTTGTATTTATAGCCCATTTTTGTTAACGAATCTTATAGCCGTATTTTTAACAGTTAACAATGCTAATTTGTAAGAATTGTTGTACTCTATTCGGAAATTGGAAGAGGGCATACTGTTTCTCTGCAATGTACGTCGTCAATGTAAGTCACAAAAAGCCGTATTTGCCAGTCCCAGTTTGACAATCATTGTCTCCCCGGATTTGGCTCTTGAAAATGAATATGTGTGAGGGCTCTTTAGAATATCATACATCATATAGGGTATCTTATAGTCGGCCACTCTCACATCTCTCTCAGGCGCACCCGTTTTAATCTTTTTTTATACCCTGAACCCATTAAAAATGGGTAAAAAGGGTATTATGTTGTTGTGCAAAATGTATATGTATGTAACAGGCAGAAGGAAGCATCTCCGACCACATAGAGTATATATATTCTTGATCAGCATCAACGGCTGAGTCCATCTAGCCATGTCCGTCCGTCCGTATGTATGAACGCAAGGATCTCAGAACCTATAAGAGGTAGAGACTTGAAATAAGCTGTAGGTCCTCCTAGTTTGTTTCCGTTAATCGATAACTTACTCCGTTTCTAAGCAATCGATAAGAATCGATAACGACAACCTGTTTTTTGAGCAATTTTGTTAAATAATGAGAGTTAGAGTCACAAAACTTGACATGTAGCTTATAGAATAGTATATACTTATGTCTGCATTTGGTGTTGGAAGAAGTGGGGTCAGGGTATCTCCTAGTCGGAAGCTGACTAGAACCTCTTACTTGTTTATATTTTAAGAGCTTGTGAACGACGAAGACACATCTCTCAGCTGGATACCGGGTATACGCAAGTTGCCCACTCTTGCCAATAGCTACATATATTTACCTAGTTGTTGACATCACCAATTTCTGCTTAGAATATCAATTGCAAAAAAATTAAAAAAATTGTTTAGCTTTTTATTTCATATGACAATTACAAGTAATTTCTATTTTTAAAATAAACGCATGCAAACTCATTCAACAAAATATTGCATGTGAGTTGTGCTGAGCAAATCCTAACTACATAGAGCTATAGAGCTCGAAGAGGTGAAACCCTATATGGCGTCGACCGATCGAGCTAGATACCAGCGAGTGCTGTGGGCGTTCGATCAAAGGTGCCGAGTGCAATTGATGAGCTTTGGATTCGGATTTGATAAACATTTCCAGAGTTACATAGTAGATGACGTTGACATCATATATGGGCCGAGCTGTGGGCTCGTGAATTCAATTAGAAACAAATGCTTGGAAATAAGCAACTTCGGTAGTTGCAGCCATGATTGAGCCTTGCCAAGAATTTCGCTGTGGCAACAGCCAGTCAAGCGCGTCACATACTGTTTATCAATAGCTTGGCTTGTGCAACTGCCAAGTGTTTGCCGTTGCGAGTTGCCGTTGCGAGTCGCTGTGGCGAGTGGCGAGTTCGAGTGGCGAGTGGCGAGTTGCTAGTACTTGCCCCGAAAACCTTCTCCCGGCCTCGATGAGTCAACAGTGCACGGCCGTTGGCAAATGTGGAGCAGCAATGTTTTCTGTCTATGTGCAACGCCCACAGGGTGTGGACGCTGTCGTTAATGTTGGCCATGCCTTGTTACACACACACATACACACTCGAACAATCGGCAAACAATTAGCTGTGATTTGCTTTGGCAGCTTTTCATTTACATTTGACGATGACATGAGCAACAGGCGGCAGCAGTGAGAACCAACGAGAGCAAATCATGACACTGCTCAAGGTACAATGTCAAGACCTCGCGCCACATACGAATACAAATGCGATTCGGAGTCGCAGTTGCAGTTGCAGTCGCAGTCGCAGCCGCACCACAGGCCACCAATAGCAGCAGCCGATGCCGCATGTGGTGCCAAGGAATGCGATGAGAGAATTCCCCATGCGACAATTCTCAAGAACACAAAGCGCAAGGTGATCGCAGTGTTGCCACAATTCGGGGCATGTTACCGAACCGCTATGATTGTCTCATTGACTCATTGATTCATTGAATCATTGATTCATTTGCGGCACTTTCAAATTGCAGACACAGTTGGCCAAACGTCTGGCCTGGACACGCTCTATTTGCTGTCGCTGCTTCTTGGACAAGCAACTTGCCAAGCTGCCAACTTGGCTGCCAGCTGCTGCCCCGATGGCCATTGACCAAGTTAACTAGTTGGCTTTGAGTGCGTGAGTGCCTAAAGAGTGGCGCGCTTCAAAGCAAAGCCACCAGCAAGCGCCTCTAAGGTGCGACCAAATGATCTTGCTGAATGTTCGAGGAAATTATCTCAAGTGAAAACTGGATTAATTCAATCCTTCAATCGGGAATCATTCGACTACAACGGATACTCATTAAATGTTACGTCATTCGGAATATCAATTAAATGGAAATCCTAATGTGACAATTAATAAAGTTGGGCAAAATGGTTTCTTAGGGATATACTTAATGGAATATTACACATATGCTTACCTAAATAAAGGAACCCCAAAAACCAGATATATCTTTTTAGGCAATAAATATAAATAACTTAAATGAAATATCAGAACTAGTTTAAAACTGTTTTGAGACTCAACTTTAACAATTTTTAACTGTGTTAAATTTTAGCCAGAAAAATATTAGATAAATATTTGTTATGACTTGGCTTCAATTTACAATTCTACCTAAGCTTTTGATCAGAGTTCAGGCCCGTTCTTGCTAAGTCTCCCTCAAAAGCTTTATGCACTGAGCGAAATCGTATTTTTTCACAATGCTTCGGTTCGCCAGTCTTTTGGCTTGCTTTTAGGTTCGGTTTATAGTAAAAAATAAATTGGAATTTCGGACTTGAGACCGTTCGGTTCAAAAGCAGCTTGCAGCCATTATTTTCACCTATCTCTCGCCAGTTGCAGTGAATTTCCCTTATCCATGTTATACGAAGTTTTGATTTTGAGAAAGCTTTCTTTGACAAACAGGGGGTAATTTTTCAACCCAGAAGCTGAAGAGCAGTTGTATATTCTTTGGGAAGCATTATTCAAAAAACCAATGCAAATAAAATGTTGGA
This sequence comes from Drosophila kanekoi, assembly GCA_037075305.1. NCBI lineage: Eukaryota > Metazoa > Arthropoda > Insecta > Diptera > Drosophilidae > Drosophila > Drosophila kanekoi. The sequence continues at coordinate 5,730,829 of JBAMCE010000290.1, read as the reverse complement.
GAAATTACAATAAAATAGGGAAACTTTAGGAATATGAATATGAATATAATAAACTTCTGAGCTTGTAATCACGAATCTTCAAATTTACAGATGCAAAGTAAATTTTGGTTTTCAACAAATACAAACTTAAAGCCAAATGGAGCGAGTTGCTAAATGTGGTCTCTGTTTGCTGCATTCGATCGGGTCCGAAGATCTCGATTCATGCTTTAGGATTGGCTTTCGGCACCTCCAGCTGATCCTGGCCAGATGCTCTGTAACTGCCCCCATTCGAGAACCTAACGGCGGGGCTTTCACTTTCAAACGTTGCTTGTCTTATCTGACAGTTGTATCTGCAATCGCTTTGTGAGTGGCCGGTTGACGCCTTTCGTGAACCCGAGCCTGACCTCTTGTACCTGTTGCCCCTGCCCGCTTGCCCGCCTGCCCTCTAGCCCCTGATCGCCTATCGGCTGCAGTTCCATTCCAATTTGATTGCCTGCAACGCTCTTGTTTATAGATGAATTGATTGCGATTGATAAGGTTTCGTTTCTTTTCGTTTCGTGTAGTTTCTGTAGGTTTTTGGTTTGATTTAGTTTCTGTTCGAGCTGGTTCAGTTTGTATTTTGTTTTGTTGCCTGTTGTGTTTTCGATTCAATTTCGAATTAAATGCGGGAAAGCAAATAAAATCGAAATCAAAATGGCGCAATGACATTTAAATTGGCTACGAATTTGCGGCTAGAAGTGAGGCAAAGCCGCGGCCGCCCTACAAACATGCCCCATTGTTGCCTGTGCTTGTTTCTATTTGTTTATAAAACAAAAGCAACAACAACAACAACAACAACTGGCTGCTAACAATAAAAAGCCAACAGGCCAAGCGACTTGACAAAATGAAATGCGCTCAAATTAAAGTGTTTTTTTTTTTTTAAATTCGTTATTGCTTCAAATTTTAAGGCGGCTTTTTTGGTGTTTGTTGTTGTTGTTGTTGTTGCAGTTGCCATTGTTGCTGGCGCCCTACTGTAACGAGCCACAATAATTACAACTATAAAAATTATGACTGTTGATCTAATTATGGCTTTGACTGTGTCTCACTGTGTCTCGCGGCAACCTTGGCACCGATTTTCGTCTCTATTTTGGCTTATTTTCCTTTTCATATTTTCGTACCTCTTTTGGCTGTTTCAAAAATCGACAGAGCTTTCTCTGCGCCGCACATTCTAAGCCGTAAGGCCACGCCCCAAACTCTGCGTGTACTGCCGGTGGCAAGTTGCAGCACCTCCAATTAACTGAAACTGCAACTGTAAATCCAACTGCAACAACACCCACCCGAAATTGTTTCGCCGTGGTTATTGTTGTTGTTATTGTTGTTGAACTTTATGTCTTAGCCAAAGCAAGTCTCAGTTAATCCCAGAAAAACAAAAATTGTTGCTGACATAGCAAAATATTTGAGATAGCAAATAATTATCTCCAGGCCAAAGATATTTACCAGCTGCTGCTGCGGCTGTTGTTTTGTTGTTGTTGTTGTTGTTGTTGTTATTGTTGATATTTGGGTGTTTAGTATGTGTACAGTTTAGTTTTTACCGTTGCACGAGCCGTTAAATAAAGTAAAAGTTTCTGTTTTGCGCATTTTTGTGCAATTTGACGCCGATAAAACGAATGACTTAAGAAACGAACTTTAGCATTATTGTGTCCAGCCAAGACAAAATGTAAATACACTCGCATAAACACACACACACACACACAAAATCACACCCATACACACAGACATGTCAGCGTCTTGGGCACAATCAGCGCCAAGATATTTTGGGGTTGGGGTGGGGCTGGGGCTGGGACTGGGCCTGGGTGCTGGCGGGGGTCGCATCTAGATTGGCTATGGCCTAATGGAGCTCTAGGCGCTCCATAGCCCCAAAATGACTCCATTAAGTCGGTCGTTGGATTTCGCTTTATGGCTGTATGCTAATTGCCTGCTGATGAATTGCAGCATTGTGTGCCCAAGCTATAGGGTAGCGTGGGGTATATCAGTCTTGTAAACGTTGGCGATGACCAGGAATTGAGAAACAGATTCAATTTCCACCAGCTCATTGCGCAGTTAAGCTAAAAATATATATGTATTTTTTAAAATATGAATTTGGTTTAATAAATTTCGAGAAATATGTAAAATCGTGTTTACCAATGAACACAATTTTATTGAAATTGTATAAATGAAATTATCTGTCAATGAGAATTTATATGATGTCACTTTTAATACATATAATTTGTTTGCTTTCAAGGTAAGAAGGTTTTCGACTCTTAAAAAATTGCATTCATGAATTAATCAAATTTTGATTCGACACAAGTTTAATCGTGCTTTGCATGAAAGTGGGCTTGTATTGCTTAAATGTTTGTTTTGTAATGATATTTCTCTTTTATTGGAGTGTTCTTTAAAGTCACAATAAATAATCCCTTTTCTAGAGGGTTTCTCATAGACATCTTTGAGAGGGTATGTGTCTTGCCAAAAAACGAGCCGTTTGTAAACAATATTTGTTTAGATACGAATATTAATATACCTGTATTTCTAGATGAATGCATGGAATAGCTTTGGTTGGCTTTGTTTTCCATACTTACCTGTATGTTAATTTCGTGGGCGTGACTTTGTGATTGGTAGCCGCACAAAAGCGCCGATACGCAGATACAATATATCCATATATAGGTATATCAGAGTGAATATATATATATGGATGTAAATATTCAATGGTATTCATGAATGTTGACAATGTCGCTTGCTGCCGCGACGGCCCTTTCACACAATTTGGAGCTCGCAGTCGAGCCCGAACTCGAATTCGAATTCGAATTGACAATCGCTTCGATTAGCTGCATTATGGATTGCTATGCGAACTTGCTGCCAACTCTATAGATATGGCCTATACGAAACGAATACTCGGGCACATTTTTGCGGTAAGGCTGTCAAATTCGTTGCACTCATTAGGCCAATTCAATTGGCCGCTTAGCTTTTTGGTTGCCAGTCGAAACAAGTCATAATTGTGTTGTTAAGGCCGCTGGTAATTCGATATGATATATATCCACACACACACACACGCACACACACAGCCTCACACACATACAATCAGACACACACATTCATATGAAAAACCAGACTAGATACTCGAACTGCATGGAAATTAATCACTTCCCTTTACTAGAATTTGCATGTTGGTTTTTCGAGTTTTCAGTTTTTCGAATTCGGTTTTCTGTTCGATTTTTTTTGTCGTTTTCTTATATCAATTAAAACCCAATTATGTTCGTAGGCATGTCTTGGAAAATATGCAACAAGATAATGGCTATCCGGCCATAACGGGTTTCACACACATCCAAGGTTGCCCCGACTCCAACTGCAGCTCCAACATCCACTCTGATTCCGACTCCAATTCCGATTCCGATTCCGATCAAGTAAGTGTCAGCGCACCCCGTTGTCAGCCAATCAGCATAACACTCAGCGGGTAGCCGTCGACAGCTAAAAAAATTATTGAAATTTATTTCCATGTCCATGAATGGAACCGATCGGAACCGATTGGAACCTTCGTAATGTGCCCTACAATAGCGAGCACAGTTATGTGAATTATCTTCTTTTGAGTTTTGATTGAAATAATAGCAATTGCTCATTTCTTTATATTCTGCCAATTTCCTACAACTGTCTATATCTTCCATTTCATGGGCTTAGCAACATTTGAGTTATTTCAGCGTTTGATAAGATTCTTTCTTGTTGTTGTATCTCCCTCTCTAATTCAGTCGAAGACAATATATAAGAATATTAAACGCTTCTGGCGTCCACAGTTTGAAGATCCCCGCATCGGAATAACAGTTCTAGAGGCTCAACCTGCCTTCATTTGTTTATTGGAAGCTCTCATATGTTGGGCCTTAAGTATTCGATTTTCTAGGGGCAATTTGTTTGCCTTATGCAATTGTTTAATATGATCCTCAAATTACAAAAAACAATCAACGGCCGAATTATGCCACACAACTTTGTCAATGATGCAACATCACGTATGTGTGTGTGTGTGTGTGTGTGTATCTCTTTTTCCCGCTCTGCATCATATGCTTAAATTTTTGCTCGTATTGTTAGGAATTTATCTGAGCATTTGGATCGCCGCTTGTGGCGGGGCGTGGCGCACATTTCGCTTTGGGCCAAACAATTTGAGATTACAATTATGTTAACATTATTTAATTTATTTTCGATCGCAGCAAATGAGGAAATTGTTTATTGAAATTGCAAAAGCCCATGAACATTGTGAGTATCTATGAAAAGTATCTTTTCAATTTGGCAGGTGCCGAAGAACTCAATATGTGAATTGCCACAAAAACAAATGCTAAGAGAGGCGATTGTCAGTCAAAAAGCAAGCAAAATTAATATTTATAATTGTAATAACAATAAATTAATCGCATACTTTGTGATACTACGCAACCAATGTTAACATTCATCTGGCTCACAGTTAATGCGTCGAAATTTATCGTCAATTTTTCGGCTATAATGAATTTAAATTTATCGTAAAAGTTATTTGAATTTACACTCGAGCTGTTTTGATGATGACAAACAAAATCAAGTAGCAACAGGTTGCTTATAGGCAAGAGTGCACGATGAATAAATACCCTGTAGTCTCTCTGATCGACAGACAAAAGGAGAGAGAGAGAGAGAGAGAGAGAGAGAGAGAGAGAGAGAGAGAGAGAGAGAGAGAGAGAGGAGGAAATCAGTCTGTCAATACTCATCCAGGATAACTACAGGGTATCCTATATTTAACAAATTGATCATAATCTGTGTTATCCAAATGATGATATATCATTATATATCAAACATATCCAATCAACTTTCTGATACTAGGAATTTGTGTGATTGGCTTATGGGCACATACTCAATCTGTTCGATATTGACTTTTGGTACTGGAGTACAAATATATATAGCCTTCAACTTAATGGATAAGACTTGGTTTGATACATGTCAAGTACAAGTTTATGTACAGACAATGTAATGCAATTAGGGAAAGGAACTGAAACTGAACTGGGCAAACTGCTAGATTGGCAACTTAAGAGTTGACCCTCGTGCAACTAATTCTAATTCAAATGTTGTCGCCTTTGAGCCCGCCTTGCTTCGGCATATTGGCGGCTGGCCAGGTCCCTGCCAGCTTGTAAGCCGTGTGTCGTGCCCGTGTCCAAGTCCAAGTCCGTGTTTGTGTCTGTGTCCATGTCAATCGCTTGTTGCCGTTGTGGCAGCCACACGCGGTGGTCCCATCGATCGGTTCGTTCGAACACATTGTCAGTGTCACATATGTCAGCCGGATAAGATCGGAATAGATCAGCAACTATTTCAGCTGCCGCAGCACTTGTGTCTCCAGCTATAGCTGTATCTGTATCCGTATCTCTCGCTGTATCTGTATCTGCAATAAACTTGTCATAAGCTCGGGCAACGTCTGATTGATTCCAAATGCACGTTTCTGGCAAAATGATCGAGTCAAAAATAACAGCTTGTGCTCTCAATTGCTAAATTGCAAACTGTCATTGCATACATGTGTTCTGGGTATCTGTATCTGTATCTGTATCTGTAACTGTGGCAGCAATTGTATCTGTATCTGTATCTGTTTTTGTATTTTTCTGCTTAATTTATGCGCTTCCTGTGCAATCAATTGTAGTTCCAAGTATTTCGCATTTTGTGGCATTCTAACGATCCATAAAAGCGCTCGCAGCCGCATCGATGCTGCCATTGATCGCATCCTGTTTCCCCCTGCCTCAGACTCAGACTCATTCTCAGTCTCATGTTTATGACATTTGTCACGCTTCTTGACCAATTTCGTCTGGGCGCCAAGTGGCTGCTCAAATATAGACGTCTATGGCATTCTCGAGCTACCCAAAGACTCGTCCCCAGTGGGGGACTGATAGACAGGCCAAGCCAGCATCTGTTTTCAGGTCTTTTATGGCGCTCCAAAGTGTTTCGTAGCGCAATTATTGCTAATCAACATTGCGGCGGGGCAGGGGGCAGTCGAGGCACGCAGCATAAGCTTTAATTGCAGCTCTGACAAATTATTATTACAATTAAGAGCGATAAGTGAACGCTTTGGACCTAACTTGGCAATGAAATGGCCTGGTAATGTCACTTGGCTGAGATTGTGACTATTTGCCAGATTGTGAGAAGCTACAGATCGTTCAAAATGCGCTTATTTTAACATTTTTGATTTTAAAAAACTATTGTTCAGCTTAGAACTGAAACTGAGCCATATGACATCAGCATTATCTAAAAGTTCTTGTTTAAAACGAAAAGGAGCTATTGTAGAGCCTCTTACTACAATTAAACCTATATGGTACTTCTCTCTCTTCTATAGAACTTAATTAAATCAAATCCAGCTACTTTATTTTATTTATTTCTTTTAATCTTGAGAATTGAAAGCTAGCAATATCAAATAAGTAAGGGTGCTGCAGTCGAGAGCTCTATGCTAGGGTATACCTAGGGTATTATGAAGCTTTGTGAAGGCTTATGATTCTTCTTCTCCTAGACTTTATTCCAAATCCAAGGAAAAACCTCTTCAAGTGCATTTGCTTTACCAAGCTTGGGAGAAGCGGGGGTAGGTGCCCAGAACTGAAATATTCTTAATATGTTTATGCTATCTCGGAGATATGCTAAGAAACGCTGGTCTGAAAATCGATATGTATCGATTACAATGTAATGTCAGATCAGACGGGCGTGAATATATATTCTCTCAGCTCGATTTTCGAATTAGCGAATATTCAGATTGTGTACATTTTATGAAAACTGTTTGGGTCATGTTAAGAGTTGGCTCAGATTCTTTCTCTTTTACACCTGGCTTGCATGCGAAAGACCAAAACATACCATTTGACTCTTGGCCAATTTGGTCTTTGTTGTTAACTGTTAGCACGTCCCACACGCACTTTGGGCCAACACACACACACACACAGGCACAGACACAGACACAGACGCAGACGCACTCGCATAGACATGATCATTATGCAGATTTATGACTTCAACACTTGCAACTGATAGCGACCGTGTACACAGTCCGCCTACCCGACCAAGCGACTATCCGTCTGCCCACCTGCCCACCTGCTCCCTCTCCACCTGCCAGCCCATTCGCGGCTCAGTCCCTGCAGAGCTCCCCACTACTGAGCCGCGTTAACAAAGCTGTTTGTTTATGAGGCGCTTGCATTGAATTATGGCACGACATTAGCAACAATTTAGCAGGCAGACATGTCGCCAGCTTCAATAATCATTAACAACGACACTTGGACGTTGCTTGTTGGTGCTCACTGTGCCACATGCCCATGCATACGCATGTGTGTAGATATGTATGTGTGCTAACATGTGCAGATACATATGTATCTGCATGTATTTGTATACATTTATCTAGGCCTTTTAGCTGCTGCTCTGGCCCGGCTTGGGCCAAGTGGGCGTCTCAAATTGGCTTAATTAATCATTTTGTCGTAATAATCAACTTTAATTAAATTCAATTTCAAGTCCTACAGCAACTAAAGCAACATATTGATCGACTTCGACAGCCCCGAGTGCTCCGGCTATGCGGCTGGCCGGTTAGAAAAAAAATTGTTATTAAACTATTACGAAATGCTGTGCAATGCGAACGATCGCCCGTCCCGCACACCTCCCGCCAGCCAGGTGTTAAGTGTTCTAATTGGGGCTGACCGTTGCCTTATAGCGTGCTGATAACTATGTTCGATTTTGATGTAGTCCTCGACTCGTTTAATGGCATGCATTGTCGCCCGACTTGCAAATGAGGAAACCGAAACCGAAACTCAACTAAAAACAAAGCACACAATAATCTCCATCTGCATATAAAAGGCGTATGCCCAGTTGCCCCCTACCCTCTCTCGCCGGGAGGTGTGGTGCAGAGCGGGGCGTATCGGTTGGTCAGCAAAACGTTTGTTTAAACGTTGTTTAATCACCGGTTGCAAGTTGCAAGCTACTTGCAGTGCACAGTGGTACAAGGCTTATTTGCCTAGCATTCGCTTCGCCATTTTCCCAAAAGTGCGTTAGAGCTATTTCATCCCAGACGTATATACCAGGGCTGCAAAGTATTTCGAGCCTGGAATAACCGGATAAGTGAGATCAATCGAACCTTATCCTGAACTGACTAATTCGTTCATTTTCATTAGTTTTTTTCTTAATTGGATATATTGCATGACAAAAGCTATATTAGTAAATGTGTGAAGCAATGTTCACGGATAAAACCTCAAACCGAGGCATTGTTTCGAATCGTGAACCGAACCAGCAAAAAATATCTTTGGGCTTGGAACCAATTCCAATCTGTGTGTTTTCAAGTAGGTTAATAAATATTCGTACATTTCCACAGTTTTAATTTGATTCCTTTCCTAATTTCTCCTTATAAGGCCAGGGAAACGGCATTGATCCCGAGACATTCACATTGATTTATTTTTACAGAGTAAACCAACTTTTTGCTGAACAGTTGCTAAATAAACAATTTGAATACGCTTCATGCTTATATTTTTAATGACAAATATGAGCTTTTGTAATTAGTAAATATTATTCTAGAATTTAACTGTGGAGAATACCGACTGTTGTGTGAACTTTGTAAGTCTCTGTGTTCTAAATATTTTGAATTTTCATTAGTTCTTGTAAGATTCACAATGTTGTCCCTTAGGTCGGGCAATTATTCAGGGACCTAGGGACCAATATCCTGCGTAGTAAAAGGAAGAAGGAAAGTGAGCGAGAGTCTCCAAAGCGGCGAGGGCAGAGGACATACCAGATCTAAGTCTGGAGAGCCTGTACCAAGATCCATGACAGTATTGATATTTACATTCATGGACTGCATGTAGTTGGGAATGGACTTCTTGGAACGTCGCGAGATGGTAAAATGTGATGGGTTGTTGCCATCTCGCCGTATCATGCCGGGAAGAATGCGGCGGCGTGCGTTGATGAACCAGTTGTTTACTTGCTGCACTGAGATGTTTCCCTTGTGGGCAAGAATCCGCTTCTCTACTTCACTGGGATACGCGTTATAGCGATGCTCGTATAGCCAGCTCTTGAGGATCTTCACCGCGTGCGGCGGCAGATTGCCGCGACGCGTGGGATGCTCCTCCTCCAGTATAATATCCATGCGGTTTCGAACTTCACTATTGTCACTGCAGGCCCTTGTTTGTCCAGGCAACATATGAACGGTCTGATTTGGCATTTGGGCGATCGGATGTGCGATTTGACTGTCGTCCAGCTCTGTATGCAACTCTTCTTGCAATAGGACTTCAGCATTGACAGCACTTGGCTCTTTGTCGAAGCGGTCGCTACCTAAAGTTTGAGGATATTCATGACACTCTGTACTAAGTACTTCGAGCTGAAGGAACTCACCGGCTCTTTCCATTCGCTTTGCAAACTCAAGAATTCTTTGTCGCACATCGGCGGTCAAGACTAGTTCGTCGGTCGACATTATATCCGAAGTAATTAGATGGTGGGTAATGCAAAGAATACTTTCTGGATTCCCGAAAACAACTAACAAAGTGAATTGAAAACGAATCAGAGAAATTCTTTGCGTTTACAGCACAAGCTTCGATAATGAAGTGAAAATTTAACCGGATGGCAAATCTGATTTTATGAATTCAAAGCCTACTGAGAGGTTGGGACTCTGTTTATTGTTAGCCTGTCATTTGACAGTCTGAAAAGAAGTTAAGAAAACTCTCTTTCTCTCGCTAAGTTATGATTCCAAATAGAATTTCAAATGCAATCGCAGCCAGATAACGCAGATGAAACAGTCCTGCCTTATAGATAGGTTCTGGAAAACAACGATTGATTGATTGAAGAACGGTTTAGTCATAAGGAAATTTACATTCAAATTTAAACGTTTTAAAGTAAGTAAAGTAAACATGATTTTCTAATATGTAGACGGTTCTGTGAACTAGAATTTCGCCTAGAGTATATAGATATATTTAAAGTCAAAAAGTTTGTTTATCTGAATAGTTGGTCGGGTTCTATAGGTTTTCTTGTCAATGTGCACACTGGTGCGTGTGCTTCTTTTGCATGACAGTTGCTTGTGTGCTTAAACTTCAATGTGGGCCTGTTACCACATTCAACTGCAATTAACTGCCATGATATATGACCAATCCCAGACGGAGGCACTGCCTCGGCTGCAGCCGCGGCCGCGGCCGCGATCTCGTTCCCAGTGACAGTCGCAGTCTGAGTTCGGGTAAGACCGTGTTACGGTTTCTGTTTTAGTTGTCTTTATCGCCGTTTCGCCGCTGGTTTATTGCACTTTTGGCAGCTAATATTTATTAGCCATAATTAACGGGTCGACTCTGGCTGTTCTGGCCAAACTGGGCCCCCGACTCCACTGGCCATTAACCCAGCAACTGCTCAGAGATCAGAGAGCAGCGGACATTTGGGCACGGCTTCCGGGCAGTTGTTTTAATTGCCCCGCGCTAAATTGAAAGTACGAACATACGTATGGTACATATAGGGAGCGAATTGCCTCGAATGGATAGCCCAGCAAATCTTTACTAAATGTCAAAAGCTTGCAGCAGGATTTGTTCGCATTAGATCTACAAATACTTGCGGTCTTAATTATATGACCATGGTGCCATAATTACATACGTTCATATATCCAGCATATAAAATGCAATCTCATCTTTCACCCGCTGCCATTCAAATCAAAGTTGAATCCAAACTTGAATCTCAGAGTGTGTTTTTTTATTTTTATTTGTGAATTTGGCTTTGTGAAAAGCAGCGCGGAAATTATGACGCGTTTTTCTTTGGCATTGAACACGAGAAGGTAAAGTGAATGTCTAAAACTTATCAAAAGGCAAACTGCAGTTGTTTTTGTTGTTGTTGTTGTTGTTGTTATTGTTGTTGTTGCTATTATTGTTATTGCTGTTGTTATAACAGTAGCACGTCTGCGGCAGGTGGCCAGGCAGCCTGTTCAGCTCCAGCTCCAACTCCAGCTTCAGCCTAGCTCAAGCGTCAGCCTAACTTTGTTGGCCTGGCCGGAAGCGTTAACAAATTTGCACAGAGATCGTTTTGGTTAGCCAAACGCGAAATGGCGCCTCGGCACGCGCATCATCATCATTCACATCATCAGCATTTAATCATCATTATGATCACGCTCACCATCCCCATCATCATCATCATCGTCATCGGCATTATCTTTATCTGCAACAAATTCATTTTCATTTGCTGCTGCCGCTTTTCGCTCTTTGCGGTTCGTGTTGCGGTTGTTCGCTTTTCAATTACAGCTGCCAAAATAAAAAGGCGCAGTTTTTGCCGATGTTCAATTCAAATTGGAATGCCCCTTGAAAATATACTTATAATAAACAAAACTAAAATCCGAATGAACCAGAATTTAGAGTTCATTTTTGATTGTTTACCGAGCTAAATTTGCACGAACTTGAAATACCTCCACATATAAGTATAAACAAGTGAGAGTGTGTGGGCATGCCCGACTAGGAGATACCCCGAACATCATTCTCAACGCTCACGGAACTCTATTTTTGAAAGGCGTCGGTACCTATAGTCCGATCTTTGTGAAACATTTATGGCATGTATGTGTCAACCAAATATGTGTATGCACACGATCGGAAGGCTCTACCTTTGAAAATGAATTTATTTAATGTTGCGAGAAAGGAGGAGCAATCAAATAATGAAATTTCTAAAATCTGTATATTCCATACGATAAATTACATACCAAATGTGATGTATCCCGATCTTATAACTTACGCATTATGCTTAACAAAGTCTTAAAATCGATTTTATATTCAATTTATAAATTAAATTTATACAATTGTTTTGCTTATAGAAAACGAGACAATATATTTCGAACTTTAAGTCTTTTGTTGTAGAGATCGACGCCTTGATACATAAGGTCGACTCAAATTGTCGTCCTGATCAAGTATATATATGTGTACTCCATAAACCTTTTCTTGTTACTCATTTGGTTCGGTGGATTGTATTTGGGATGGAACATTTAACTCGTGCTCTAGGATCATTAGATACCTTATATCGAGCACAGTAGGCAAACGACAAGGCTTCTTCTTGCTTCAACACGATAATATGCTGCTGATTCCTAAATAACTTTAGGTTGATTTATATGAGGATCTGGGGGAAATAAGAAGGTCCTTGTCATATCGTAGCTACAATAAAACGCAACCAATAATAAGCAATGTTGTTCTGCTTTTATTGTGTTTTCCAGCTGTTCTTAGCGGGTTAACGAAGGGCTCCTCTGCACATGTCATAGCCAACAAATGGCTTCAATTTGTCTAGCAACTCGTTAAGCGCTCGAAATCGAATGCAGATCGGAATTGGAATTCGAGTCTGCGTCGAGCTTGCAATTCACAATGAGAGTCGACAAATTGCCAGCAATTTATTGTGCAATCGTCGCATTACGAATTCCAAATTCCGTATTCCGTGTTCCGATTTCGATTCTATTTTTCTGCGCCTGACGATGGTTCTCACAATTGCCTCATTCGAGTGCAATGGCTGTGCAATTAAAGCGATTTAATTATGGTACTCGAAATGGCGGCAATGTCGAGTACGCTGGGACTGGGCTTCGAACTGGGCTTGGGACTGGGCCTGGGCCTGGCTGCCATTTGGCCGTTTGGCCATTTGGCCATTTGCTCAATGGCCAATGCAATAAAATTGCAATAGTATTACGATTAAATGCAAATGAAGAAGTCAACAAATTCCGAAACATATTTTTTTACAATGCAGTGAAAATTGCTGGGCGTTTATTGTTGCTGTTGTCGTTGTTGTTGTTGTTGTTGTTGTTTATGGTGTTGCGCATGCGTGTGAGCAGACAATAACAACATTGCACTCACTCGCATAAATCGGTGACAAAGGCGTTCAACTACAGCGCAAACAAGAAAATCAAATGAAAACAAAAAATAAAACATTCAAAGAAAACGGCAAGCCGAAGAGTAAATACTCTTCCCACTTATACATATTGGGCTTAAATAAACTATATACTTAATCAATCAATCAATCAATCAATATCGAGCTCGAATATGATCATAAGATGATTATAAAGGTGATCATAAGGGTGATTATAATCATCATTTGATATAGTTGCTCGATTCTATTCGTTCAGTCGAGCTATCTTAACGGAGTTCGATTCTAATCGAATTTTAACAGAATGTTAACTGTTTAATCTGAATTGGGTTTTCCCTTCGTGTTGAAGCCATGATACCCGCTGGAAGGGTATATACAAAAACCTACAGTGCAACATGAAAATGTATGGAAATTAATGCGCAGCACGCGAAAAATGCATTAAATGTGCGCACATACCAAGAAAATTGCAGAGCAGGGCCTAAACGAGAGTTGGGTTTGGCAGACTTTGAGAGCATGTTTCATTTTTATACATATTGTTTTTCTATCTTATGCAATCGCATTCTTGAGCTGGAAAATGGCTGGGATTTCAGTTACATGATCACATAACTATAAAACATCCATATCATATTTTTGAAAGCACATGACAAATAGAAAATTTTCGAGTTCAGGAATCGGGCAAGTATGTAAGCTTTGGGAGAAAGAGCTTTCGATCTAAGTATGTACATTTGGGCTAGCTAAGATCATATTGAACCACAACTGTACATATATTTGGTAGAAATTTAGTTAATGATCTTGGGAGGCGTGTATGTGCACACGGGCAAATGCATACAAACATATACGTAGATATACAGACTATTTAACATCAACTAATCGAGTGGCGATATGGTTCCTAGAATGCGTAGATATAGCTCTGCGGACCCGCGAATGCGAAGTTTACGGGCACAGAGCTTCACCAGCCAGGGTATGTCAAGGTAGTCGGCGCCCTTCATTATGGCCCGTACGGTCGCCAGCTTTTCGCGCAGAAACTCCTTGTCCCAGTCGTCAATGTGACGTTCGATGTCGGCGGGTTCTTCTTTGCTCTGGACCCAGGCGGGTTCCTCGTCGCCCTTGTGATATTCCATCCAGAGCAATATTTTGAGTAGTACATCGTGATTGATGCCATGCACCGGGAGTATCAGCTCTTTGTATGCGTTTTCCGCTGTGCTGTACTGGCACATATGCTGAATGACCTTTGACCGCTGCAGGACCCCAAAATCGATGCGTATAAGGAATCCGTCCCTTGTCTCCAATCGAACGTGGTTCATTGTGCAAATATTTTTTTGAGATTAAGTTGAAGATTTTGACAAATTGCCACGACTTCTATACACAGGGGCTAATTAATTTTCAGTGTGTCGATAGAAACGATAAAAGTTTGACAGATGAAATAATCAAGGATATACGTGCATCTATTCAACTCATGCAGTGTTGCAAGCTAGTTTGTCAACTCATCAAATATCTAGCCTTATATCAAACATATCTGAAGCGCATGCATCTCTGTCGACACCTATTTGCAAATAACTTAAGAGGATAGCTTTTGGGTCGCCAATTAGTTCAGTAATTTGACCTAATTACAGCGGCAACTTTTAACGAGCCAATAGACCGTTAGGCCAAAATTATAATAACGTTATTCAACACTGTGTTTGCCGTGCGCTCGCAGCATTGACAAGAATAATGGCAACGAGCGAGTGTCGTTTAAGACAGGAAGCATATGTCCATAGGTAGAACATTTTGTATGTTATGTGCAGATTAGATAAATAATGGAAGGAATAGTTTTGAATTTTAAAGCTTAGCATATTTTCGATTGGGAGCAAACTGAGTCAATATATTACTGTTTCAAAATGTATATTTCTCACATGCTTTCAGCAAGACAGCTTAAGTCAATACGACTAGAAAAAATAGCTCCAGGATTACAGTCTTTAAGTCATCGAACCAAAAACGAATATGTCATAACAGATTCATTTTAACTGATATAAGCTTCTGATGGACTAGAAAAAGATCATTGCGTAGTCGGTTTTACATGACTTGATATTTAATATTCGAATGCTTGAACTAATCTAATAATATTTAAAATATAGTACAGCCGCTTGATTTTATTAAAATCAGCCAGTTATTTGGCTGAGATCAGTGGCAATCTCAAAATATATATTAAAACAATTAGATTAAGATAAGGCCTTTTTTTCAGTGTTGTGAAATGTCGCACACTTCAGCACTGCAAGGCGTTGCAAATTTGTGAGAGCACTTTGACACTTTCATGCAACCGGAGGGCTGTGCCAAATGGCAGCCGTAAATCCACCTGCAAATGAATGAAAACAGAAAACGACAACTTTCTCGACATACTTTAAAAACAATGGGCGCATGTGGGCGTGGCGCGTTTTCTTATGTGCCACAATTTCAAGTGTAAAAGTGCATGGGAAATCGCAAAGCAGAGTCGCAGGTGAAACCCCATGAGAAAGGCTGGCAACATGCAAACACTTACCGACTGAGGTCAACTACTGATTACGAATGCTGTGAACGGAACATATAAAAATCTACTAATTATTGCATTTGATTTCAGATTACGGTAGATTAAGTACATATAGAAATCATGCCCATCTCATTTCTCAAAGAGAGATACTTGGCAACAAGTGTGGCCAGGCTTTAGGTCAAGGTGCGTAAGGGGTTAAGAGAGAAGAAGTTGCCAAAGAACAGCAAAGATGATGACAAGGTTGCCAATGCAGAGATGACTCAGAAATTGTAAGCTTTGAGAGTTCGAAATTTTCAGATATTAAAGTCAGAATTTTTACTGCGTTCCACGTACCCAGCGATTACTGTACCTGACTGAGCGTATAAGCAATATTAATCAAATAAACATGTTTTTAAAAAGTGTTTTTGAGATAGCTTTCGTGTATCTCAAATACTTCAATTAAGTTTTTATGGGTAATAAAAACAAAGTTATGATTTTAGGCACCAGAATACAGTACGCAAACAGACACATGCAAGATAAGGCTTTAATGTGTCACTAGAGTGTGCGACTACTATATACCCTGTAAATGATCTTTTACAGAAATCGAGTGTTACTTAAATTGATATATACCTAGTCAGTGTAACATTTATGGGGAAGTACTTACCTAAGAGTCCCTTGCTGTCTCTATCTCGTTTAATCGGATATGGGGGGAATGTAAATAAAATTCCTCTGTGATTAATGGGAAAAGCAGACGGTCAGAAGGACATGTTTTGATATACCCAACTCGATGTCCTGATCAATATATGTTGTTGTATATATAAATGTGATCGCAGATGTCTTCGTCTTCATTTCTTCTGATTAGCTTGGATTTCAGGCTTGAGAATTGATATTCGGATTCTCCCATGTTTACAGTCTAGATTCAATCTCTGTTCGGCTGTGTTTAACTAAAGACTGTTCCTAGATCGTCAATTGTGTGGTATATACAGCATAGCACTCGAGCTAGCATTTCCGTTGGGCTTAAATTTAGTTACTGGCCAACTCAATACCATATTTTATTTATTTATTATTATTAGGTTTTTTTTACTAACTATTTTTTGTGGGCTTTGGCTTCGGCTGTTGCATGAAAAAGTGCAACGAAATATGCAGAAAAATGATTTAATAAGTTGTTAAACAACAACTCGAAGTCAACCGGATATCGGACTGCGCAGAGAGCTGGCCAAATGGTTTTGCAATTTCCCTAAGTTTTTGTTGCTGCTGTTTTGGCCGCGTTGCATGTCGCAACCGTTTTGGCCAGATGCGTGTGGCACGATCGGACGAACCGAACCGAACCGTTCGTCAATTAAACGGCAGTCGAAATTTACAGCTTGCGCCCAATTAATGCCCCCAAGTGGCAAGGCGCACACACACATACACATATACACACAGCTCCTTAAGCTCCAGTGCCACTTGCGACTTGCAACTCTCAGACTGTGGACTCACGCTCTGCGCTCCCCACTTGCAGCTCACAAGTCGATTAATCAAAGAGTCAAACGTTTTGACGCTTATCGAACGTTTTAACGCCTGATGATGATCAGTCTGGGGCAGGGGCGGGGGCAGGAGCAGGGACAGGGGCAGGGGTATTGCCAGTGGCAGATGCTGACGACAATCATCAACAGCAGCAGCAGCAGCAGCAGCAGCAACAACAATCGCAGATTGATTTACGAGTTCCGTTCGCACAATCTCACGCTTGAGGCTGGGATTTGAGCTGCGGCATTCGATTCGATTCGTTTGCTTTTCGACTGCATTCGTTCATTCAATTCATTCACTTCATTCAATTCATTCATTGGGCGCCTAGGAGCACATCTCGCAAAAACATTTGTCGACCTCACGTACCGTCCGCCAGCATGACGCCCCCCCTCCCCAGCCCTCCCACCACCGCAGTCTTCGCCACCTCCTTTCCACCCATCATTGGCAAGCAATAATTGTTTTTTTTTCCCCCATTTTACGAGTATTGTTTAATCACCGACAACTTTTAGCTACCTCTGCAATCATTTTGCTGATGTCTTTACCGCTTTGATCGAGCCGGCGTTCCATGCATAATAGAGTTGTTGTTGTTGTTGTTGCTGCTGCTGCTGCTGATGTGTAGCACTTGGTCGACCGAAGGCATTTTAATTTAGATTTGGTTTCGTTTAACGTATCGGACACGAATCGACAGCAAATTTGTCGACTGCTCAACTCGCTCAACTCGACCCCTCTGCTCCGCTCTGCTCCACACTTGGCCAGCGTCAAGGTTTTCGTTTATTTGCCACAAGATTTCAAGGGCAACTGCAGAAGCTTTGTGTACCGGCAATTTGGACTGTTTGTTTATGTTGACAGAGTTGTGGCCGCGGTGCAATTTGTGGTTTCGGCTGCAAACCGAATCTCTGCTCAGATAGTTGTAACACAATTGATTGTGGCCAAATCTGTGCCTCGAACGTACGAATCTACGTGTACCTATGTACGTACGTTCAGGGGCGTCTACATAATATCTGGCACAGTTTTGGGTTTCGAGTCGGTAAAATTGTCAAATTGCATTGTTGATGATCTTCTTTAAACATCAAGGCACACCCAATACCGCACCCACAAATATGATCTTAGGTCACAGTTTGAGAAACTTTTCGGGTTACAGTCTTAAAGTCATCCATTCCATAATAGAGAAGATTTTAACCGATTGTTATTTAAATGTGAATAAAGTATTGAGCAGTCGGTTGCACCCGGTTGTAAGGCCATTTCTAATAGTGTCTTTTACAGTGGAGCCAAATTCTGTTTCATGATTTTTAATTTGCTTTGTGAAACGCTGAACCCATAAAAAATGGGTAAAGATGCGTGTTAATGTTTTATTTGAAAACTATTCATAGGCATAAGGAAGCATCTCTGACACTATAATGTATATATATATATATTCCTTACCCGGACGATCAGCTGAGTCGATCAAGTCATGTCGATCTTAGGAACAACAAAAGCTGGAGCCCTGATATCTGAATTTTAATATCTCAATAACTCGCCCTGTTTCGATTATATTGATATCAAACGGGTTTGATATGTGAATTCTCTTATATCTTTTAGGAGGTAGTTAAGAGTCTTCGGCATTGGTTTTTACACATGTTTGAATGCCATCTTTATGAAAACTTTATTAAGATCGGACTCCAAGCTCCGAAGTTGATGAAGAATGCATTATTCATACTGTGGGCTAAGGGGTGTGTGTGGGTTTTTGCTTGTATTTGTGTGTACGGAAGAAAGCTAGAATGATTAGAGTGTTTGTCAAGGTAACTCGGCGCGGAGTTTAGGGTATCTCCTCATCGGAAACTCCAAAAAAAAACTAATTTTTTCTTATTATATATTTGCCGATAATTGGATGTGTAAAGAACGGACTTTGTGGTTTTGATTAAAACAGAAATAGTCCTCAATCGGTTGTGGGTTAATTCGTAGTTGGGGAACTTACATGCGTAAGCATTCCCATGAGGTGTACACAGACCGAGCTGCGATCATTAAGAAAACTGTTGGCCAAGAGCAAAGCAAAGAAAAGTAAACTAATTAACACATCGACACCGAAACTCGATGCGAGCAGACATAGAAATATGGGTCGGTTGGGCTATAAGCGTAGTCGGGTAGTATGACTAGAGCGCCGACTCATGGCGCATATATTTGTACATAGTTGGAGGCATATACGTACATACATACACATATAGTTCACTTAGCGCTTGACGCTAACTAATGTAATTTTGATGTACTGAGCAAGCACTGTTGAACAAACAGCTAGAAAAGTGTGTGTGCTTGTGTGTGTGTGTGTGTGTTGCAAGCAATTAACTGGGCGTCAAGTGTTGACCAACTGCGTGAGCTTCACTTGAATCGAGAAATTATCAAAGTGCTGAACATCGATATGTGGAAATGCATTGTGACATTCTCCCAGCTGCCTGGGATGTCCAAGCGAAGTGTGTTGAAAGTATTTGTTCAGGCGCCAGTCAAAGAGATTTCGCGTTCCCCTCTTTTTCCGTCGATTACTGATTTCGCAATGTTTGCTTAATTCCTGAAGCGTGCGCTCATTGAATTGAACAATTTCCGCCTTTCGCTTGCAACTGCATGACGATACCGATAACGATAACAATGACGATGGCGAATGCGATGACGATGACGATGACGATGAGAACGACGTAGAACGACGTAGAACTGGTCAACGGCAAAGAGTATTGCAATGCCATTGCCAGACCTAGACCCAAATCAGCCTTGATTGGTAAGTAGCTTGGCTGGGACCACGTCTTGCTACCGTTTATAAATCTCTTAATTAAATGCTCATTAAAATGCTAATTACGCATTTTAAGTAATTTCAACATTTTGAACTAATGTAATTGTTGTTTTTACTTCTCTCTGCGTTCCATTTCAATGGCACCGAGTTGTTGCCCGGACTTGGAACAGGGCGAGTAAATGGCCATAAAAACCTTCGCGTCGGTTCATTAGGTTTCTCTGTTCTACACGTAATTGCATTGCGGCTTTTCCGGCTGGCGATTTTAATATATGCGTCTATTTTATTTCCTATTAAATGTCCGACTTCAACTTACACAGCAATATTTACCTGCTTGGCCGAAATGTTTCCAGTTTCGCCAATAGTATTCTGCGTAAGCTTATAATGACATCTGGATCCATAGATAGTTCACTTTGGGGTGCCAAAGACTTATTGCCCTTCCAGGCATTTGTACATTTGTGATATATATTCATATTCTTAGCCACATTGCAGATTGTTCCCAATGATTCTATACGATAGAGTTGTCCGATGTGGGTAAGATTTTGTCATACATACATCGAAAAGTTAGATTTCCAGGCTTCCACTTGCAATTGTGGAAAATTGGTGGAAATGGTTGCGTGAATTTGATCGGCTTCAAATTAATTTGTAAAAATCGTTGCGAAACTTTATTCAAGTCGAAAAGAATATATTTTATTGAAGATATTTAAGCTCTACCGAATAACATTTTAGCTAGTTTACAAATATAAAACGAAGCTTCGTTTGTAAATCTCAAAAAATGAGAAACAACTCAAACTGGCGGATAATTAAAGAACATTCAAAACATTTGCCTAAAACAATAAATGTTATTATCAAAAATAAAAACTTAAAATAGTTTCGCTTTATATTACAGAGCCCCATTCGACGCAGGGAAGCGTCATGTTGTTGTCGCTGTCTTTGCAATATGTAGAACAAACGGAACAACAAGAACAACCTACTCAATTAACCCCATGCCATTTTTGGCCAAGAATAACCACTCCATTAAAAATCGAGTAAAAAACGGGCTTCAGTTCATCTAATTTAACAGGGGAAGCAAGCACTAAAAGTTGTTAAAACACCGACATTTTTAATATTACCGGTCCGAAAAGTACGCGAAGCTATTGCCAGAAGCAAGTAGAACGAACAAAAGCACATTGAAGCCCAACAAGAGAGCTTGATACTGACGAAAAAGTAGCTAACAATTTGCTAGTGCTGTTCACAACAACTGGAACTACAACAACAGCAGCAACAACAACAACAACAACAACCACAACAACATCACGAACAAGTGTCGCCGTTTCTTAATGCGAAACAACCATTCTGTGATATCTTAAGATCCAAAGGTGAGTTGCACAAAAGTAAATCCCATTTGGCCCAGTGGAACGGAAATGCACTTGCCATAACCTCAATCTTATGATGCTTTATGCACTGCAGAGGGAAATCATTTCACTTATTTCTATGTACAATTGAAAATTTTTCAAAAAACAACAATCTGGAAAATGCGAAAACAAAAAACGAGGATTGAGATTTGAGTTAGACTTAAGGAAGCAAGGCTGTAGTACTGTCTTTGACTCGGATCGGTTTGAGCCCGGAACTCTCATGTATTATTCAGCATAGACCAAGCCGTAAGTCGCATTAGTTGAATACAGTACAGGGGTAACCATATATATATTTTTTAAATATTTAACTTTCGGACGGAGAGAGATAGATAGTCTCAGCTCGTTTTTCTGTTGAAGAATATAAATACCATATGGGTTCGAAGATGCTGAAAGTTATTGTCCGATTTGTAGACATGCCAGGAATATGAATATTAAAACAGAATCACGTTACTTTTAGTTACTGAGAAGGGTTTTGTAACAAGTGGGCGTGACGCACGATCCATCATGATCCATCATAAAGACCTTAACGGAAGAATTTATATCGAGTGGCTTTTAAAATGTGTAGCTTATGTGATAGCTTAATTGCCTGGACGTTATGGTATTGTTAGATTCAAAGCAAAGACCAATATTGTAGAGCAGACACCGCAAAAGCCCGCTAATTGGCAGGCACTGTAGATGTCAGTCTAATGTTAGACTTAAAGAGTTGACCGATCCCGAGTTAGCTGGAACTGAACGCTTACATAGAAAACACATTATAATTGATATGGTCTTTCGCTCTATATAGACTTTTAATGTACAGTATATACTCGATTAACATGTGACAACACACGGTATTTAAGCGTAACCGTTAATTAGTGCCTGAGTTGCAGGGTTCGGCCGCCAGGCGGCGTCTCTCAGCGGTGGGTGTAATTGGAGCTGTTGCTGCTGCTGCTGCTGCTGTTGGCTGGTTGCGTGCTGCAACTTGTTGTGCCAATAAATAATATGCAATGTGCCAATCTAAAGAAAAAAAAGAAGAAAAAATATAAAAAAGTGTTGACAATGACGAACAACAACAACAACAACAGCGACAGCAACAATTGCCTCGAACCAGTCACATTCTTAAACTGTCAGTGACAATTAGAGAGCAAATTATGCTAACTAAATATGCGACGTGCAAATATTTCAATCGAGCTGCTCCAATCGCTGGCCACGCCGCACAGCGGGACCCTGGCGGACAGTCTGGCCACGACTGGTACTGGCACTGGCACTGGTTGCTGGTAACTGGTAGCTGGGCGTGGCAGCATCTCCAGCGTCTCCAGCACTGGCAGCAGCAGCAGCAGCGGCAGCCCAGCCATCGACATCTCTCAACTGCATCCATTTCATCTCGTGGCTGCTCTTACGTAAGCTCTGCACCTAGCTGGGCATGCCATAGAGGGGGAGGAGGGAGGAGGGGAGGGGACCGGGAAGTGGGGACCCATTATAATTATAGATGCGATCAGCGCTAAATTCAATTTAAACTATAATAAAGCAGCCACCCACAGCGCGCGAGCGGGAAATCTAAATCTGAATGGGAATCGGAATTGGATTTGGATTTGGATTTGGAGTCCTGGAAACGTCATGCTGTCGATGACTGTTCGGAGCAATTGTTGGGCCGCTGTTCAATTGCGAAAGATTTGTTTTTTCTGTTTCTGACGTGCAAAATATGTCACGGGGTTTGGTTTTTGTGTTTTGGCTTTGCCGCTGCCAAAGTGAATAATTTAACACAAGAGTCGCAAAGTCGTTGGCTCCAATTGCGCCACGGTAGTTAAAAGGTGTCAATCAAGCCGGCTGACCAACATGCAATCCATTGGCCAGACCCAAAGCCAAAGCCACAGCCAGAGCCACAGCCTGAGCCAGTTAGACAGCGGGCGGCGGCAGTGCTGCGCCTGTTAGCCGAAAAAAGCCAGAATAGACATGTTTTCAGATGTATTTACAAGTTGCTGATGGGGCTTCAAATAATCTATTGACTTTTTACTTTGATATTATTTAATATAAAGGCAACTACAGTACAATATAATTTATATACAGGTAGATTCATTGATATAACTCAAAACCCGTTTCAGGCTTACTTTTGAGATCGAACTCAACTTGGCCGGATTTTCTTTTAATTTAATTTATTTCTTATCTTCCCTTAAGAAATATTATCTTAAATAACTAACTAACTTAACGGAGAACATAAAACTTAAAGAAAATCTAAAGTTAATTAGTTTTAAAGAAAGAATTCTTTTCTTATTCCTATTCGGTGGTGTCCGTGCTGAGCTGTTAGCCTTTTTCAGCCAGATTTGGCCATAATTTCAGCAATGAACAATATTTATAAAACAAAGAATAGAACGTTAATCAATTGTAAGAATCAAGAAGAGTCTTGAGCATGATTGTATTTCACATTTTAATATTTGTTTGTGCCTCGTTTAAGTGAAAGTTGTTTGAAATACATTCCCTTTAATTCTTGAATCGTATCTCTACTAGTTGATTGATTGCAATTGGTGCTGGAAATTCATTGTAATTGCTTTTAATGACAACATCTTTTCAGAAATTGAAAGTACTTTAATTAGTCAATTAAGATATATGAATATTACATCCGAACATAGACCCTTAATATTAATTCAAGTTCAGTAATATTTTTCGCCAAAAAGGCTACTTAATTTGCCCAAAGCCAAAACCAGTTGTGAATCACAAGAAAATTAATTTATTCCGTTTGTGTTTGGTGCGTTGCCAACACTGGTTTATTCGCTGTATCTGTCAGGTTAGTTGCCAGGTATTTCGGACGCATGTCATGTTAATTAAAGTGAATTGAACTCAATCAACACGATTCTTGCAACCCCCTATCCACAGTCCCGGCAACCCGGCAACCCGAACGAACACCCTAAGCCATGCCCCATGCCGTTGTAGAGTTTGAGGTGTGCTGACTTACTGCCGACTACCGCAACAGCTGCTGTCGCCCTTTTGGTGAACTAGTTCAAGCCAAAGGGGCCGACTTAAAGCAGTTAAATACTTTGTCATTAGGGGCAAATCATGATGGAAGGCGAACGCCCCCGAACGGGCATCAAAATCGCTTCACTTTGCATAATAAAGTTGTTGCTCGCTGCGCCGGGGCGGAGGCAAGAGAGTGGGGCGCGCCCTGCTCTGGCTGGGCCATGATCTGGATCCGTAGCTGGGATCTGCATGTTCCCACGCCCAGGTTTTACCCCAACTCAACAGTTGGGCGGCTGCCTGCCTGTTTGCAGTTTTTGTTGCTGTTGCTTTGGCTGTGGCTGGGCTGTTGGCTTTAAATGCAAATCAAGTGATTTTTTATTGCTCGATTCGTGTTTGTTGTTGTTGTTGTTGTAGTTGTTGTCGGCAATCGATTTGGGGATTCAGTTTTGTTTAGCGGAAACTGTGAGCTGCCTGCTTATTTGCTGCCCTCCCTCGGCTGCCGTTTCTGCAGCAAATGAATGACACAGATTCGGCACACATAATTGTGGGCTGTGCTACGGAACACGCGGCGCATACGTAATATTGAATATCCAACCAGATTACGCATACGACGCATGGCCCGTCCACACCATATCATTTGACGCTGCATGCTGCGCAATCGGCTACCACCCCGAAACAATGAGCCAGTTACACCACATGACATGATATATACATACATACATATGTATGCACATATGCGGGGCAATTCCGAGAACTTCGAGATGCGCCGCATCTGCATCAATTGTCGATCTCTGCGAGCTCTTCTCTCTCCGTGCGCTTGTATACGTAGCACATTTGGCTGTTGTTGTTGCATTATATAATGCCAATGATTAATCTATGGGCTCTATTTCAACATACAACAAAGAAATGATCTAAGATGAAAAACCACAACCCAACAGCAGCAGCAGCAGCAGCAACAACAACAACAAAAAGCCTATAAAAACAGGCTTGAAATCAATGAATATTTTGTAAATATTTTGTTGTCGGCCGCGCTCTTCGTGTTTGTTGTAGTTGGCTAAAGTTATGCTTGGCGCGTAACTGGCACAGCAGCAACAGCTACAACAGCAGCAACAACGGCAACACTCTCGCTTTCACGCCAGACCAATCGGACACAGAATAAACAAGTAAGAGTGCTCTAGTCGGGAGTGCCCGACTAAATGATACCCTGAAGCCAGTGCCGAGCTGCTGTTGCAAGCATTGCTGCTCGTTTCCATACAAAACGTACTATGAAGAATGGGTTTGCTGTCCAAATTTGCCGTCTTCAGCTCTTGTTAGTTCCAAGATCTGGTATATTAACTAGGCTATGTCGTTAGTTATCTAGCTCTTATAGTATCTGACAAACTGAATTGGCTGGATTGACTCTGCTGCTGACGCCGAACAAGAACATATACGCTTTATAAGCTCGTAGAAGCCTCTTTCTACCTTTCTCGCACAACACCAATATACCAAATTTGAATGCATTCAGGGTATAAAAACATATAATCCTACATAAGCAGAATTTGATATTAGTTGTAGTTGCTTCTCTTTTGAATCAATTGATAAAAATAAAATCTAAGTATGGAATACTCCAATAATACTCCAGTTTCATGTTAAACGGCTTCTCATAAACATCAGATCAACTGTTAAACAATAGCTTTAATTGTCTAAAAGAATGATAGGGATATCTTTTATTTTTTTAAACAAGCCCAATTCTAAGCTCTGGTTGTGCTCACGAAATGTTTATATACATACATATGCATATATTTTCTTTAAGTTTAATTTTTCGAATTTTATGTGATACCCTGTAATGCAAAAAGTTCTGCTATTAGTTGAAAAGTTCGCAGCATTTAATTGGTCTTTCTCTCATCGCATTGTTGTTGTTGTTGGTGGTTTGTTTCTTTAATTATTTTCCATAAATTTGCGGGGCAATTGACGTCCGCGCAGACACTGCCACCCGCACCACCCCCGTCGCCGTCGCCGTTGCCGACGACGTTGCCGTTGCCGTTGCGCGCACGTAGAGAAAAAGTAAAGTAAAAATGTTGCACAACTAAATCGCATTTATTTAAAATTCCAGACCATTGCGAGTTGCGGCGGCGGCAACAACAACAACAACTACAACAGCAGCAGCAGCAGTAACAAAAACAATAATAACAACCACAACGAGACCAACAAATATTTAACAGAAAATTCGTTTGGCTCTTTGGCGGCAAATATGCAAACCGAACGCCGACCGCCGACCGCCGACCGCCGACCGCCGACCGACAAAACCTGCGCCGCATGTCCCAACCTCAACAGTTGGACACCGCTGTGGTGTGGGCGGTGGCGGCGAAGTGGGGGCAGGGGGCTCTCAGGGGTTGCCCGATCACCGTCGGGAACTATGGGGAACGACAGCAGGGGGGAGGGCGTTCGAAGGGGGCGGGTTGTCGCCCCCGCAGCGACGCCTCCTGGCGCAATGCTGCCGATGTGGGCATATCGATAGCCAAGTGACTTACTTTTTCTTTATGCTATACCCTATCAGAGAGTATTATGATTATTTCTCACAATGAGTTACACATCGAAGCAGACGTATCCGATACTTGCATTACCAAACTCACCAATTAAGAGATATTATTGTTGGCAATCAACTATTCATATCTTTCAAAAAGCACTGCTCAACACTGTTATGGCACACTCTTACTTAACACTGGTATCCGTACCATGGAATACGGATATATGTTAGTTCAAATCTTTATTCTTTATAATATTATTATTAATTTTCTCAAGCTTTTCTGTTTAATAATTTGTATTTTCCATTTGAATTTCGGTTTTGCTTTGGATAATCTTGTATTATACTTACCATTCAAACAGCATTTCCTAACACTGTTTCGTAGTGTGGGTACGTTTTGATTCAAATCGCTATCCTCTATTCCACCACATGAAAGGGTATTGAAACTTCAGCATAACTTTAACTCAATGTTCTTTCTCAATAGATTGTGCTTTATAATTTTTATTTTGCATTTGAATTTCGTTTTTGTTTTAGAGTTTTTTTTTTTTAAGTTTATGGCCCATAAGTTACGCTCAACTCAATCAAGTGTAAACGCGAATGCTATCAAATTGCGGCGATGTGGCAACTCTGCTTAGGCATTGTCCAAAGTTGAAAATAGCTGGTGGGTCCACCGTAGATCAACTTATATTGGCATTAGGCAAACTGTACATAAATGAAATATTCCAAGTTCTAATAAATCAAGTAAATGATTCAAAGGAATTATGATTACATTACATAGCACAAAAGTGTTGCGAAACATTCAAATGTAAGCAAAAGTGTGCTGAAACTGCTTAAAATTGTATTCCCAAAATAAAGCCAATTGAAAGCCAATCTCTCCATTCTGCTAATGTTAATTTAATCTTAATGCAGCTTTTGTAATTTGCTTTCTATGGTTTTGATACTGTTGAAAATTGTTGGCAAACAACAGCCCAAATTGTGGATTTTTTTTGTTAATCTTTGGTTTGCTCCAATTAGTAAATACAATAAGATGCGTGAATCTGAATTAAAA
This sequence comes from Drosophila kanekoi, assembly GCA_037075305.1. Taxonomy (NCBI): domain Eukaryota; kingdom Metazoa; phylum Arthropoda; class Insecta; order Diptera; family Drosophilidae; genus Drosophila; species Drosophila kanekoi. The sequence continues at coordinate 5,703,430 of JBAMCE010000290.1, read as the reverse complement.
TATTATGTTTATTATTCGACATTTCGGTCTATTAATACAACTTTCGGGGTGGGTCCCCCAAATTGCGGCTGACTTCCTGCAAGTAATGTTGAAAGCGCCGAAATTTGATATCAATTGTTGTGCTAATGTACGGGTTACATTAATTAGAGCAGAGCGTACATTGGCTTTCCAAATTATAAATGGGTTTGTCTTTGTTCCGATTTGAAAACTAAAAGCTAGGTGAATGCCACACCAGATGTCAGTACATATTGGTGTTTCAGTGCGCATAAACGTGCGCTTACAAAAGTGTTGCGAAGGCGCCAAATATTAAAGATGTTTCTCGGTGTTGTATTTGGAAGCTTCAATTAAAGGTTTTTGTTTGAAAACGTGTTGCAATCCTTTTCTTGGAAATATTAATACATTTTCAAGATAATTCTTGGCTTGAAATAAAAATACATGAAAAGGTAACTTTAAATACTCATTTGCTCCATTTTCTTTCTACCAATACCCCATTTGCAGTAAAAGTGTTGCAATACAAAGAAATATTAATTATGATTCTTGGTCTAGTGCTGTAAAATTGCAGGCATATTCACTATTGTGTTAAACAACAAAAACGCTTGTAAGTTGGGCAACATTTCTTGCGCGGTTTTCAACACCGTTTGCTGCCCACGCAGCACCCTTCTCCCGACCGGCCACACTCCATAATTCTCCTGGTTTGGCCTCCACCAGACGCCCAAATCATTAACGCCTTCACATAGTGACAGAGGCGAAAACGTAGAATGCCAAACCCAAATCAAGGACAACAAATTGAAATCAAAAATCATAAATAACATTTTACTTTTGTTGTCAATTTGGAGTCGTTGTTGTTGTTGTTGTTGTTGTTGATGGTTGACTCATACGCGCTGCGATCGTGTCTAATTGGCCAACTTCAAGCGACAGGTTGAAGACTTGGAGTTTGAAGTTGTTTTGGGTTTCGGTTTTGGTTTTGGTTTTTTGATTTGGAGTGTTTCCAAGTGCAGGCGCCGGCGTCGCACTGTGGGCGCAGTTGCCGAGCCCAGAAATAATAATAAAGCAACAACAACAACAACAACAACAACAGCAGCAAAGCGAACGATGCAAAGTGCAGCCAAACAGAAAAAAAATAACAACAATAACAAAAATTATGCTATAAAAGGTAAAACCCCAAAAACTGAAACAATCAAATGGAACGTGATTCGTAACTGGATTCGAGGCAACGGAATGCGCCAACGCGAGCCTCAACGCCAGCGCCAGAGCCAGCGCCTGCGCCTGCGCCTGTCCAGCGCTTTTTTTTCTGCTAATACGTAGAACCAGCGACAACAACAACAGCACCCAAATTGTTGTTTGGCAATCAAAAGTAAAACAAAAAGCAAGAAACTAAAACAAAAAAAAATACCTAACGCGAAATACAAGACAGCAAAAGAGTAACAAAGTTACTTGTTTCTCGAGTGCTCGACCTGCACACACCCTGTAACAAACCATAAGCACTTATGCGCTTATTACTATATACAAATATTGGTGTACTACAATTTTTTCTGTATACCGACTTTTCTTATCATTGTTTTTTAAATACTCTCTAAAGACTTCAGCTTGTTTAAAATTTGTTAAAGTTTAATGGTTAAAGTATAATTAATCGCTTATTACGTTACCTCGTCTCTCATACTATTATGCCTCCTGCTGATTGAATATACCCTCTCACTGGCATTTAATTGGTACAGGGTACATCATAAAACATGAAAACCGTTCGCGTGCGCGCGCTTGCCGCTGCCTAACGGTGTTTGTAGTGGCTGCGCAGTCGCGTCAGATTCGTCATAGAGCCGCACGTTCCACGTTTCGCGTTCCATGTTCCACGCCGTTCCAGGCCAAGCCTTGCTGGCGCTGCCCAGCCAACTTGATTTTGCAGACCGCTTTGCATTTTGAATGAAAGGCAACGCCGACGCTGACGTTGACGCTGACTTCGACGACGACTGCGGCGTCGTCTATTGGCAATAAATAATTCTTTGTAGTCGCTTGTTTTTGCAGCCGCTGACTGCCTGCGCCTTATTTTTGCTGCTGCTGCTGTCGTTGTTGTTGTTGTTGTTGATATTTTTTGTTTTTTTGTTGTTGTGTTATTTTGTTGCTTTACTTCAATTTAATTAGTTTATTTGAAAGCAGTTCGGGGCGATGGTGTCATAGATTAAATTGGACCCAATTCATTTTTAACATTTTTTCACATTTTATTTTATTTTTTTTTGGTTCATTTTGTTTTTTTTTTCTTTTGTAAGCATTATAATTTGATTGTTCTGCACTGTTGCCGCACAAAAGGCATTTGAAATGTGTGGAATTCGCATTGAATCGTTAACTTGGCTAACTTGAGCCAGTAAATCAACTTCAATTGCAATTGCAGTGAAATTGCCTGACATGTATTTGGCAAGTCCTCAATGGACTGAACTAGTTTTTAAAGTGAGACGCATTCTAGAAACCTGGGATATTCGTCCATAGAGCATATAGATTGATTTATTCTCTTCATTTTTTTTAATATGGTATATTTTAGAATTATATGTTAAGAACTTTCTACTTTTTATTCAAAATTCTAAATTCTCTCCTGCATTTTATCAAGTTTATCCAGAGATTGCTGGCATTATTTAGTTCTAAAGTAGAACTAGAATTGGAATAGACCTAAACTGATAATCTTTCGCATTTATATGAAACATTATTGATAGGTTTGAGTTTGATGTTACACTTTTTGGTCCAAATTTCTGAGACATCAGTCAATCGTTCAATCACATCATTCAAGACATCACGCAACATGAGTAAACAAAGCGAAAATAAAAACCCAAACAGGTCTTCAATCAGCACTCGGTGCTCTATGAAGCTTTCCAGCTGCCAGCTACCGCATCGCGGCCCAAAACTGAGACGCAACTGAAATGTGCGCCCCCACAAATCATCGACCGCGGAGAGGCGTTAGAAAAGAGCTGCAATAATCAACAACAACAGCAACAACAGCAAGCAGAGCAAGCATTTGGCCATTTATCAATTGAGCGAAGCTAATTAACATGAGCGAAGCAACAGCCACAGCAAACAATAACAACACACCAATCGCCAGCTGAAATTTGGCGCGTGCGCAGAGCTTGCTACAACAACAACAACAACAACTACAATCAAAATAACAACAACAATAAATAAGCAAACGCCAAAACCAGATGGCAAATACATTGCAGGATGCACTTGAGCGCGGCGGCATCAAAGATGCGCGGGATGCCGGTTGGTTAAGTGTAATGAAACGGAATGGAATGTAATGAAATGGAATGGAATGTAATCGAACGGAATGGAATGTAATGGAATGGAATGGAGTGGAGAAGAGCGAGCAGGCTCTGCAAAATGTTGCCTGAACGCGCATGCAACCGCAGCGCATCTGAATATAGTTGTACCCTGTATAATATGGGTACAAATGGGTATATTGCGTTGGTTAAAGGCAGCACTCGATTCATTTAGCATTTAATAGGGCTGCAAAGCTGTTTCGAGCTGTTTTTACGAATAAAACATTGATTAAAAGAGGGTTCGATCTAGTTAGACTTTGGAAGCTATATTTGTTAAGATCACGCTTATATAAACGTAAGCTTCTACTAATTAATAAACTTATTCTTTTTATGGAATTTATTTAGGAAAGGTTCTGTTGAGAAGATAACATTATGCAGTTTACTTGTCGCCTATTGCCCGGGGTGTAAAAAGAGTTCTGTTTAAGAGATGGGAAGCAATATATTTTGCGGGTAACCAATAGTGAATTTAGCTCACTTCTTAAGTATTGTCAGACTTTCCTTCAGGCGATAGATTTAAGAATCACTTTCTCTAAAAACTGCAGGGTAAAAGCATGCTTCGCTGTTTTCACACTCGATATTGCATAATTGAAAACTGAAACCGAAACCTAAAACGTGGGGCTACAAATGGCAGTGAGCCGTTTTCCAGTTGGAGGTTACCATTGCGATTACTGTTAGTATGTCCAATATTTATGACTCTTTCTTTCTTCGCACAGATGACATCGTTAACCTTGCACTTGATAGTGATAACGCTGCTGGCGGCGGCAGCGATTACAGCAGCAGCAGAGGGAGCGGCCACACGTTCGCCGGTGCAGCGTGGCAGAGGAGCAGCCAGCGGCGCGCAGGCTCCATCGACGACCAGCACGCAGGCGCCAACATTGCGCGCGCCACGCCAGCGGCGTCCGCCCACAACGCTGTCCATTGACGAGGGCAACGGTCGCCGCGGCAGCACCACCACGCCGCTGCCGGCGGCAACGCCGCGGCAGCAGCGACGTCGTGGCACCACAACAACGACAGCAACAACTACAACTACAACGACAACTGTGGCGCCAGCATCTGCCGGCAGCTATGTACGCACCAGCGGCAGCAGCCGTGGCAGCATCAGAGCCGCCCGCCAGCCACGCGACACGCCTACGCCAACGCTGGGCGAGAGCGAGGCCAGCGCTGGGAGCGCCCGCAACCAGCGGCTTCAGTCACATCAAACGTTGTCATCGTCAGCCTCCTCCAATCCGCTCGCCGTCTCTAACGCTTCGTCGCGCAGCGGCGCCGGCGCCCTCAAAACGTGAGTTTTTCTTCTTTTTATACCCAGTTTTTTTTTTCTTGTTGCAGATGCACCCGTGACACGATTACGAGTCGCCTTTAAACTGACTTAACGTCTAAGTAAAGCTAATCAATTGTAAAACTTATTTTTGTAGTTTTTATCAGATATTCATTCGCTTTTAATATCGAGGATTTAGGAATAGCTGACGAAAAGTAACTTTAACTAATTCAAATTGAATCCTTCGTTTTCCAGCCAAGGCGGGAGTTTCTCTACAACGTGCGAAATTTAGAATAGAGTGTAGAACATGAGTTTTATGCTAATCGGGGTAAAGAAGCAAAATAATTCAAGAGAAAAAAAACAGTTCCTTAAGTATTTGTGTTTTTTCTCAAAGTTCTTTGAGTTTGAAAACGAGTTAGGAACCAGAACTTTGCCCTCACAACTTCTGACACCCATTTTCCACCCAAAGGCGTGGATTTTGCGAAATGTGTCTCTTTGAAAATGAGCCGGAAGCCGATCGGATCGTTAACAAAAAGTTTCCTACAACTTGCCGGTAGAATTTTCCAAACATTACATAATGTAACTAGTATGTAACTAAGGAAAACTTTTAGTTTTTAAAATGACTGGAAATCAATCTGGACAATTTCTTATATATGTATGATTGAATATTTGTTATATATATCGAAAAAACATAATAGAGGATCCCTAGCTTGAATAACATTTGAATGTATTTTGTAAAATCAATATTGGGAAATCTTTGCTTAGATATTAAAAATGCGATTTTTTATGTCTAGAGTCAAGAATAGAGTCGGATTTCGGTTGAAAGCAAAGTTTTAATTAAAAATTTGTTAAAAAGTAAATTAATTATGGAACTGAAAAATGGAAAGTTAAAGTTGCAAATAGAATAGTTTAATTTATTTTCAACTCGTGTCTGTCACGCGTTCATTTCTGGTTTGATGTCGATTTTTTGCCCATGTTTTATGTTTTATGTTTTTTTTTTTTGTTTGGCGGCGGTTTTTGGCGTCTGCCCATTTTGGGGGCCGCCATTGATTAATGCCGCAGTTGCAGTTGCAGTTGCAGCTTCCCCCACTTCTCTGGCGACTAATTTTGTGTCTTGTTATCGTTCGCAGGCCGCGCATGATCCAGCGCCTGGTGGCTGGCCACATTCACAACGCGCAGGGCCACTCCACCTATGAGGTGTCAGCTGTGAGCGCCAACAGCAGCAGGAGCATTGGAATAGGTACAACAACAACCACCACAACAACGACAGCACCACCGACAACAACAACAACAAGCACGAGAACAACACGACGCAAGGCGAGCAGCACTTATCGCCTGGCCAGACCGTCGCCGTCGCCATCGCCATCGCCAGAGCGGGACCAGGACGATGACGAGGCGCTGCTCAATGAACCGGATGATTTTGACAACTGGGACAATGGCATACTGCGGCTGAGTGCCGGCTCGGGCAAGGAGGAGGCGGAGGCAGCCAGCGCCAAAGGCCAGAGCAAGCAGAGCAAGGAGGATGCCAAGAAGACGCTCGCGGATCAGGTGCGCGATGGCAAGTACGGTCTGATCGAGAAGGAGCTCTTTCGCCGCGTGCCCAAGCGTCCGGGCGTGCTGAGCTATGCCCGCAACTCGGAGGTGCCGCTGGACAATGAGCGCAACTTCGGTGGACTGAGCGAACAGGACATTTGGCTGGCCGAGGACCATTTGCTGGTCATCAAAGGCGGCGGTCTGAATGAGGCCGAAGGCGATGGCGACGGTGCTGATGCGTGGCCAGCCATTGACGATTATGATGCGCCGCCCCGACAGATCAAGCTGCCACCGAATCCCGTGGTGCCGCCTCCATTTCCCGTGCAGCTCGAGCCGCATGGGCCACTGCAGCTTATCCGAAATAATCAAATCGAGGGCCTCCATACGGCAGCTGGCAATGCAACGCTATCCGCTGTGGGTAAGCACGCGTCCCACGGCCAAGTCCACGGAGCTGCCCACGGCCCGGGGTCGCATCCTGCTGCCCGGACGGGAGCGCTTGCGTCGGCTAAGGCAGCTGACCCGGAGCCCAGCTACGTCTACCCGACGCCCTATGCGCCCTGGCTGCTCTATAACAACGAGACGCCGGCCCATACGCCTGCCGGTCCGGCGGCCAACGCTGTGCTAAGGACTCCGCTGCTTGGTCCCTGGATAATCAATGGCCTGCACGGTAATGGTAGTGCCTCTGGTCCGGGTGCCCTGCACGGCAACATCAGCGACTTTGACGAAGACGATCCCTCTCTGTACTATCCGCCCGCGTACAACTTTGTGTATAGGAGCAACTATTCCAATCCGGTGCCGCCGGGTCCGTTGGTTCCGGGCATTGTGCTGCCACCGCCGCCGGATCACTTTAGTCTGCTGGAGACGACAACGCGACGTCCCTTCAGCACTACGACCAGCAGCAGCAGCACCAGCAGCAGCACCACTAGCAGCACCACCAGCAGCAGCAGCACAACCACAACCACCAGAAGCACAACCAGCACACGAGCTCCACCGTCGCGGCTGTCAGTCAAGTACAATTCAATTGGCTACCTGCCGCCCGCGCCGCGTCAACCCAACAAGTATGTGGAGCGCGTGCCAGTGCCAGTGGCTGTGCCGATACCCATTTATCCCGTCAACTATCAGCCGACGACGCCGCGGCCACAGCCAGCCGCACAGCTGGTCTTTGTGCCCAGTTCGAGCAGCACGGAACGCAGCTTGAGCGCTGGAGAGAGGGAGAGGGAGAGGGAGAGGAGCAGGGAACGGGATCGGGATCGGGAGCAGGCACCGCTGTCGAAATCAAATCCTATTTACTATGAATACTTTGAGGCCAAACGGCAGCCATCGTCGCTCAAGTCCAATGTGATCAATGACTTTCTGGGTACCAAGCCGCCCAAACGGCCGCATTACAAATCCCCGCCGAGTCCCGTCAACGATGTCGCCGTGGTGAGCATCACGCCGAAGCCACGCGTCCAGCTGCACTCGGAGTACGACGCGGCTCTGGGCCAACTGATAAGAAGCAATCTGATCGCGCCGCCGGCGACGGGCCGCTTCCAGCCGCCCGACTTCGACAGGCAACCCTTTCTGCCCATGGTCAACTACAGCGCCGACGAGCACGACCAGAATGCCTTCAAGGCAATAGTCTATCAGCCACAGCCGCAGCCCCAGGCCCAACCCCAGCTACAGCTGCAGCGCCAGCGCCAGTTGCGAGTGGGCAAGCATCAGCAGCTGCAGCTACAACTGGAGCCAACTATACAGCCGGCACAGGACCAGGACTCATATCTGCCGGACTCGCTGCTCTTGCAGCGTCAGCGTCAACTGCGGGTGGGCAAACAGCAGCTCCAACTCCAGCTGCAGCTGCAGTCGCCTTCGCCAGCGCCTGGGCCTGGGCCTGGGCCGTACGATGGCCAGCAGGGCGTTTATAGCACGCCACTGCCGCCCACCTATTTGGACAATCAGCTACAGCCACGTCCGGCCAAATACCAGCTGCGTCCGCCGGCACCCGCGCCGCTCCAGTTCTGGCAGCGTCCAGCAGCGCCACAGCCGCCAGCGCCGCCACCGCCAGCGCCACAGTTCAAGCGTTTGCGGCACGGCAGCGCCAAGCATTCGTATCCGCCGTACTTTGTGCCCAGCTACCCGAGCGGGCCCGGACCGGAGCCCCTTTACCGCCTGCTGCCCGTCCAGCAGCACAAGCACTGGCGACAGAGCAACAAACAGCAGCAGCAGCAGCAACAGATTCAAGTGCAACCTCAGCCACAGCAGCAATATTATCCCGATCGTAACGTCAACATTGGCCACAGCCTGGCCAGCGACATTTTGGTCAACTACAACAGCAACAATCAGTTCAACCCGCAGGCGGAGCTAGTGCCCCAGGCACAACTGGGGCCCCCGCCCCTATCCTATCAGGCGCAGAACGGCGGCCAAGCATCGCTCTGGTCTGACAGGCCGGTGCGACAGTCGCGCGCACAGCTGCAGGAGCAAGCCTAAGGAACAAAAGGAGAGGAGCACGAAACGAAACAAGAGATATAGGAGCCAACGACAATTGCCGATGTCAGTGTCAAAATGTGATCTTAAAGAACAGCCGTTAGCCGAGCCAATCCAATCCAATCGAATCGCAATCGAATCCGGGCAAATTCACAGTCCACAAAGCTGGTTAGATGAAATAGTCAATATCCAATACACACTCTATAGACGATAATGAAAGTGTGCAGAAGTGGGATGTTTCAATGCTACGAATCCCCTTTGGCAAGAGGAATTTACGCAATAACTGTAATTTCATTCAAATCATTCGGTACGTCTGCAGCCCTGGCAACGAGCACCCTCTACTCAACTATAATTATTATAAATACAGCTCTGGTCACATCTGTCTTTTGTTTTGCAGCCCAATCGAATACATGAACAAGAATTACGCACTATTATTTTGATGTGGCCAAATTGCCTGCACAAGCTATGTATGCTACATACATACATAAATATTTATACATACATATACATATAAAGCATAACTACATACATGTACATTTCGAAATACGAATGTATTCATATTGATAAGCTTGTGTAAATACGTTAAGGATATGACATGTACGGTTTGTGTACGCCAAATAAACGAGTAACGCGTTATTTGGGCGCCTACACAAAACTTAGTCTTAAAGGAGGCAACATAACCATAAAGGTTCCGTTGTCCTACTTAGCATCTAAATTGTGCAGTAATATGCATACAAAATCATGAATACTGCTTTAAACTATCCTGTTTATAAGCTTATCAAATAACCATAATTAACTACTTTTTTTTTATTTATTTAAATAAGCTCATTTCCGAATGATTTTCCAGTTATATAATTGTCAGCTAAATTCAAACGCAAATTTGTATAAAAGCCATAATAATAAGTTCACTATAAATTCATTTGAAGCACATGAGCAAATAGCAGAGCTTCAAGTGAAACCCAATCAATAAAACGAATATAGAAAACAATAATAGGCAGCATGCATATATATAAATACATATATTATACATTTTGTATGTACATTTTTCTTTTTTTTTTTTTTGTTAGCTATAACAAAATTGTTTACAAATAAGCGTAGCCGAAAATCGTATTCATCTAAATAAAGCAATTACAAATTCAGATTTGCCGGTGTGACCATGCCAACGCATTGCTTTTAGCAACCAGCCCTTGCGCACTGACAACAGCTGTTGCTGAGCAATAAGAAAAGAGAGCGTGAGCGACAAAAAGAGAGTGGGAGAGAACGAGAGCCCACTCGCGTCATTGTGTGTGGGCGTGCTTATGTGGGTGTATGTTGGTGCGCGTGTGTGTATGTGTGTGTATTTGTGAGGTAGGTGGTAGGAGGTTGGGCAAACAAAAATCGATTGCAACAGCAAATCGACTACAGGAAGCGCCTCATAATAAGGCACGAAGCCGCGACGAGAACGTGAACGACGCACACGACGTAGGCAGAGGCACTTGAATTGACTTTGGCCTCCCCTGCCCACCGAGCGCCCCCTCCAGGCAGCAGTAAAATGATTACAGGCTAACGCCAAAAAAGAGGAAGCAGCTAAAGCCAAGGCAGAAGAAGAAGCACCAGCACCAGCAGCAACAGCAGAGTCTGTTTCAGTAGCAATAGCAGCACCACCAGCAGCAGCAGCAGCAGCCAGAGACTCGAGCAAAGGAGCAAAACTGATATTTATAACATTTTTCGGTGTTTGCAATACTAAATAATTAATTTAAAAAGTTATTGAACGTAAAAATTGCGCACTTGCTTTGCTCAGGAGTGACAAAGAGCGTCTGTGTTAGTGCGTATACGTGTACGTGGCCTGCGTGCGGGTGCGTGCCTGCGTGTGTGTGTGTGTGCGTGTGTGTGTGTGCGTGCGTGCGTGCGTGTGTATGTATGTGCGCGTGTTGAGCGCTTCAGCTGCGCTTTTTTTATGCAAGCGAAAATTGTGATAGGAAGCGGCAGCGAAAAGCGCAAACGTTGCAAAAAGGCAAAAGTGGCTGAAGTGGCGCCCCCGCCGAGCAGGAGACAAGTGCGGCGAGAGGTGCAAAAATATGGAGCTGGATAAATGACGAAACGCAATTGAAATCTATTTCGAGTGGAGCTGCACCATTTTGCCTGGCGCTGTCGGTATACAGCATACAGCATACACATATACAAACACGCACACACACACACACGCACACGCAGACAACGCTTACACGGACGGAAAGAGGGACAGAGTAGGGTCGATAACGCACGCAAAAGGATACACATAAGCATAACGGCATAACGGTATTACGGGCAGCAGGGCCAAAATAGCACCTGAGACTGACGGGCGGAGCCCGTCTAAAAATAGCTTGAAGAAGCACAAAAACCAGCAGCGGCGGGTGTACAATGGTAACAATGAACTCGGAGGCGGACAAAACACAGAGTAGCACGCAAGCAACCAATGCGCTGGCCATGAGCAGCGCGCCCAAGACGCCAACAGCGACAGCGTCGCCAACGCCAACGCCCTCGCCAGAAGCAGTATCCGAAGCGGCAACAGGAGTAACGGATAGCAGTCCAGCGTCAATATCTACGGTAACGGTAACGCCAGCGCCGGCGTCAAATGGCAACAACAATGGTCCTTCAACTGCAACATCAACATCCACGGCAGCTGCAACATCAACGGCAACGGTAACAGTGATTGCAACTACATCCGCAGCCGCAGCTGCAGCCTTATCCGCATCCGCATCCGCATCCGAATCTCAATGTGCACCTCTAGCTACAACTGAGGCAGATCCTGAACAGCCGGACAGTGGCAATGCGAAAAGCAGCAGCAGCGAGGCGACCACAACCACGATAACAGTCACCGTTGCGGCCTCGGTTAGCAGCGGCAGCGGCAGCAGGTGCAGTAGCAGTCACAACTGCATAACAACTGTGGCCGCTGCAACGTCGCCGCTGTCCAGCAAGACGGTGAGCATCCGGGATGCAACAGCGCCCAGTTGCAGCGGCACATCCTCCGCGCCCAAGTCAAGTGGCCTGCTCAGCGTGAGCAGCAATCATCATCACCATCATCATCATTCCTCGCCGTCGCCGTCGTCATCGTCGTCGCAGTCGCCGTCGCCATCCCAATCGCAATCACAGTCGGCACAGCCGCAGCCACCGTCAGCGCCGTCCGTGCCACAGCAGCCGCATCAGGTGCATCAGCGGGGCAACAGGAACGAAGATGCGCCCAATATACTGGTCTATAAAAAGGTGCGTACTTATGTATATGTATATGTATGTATGTAGATAGATTAGCGTTCCAGTTCTGGGAATACCCGAGATATTTCGGAAACTACATAAACATTTGCATAGATTCTTAAAATAGGAATCGTATTATACTAAGAATTGTTATAAGTTTCATGTATATAATCTGAATCAGTCTCCATCTTTTTGATGATATCCAAACTAGTCTCTGCTTTAATGTGACGATCCATACTATATAGCTGCTATAGGAAAAATCGATCGAAAGCTTAATTATTATAGGAAAAACGAACATTTTTAATTATCATGGTCCAACTTTGCATTTATTGATGAACTATAACTTCTTACCAAGACCGGACTACGATATATATAAATATATACCTTTGGATATCATTGTATCGCAATAGATAATTTGTATCGAAATGTTTTCTGTTTATTAAGATATCTTAACCCAACTTTGTAATTAAGAGCTTCCTCTATCTACAAAAACGTATCAAATCGGACTACTATATCCGATCCGTACTACTATCCGATATTCCTTAAGACATTTCGAAGACACATGTCTACTAAGAAATTTAATGTCCTGTTCTTTCGTGATCTGATTTGAAACTTACTTCTGGAATGGTATGGATTTGGTATGATTTAGTATTTTAAACTATAGCCTTATCTATAACTTAAATAAACAAATAAATAAGAGAGAAAGAGAGAGCAACCAATTGCATACGATTCCTAGGCCTTGGTTCCGTTTAAACATTAAACACTTCAGTTTAAGAACTTTCTGACCGATAGGCATTATGATAGCTATATAGCATATTCCGGAAGATTCCTCAAAAAAGGGGTTCTTTGCCAAGTTTTATAAAATAAAGTTTAAAGTTAGGAAACTGGTTTTCATAAAATCTTTCAAAAGCTTTATCAATTAAGCTCAGGCTCCTGATCAGAAATATATATTCGTTACCAGGTTTAATTTTCCTATATAACGGTAATACGGTATACAAAATTCAAGTTATCAAATAGTTCACAATGACATAATATTAACAGAATAACATTATATTACTATTTGGCTAACATTACATGGACATTAACCTTTACATTCTTAAATGCTTACAACAGTATTATAGCTGTTATTTTAAGTTTATGCACGCAACAGTTAGGTTAAATTTGATTCTAACATGGTGAAACCAAGTTATATTTGACGACATTTTCGAATTTCTTTCCTTGGTCTTGTAAAACATATCTAATGAGGCAAATATTTGTGGATTGTGTGGAAATTCCAGATGGAGGCCATCATTGAGAAGATGCAGGCGGAGTCGGGCGGTGTAGCTGTGCGCACGGTTAAGGCGTTTATGAGCAAGGTGCCATCAGTATTTACAGGAGCCGATCTGGTTGCCTGGATACTGAAGAACTTCGACGTGGAGGACGTGACAGAGGCTCTGCACTTTGCCCATTTGCTTAGCTCACACGGCTACATTTTTCCCATTGATGACCATGCGCTGACCGTGAAAAACGATGGCACTTTCTACAGGTAAGAACTGCACTGCATACTCTTAGGCGCTAGACAAATAACATCCAATGTCGATCTTTGGTTGTGGCTATAGATTCCAGACACCATATTTCTGGCCATCGAACTGCTGGGAGCCGGAGAATACCGACTATGCGGTTTATCTGTGCAAACGTACCATGCAAAACAAGACGCGTTTGGAGTTGGCGGACTACGAGGCCGAGAACCTGGCTAAGCTGCAGAAGATGTTCTCACGCAAGTGGGAATTTATATTCATGCAGGTGAGTCATATGGCTAGTCCCATGTTGAGCTCATTCCCATACTCCATTTGCAACTACTGCCAGGCCGAGTCACAGAGCAAGGTGGCCAAGAAGCGCGACAAACTGGAGCGCAAGGTACTGGATTCGCAAGAGCGCGCCTTTTGGGACGTGCATCGGCCCATGCCGGGCTGTGTCAATACCACCGAGATAGATATCAAGAAGGCGTATCGACGCGGCGGCTCCAGTCATGGAACCGGGTCCGCTGGCGCTTCTGTGGCTAAGAATCCCGTCGAGCAGCTAACGCGCATTATTACGCTGCGCAAACAGAAGCTCGAACGGCGCACAATCAAAGTGTCCAAGGCGGCCGAAGCGTGAGTAGAGCCAATAGTTCGACCAACGCCGTCTGGCACTTCTTTACCCTTGTTCCCTTGTTACTGCAGTTTGGTTGCCTACTATGATCAGTACAATGAGTTCGATTACTTTTTAACCTCGCCGGAGCTACCCAATCCCTGGCAGACGGACAGCACCGAGATGTGGGATACCGAAAAGAATAGGTAAGCATCAGCAGCAGGGATATGGCCAGTCGAATTAACATTGAGCCATGTCTCTCCAAGCAGCAAAGATGTTCCTGTGCGTCGGGTCAAGAGATGGGCATTTAGCCTGCGCGAGCTACTTAACGATGCCATTGGACGCGATCAGTTTACCAAGTTTCTGGAAAAGGAGTACAGTGGCGAGAATCTCAAGTGAGCTACGCAATCCACAACACTCGCGCATCGTAGTTATTGATGTTGTTTCTTTTTTAATCTTGATCAGGTTCTGGGAATCTGTGCAGGAGATGAAGGCGTTGCCACAGTCCGAAATCAAGGAGGCCATCCACAAGATTTGGCAAGAGTTCCTCGCACCCGATGCGCCCTGTCCGGTCAACGTGGACTCCAAATCCGTGGAGTTGGCCCGCGAAGCCGTCAATTCGCCCAATGGTCCGAATCGCTGGTGCTTCGATGTTGCCGCCTCGCATGTGTATCATCTGATGAAGAGCGATTCGTACTCGCGCTATTTGCGCTCCGACATGTACAAGGATTACGTCAACTGCTCCCGCAAGAAGATCAAGTCAATACCCAATCTCTTTGGCGTAAAACGTTGAAATACGCGCGAGATTTGCGCGAATTGTCGCGAACTGTCGCGGCGCGGACTGCGCCGATTTTTGTGTGTGTTAATTCTTGGATGGCGGTCGGTGCCAGGACGACAGTCCTGGAAGGAAGTTATGTCGTGTGTATGTACTGTAGTGCTCGTATTTGTGTTTGGACGCAAACTTCGATGTATATTAAACGTTGTTACTTATTATTAATAATAATAATAATAGCCTGCCTATTGCCACTAGGTCGCGTGTGTTCTTAACGTCGTTTTGTTAACCGTTAAATTAATGTGTCGCCCGTGCAACGATACGTACTCCAATCCTAACACCCAGGACCATTCCTAGCCCCTTCCTTCGATGCTTACCTTAATCGTATCGAATTCGAAACTCTCGTCCTTTGTCGTAAATCTTATCGAAACGAAAACACCACTGAATTAACTGCCACGTGCTTCTCGAAATAGAAAGCAGCAGCGAAAGTTAGAGTAAAAATAAAATAACCGTCGCGAAAGGATGTATCGCAGCCGATGCAGCTCGGATGAATCGATCAAATAAAGAAATAAACAGCCATACTACGCAATTGTCAAAATGTAACCGATAACACCAAATCGAAACAAACAAACAAACAAACAAGCATACATATATTAAAATAATCACTAAGGTAATTAGCATAAAACAATAAAACTAAAACTAAAACTAAAACAGAAACAAAAACAAATACAAAAAGAAAAAGAAAAAGAAAACCAACTACCACTGAGAACCGAGTACATACCGAGTACTTATACTTATATTTAAACTTATACTTATGCCTATACTTATACTTAAACTTATACTTGTATTAGCATGTTACAAAGCTATCAGCGTTCAGCATTTGAGAAGTCAATCTAAATGTACAATCGAATCAATCAATTCAAGTCATAGAACAAACACGCTACGCGTTTTTTTTA
This sequence comes from Drosophila kanekoi, assembly GCA_037075305.1. Classification (NCBI taxonomy): domain Eukaryota; kingdom Metazoa; phylum Arthropoda; class Insecta; order Diptera; family Drosophilidae; genus Drosophila; species Drosophila kanekoi. The sequence goes on along the minus strand of JBAMCE010000290.1, from coordinate 5,687,839 downwards.
TACTCGCTAGTTATTTACTAAGTACTCGCTCTCTCTTAAGTCCTATTCGCATAGAGCTCTTCTCGCAATGCGCTCCTTTAAGTTCCCTAGTTCCCTTATACTACACACACACACACACACACAATCACATATCGCTAAACGCAACAAAAACTAAAAACTTAAAGAGATTCTAAATGTTATGTAAGAAAGAAAAAAAAGGAAACAAACTTACAGTTTTCACACTTTCGAGCGCCTCTGCGTGTATCGTGTGTTGTTTATTTGTGTTTGTGTATGTATGTGTGCTTGTAAGATCAATTGCTTTTAAGAGACACACTTAATTAAGCGCAGAGAGCGGCAGTTAGCAAAGAGAAACTGAGCAACTGAGCTAGACGCAAGAGTGGGAGAGAGAGAGAGAGAGATGCAATATTAAAAAAGATAAGGACTAAAGAGAGCTTAACATACGTTTGACAGACAAATAAGGGACAGTCGAATTGGCAAGCGAGGCAAAATTACGTGAAAAAGGGAAAAGGAATGATAGAATGAAAGAGAGGACAGGTAACTATTGGCATAGCTACCAGAGGCGCACACACATCCCGCGACTCATCGTATCTGAGCTGCATGCTTGATGGTAGGGCAATCAATCAAGTTAACTCCATCTCAATCGCTTATTTCGACAGCTTAGAAATCGATGTAAGCTGTGCCACGCCCACGCCCACGCCAGAATTAGAGAAATGCGCCAACTTTAATCAGACACACACACACACATGCATACATAACAGCATACATATGTAATACTTAGAATATTATATATATATTACATGTGTATATATAATAACATAGCGCACCGAGCAAGTCGGCGTAGAAATCAGATTTAGAGGTACTTGTAGCGAATCAAGTATACATACGTATATGCAAAACGCATAGGTATGCGTACGCACAAACACGCACACGCACACAATCGCCTCTGTGCACCGCACACGAAATGAGCAAAGGCGAGAGAATATACAAAATGTTGCATACTTTTAGGCGGCGATTACAAATTATAAATCGGTAGAGAGAAAACCCAAAATTCGTTGTGTATGTAATTGTATTGTATTTATTGTATGTTTGTAATTGTAAACGGTGTCTAATTTTAAACAAATACAAAAGCAGCAACCAAATAATTATTAATTATATCATATTGTATTCCAAGTACAATCTCAATGTGCATCTGTGTGTCGGTAGTCAAATTTAAATCAATTTCAAATCGTTACACGAAACTAAAAACCAAACAAAACAAAACCAAAAAAAAAACAAAATAAGAAATGAAAAGGCGTACATTAGATGAAAAAAAATCAAGAGCATAGCCGCCAATAAAAGTCAAGTAAAACTAGAAGCAAACAATATAAAAGTTGAACGTTGTTGGACTTGGCTTCTAATTACATTATCTATGTTATTTATGTTGTTATTTGTGCTAATTTGGATTCTCAAATGAAAAATTGTGCTACACTATTTACATTCTCTTTTATTGTTTCCTTTATCGCCCACCGTTCGTTCAGTAAAATACAAATAAGCCGAAAAGCTAGGAATTATAAAGGTAAATACGCAGAACGTTAGAAAAAACAATACAAAATACACAAAAAAAAAACAAAAAAAAATATGAAGAAAAGTACTAAAGCAATTTCAAGTTTTGTATTAAATCGCTGTTAATTGTATATTCATTGATTTACTTACATTTACTTACCCCTATGTACGCCCAAAGTAGTCATAAATGTCGGGTGAGCGTAAATGCCAAAGCGAATACACAAATAACTAGCTGCAGCCACAACAAACAATTATAAAATGAAGAAATTAATATACCCTCTAGAAGGGTGCAGAGGGTATCAGTCGTGCTAGGCATAGCTAAATGTATTGCACTTATCTATGTATTTGAGCAGCGGGATCGCAGGATACCAGCTTCTAGTTTCTAGAATCGATTGCCCTTCGATTTGGGGTAGACTCGTATATCGCGACTTCTTAGGCTAGCAAAATAACGGGAAGCGGCCGCGTTTATTGTAAATTGTTTGACAAAACACTAAATAAAAAAATGGCACAATTTAAAAAAATTGAATTGTGACGCCAACTACTACAAATTTGATGTTTACATATGCGCGAGCTTAACGGCACTCGATCTTTACTCTCTTTCAGCGATGCTCCCTCTCTCTTGCTCTCGGGAGAGAAGGGAGAGCAACGACTTTCGATAAACACTAATGACTGCCTGTTAAAACTTAGCTGGAAGTTAACATCAGCGACCTGGAGATAAATTCTGATTTTTGAAGAATAAATATTCGGACTACGGAAATATTTGTCTTCAAAATCCAATTGGTTAGTATATTCAATTTAAAATATTATTATTTATTTTTGAGGGGCAACTGGACAGCTGCCCAGTTGGAATATTAACAGTGCTTGTTAACATATTGTTAACAGAAGTGTAAAAGGCAAAACAACAGCCAGAATTCTGTTGCAGGCAGACCATATGACAGATCGGAGAGATATACATTAAATAGCTATGTATATATAGTATATGTATTCTTGCGCAGCATCAACAGCAGCCGAGTATTATTCCTTATGCCTATCTGAAATAAAACTCCTTTGTTCCATGTGAGATTTTGTAGCCCAAAGAGTAATCTAAAAGTTGGTTGGTTCTGCTAAACATGGCGAGGTCCTTTCATCTGCATAAAATGCTCGAGGCTCGGGGCTCGAGTTTTTGCTCGCGGCCCCGCTTTGGCAGCCAGCATCTGAGTTGATTTCGTGCTCGGAGCGGAGCATCGTTGGACTCATATCTGTTGTTGTCTGGTTGTGTTGTTTACCTAGCAATAGATAAGCCTAATACCGATTGATAACGACGCGGCAGTAATGACAATGCTGCTTCTAAGCACTTCCCGTCGCAGAGCTGGCCCATAAAGTTCAAAGTCTTATCAATGCCCATAAATTTTGGCCAAGTTATCTGCGCACGGCTCTCACTTGCCCAGTTATCTAATTGATGCAGGGCTCGTAAGCCAGTTGCCAGCTACTTAACCAGATGAAGACGGCCCCACTGAGCCGCGACCGCCGCTGGCTCTGATAAGGCGTTAAGGCAGACGTGACGCCAACTGCGAATGGGCCACCGCTGCGAGATGAGCCACAATTGTGGCTGCTTGTCAATCGAGGCAGACGCTTTTGGTCAATAGCACTTTGGACACTAAGTAACACGCCCAGATCAAGCTCTCAGAACCAGCTGCCAAAATGGTTGCGATCACGTTTTTGCTATAAAACAAAAACCACAAAAATTCTGTTTGCATACGGGCTCAAACCCAAGGGCTGCCCATTGTTGGGGGTGGTCGGGCCTATGAAATTCCCTAGAAATCGTTGATCTTTAGCGAGTCATTGCACTGCTTGTAGAAAGCTACGGTAAAATACGCACACTTCAAATCCGGGAACGAAGTCCCAACTTGTAGCCAGAGCCACGGCTCAATGTGCGTTCAGAAATCCATTTCAGCCTGAACTATCTAAGCTTATTTATCGTATGTGGCGACAGCAAGGTTGCGAACCGTCTTTGAACCGAACCGTTTTAGGCCAGGAAATCAAATGTACCTTGAACCGAACCTCGTACCGAATATCGTACAGATTTCCCACAGGAATGCCGAAGCATGAGCGGAATCGAAGCTTTCTAGCGTGGTCTAAGGCATTATGCTTTGAGCCCGCTCCGAACTTACGTTCAAGCAGTGGGAATTTTCGGAACAGTAACCAAAATTCCAAACCGGTTCAAATGAAATGCAACTCTGAATGTGGCATAACATATGCGAGGCAAGGTAATTTATTTGTATCTTTAAATTTGTAGTAACATCCTGATAGTTCATAAAAATATATCCACAAAAGTATACAAAATAAATCCGCAATAATAAAATAAAAGCAACGATACCTGCATACATATCTTCGTGCCAATGAACAAATTGCAAACAACAATTAAGGAATCTGAATGCACGATAACGAGCCGATAAGTGTTTTTTTGATATGCAGATAAAAATCCAATAACTGTTATTAAGTATAAAATATATCCGCTAGGGTATATAAGGTTCGATACCCCGAGTGTACCTTTACATGTGTACACACATATATGTATGTATATATATATTTTTTTTTAACTTTTCGATGTTTTGCTCTCAAATCACATGACTAAAAGCTGCATGACGCAATCTGAATTGTGATTAGAATATATATAAATATATATACATATGTATATATATAGTACATCTATCTATCTGTACATACATATATATATAGTACTTATATAGTAACAAGATTTGCATTGGGTCTTAATAGGTTAATAGTGAAACAGATTTCGTGGGGCGCGTTCGATGCTAAAGGTGTCCAGGTTTGAAAGTACAATCTTTTAGGGACAGTAACTAGACTTAAGTGTAATCTCAAAAATAGATCCTTAAAAGGAAACCCTTAAGCTTTTCTCAGGACTTTAATGTTTAGCTCGAATCAAAACTTTTGTGTGCACACAGTTATGATTTGTACGTTGTATTTATTTACTTGGAGCTTAGCACAGTTCTGTTGAACTATTAAAAGTGCTGCCGGAGTGCGCATGGCACGCGGTATCTTTACAATCTGACAGAGTATTATCGTGTCCAAAACAGGGATTATACCGGGCTTACGCGAACGCCATCCCCATCCCACATTGGCCCGTTCGCATCAACACTGAGCGAAAAACGTTTGAACAAGCTGATGCGAAGAGTCTCTTTATGGGACATTCGCAAACAGGTTGGTAATATTTCAGTGAATTAGGGAAAAATTCATGCAAATTGATATCGTCTACACAACGAGAAATATCTGTGGCTTTCGGCATTTCCCAGTTGTGTTTATTTTTTATTTTTTGATGACTCTGAGTTCTGAAATTTATTTTCGCAGTACCTGGTTTCAGGTTTAAGAGTGTGCCGATCGTAAATGTGTTCGCGTATCATCATCCTTATCAAAATCATCACCTCATTGTGTCACTTGGCAATCAGATAAGGCGCTTATCAGTGTCTCGGCGAGAAATATTCACATACGTATGTATGTATGTATGTATGTATATGCGCTTATGTATGTCCTGCCAGCAGCAGCAGCAGCAGCGCAGCGCAGTAGATATGGAGAGGCCACCATGCTGAAAGAGAGCGAGAACGTAAGAGAGGGGCTGGGAGCAATTCGCTCAGGCGGTCGTCAGCTGATTACGCAGACGACGTACTGTGGGGCCAGAATCGTGTTACAATAAATCAAAAACTAAAGTAAATATCATCATTTATATCATTTGGTTGGAAAGTAACCGAGAGGAGGATAATTTTTTCAAATAAAAAACTATGAAAGCATATACAATCAGGATATCGACACGGCTGAAGTTGGAAACTATTGCTCTTCATTTTATACACTTTTATATATATTTATATATTGTGTGAAACGACGCAGTGAAAGATCGAATAATAGTTAATTCGTCCACTCAGTGATCAATCAATATTAATTATATATTTATCATCAAAATGCTGCATCACATTGTTTCGACTGTGATTATTTTGCAGCAATAAATAGCTAAACATGCCCACTGTGCGGCATCTTTGATGATCGTCGACGTCAGCGCCAACGACGATGCCGGCAGCAGCAGCCAGCAGCGGCAGCGGCAGCCTCAACGACAATGCTCGACTCGTCCGAACAGTTGCTGCTCAACGCTGCTCGCCAACGGTTCAGTTCAGCAATCTTTGAAAGCTGCCCCGCCTGCCGACAAAGCACTCGATCGAACTACAGAGTTCGCCTTCGTATCGGTATCATTCTATGTAGCGCATCCCAGAGACCGGTCCGTCACGTATACGTCGTGCCGTTCCCGTTCCCGTTGTCGTTGTCATTGTCGTTGTTGTTGGCATGGTCTAAAGTTCAAAGCCCACTGTAGATCCTTAACAGGCAGACACACAAACTGGTACAAGTTGCTCACATTCAACTTGAGCTGGCCCAACAGCCAGTGACAGCAGCCTTGAAGGAAAGTTGGCCTGGCCTGGAATAGTACAGAAGAAGAAGAACACCAGAAGAAGAAACCCAAACAACAACATTAGCAACAACATCATTATCGCCAGCCAGAGACAGAAGAAGAGCAACAACATTATTGAATATCATTGCGGCCATAGCCCGAGGGGCAATCGATTGCAGGCACAGTTGTAATGGTGCACTGGCGTGTGGCTTTTGAGAGCGGCTGCGAGGATCACAATCTCTGGCTCAGCCAGGAGCGATACGAGTACACGCAGAGCCAGCACCAGCGCCAGCGACAGCACAGATAGAATATAACGGTAAACGCCACACATCCGCATACGCATACGCATTCGCATCCGTGGGATTACCGAAAAGTGCATTCAACTTGCCACAAAGCGCATCGCAGGCGCTGAACATATGCCAACGATCTCGATCTCAACAACAACAGCATCAGCAACAGCAACAACAGAGTAGCAACAATTTAAATAAAACCACAAAAGAATCAAAACATTTCGCCAATTAAAAAAAAAAAACAGCAAAAAGCGCGCGTGCAAAATTTTGCGTTGAAAAATTGCTCAAAGTTTTCGATTGGTTGTTGTTATTATTTTTCTTAAGTGTTGTGTTTTTTTTCTAATGGTGTTCTCTTCACTGCAAATGTGAAAACAAAAACGAAAACGAAGCAGCACACGAAAGAAAGCCGAAATAAAGAACAGCGAGCTTAAAAAGGAGCAAAAGGAGAACACGATATAGACAGAGAGAGAGAGAGAGCGCGCGGCAGACGGACGGCAGCCACAACAATTTCATGTGAGTAACAATTGAAAAACAAGAAGAAAACAAATAACAAAAAACGCAAAAAAAAAATATTCAGCAAACATAAACATGTTTCAGTTTCTCGCTCTTCGTTGCCCTCCGTCCGCGTTGGCTATTGCGTCTATGCGCTATAAATAAAGTTCCTCAAGTACGGCATAGACATAGGGCGGCGGGTGGAGGGGGTCAGGGGTAAGCAGAAGCAGCAAGCAGTGCAGCAATTTAGCAGTGATTGGCACTGCGGCGACCCTTCAGCCTCAGCTGCGATAAGCAGCAGCAGCAACATAACAGCCGCTGATGCCAACCCATTTATCGATTGTCGTAGGAGGGGGAGGAGGGGATAGGATCAGCTGTGCACATTGCTTGCAGGGCAAAGACAGTTATTTGCAAGCAGAAATCATAAATCGATTAGAACGCTTATCGGTTAGGGCGGGACATTCAAATTAATTGAATCGACGAGAAAGTCAGTCCGTAATGAAAGCAAACGAATTTTAAAACAAAAGTTTATTGATAGCAAAAATACGTAAAGCACAAAAACAAACAAAAATAAAAATAAAAATACAGAAAACAAAATGAAATCAAACAAAACAAAGCAAACAAAAATCGCTGGCAGCGACATTAACATTTTTGCTTTTGCTTTTGCTTTCTATATATAGAACTTTTTGGCTTTCGTATATTCTTACGTAGTCCAGCTAAGCGAAGACAACAAGAACAACATCAAGAAAATAATAATCAAAAAATGTGTTCACACCAGAATGAAAAAAAATACAACACTTAATATATAGAGAAAAAAGAAAGAAAAAAAAAAAAATAACGACAAGTTCCAATTATTGTCAAATGACTACGTGACCAAACAGGAACCGTGAGTAACAAATACCGAACCATTCAGCATCCATAGCAGCGTCTAGAATTTTTACAGCAAATTGGCTAGTTCCCCTAGCCCCGGGCCGTCCCCCCCGTGCCAATGCGTAATTTAGTCAATCAAAATGCGACAACGCCAACGAATTTCATGTGCCATTCCGAGACTCACAATTAAACAAAACTGCGATCAATTAATGCATTAATGCTGTTCCCCGCCCCAAACCCGCCCTATATGTATGTATGTATGTAAGTATGAGTACAGTCTGGAGTGGGTCAGAGATCTGACACGCTATAAACATGGTTTACAGCTACAACTAAACAAAAAAAAAGTAAGAGCTTCTTGTCCGGAGTTCCCGACTAGGGGATACCCTGAACCCTCTTATTCCAACACCAAATCCAGATATACATAAATACTATTCTAGAAGCTACATGTCCCTTTTGGTGACTCTAGCTCTTATAGGTTCTGAGATCCTTGTATTCATACGGACGGACATGGCGAGATCGACTTGGCTGTTGATGCTGATCAAGAATATATATACTTTATGGGGTCGGAGATGCTTCGTTCTGCCTGTTACATACATTTGCACAAACACAATATACCCTTTTTACCCATTTTCAATGGGTTCAGGGTATACAAAACTGACGCAAACTGGGCCATATTTCAAGCTGTGCTCTGTTCTGTTGCTGTGTGGAATGTTCGCTTCGGTTGCTTTCTGGCCTCGCAATTAGTCGCAATTGTCTTATAGATATCAGTAACAATATTTTTTTTATCAGTTTGTCGACAATTTATGCTGCCGCAGTCAAACGCTGAAAAGACACAACTAGATAAAAAAAAGAAAAAAAATCAATTAGCTCAAAAATCTCATAGTCAGGCATTCTTTATATACATACATACTACATAGATATGAAACTGTCCTGACAGACTGTGAGAGATTGGTGGAGAGCACGTTTTTCTGTTTTATCCCAACCGCTTAACGCTTAAAGATATATCTGAAATGTAGGCTTCAAGGCAGAAGGGCTAAAAAACGAATTCATTCCACGAGCGGAAAACGGGTGGAAATTTAAAAAGCAGAAAAAGACGCAACTGCGCAACTAAGTTGACAATAGTTTTCAGTTTGTCTAGGCAAATAAACTTTAAGTTATAGTTTTCAGTTTGTCTAGGCTTATAACCTTTAAGTAGAACCTACGAATAACTAACTAACTAGTTAGAAGTTTGTTATACTTTACATTGCCTTGTGGAGGATATTATAATCTTGTCGTGGGCACCATATGTTATATGTTAAAGATTGTATATTGCATAAAGATTTGTTTGTTACTCAACATATCTTGAAATTTGAACACCCGATTACTCTATCATTCGGTTCCTATACGAACAATCTGCGTGTATGTTTAAGGGCGGCAGTATCATGTGCTTATATGGGTATTTGGTCTTCACTGTTCTTCCTTGTTTTAACTCACTTCGAAATCTTCTGAAATAAACTCTCTCAAAGAACTTTGATAATGTTATTGAAGCCAATCGGATGAAACGTAAAGCTTCACCAAAAACATATTTGAATCGCAATTTCCAGCAGGGAAAGATTTGAAACACGTATCAAATGATTTTTCATTGAGATCCTTGGCCCCCATTTCCACCAAGGAGGAATGCATGTCTTCGAAAAGTGTGAAACAGCCTTTAAATGAATTTGAACCAAAGATCTTTGAAACTGAGTTTAAGGCCGATCGAATGGTAAACGAAATAGATTCACACAATCAATATTCCCGATTTTTCCACATATGCGGGTGGAATTTGCCGAAACCAGTGAAAATTTCAGCTGCCTAGCTCTCACGGTTTGGGTTTTCCACCAATCAGTCAGTCAGTCAGTGTATATACCGTTTATATGTATTATATGTAGTATTTGCGTGAGTATTAGTATTTCGTGGATCCAAGAGCTGATAAGGCGGAAGATTCTGGGCCTAGTTGCACTTGTCTGATTCCTTTGGACGTCAGAGTTGCAAGTCTCTGGCATGATGACGCATCTGTGTACGTGTTCTTTGGGTCCCAGTTTATGGCCTGCGGGTATATATTTCTACTGCTGCCCCTAATTCTTCTCGAATAGCCGCATCATTTATTTGCTTTTGGCTTGAAAGCGAAAACAGAATAACAAAATACGCAATGGAAGCGACAATCTTTACAACGCCAGCTCAGGGCCAACAGACAATTTATTTCTTATTTTTTTGTAAATGTATACCCTATAGCCGTAGGCATGTGCTCAGCGGGTATGATGAAACTTTCTAGAAATGATGAGTATATTCATTTTGGTTTTGTTGCTATTCCCAACTACAACTAAGCTATTATATAATAAAATGCGAAACCCGAACCTAGATCCTCATTGTTTTAGGGTCCCAAAAAATAATTAACTTCTAACTATTAATATTATTGCAAGAGAAGGCTTATATGCTGGTCCGCGCTTGTAAATATAATCTGAAATGTTCATAACAATCGGAATTTCAACTAAAGCAATATTTAAGAGAGAAGAACTTTTTGGTTTGGCTTTAACTTAGGCTATCTCCGTGTCGTGCACTCGCGACTTTCTTGATGTCAAATCAAATTTTTAGCATATATAGTATACGTTCGTTTTAATTGCTGATTGTGCAGCTCGGGGAAGCTTTGAGCTCGGAAACCTTCGCTTGAGCGAAACTGCAAGCCACACAAGAAGTGCGCATTGAAAGCCATTTCCGAAAAGAACAACAGCGAAATATAAACAAACGCAACTTCTGCAGAAAGTCTAGACATTTATAGAGGTTAATATACGTGTTCAGATGGTAAACATGCTTTTTGACGCTGATATAAAAAACATTCCATATGAGTCTTGCCCTGCCCTGTCAGCCCTGTGGACTGAAGACCCAATTAGTTGGGCGAGCTTACAACAGGCGTTCAAGCTACAGCGGCTCAATAATGAAAACTTCCCACGAGCGGAAAATGGGCGGAAATGGGAAATAGTGAAAAACAGCCCGGACAACGACACAAAGAAATTCAACTTGAGAATAACAGGACCAACATCCTGCTGTCCTGCATCCTGACAGCCTGCTGTCCTGCTGTATCGTCATATTCCACTAGACTCCTCGCACTCAATCCGTCTAGGTTTTGGGTTCGGAGCGTACTTTGTTGCTGGGCGTGAATTTAGATGTCACAAGCTACTTTTATTATAGACAATATGTTAAGGTTGTTTTTCGCACCGATGACACTTTGATGACTGCCACGAGATAGGCCCAGGAAGCTTTTCAGGCGCCCTTGTTTTCAGTTGTTTATCAAATACAAACAACAACAAGCACAGACGACTGTACGACTATATATCGAAAATATACGCCGTAAGTAAATAAATAAATATGTATACTATACATACAGATATATTGCATATATGATATTTGTATATATATATATTATATGTAAGGCATCAGTAAAACTCGTTGATGCTGCTGGTCAATGACTGCAAGGCTAGAATTCGTTTGCTCGGTTGAAATTCATGAATGAATATTCACAGCAATCGAGTATGCCAAGTGAATGAAAGCCGGTGCAGGTCTAGGCACGTCTGTGTGCCGCCGGAAAGGTGAAAAGTTCGAGTAGATTCACTCACCAATCAATTTGAACCCAAGAATCAAATGTTGATGGTGGGGTTGACGGTTCCAACCAATGGATGGATTCGTTCATGACAACAGGTTAAGGTTCAAAGCTTGCTTTGGCTTGGCTACTTTAAATATATAAGAGCAAGAAATAAGAAACTAAGCTCGTAAGCTTTTGGCAGTCCTAGTTCCCATTCCAAGAGACTAAGGAACTTCAAGCAATGGAGGCAATGGCTGAGATTTCAGACGGATAACTGCTGGACTTCCTGGCAGAAGCATTCCTTCTGGCCATAAAAAGAAAGGAAAGAGCTCTGGGTAGCTGTAAATAGAAATGATTAACCCAGGCACACCTGCTGCACCAGAATTTCTTACATTTACCTTTTACATCTATCTGATTATCTTCTAACAACATTGTTATGTCTGGCCGACAAAGTGTTTATCCTAGTTGACCTACAGCAGTTGCACGCTCTAGCTGATTCATAAGTGCAAGATACAGATACATTCGTAAGACAGATATGCATATGTAGCCATGGGCTTGTATCTGCAAGTAAACACAGACGAGAGCCATCGGATTTCGCGACGCTTGCTTTCCATATTTACGGCTCATTATTTAGCCCATAGAAATGTTTGTCGTAAGACTCTTGTTAGCCAAATAAATAGCGTAGCTTTTTTAGCCGACCACGATTTCACAATGAGTCAGCGAATCTGCTCAAATATCAGAGCATGCCCGCAATTCGCGTTGACTTTCCCAGGCGCCAGGCTGGATTTCCAACACGCACGCGCGCCCAAAACGTTAAGTATACGCCAAGTGCAACCGAGCAAACAGGGAATCTGAGGATTGTCCGCCCGTAAACGAAGCGAAGCAATCACATAAATCAACAACTCAAGCTGAGATCGGGCTGTTATTATTGTTATTGTTGTTTTTGCTGATGATGCGAGTCAACAATCTTCTCAGGGCAGACCGTTAACCGGCTCGTTCCGCTGCAGGAGCCGCAGTCGCAGTCGCTGTCGCAGTCACAGTCGCTGTCGCAGTTGCAGTCGCAGTCGCAGTCAGTGGCATTGGCTTATCAGTCATCAGGAGTGCGGCCCCGCCCGTGCTGGCGCGCCTAATGAAACTGTTATTGACAGCGCATAAATATTTACATTTGTCATCTGTGTGCAAGATATTGTATCTGTATCTTAAATATTGTATCTGCGGCTACATGCGCGTATCTGCACCCACTTTCCCAAGCAAATATTAGCTTTGTACATTGCAATAATTGTAATTAATGAGACTGGCGCAGCTGCTGCTTCAACTTCTGTGGACTCTTATCGCTGGCAAAAGCGAATTAATTAAAATATACTTTAAAAATCACGCGCTCCCAGCTGAGGCGTGCAATTTGTTGTATACATCTCTCGCTGCCACATCTCGGCGGCCACATGCTCGATACTCTATTCACAGCTTAATGAATCAAACGACATCATGATCATCATCGCTACGCTCATCATCATCATCATCATCAGTGTCAGCGGTTTTTGTTTTGACCTCCAGCAACAACAGCTGCAAGAAAAAGAATACGAAGAGCAGCTCGCTCTGAGACTTCAATACCAGCAGCTGCTGACTTCAGATGCTTTCCCCACCAAGTTGCCGGCTGGGATTAAACCCAGTAGCTCGAACCCAGTTGGTAATGATGGAGGCTCCATCATCTGGTCAGAGATAGCTCGAAGAAGAGTCGATGGCTTATGATTAAGCCTTGGCAATTGATTGCTGAATTCTATCTGGTTGTTTTTCCAAGTATAGCAAATATGCAAATATGTAATAATAATTTGCACAAGCTTCATATTTTCACTTAATTATTCCACGCTTTTAAATATCCTATACAAAACTAGAAAATCAATTTTAAAGCTAATAATCAAAAACGATAATAAAAATAACAGTATATTATCTTCTTCTGCCTGTTACATCCCCACGCACGAAAGCATTATACCCCATTTCTCGACCTATTTACATCTACAGGGTATACAAACCCCCATAATCCCCTAATTGGTTTTTAATTATGAAAATATATTATTGCAAAGTCTTCTCTGTGCGGGTCACGGGTCAGTTGTGGATCGGAACAGATCTTCCGACGTGCAACAACATTCAGTAAGAGCTCTCTAATTGGGAGTGCCCGACCACGGGATACCCTATACCTGTGCCGAGCTGCAGTTACTACAAATTTGGAACTTTCTTAATACTATTTATGTACGCAAACAGCTGCGCACTTTTCGCAGCGGATGTTATTCTTCTTCTTCGCACAGAAACACACCACAATAATTGCTTCTTGAATAACTTCGGTGCTTATAGTCCGATCCTTGTGAAATGCTCAGAGTGCGTTCGTGTACAAACCAAAGCCCAAAGCTACTAAGAAGTGACATATTCCGGACCTCCCCTTGTGTTATATACGATGGCATACATACCAAGATTAGTTCAAGTAGTAGTTCCCAAATGGGTTCTTGACCCAAACCAAAAATCGATACTTATCGAATTGTACGCGCGATTTGCGGAACTATATTCCAATAATGGAAAGTCTAGCTTTTAAAGGTTCTGAGATCGATGCGATCAAAGGACTCATCGACTCAGTCGGTCTATAATGCCCTACTCCTTTTCAAGGGATGCTGGGTATTTTAAAACGTGAACAGCTTGCTAAGTTCGACTTTAGCGTCCGCAGATTGAAGATTGAGTGAATTGTAAATTGTGAATCTTGTGGGCTGTGCGAACCGGTTGGCCCAAGGGAACGAGCCAAAATGAGACCTATGCATTACGAACTTTTCAATTACCACAATGCACTCTGCGGATAACAATCACAAGAGCCGCAGACACTGCGGAGCGAGCTATTGTTGTTCGTGTCGTTGTTGTTGTTGTCGTTGTTGTTGAAGTCGTCTCATATTGCGCATACGCAGCGTTCGCCATTCGCCTTTGACAAATTCTCTGCAGCTTGCAGTTTCTGATTTACAATTTGCCATTTGCTGCTCTTACTTCGTTTTTCCGCTTTCCTGTGCACTTTTCCAGTTCAGCTTCAACATTTGCCCGGTGAGGTTCGCTTCGTGGCGGTTACAGCTCGCAAAATTCGCTTCAGTTTCGGTTTCAATTCTGAGTTGTCGATCGTTGTCGTTGTCGTTGTTATTGTTATTGTTGTTGTTGTTGTTGTTGCAGTTGCTGTTGAGAACTAAATGCTGGCGCCCAAAGTGTTAATTGGCAGGTGTCGAGCTGCCCCTTGGTTCTTGGCAGCCGGCAACTCGCCGGCCAATTTGTTTATGTGTCTATTTATATATATAAACGTATATAAAATAATAAAAACAATAGAATTAATTGAAATTATCGCTCAATGTGGCAATAAAAACAAGCAACAACAAAACAAAAACACGTGCCCCTGCCTCTCCCCGCTTCCCTAGCCCCACTATCGGCAACCTCTGGCGCCATTGTCGTTGCGGCTTATCAGCTGCCTCTCAAGTACACTCGAAATTCTCGTGATGCACACACGCAAATTGCTGCCCCATCCACACAAACCCCCCTCCTCTCCAGCTCCCCTTCCACAGCCTGTCTCTTCAGCGTTAGGAACGTCCAGCATCAATGCATATTGATAAATGGCAATTGTGCAGCTGTTTCGCTCGTTGTTGTTGTTGTTGTTGCTGTTGTTGTTCTCGTTGCAGCTGCACATTGAGTATACGCCGCATTGGCCGGCCGGCCGGCCTCCGTCATTGAATGCGATCTATGTTCCATCGCGAAGCAAGCCTCTGTATGAATTTGCATATATATAATGTTTATTAATTCAAATGTAAATTATTTCGATCAGCTTCCACTTAAGTAAATGCGTCCTGCCATCAAAAGTAACAGCTGTACAAGGTTAATATAAAAACCAACCCGACTAATATTACAAAATACTTTTCTGCATTAATATACATATATATATATCTGTGGCACGCTTTCTTTTCGGCCGATTGTTCCGATTGTGAAGCCAAGTTTGATGCAAAGTTTGGTCAAGATATCTCGACAATTAATATGGCAGCCATACGATCCGACTTCCGGACAGTTCATATTTTTAAACTTTTATCAAGCAGATTCTTAGTCAACCACAACTAACTTACCTTATTGCCCGACTAAGTCTTGAATTACAAGTAGAACAACTAATATGCAAATGGAATAGCAAATGAGCACAGCGCAAGACGCAGAAGCAGAGTTTTCAATTATTGAACATACAGAGAAAGACAAGTGCAAAATGAAACCGATGACAACAGCAGAAATAGGCGACTTTAAATGAATTTCACTATAATTGATTGGATTGTGGCCTTCCAATGAATTTCTATTTCAAGCGAGGTCGCTTTAGTTTCCCAACATTCGTCATCCCAACTCCTACGTAACTCGGCTTCTGCTCAATGAATTTTCATCGGATATAGATATCAGATTCAACAGGGAATTGCTGTCCCAATTCTTATTATGTTTACGCTCTTGGAACTCCGCGTTTCATAGAAGAATCGTTTTAGCATTGGGGGCAGCTGCAACGCAACACTCTTGACTTCGGTCAATTTTCCGATAGGTAGACAATAATTGTATGTGAACAGTTTCCAGCTAAAAAGAAACCCAAGTTTGACAATTAATTGCCTCTGCTAGCAAATGCTCTCGGATACTTTTCATATTGAATTCATTGAACAACATGCAAATAAAACAATCATAAAATACCCAATTGATATCAATAAAACGCAAGCGTACAAGTAGCCAAAAGGCAAATCGAAATCGAAATCAAAATCGAACCAAAATGCGCGCCGTCTACGACTTATTGCTGAGCAACGCCTTTGATCCCAGGTACGCACAAAAGATACAACATGCACCAGTCCAGGCACCAAGACCTGCCATCTTCATCTATATGTATAAATGCCCTCGCCCAATGTCATGGGTCAGAAGGGTATCATGGTTTTGAGCATCTCCGATTCAGACGGCTATCCAAGTCAATCTGTCTATGTCAGCCTGTTAACACCCCGACCTCGTACTCTAGAGCAGCTACAGACTTGAGATACTTATTCAATATACATATACACTCAGACCACACGCCTCTCATTTTTATACCCTGAACCCATTAATAATGGGTATAAAGGGTAGAATGTGTTTGTGCAAAATGTACATATACAAGCAGAAGGAAGCATCTCCGATCCCTTAAAGTATATATATTCTTGATCAGCATCAATAGCCAAGTTGATCTAGCCATGTCCGTCTGTCCATATGAACGCAAGGATCTCAGAATCTATAAGAGCTAGACACTAGCAATTGCTGTAGGTCCTCCTAGTGCCTGCGCAGATCGAGTTTGTTTCCGATATTCGATAACTTGTCGCATCTCCAAGTAATCGATAAGAATCGATATCGATATCCTGTTTTTTGAGCAATTTCGGTAATAGTATATACAGTGAGGTATCTTTCAAGGAAGGAGATGGTTCAGGGTATCCCCTTGTCGTTTACTCCCGACTAGCGTATTTTTACTTGTTATAATATCGATTTTACGACAGAGCTTGAGCTAGATACACCAAACATGGTAATATTCATCGTAGTTTTCACCAAAATTGAGAAAATTCAAAAAGCTAACTACACAGTATTGTATACAAAGCTTAAGACCTGCTAAGATCGGACCTTAAAGACCGAAGTTATTCAAGAATACGTTTCCCATACATGTGCAGCTTATGGAGTCTGTATGAATAGAAGGAAACTGGAATGCTTATAAGGGGTATTAACTAATCGGATACTCCCGACTAAAGCCCTGTTACTTGTCGATAGTCATTTTTCTAAGGCATATTTAATTTATAGATGTTTATATCTATACCATAGTTAATCCTGACAAACTTATAATTTATATATAGATATTTCTTCCAGCCTATATGCCATACCCTATTTAATCCTTACTTTAAGTTAGCAGATCTATTTATTCATATTCTCTCTCTCTCTCTCCCTCTATCTTTCTTTTATTAACAGCATGGTGCTACAGAACCACAACACCGTGGTGGCCCGCTCCACGCTGACGCCGAACAGCAGCAACCAGAACTTCGGCTCTCACTCGCAGCATGGCGGGCAGATGGTGGGCGGAGGACGCAGCCCTGTCAATGCGGGGCCAGGTAACCAGCGTCCGATTGTGGATCTGCTTGTGGCCATGGTGGCGGTGCCGGTTCTGATACTGTGCGCCCTGCAGCTGGAGAAGAATCTGCATGACATGCACGACAGCCCCGAGTCCCGCTGGCTGGTCTTTGCCCTTGGGATCGGCATGCTGGTCATTAGCGTGATCATCTGCGGCTATGTGACACATCGCATGGGCGTCTGCATTTGGGCCGGGCCCATCGACGAGGCGGGCAATCGTGCCGGCAATGGCGCACTGCATCACGTAAGTGGTTTTTGGCTATGATGCGACTTCTGTATGCTCACCATGACAAGGTCATTGCTGTCTTGCAGATCAACTCCCAGAATGATGTGCTACGCATTGTGGACTCGATGCCGCCGAGCTATGACAGTGTGGTAAAGTGTGATCTGCCCCCGCCGCCCTACGACTGTGTGGTGATCGATGTGGAGCAGCACAAGGACATGCAGCCGCAGACATCCGCCAAGGATGAGCGCCTTTCTCAGGCGGCAGCCGGTTCCATTTCTGTTGCCATGCCAGGTGCAACACTGCACATTTGAACGGATTGGTGGAGGGGACCACCGAGGAGGACGAAGAGGAGAAAGGGAGAGCTGATGCGACCACAAAGAGGAAGAAGAGGAGAGAGAAACAAAGAGATTTTTCGCTTGTGGCATTGAAATTGACTAGAAATGGAATTTGTACTTCAACTACACTACGCTAACGCCATCTATCGGTGGCCTCTGGCTACTGGCTAACCAAATGGCGTTGTATTTACTTCGATTTAAGATTTTAGAGAGTATTGTATATCCGTGTACATATATGTACTTCATTTTGTTTTTTTTTTTTCTTTCCTTGGTCTATGCAGCATTGTAAATATTCCTAAACAGCATCTAGTCCAAAGTTGTACATAACCCAAACACACAAAAAAGAAAACAAAAACAAGAACTAGGGATCTAGAGAAATGCGCAATACATTTTGTATTTACTAGTTATATAAATGCCAAGATTGTAATGGGAGACGGGGGCGACAGATGGCAAGGGCCAAGGGGGTTGCATAGCAGTTATCAATTACCACATAGTCTCTAGTTTTATAATTTATATACTTAAAAACATACTAAATATATACAATTACCTATACATATGAGTACGTGTGTGCCTATCGAGAATTTGTGCGCATTACTTATTGAAAAAGTTTACTTTTTAGCTGATTTCCAAAATAAAGAATTCCTATTAATATTAACTGAAAGACTCAATTCTTTCTTCAATTAACTCGCATTCAACTGCTCAAGTTAACCCCAATCGGCATAATCTACTCATTATTGGTTGGCATTGGCGAGACATTGACCTCCAGAGAGTGGCAAACAAACTTCACTTACAGGTGAAAATTTACCTGCTAGCTAGATGGTACATTTTGTTGGATAAGTAAGCTAAAATTCTTTCGAATCTATCTGCCTCTCATTCTCTCCAGGATTGGGGATTCATAGCAGTTCATCTACTTGAATATATGTACATATTTGGGATGGGTTCAAGAAACTGAACATTTAATATCGAATATTAATTCGATTTGCAAAATATTGCTATAATTGATCCTGCATATGTCGCCATCAAGTTCTTTGATTTGAGGATTCGTTTCAGGATTCCACCTTGGTTGTCGTGGACAAGGTAAAAATCTCGATATCACTAAAATTTTGCAAACTGCATTTATTTGTTGTTGGTTGTTGTAGATGTTTTTACTCACAATCAAATTTTGAATTCCTGTCTTTTGTTTGTGTTTTACAATATTTCACGTTTTTTCTTGTTGTACAATACATAAAAAGAAATGTGTGTATGTGTGTGTGTTTGTGTGACGTGGTTTTCGTATATATTATATATAGACAAATATATATATAGGTGTAAGTATATTGATAGAGTAAACATGAATCGACTATTTTAGTGTGCCTGCCGCTGCTTCTGCTGCTGCTGCTGCTGCTACTAATGTTGTTCATTTTATTTATCATTTTTTTGTTTGTTGTTATTATTTGCTGTTGTTGTTGCTGCTGCTGCTGCTGCTGAACAGTCACAGTTGCCGTTGAATATGTCTTTGTTGCCGCCGCCGCCGCCATCGCTGCTTAACAAACGCCTAACGCTGAGTCCGGCGATCTCACTGATATATACATGTATAAATATATATATGTGCCTGACTGCGTGTGTACGTGTGTAGGTGTGTGTGTGTGTGTGTGTGTGTGTGTGTGTGTGTGTGTGTGTGTGTGTTGGTATACAAAATTTAAGTGAGGAAGGACGTGGTGTTTTTGGGGGTTAGGGGTTGGGGCGCGGGAAGGCAGCCTGCAAATTGCGAAAGCTGAGCGGACGACCAATAACTATTGCAACTAGCCCGCACAAGATCTTCACATGCATATGCATATACATATATAATATATATACATATATATATACATATAGATATATATGCATAAGTATTTATACATATTTATATACATATATATATATTTTTATATCTATCTGGAGCTAACTGATTTTAGAAACCATCCAATTAACTGAAAACTCTTCCATCTCGTGCGCTCAAGAAATTAACATTGATTAGAGTGTGCTCTAAGCAGAGCCTATTGATTATATAGATTATAGATTACAGTTTAAAGATTACATTTTTCTTTTCTTTTCTTTTTTCTTTTTCTTTTTTGAGATTACAAATGACATTTCTATATACAAGAATCAAGAATCCGTTGGCGCATAAAAAAAAAAAAAAACCAAAACAAAACAAAGCAAAGGAACGCAATGAACAACGAGCAAACGAAGAAGCAACAACATGCGTTTATTTTTTGAGGAAGCGGGTTTTAAATGATTCCATTCTGTTTTCTCGGGGACGGTGGATCTGACTTTTTTTCTTTTCTTTTTATTTGATTTTTTTCATATATATATATATATAGTTGCTGCCCGTCTGTCTGTTGGCAGGCTTTGTAACTACACAGTTTTTAATATAATAACTAGGGGAGAAACAATCGTTCGGCCTGCTAATCAAAAATATCAACAAGTTTTTCTAATATTACAAAAAAACAAAAAAAATATAGATGCATACACATATACATATACACATACATATATATATGTATATATATATGTATATATATATATATATATTTATATATATTTATATACATATACATATATATATATATATATTCATATATGTATAAGAAAAACAACAACCAAACACGCAACTTAATATTTTAATGGTTCCAGGGAGATAGGGTGCTGGATTGATGGGGTGCTAGCTTTTGCGGATGTATCCGAGCTGGGATTGGTGGAGGAGTGTCTGTGTAGTTGCGGTTATGGGTGTGTAGGTTATTATTTTGATTGTGATTGTGATTGTGGTTGTGGTTGTGGGTGGGTGGGGCGCACACAGGATAAGTAGTAGTAAAATGCTTAGACGTATAAATATGCTCTCCTAATTTGTAATAATCACATTAACTGTCGCCGCCTTTGTCATCGTCGATAATGCTATCGTTATCGCCAACGACAATGCTAACCTTGTCGTTATCGTTACCGTTACCGTTATCGTTATCGTTATAGTTAACGTTAACGCTAAAGCAACTGCTATCGATATTGTTATAGCTGTTCGCATTGTATTGAATAATTTGGGAGCATACGGACTACATGTGATGCCACTGCGTAACCGCCACATTCGCATGCTCATTAAGACGGGCAATCTCTTCGTGCAGATTGTGACCCAGCCACTGCAGAAAGATGCGATCGTAGGCAGCCTTGCAGAGCCTGAGCGGATTGCCGCGTCTCAGCCCCTGATCCGTTTCGCCGTATTCATCCAAATAGGGCGGCTGCACAAAGCAGCCCTTGCCTCGGCCCAGGTATACCACCTGGCAGTCGCGTATGCGCAAAAATATGCCCACCTCGGCGCCACAATCATGGGCGTGATGTGTACAGGCGCCAACCGCCGTCTTGCCCAGCTCCGGCTGGCAGCAGTACGACTGACCGCACAGTATGGTGCCGCATATTAAGCACATGGTCGGCGTTTTCATCTCTTCGCGCTCGTTGTTGGGACAGAAGATGTCCGAGACGCTGTTAATAAGATCGCTGTAATCCTCGTAAAGCGTCACCAGACGCGGCAATGGCCGCTGGCATGGCACTATCGTTAACGAATTTGAATGCGCCTGCGATGAGCCGGGCCTAGCCCCTTTGATGGCGCAGCGCTTTTTAAGCTCGCGCCTAATGTGGGGATGCGAGGCGAAGCTCTGCATTATGGGAGCGTACACCGATTCCATGTCAAAATACACGCCCAGCTGGGGATCCAAGCCCAAGTACTGGCACATCAAGCCGAAACGATCCGGCTGGTCAGTAGGAAACGAATCCGGAAAATCGATATCGGTAATGCAGCGATAGAAGAGACAGGAGCTACGCAGGAATGAGCTCATCTGGCGGCGCACATACTCCAGCAAGTGAGCCAGAGACGTATCCAGGTCGTCCAATAGGGCGCTCATATCCATTTCCATATCCATTTCCTCATACTCTTCTCTCGGCTGCCCATTTCGCTCGAACTGGCGAACGCCGAACGCCAAATTGTGCTTAATATAGAAGCTGGCCATGTTGTGCCTGATCTTAGACGGCAGCTGCTCCACGTACTGCACCATCGATGCCAGCTGCTTCTCCATATCCTCATCCGAGCGAGAGGCCACTTCTGCCTCGTAGTCAAAGCAAATGATCGCCTTCGTTATATTGGCCAGGAAACACGTCTGCAGTATGTAAAAGTCAAACATGCTGCCGCTGGGCAACATCGTCTTGTTCTCTGTAAATAGAAAGTGATTACCTATAGTGCCGTGCACTATAAATGGGTGTGTGAGTGATTAAGAGTAAGAGAGTGTGTGTGTGTGTGTGATAGGTATCTATAAAGTAGTATGTGTTCATCCTGAACGGGGCAAATACGAAAAATCCCAAATAATCAACAAATTCTTTATCAACGAGCTATAAGCTTAACCAAATATGTTTGAAGGCAATTAAGCTTAGGTAGACCACTAAATGGTTTATTTAGTTAATATATATTATTATCTATTACCCATCTATTATTAATTAGTAAGGGTTTGAAAGCTGTTTTTTTTTTTGACAAAGGTTGCCTTTTGGCACAGGTGAGCTTCGCTGTGTAAGCTGTAACAGTGGAAAATTTGTCGAATGCTGTTGCTTGAAACTTTAGTTTACCATCCAATTAGTTTCAAATTGATTTTCAAAGAGAACGCTTTGCGCAACATCCAACCATTGGCTGAAATATGGATGTCAAAGGCTAAGTGTGGCACCTTTTGGACAAAATTCACCCACAACAAGGCATGTATGCCTCGGGCGGGCTTCAAACTCATTTTCACTTATCCAAGCAAGGATTATTTGGAGACGTATCAAGGAGCTGTTTGGCTGTGTTCCTCAGATGGGGATCGCTCACAAGAAAAATGTAGTTACATAGATAATAAAGTAAAAAATCTATCAATTGCACAGCAAATGCGAACTATAAATGAAACAATTAAAAGGTTTAACTAAATTCAGTTGCAAGGAATAACTGCAGTATATCCTATGTCAAGCTAGTTGGAGCTTACTAAGAGAACACATTGGGTACTTGACATCTGCATGCCGAAGTTTATAAATATTGTTTAATATGCAAATCTAAAGGTGTGAATGATTTAAATCAACTAGACCGAGATCAAGTACGTCTGGGTGATGGATGACGACTTGAATATCCCTTATTGAGCAAATCAGAAGCCTGTTAGTACTTACCATCGGCGGCGACAAGATTGGGCACATTAAAGTTGAGCTGTACGAGCATGCGGAAGCAGTCCCATTCCAGGACGCTGGGGCCCTTCTGATTAAATATGGTCTCACACAGCTTGGCGCCATGCACGCTCTGCTTGGTGATCTGCGGCTCTTTCAAACTGACTGAGTAGAGGGCGCAGGCACGCACCAAATTGCTAACGCAGCTCTGATGCCGCATGGGCAGTTCCGCCTTCAGGGGCTTCTGTATGGCATATAGATAGACCTCGAGTGACTGTAGCGTGTAGGAGCAGGTGTCCCAGAGCAGCGACACGGTATCCAGATCGCTATCGTCCGCATTTGGCGAATCCTCTGACTGCTGTCCCTGCAGCTGGCTCTGCATGGCGTTGCGTAGCGCCGTATGGAAAGAGCCCATCACTTCTGTCCAGTTAATATGCAGGGTAGGCTTTTGTATGATCTGTGCGCTACGCTCGAACTGGGCCATGTTGCCAATAATGCTGCATTTTCTGGGCAAGTTCATTAACGCGATTGACGATCCTTCCAAAGTCAGTTTGCTGATCATAAGTAGCATTTCCACAAAGCTGTCAAGCGGCATAAAGTTCTCGGCTGCTTGCGTCAGCGGTACCGGCGGAGGTGGCGAAAACTTTGGCAACGCCTCGCTGACCGGAAGCACAGTGTTGCTCAGGGTGCGGCAGTAGGGGCAATGGAACTCAACGTTCTGCGTCTGGTTTGGCAACACCCGATTGCGTTGCGGCCGGCGCTGCTCCTTGGACTCCTCGCTGCTGTAGTACTCCTTCCAGCAGTTGTGATGCATTACATGTCCGCAGCAGCTAACGTGCAGTGCCGACTTCGGTCCCTCCGGGATGGCCGTGGTAAAAATGACGCGCGACGTCTGCACAAAAGCGGAGCTTACCAGCGGCGGGCCGCTGCTGCTGATGCTGCAGTCCTCAAAGCAAAGGATGCACTTGAAGCTGTTATCGCCCGCCTCATAATGGCTGCGCTGTGGACCCAGGCAGGCAACTGTCTTGCATGCATCCGGCACTAGAGCCGCAGCTCCCTGCTCTTCCAGGGACTCTGGTATTTCCTCCCATTCCATCATAGAATCGTTTGGTTTCTGCGCTGTACCTGCAGTGCCTTCATCGTTTGTGTTGGCAAACATTTCTGCATTTGACTTCATGAACGACTTCTGCGCATTCTCGATTTGAGCCATAATCTTGGCGCGACGCTCAGCGGCCAACCGTGAGCGGGCCTCTTTCTCTAGGCGTGCCTGCTGCTCGGAAGATAGCGGCTGATCCTCACCCTGCTGTGACTGCTGTTGGCTGCTGCCCGAGCCAGTAGCTGCCGACGAGGAGCTTACGTTCGGCGCCTGTTTTGCCTGCAGGTCCTTGTACCGTTTAATCGTCCACAATACAAAATCGCGATGTGCCTCCAACTAAAATTGAACAATTGTGAACCCTGTATTAATATGTAATCAGCTGAAGTCTAATACTTACACGTGGGCAACGGGCCAACTCCTCCAGTTTTTCTAGCACATAATACTTTTGCGATCGCTCATAGAAGCTGAGGAACGGGTAATGCTCGCTGATCTCCTCCTGTATAGCAAAGCCCAGCAGATGTAGCACCTGTAATGGAATTGGAACAGAAAAGATTTTAGAGCCTGCTTCTGCTGCACTTTCATTTTCAGCTCTTGCCTTCTGCAAATGACTTTCGGTAAAGGAACGACTGCGCGCATCCAATGCACGATCCATGACCATCGTGGTGATCTCGAGGAACACATTGCACTGCAAAATGTTGGCCATGGAGCTGTCATAGAAAAAATATATACACATTAAATATAATCTAATCGAGTTTTTAGATGGTTTGTACTTACGTAAAGGCCGGCGTTAACTGTGGCAACATTGGCGGCGGGCAGCAAACGAGCTGTTTTTTAGCCTTGCGACGCTCACGTTGCAGCTCTTCGGCCTTAGATTTATCCTCCTTGGTATAGTGGTAGAAGTATACGTTGAATTCATCGTAGAGGTGCTCTTTTAGTTCATAGACACCCTTGCTGTCGGTGCCGACGGGCTTCTTGAAGACGGCCACCGTGTTTATGACATCCTCGATAATGCTGTCGTTGCTGCCGCTGTTGCCGTCGGGAAGAGCGCGCGATAGCTCCGAGTGTGAGTAGGATTTGGTGCATAGCAGTTGTATGATCTCCTTGCGTAAGCGATCTTCCTCACTGACAAGCGAAACGCCCGGCATCCAACGCTCACCAATGATGACAATCAGCAGCTCGAGGAACTCATCGGTCATGGACAGCTGGCGCATAAACTCGTCATCGACCGGTGATTGGGCCAGGCCAAACTCGTATTCGGGCTGCGCCCAGGCGATCATGTTGAATTTGTTCAGCAAGTGAATGAGAAACTCGTTGCTCTCCATTAGCGAAGCGCCAATCTGCAGGCAAACTATATCCCTGTCCAACATCTCGACGCGGCAGCGTACATTTCTATAGAAATATAGCTGATGGAGCAGTGAATAGCCATTGCGTCTCCACATGCCTGCGGCGACCTGGGCAATCATCGCTTGAGTGCACAGCACTGGCTCAATTATTTCGCGCGGCGTTAGCTTTATGTTCAGCGCCTCTGTCTCGGCCAAAAGGATGTCATAGGTCATGTCGTGCGCTCCCAGATGCAGATAGATGCCCGCATAGAAGCGCGACAGTGGTAAATGTATCGAAACCGGTCTTGTGGATACGTCATATATTAGACAATTGGCCACGTGGTCGGCAACGGTCTTTGCTTCCACCTTCTCGCTGCCCACAATGAAACTGTTATTAACTAGCGCACGCACCGTCATCTTGTAGAGCTTGCGCAGCAGCTTCACATCGCTGGCCGCCCACTCGATCACCTGCGATATGGTTGAGGCCAGTTTGATGTGCAAATTGAAGGCGCACTCCCACTCCGGCTCGTAGTCCATATGCTGGCCCATTTGGCGAGTTATCGATTCCATGCCTTGCATTACATTCAGGACACGCATAAGAGCCTTGCAGCCTAAGGAAATGAGATAAAATATGTTAATTAATTCCTTAAATACAAGCAACGGCTAGTTATAAGCTCGCTTGACCAATTATACGAGAATAATATAGGCAAGTATCCGATAAAATCGAAAAACTAATTAGCTGACAATGACTGATGTTCACAGAAACATAAAACTTTGACCCTTCCACCAAATGGTGAAAACATATTCGTCAGTTAATTATACTATTCTACTACTACTCTACTGGAGTTTAGTTAGCGAACGACTAATTTAAGTTTTTAAATAACGAGCTAATGCTCAAAAAACTTTAATCGACAATGCCTAGTTAGAGTACTCTTTTCATATGACCAATATATAGCCTAGTCACGAATTAGCTTACAATATGCAATTTAGATGTCTTAGCTCATACTTTTACTCATACTTTTCGCAGCTATTAGTTAGTAAAGGCTTTATCTAGATATTTAAGTAACGAGCAATTGATTTCACTAAATCGATTAACATTAATTGTTGG
This sequence comes from Drosophila kanekoi, assembly GCA_037075305.1. NCBI lineage: Eukaryota > Metazoa > Arthropoda > Insecta > Diptera > Drosophilidae > Drosophila > Drosophila kanekoi. Next base: position 5,661,200 of record JBAMCE010000290.1, on the reverse strand, counting down.
CCTTCACGTGTAAACAGACTGACAGATCAGATAAGAAGGCATGCAAGTTCATGAACTAGAGTAAGATAGGTATATCATGAGAAAGATATAGATAGATCGAGATAGATAGGGAAAGAAAGATATGTTCAGATAGCAAAAAGTTAAGAAAATTGAAACTAACCCTCAAGGAAACCGCTGCGAAGTTCACTGCTAAGCACTTCAGGTTTCAGACTGAGCAAATAACGTAAATCGTAGAGTATGTAGTTGGCTCGCTTAAAGAACGCCATGCTGGCAATGTTCTTGCTAAAGTGAAGCGTCCGATTGTGTATAAACTTCTCGATGGCGACGTGATAGAAAGTGTGCAGCAGCTTGTCAAAGATTCCCTCATGGGCGATCAGATGATGAGCAATGCTCGGGACAGTGAACAACTGCACACTGAGCGATACAATCGAAAAGGAGTGATCGTGATCATCGCTAATAAAGTCCTCCACAATGGTCGCATAGCGTCGCGAAAACTCCTTAGCCAGCACCATTTTGTTCTCGTACTCCATGAGCATTCCGGAGATAAGTAGACGATGCCAGCAAGTGCGAGCCGTCTTCCATAGCTTCACATCGTATTCGAGTATGTGGCGAATGCAAAAGGATTCGTTCTTAAGCTGCACCAGTGTGGCGAACGTCTTCCGAAATAGATAATGACGCACAAGGAACTCTTGGAACCAGCTGAGCAGCTGCAGCGCAAACTGCTGGCACGCCACCGAATTGATATTGAGCACTGATGTGCGTAGCGATTGGCTGTGACGGGCATTGTTCAGCAGACCGCTGGGTGGTATATTTTGGGTCTCAATGGCCGTCTTGAGTTCGTTGCACTCCTTGAACGTATCACACTTAACAACGGCTCGACCCTCACGATCGATCGCAGCCACAATCTCCATGGCATCCCTGTGACGGCACTTTGCGATCTTTGTCAGCGTATTTATGACCTGATCAAAAGTGTGCGACTCATCATTGTACAGCACCGTGCAGAAGTTGGCGCCATCGAGGTCTCCATCCAGACACTGCAGACTAGCGTTCGGCTCAATCTCCAGATAGTTCACACAGAATGCCAATATAGCGCTGAAGCAAATTTCTGCGCGCTCCAGCACGGCACTGGTTATGATTTTGCTCTCAAGAGGATTCTTGCGATTCGCCTGAGAAAAACCAAAAAAATAAATGGATGGTTTAAGATAGGATTTTCGGGACGATCGTTTACATTTACTCACCAAATGCAGCTCGCAGTATTGATCGCGCTTCCAGGCCTCATCGTCACCGCAATCACAACAGCCACCTCCGCCGGAGCTGGACATTTTATACCTGTGAAAGCGATGCGCCGAACGCTTAAAGCAATTGACGCACAGCACACAGGTCGGATCTACGCCACATTCGCGGCAGCTGTATGTGGGCTCTCCATTCTTGAATACCTTGCCGCACACGGTGGCCGTGTTTCCCTCTAGTCGTAGCTTCTCGAGTGCTGTCACCGGACTATCACCCAACACGAACTCGACGACCACATCAATGATCTCCTCTTTGGCCAGCGACTCCTTGAACATGCATTTCACTGTAATTAAGGGGGTGAAGGCACAGTCTTACTAACAATTGATCAACGACCGAATAGTAAGGAACTAAGAAGCGACTACAACTACAGCGATCTCGGATCAATTTGCAATGTTCAGCTTTCAACTTGCAACTTGCAACTCGCATTTGGCAACTGATGAACTGCACCCAGTTTCAGTGGAGCTGGCAACTTACAGGACCCGCAAGTCACGGCGTGCTTTGACTCCTGCAAGCGCTTGATCTCTTGCAGCAGCTTGGTAGTCTTCGCGCTCAATTGGACTTGCTCTTCGAGGGGCATATAATCAGAATATATTGAGTTATCATCATCCGACTCATACATTGCTTCATCTGCTTAGCCCGCAAAGGGATGAGTTCATGAGTTTGGGGAAAGGATATGCTGATTGGTTAATTTTAAGATTCACTTTATATCATAGGATTCGTGTTGTTCTGACCGATGGGGTCAGGACTTGGTTAGAGGGGCTGGGTTCATTATCTGTCTGACAATTTCCCTAGATGTTCTTGTGTGTGTAGTGTCAGTTTTTTTTTTTTTTTTTTGGGGTGCTGGTGGAACGGATGGCGCTAAGTCCAAAGTACAAATACTCACAAGTTGGTGCATTTGAATCTATAAAAAGAGGAAAGAATGAAAACGAAAACAAAATAATAATATAAAAAAACGAAACAAAAGCAAAAAATATAACTATACATTTTAGCAACTAATAAATTATAATTAAACAATATCATACATTTTAAAAATTCAAATTCACGGGATTTTAAGGATTTGAAAAAGTCTCGCTCTCACTCGAAAATTGGGTTAAAAATTAAAAACCGATTATTTCCTGGCAATTTAGATTTTGCCAAGAGTCGATTTTGGCAGTTTAGCCAGAAATTCAAACACAATTCACAAACGAGAAATAACCCGATTCCTATAAGAACATTTTGAGTTCATTTTAACTAGAATTATGTACATATATGTATGTATAAATAAGTCTGCGAGTTTTATTGAAAACTTGTTTTTTTTTCTAAAACCGACCAACTGGAGAGTTAAGAATAATATTAGATGAAATGAGTCAAATGAGTCAATCGGTCGGCAAGCAATACTCCTTTGTTTTAGCTTAGATATTTTCTTACCAGCTCATGAGTAAAGAGTTCTAATTTTAAATTGCCTTACTATTTTCGCCTATTCATTAAGAACTTCTTTTGTTACTAAGCTATATTGAAAACGAAAAGAAATGAAAATTTCGTTGACCTTTAATGCTCAACCCTGAATAATTACTAATGAATAATTATATGACACACTTCATCACCAGAAGCATCAACATTTGCATCAGAGGTGGCGTATGAGTAATGTACCTGATCATATTTTCGGCCCGGCCGTGTTAGCGGGAGGGAGACAGGCAGGCTGAGGGGGGCCAACACAAAGTTAATTCGAGTGCATAAAATGTGTGCTTAAAAAACTGGTTAGTCAATGTGGCCAGCCAGGCCAGCGCAATAAACAATAAGTTGACATTTGTGCAAAAGCCAAACAAAGACAATGAAAATCAAAAGCCAAATTCATTATGAAGCCGGCAGAGTGTATAAGAGAACAACTGAGAGAGAGAGAGCAAGAGAGAGCTAGAGAGAACTTTGATCATGTAAGTTGTTTTTCCATGAATCCGTAAAACCCAACCGCAGCAGAGTAATCCAAGACTCTGGCCCAAAGCCGAACTAGAGATTTTATTGACTGTTATGTGGAGGAGACACAAAAATAAACAAAAAAAAACCTTCAGCAAACGAGTTTTGAGGTAATCAAAAATGAAATCGAATCGAGTACACATACGTAGATATCGAACACATAAATACAGTTCAAGGTCGTCTCATTACGAAAAACCCAGCCAAAAATGGTCTAGAGAGTGCGAGAGAGATCAGTTGAGCAAGTGTAAAAGAGAAACACAACCGATCGAGTCGGGTTGGGGGAGGTGCCACATATTTCCGTACAGCTTTTTGAGCTTTCTTCTATGGCGCGATAACAGCAGCGCGCAGCGAGAGGCAGCGAGGGGCGGTGGAGAGCAGACGGGGGAAGCGTGGTTTCTTTACAATCGCATCTGACGTCGCCAGAGGCTATCAGCAGCTGTGTTCTTACCTACAATGTCTGCACTACATATAGTTTCTATACAGGCACGATCATATGTACATACATACATACATATATATGATAATAATGATGTATTAATCAATTGCGCAAGCAGCTGAGGCACAACAGACGGAAACAAAGGAACGTCTGGAACACTCTTTTGTTTCAAAGCTAGTGCCCGCCCGACCATAAGACTGTCCCCTGTCCGGAGCACGTTCCATAGGAAAACACAAGACCACGAGAGTTCGAGTACACGTATGTGTATATGCACTTACAGTCACAACCAAAATAAGTGTACCGGCTGATGAAAATAATTTTGGTATTTTTTCTATTTCTCTTCTTTGTTAGGGGATTATCTTTTTCTTATCAGAGCTAATGAAAATGATAACAAAAAATAACAATATTTTAAAAGATTTTTGGCTATGGGAATATTTTGGGATAACCTGACCTGACTCCCTGACACCACAATGACAAATAAGTCCTATTATTTGCACAGCGAGGAGCCAATTTACAATATTTTCCAAACTTTAAACGTATTTTAAAATAAAATACAACCTTTAAGATAAACAGCAAAAAATTCGAAATGTTATCAAAAAATGAATTGCTTTAGGGCATTCGAAAAGAAATTTGCCTATGAAATGTTTGAACAGTTTGAAATTGTTTAATATTCTTTGTTTTAGGATCGAACTACAAACAGATTCTTATCCTTTTTTTCAGCTTCCAATATAAGCTATCTATTTTACATTATTATATTTTATTTTTATGTTTCTTCTACTTTACAAGCTCTACACCGAAGACAATAATTGAAGAAAACAGCTGTTATTCCAATTGACTTAAACAGTTTATTTATCAAGGTTGATTTTAATACAGAAAACAAAGGCAGATAATGCCACAAAAGAATTGAGAAAAATAATATGAGTTTGTTTCTTGAGAAACATAACCTCGGCTCATTTAATTCAATACAATCATTTAGCATATAGCGATTGATATACTATTTATAATTCCCAATCTGTAAATTTGATCATTTTCACCTTTCAGATTCTTACGCTGACTCACATTTTATGGCCAGCACTGTATGACAAGCACATAAATTTGCAGTAGGTGGCATCATTTTTTAATTGTATTTCTTGACATTCCCACAAGAAGAAAATGTCGGAAATTATTAAGGTGCTCCCAAAAGGAAAAAAGATCTTCTTCTGGAACAGAAATCGGGCAATCGACCTTATACACAAGACTACTTAATTTATATATCCGACGGAGGCGAACGCCTAAATGTGTCAACCGGACAAAGAAGCTTCCGAGAACTGCGCGGAACTGGCCACGTCACAGTGCATCGGTTCGGCGATTCATTTGGGTACATGGAAAACGTTGACGATGACGAAGACGAAGGCACTACCTGAAATCGCGACTTTTGGCTTTATCAGTAGGTCGTGGAGTAGAATAATTAGGCGCTCGCTCAGGAGTCAACATGACAACAAAGAAATGTAAGCGTTCCCAAATCAAGCGAGAGCTATACTGGTAGATACTCTGCGCACGCAGGACTAAGAGATCTTCCAGCATGAATACGATAAGCTGTTAAGTACAATTGTACCGTCCTTTATAAACATTCATATAATTTTATCTTTATATGATATCATATGCATACAATAGCACATGCTACCCCCTTTATTATCTTTACAGGGTATTATAATACAGACAGCACTGTCAAATTCGCAGGTCAAAAACCCGACAAGCCGACAAGAAATCCAATTGCAAAACATATTTAAGCGCTGTGCAAATATCCCTATCTTAAATGGCAGGTATCGCAATTAGTTGCATAACAGTTAAGAGAAGGCAATAAAGCCAATCTTGCAAGTGTATAAAACAATCTGAGTATAAATACGACTCCCGTAGAACTGAATTTAAACAGGATACAGATTGCTGGACAAGCAGAGTTCCTGTTTATTTAATTTCTCTTTGTTTGCATTGCGTTCAAAGACGCATTTCCACACTGCGTACAATGTATTCGACTTGAAAACGTTGCAACAGTCTCTCCCAAAAGAAATTGCGTTGTATAACGGCACACGCATTAAATACTGTGGGTGGGATGGGGGGCAATCATGATTTGGCAAAAAGTAACATAGAATCAAGAGAAACAGTGCGAAGCGCATACAAATCTTTCGGATAAACGAAACGCTCGGAAAGGGTTAATCTATTAGGCGGAAGGCTGAGTCGAACCAGCCACGTCCGTCCGACTATATCAGAGATTGCTAACTAACCGATATCGATAAACATCGATTCGAGAGGGCTATGTTTTTGAACACACATCTTAGAAATTTGAAGAGCTCGAGCCATCATATTTTGTTCTTGTTCTCGTCTCATACAGTACATATTGCACAAGATATTGTCTAAATTGACGTATTGAAAGCCTGAAAGAAAACCTCCAACTGAGTCAGTTGCACACAAATGAAGAAAAATGTCTAAAAATAAGTTAAATAAAACAATATGAATACCATGTAAACTTCTAACGGAATGTGACGCAAAACGAGTTTGTTATTGTTGCTAGGCTGAGACTGGGGCTGGAGCTGGGGCTGGGGCTGGGGCTGGAGCTGGGGCTGTTGATTTTGTAATAGCCGTCTTCGTTGTTGTTGCTGTTTGTGCAGGCGCTGCTTAGAAGGTGAGACAGGTGAGGTAGACAACTCAAATCGTGCAATCAACTCGTCTAATGAAAGGAAAAACGAGTGCGCGAAAATTTGCGGAAATCGAATAGACAATAACATGATGGAAAAATAATACTAAATATAACAAAATAGAGGGGGGGGGGGGGGGGCAGCGAACAAACGTGCGATATTCAATGACAACAAGGGGAACAACAACAAATTCAAGAGCACGGCTTGAATGTGAATATATAAAGATAAATATACTCACACACACACACACACACACAGAGAGAGAGACACACATTTACCTAAGCCAGTTATGTAGGTTAAAGCGACTCACCTGTTCCCATTTCATTTTGAAAATCAAAATATTTGGGCGATTCCTTTTTGAAGTAGTCCATAAAATCGTTGCGCTTCAGCGTGCCAGCCTGGTGTTTGAGGCGCCATTCCTTTAACGGCGAACTGCCGTCCTGCTCGGGCACAACCACATCCTCCATATCGTAGCGATCCATATTTAGTTGTCACTTTCCGATAGGTTTTGCTTCTCCTCTCCTCTCCCTAGCTCGCTTCCTCTTGCAACTTCTTTTACGTTTCCGTTTTTCCTTCGGCAATTACCCGAGTGACCGACGACTAAATGCGAGCAGTTGGGGTACGTTTTTATCTTTGGTCGCTCTCGCCGCACTCTCGTCTCGCTCTCTCCCAATAACCGCCGCTCCCTCTATCCACACGTTTGCTGCTGCTGCTGCTGCCGCTGATGTACGTGTGTGATTGTGTGGGTGTGTGGGTGTATGTGTGTGAGTGGGTGGATAGCTTGTCCTTGGTTTTATGTAGCCGTTATTTTCTTATTTGTTATTGTAGTTGTTGGTAAAATTGTTGTTGTTGTTCGGTTTTTTCTTGGTTCTTGCCTATGCTGTACTTGCTGCTGCTCCTGCTGCTGGTGCTGGTGCTGCTGCTGCTGCCGCTGCTGCTGATGCTGCTTGCATTCGGGTTGTCTTCAATTTAGCTACTGAACGAAAATAATTAACGCAATTTAATTGTATTGTTTTACTTTAATTGTTTGTCTGTTTGATTTATGTACATCCAAATAACGAGTGCGCGCACTAACTTATTAACATACATACAATTGATTTGAGATGAGCTTAGGTATGTATTTGTTGTCTATGTAAGGCAATAATTTTTTTGTTTGCTTTTATGCGGTTTTACTTTTAATATTACTCAATTGACAATTTATACAAATGCTGCTATTGCTGCTGCTGCTGTTGCTGCTGCTGCTCTCTTTATTTACAGCTACGCGAGAGTTATGTTTGCAACTGTTGCTTGGCCATTTTAGCAAATCTCATTATTGTCGTTGTTTTTGTCCAACAACTGCTGCTGCTGCTGCTGCTGCTGTCAGTGGTTAGTTTTGGCAGCAAAACAAAAACAAAACGCACGACGCATTGCACGATGACAGCAGAGTGACAAGACCGTGTAAGAGAGAGCGAGAACGCGCATGCCAACAGCCAACAGCAAGAGCAGCAGCAGCAGCCCACAAAACGACATTCAGATTTTCGATTAACAGAACAGAAAAAAAAAAAACAAAAAATACCTTTTAGATTGAAACGCAATATATGTATATATACATATCCGAATAAATTTACATGTGTGTAAATACATACATATAAAGATGTATGAATGTATGTATGTATATACTTGGCAGGCAACAACAAACTGCAGCCAGCCAGATTCTGCATGCTCAAACATACATACATACATATGTACGAACATTCACTTGGTCATAGTAACACCCATGTACATTCACACACAAAAACTTTAACATGTATTTGCAAATGTAAGCAGGTATTTACAGCTCTGTATATGCATAATAATTATTATTGTGAGCTAAACATTGTTTTGTTGCGTTAAGTCCCGTTCCTCACACACTTTTCTTTCTCTCTTTTGATTTTCACATGCGCATGCATACAGCTCTATAGTATGATATGTATGCGTTTGCACATTTTCAAAAAAAATGTTTTTGTGCACTTCCTACGCGAAATAGACAATCGCCGATACTGGATGACCGCGTCAGGCAGCTGATGAATTATACAAGCAAGAGAATTAAAAACACTCAGCTGCACACTCACACACACACACACACACGCACACACACACATACACTCGCACTTATACATATACATACACTATTTCTATATATATGCACATATTATGTGTACATATAGTCTTTTCCTTGGGTTTAAATTTTTTCTCTTAAAACGCAGGCAGGCAGGCTGTTCAACTGGCTGCTGCAATTTCGTAATATGCAATGCACGTTTCAGCTTAGCTTTGCTTTGCTTTTCCGCTTTCAATTATTCGCGTTAGCTTTTGCTCGCGTACTACGCACTACGATTACGCGACAGATTTGGTATTTGTTGATAATTTGTATATCGATAGTATCGATATTTACTTTTCTCCATTAAACCAAAATATATAATGGCTAATTAATAGGTATTATTGTTAAAATACATTGATTTTTTTTAGATACTATTTTTTCTTTTGCGAAATTTGTGTGCTAGGTGTTGTTAACAATATATCGATGCGAAAAATGTGACCAGACTGTCCAATTATTACCAAAATATAGGTTTTTGATTAAAAATACTTTCGATTATATTGTACGACAGCAAATAAATAGATTTCATCAAACGGATGGAGTTTGAATTTTGTTTGCCTACTTTATAAAAAAAATATACATACATATACATTTGAAAAAACTTTATTATTTATGATGGCTTTCTAAAGAGCGCATATTTGTATAGGTAATGGAAGCGTATTTCATAATTTTTTTTAATTTCAGCGATGCATCGACCACAACCATAAAACATTTTTAAGGCGATTTTTTTTAATTAAACATACTTATGCATTAACATATGATATACTCGTGTGTGGTTGTGTATGTGTTTTTGGTAATGTACACGTTGTCAGTTTTTTTGGCCGCTTCCCGTTTTCCCCAGCTGGCTAAATACCCCGCCGCACTGGCTTGGGTGCAAAGAGTACCTTGGCGGGCTTGCAGAGCTCCAGCTCGCTGCCAGGTCGCACGGCCAGGCACAGTTGTATCTCCACCAATGACGCCTCCGTCCAGACACTGTGCGAGAGCAAGATCGTTGTGCGCAGCCGTACATTCGTCTCGTGCTCACCCTGCTCCGTCATGATCGGCTTAAAGTCCGTCATCTTGGGCACCACGGTGTGCATGTGCTGGTCTGGGTACTTGATTTTTATGCGCATGTCCGCCTTCTGGGACTCCAATAGATTGTCAATCTCGGCCACGAACGGTACGGCGGCAATCAGGCCGGCGGTCACTTTGATAACGTTGTCCTGCGACTGCACCGGACACGGCTCCAATATGTTGGCCATACAGCGCCGAATCTTTTCGTTGGCCGGTGGCAGTGCCAATGGCGGCGCATGCTGCACCAGTGGCAGAATCTCTCGAAATACGCGTCCCGGCTTCGGGTCGGCAATCGCGTCCAGCTTGGACAATAGCGAGCGGGTAAAGCTGTCCGGCTCAGGCTCTCCCAACTGCGGTTTCAGCTTAAGTTTTGGGTCCATCTCCATGCTCTTTTGCTCGCCAAAGGAGCTGCTGGTGCTGCGGCTGCGCATAAACGCGCTAATGTCGCCGGCGGTCTGCAACAGCATCTGGCAAGGACCCAGTGCGCTTTGCGATCTGTCCCGCACCACTAGCACCAAGTGCAGGGCGCTGGCGCGCAATCGCAGCTGCTTCACTTGCAGAATGTCGCCGTAGTTGAGCCCGGAGAACGTGTGCTGCAACTTCAGGCAGTTCCGTATCAGCTCCGCGAGCGACTCCTTAAGCGGCACACGACTGCGCTGGGTTCTGGCGCAGCGCTGCATCTGCTCGATTTGTATCTGCGCCGAGAGGAAGGTCTCCAGGAAGTTCGATGGGCCATACATATCCGAGTCGATGGCGCCTAAGCGCTGTATGCCAAAAAAAAAGTTTATTTAATTTTATCAAAATATATACAATTAATATACTAAAGTAACATTTGCTTAAGATTTGCGCACGTTTTCTGGTGCAAAGTTTTACCAAGCGGTTAAATTCGTATCTTCATTGTAAACTTATTTCCACAGTGTAAGGTTAATAGATTACAAAGAAATAAAAAGCACAAGGCGAGGTATGATCCATGATCTATGGATCTTTACATTAGACAATGGGCAACGTTTGTGTCAGCCTGAAATTATTTGAAAGTTCTAAAACCATCCAAATTTTATTAACTATCTGTAATACTAGCAATATGGCAACGCTCAAGCCAAACATTCCAAATGTGTTGGAGACCGTAAAACAGTTATAAAATTTCAATTTTACTGTGTTTCTTTGTACACAAGCAATTATATTGTTTTCTTTTAAAGAATTATTTTAGGGGAAGAAAGAAAGTTTATATTTGTTATCAGACCGTTTTGTAAGACGCATCAGTGAATTAGTTCCCGGAGAAAGTTTCTGCAGTATAGTTTCGCAAGCGTGGCAACGCGGCGCGGCTAATCTGACTACAAGTCTATGTTAATTTTAAACAGGCAGATTATCCGAATGCCAGTACTCTGTCCCGAGTGCAATTTTCGATTAAGTTCAATTCTAGTCTCGTCGCTCTCGCTAATCAGCTTAAATGCACAGGTGCGCTTAGAAAGCGTTAAAATGTGTTGTTTAAAAGTTCATCAAAGCAATTGTCATGTTATTTAAACGTAGTTGAGGCTTTAAAGCTCACCTGGAGATTCGATTGGGCCGTCTTGAGCAGTTCAACGCGCTCGTCTGTCATCGTGAAGATCTCGCCAATGTGGTTGAGAATCATTTGCAGATATTCGGCTGAGCTGCCGGCGGCCTGGAGGGCATCTTCGACGCGCTTTGTTGTGGAGGCAGAGGATGCGCCTTCGATGGGCAGCTGCGGCACCAGTTTGGGCATGGAATCGCGCAGGTATGCATAGTGCCGGTGCGTGGCCGTGGGCAAGAGACTGATGATGGGAACCAGGTGCTCGGCGGCGTTGAATACCAGAATAAGAACGCACAGATAGGCGGGATCCTCGACATCACGTTCGGGCGTCTCGAAGAACGGATGAACGTAGAGGAGATGCCCAGTGACGGCCATCACCAAATGAGGATGCTTCTGGCCAATCTTGCGCATGCAGGCGTAAGTCGAGTGTCGGTCCTGTGGATATTTGGCCAACACATCGAGCAGCTTCTGCACGACCATCAGCAGGCAGGTCTGCGTGGAGACGCGACAGGCGCCGAGCATCAGATGCAGGCCTTCGCGCACATCAACAGAGTAATCCTCCAGGGAACCGAGCATGATCTCCAGTTGATCCTCACGCAGCACGATATGTCGGGCAATGGCCGTCAGGCTGTAGATGGCCTTCAGGCGCACATCCTCGATCTCATCGTTGAACATGTCCACAAGGAAGTCCAAGCTGGTCACCGCGAATTCCGGATGCGACATGGCCAGCTTGCACATTGAACCAACCGCAGCTGTGCGCACCTCCAGGAACTCATCCTCTAGGCCGTGTACAAGCGCTCCACAGGCGCCGCTGGCTATTAGAGAAATGGTACGCGCATCCAGATGCTCTTGCGGCGCATCGTCCGCCCACCGTTTACCCGACGACCATTCGCCGCTGGTGACCAGGTGGGCGCCCCGCTCGTGGGCATTGCGCTTGCGCCGCAGATTACTCATCAGCTTCTTGTCCAGCGTCTGGTGCAGGAACTCGCTGCTGACATGCGTCATGCTGCCCAACAGCTCGGCGGCCAGCACACGTATTTGCAGCGAGAGATCGCAAAGCGCCTCGCACACCTTGCTAAAGGCTGCATCGATCATGCGTATGTCCTCGTGATGGCGCTCCACATTGATAATGTAGTCCGGATGCCGGTTGCCGAGCATGTGCACCAGACGCAGCGCCTCTTTGCGCACGCACTCGTAGTCGTCCTTCATGGCTTCGACGGCACGCTTGTACAACACCGGCGGCAGGTGGGAGCCCCGTTCGCCAAGTGTCAGCAGCGCATGCAGCGCCTGGGCACGTACGCCCGAGTCCTGCGAATCGATGTAGAAGGCCAGCTTCCAGACATACTGGCGCTCGCTCTCGTGGCAGGTGGCAAATCGTCCTATCACCAGCATTGCATTCTTCTGTGTGTGCGTGGACCCGCTTCGCAGCAACTCTTTGGCCAGGTGCGCCACTTGCGTGTTATATGCTAGCGGCACCATCTGGCGGCGCTGCTGACCAATGCGAAACAAGCACATCATGCCCTGGGCGAGCACCTTCTGTGAGGTCTCCTTGCGCAGCAGGTAGATAAAGTAGTCGATGATAAGGGTGATGCCCTCCTCTGTTCCGCACTCGCAGCCCAGACCCGACAGCAGCTCCAGCAGTTTCACGCGTACCGAGGTGTCGCTATCGCGTTCCTGCAGCTGGTACAGCTGGAAGATCTTTGTGGCAGTCTCCTTTAGCTCGGCTATCTGCACATTCTCGTAGGTAATTTCATCCGTAATCTTAACCAGCACTTCCAGCAGTTCCTTCGTCTGGCAAGTGTTGCTGGCGCCGACGCTCGCAGCTGGCACAGTGCCTATGCCAGGCACGATGATGCTACTGCTGCCCGTACTGGCCGGTAGATAAGGATCAAGGAGTCCCAATACCTGAAGTTTCTTTTCGGGTTTTACTTTCGGTTTGCTCGTTGGCGCCGCTACTGCCTGCAAGCGGAGCTTTTTCAGAGGCGGCACACCAACTATCGTCTCGATGAAAGACTGCGGTTTTTTAATGGCCAGAGCCATTTTTGCACCAATGCCTGTGACTAATATTTTTATAGTTGCGTACTTTGATTTTACCCAAGCCAAAACATGTAGTTTAACACAATTGCGTGAAATTGAGGACGGCAAAACTATCGATAATCAGAGCATGGTCGACTTTTTAACACGTTGCATCGATATTTGACTTTTCACTCATCGATGTTTGTTGTCTGGAACAGTATTTATCTTGAACAACTAGCTTTTGAAACTAAAATGTTTGATTTAAGTCAATTATACGTGTTCAATAGCCCTGGAAATTCATTTGCAAATAGCTCCTCAGTTGATCCAGACGCCCTTAGCATTAGTTAGCTCAATTTTGCGCTATGTTACTCTTTTAGGCGTTAACATATCTCACTTGAGCCCTACTTACCCGTAACGGACGCTGTTAAAAAAACGTTGCTTCGAAATATTTAAACTTTTCTATCGGATGTGATAGATTTTGTTGCAGGTTTTGATGAAAAAAAAAGGTAAATGTGTATGTCAACTCAATTTGCTTTTGCTTTTTCTCATACAATTTTCTTTAGTTTATTTGCATTTCTTTATAGTTATACAGCTTTAAGTTTTTATTGGTTTGTGTGGTTTTTTTTTATGCACAAACTTACTTTGCCTTTTATTTTAGTTTGTTTTAATATATTTGAAGTTTTCGCTGCAAGTGTTGTACAAGTATGTATATGAATTTGTTACTTAAGTTAATATTGATTCGCTAAAAACTCAGTTTTAAAAAAGTATTCATGGTATGTTTTGCATATTTGGTATTTATTTGGTTTTCAGTGTTTAGGCCATTTGGTTAGTAAATGTTGAAATAGATTTGTTTGGATATTGGGCATAATTTGCATAGTACATATTTATAATTACAAATTGTAAAACATTTATCAATATGTAATGGAAAAAATATACACAAACACATCAGTTGTCGGGCAATATCATGCATGCACAATTCATTCGTAATTGGATTATGTTATTATTATTAATTGCATTAACAGTATTTTGCGCAAAAAAAAAAGATTACATTTGCAGTAAAATACCTTGATTTCATGCCCAGTACATTGGATATTATACCAATCCATTTGGACATAGCTTAGATATTGGCATAAATGTTAACATTTTTTGCAAGCAAGCGAATGCATGCATGTGAACAGAGCCCGACAGGCAGTGCAGTTTTTGTTTTGTTTTTTTTTTTCAATTTTGGAAAAAGCTAGTTCTATATTTATGTTATATATGTCTTCTTTTTTGTTTGCCTTTCAATTTGATGAGCACTTTTAAAAATGTTGCGAATTTCGTGACACTTGAAACTGTTTTCGATTTAATATTGACTATTTTTGCTTTTGAAATCACAATATCTATGCTGAATCTTGTACATCTTCCTATATATGCATATATAGAGCTTTAGATCGTTGTCCGCTATACATGTAAATATATATTAATATATATATATATATATATATAGGTATATGTATATGTATATGTATGTGTATAAATATGCTTTATATGTGGCATGTGTAAGTTTTTCTTTTTGTTTTTTGTTATGTGCCAACGCAAGGAGCTTTTCCTTATGCCTATCCTTAACTTTCTCTAATTATGTACTTTTCTTTCATTATTCATTCGTTCTCCCTTTGTTTTGTCCAGCTCCTACTTCAAACTTCAAACTCGTTCTTCATCCTCGTCTCATCGTCGTTGGGATATGCGTGGTCTTGCAGGTGTCATGAATTTTGTGGGTTGTGTTTTGGTTTAATGGTCTGTTGTTTGTTCATGGGCTGGTTATTCGGGCTGAACTCGTATAAAAGATAACATATGTGGTTATATATAGCTAGTTGAAAGAAGAACAACAACAAAATGCTGTGCAGTGCCCAATTGGTATAAAATGCAATATCATTTTCTCATCTTTCACATTCTTGTTTCTTTTTTCCATTTTTGTTTTTTGTTACTAATTTTCAATAATCTAATGCAAAAATTTGACTAAGCAACCCTGTATGTTTATAATGAAATAATCCGAAGCTTTTAGCCACATAATTTAAATATACATTGATAGCAAATTAAGCACTTTTTTTTCTTTTGGTTTTTCTCGGTTAACTAGCTCTAGCTCTATCAAGGACTACATAGTACATAATAATACGTAGATCAAGTTCGGTAAGCATGGCAAATCAATTGTTTAGGGACTTTGATAGTTCTGTTATAGCTTCTTCTTCTAGTTTGTATGTATATAATGCACATTTCAATTTGTACACTTAAAAAATATATATATATATATATATATTGTGTTCAATATAAGTTGGTTTTTAATATTATATTATATTTCATAATATCTTCTTACAAGTTCTAGGCGACAGTTTGAAAAGTCGTTTTATAAATGTTTAAGAAATTGTTTTTTTTTATTTGTTTTCTTTCTTTTTGTTTGTTATTTATTGAAAAAAAGTACATACGTAGATATAATTCTAGTCGAAATAAACACAAATGAAATTTGTTAACTATTTGCCAAGAATAAATGTATATTTAACGAATGCAAGTTCGGATTACACGCGATAAATCTATATGCAAGATCTTGTCGCACAGTTTATTTAAAAAAAAAAAAAATGTATATATATATAATGTTAATCGGAGTGAGGCTCTATAAGGGAGTTAAATCTGTGTAAAAATCTGTGTGAATGGCAGTAAGTTTTGGCGCTTTAATTGTGAATTGGTTTTAACTTGAATTAACTAATTGCTTTACTTAAATAATTCGCATTATTGGACAAATTAATGAAATTCGCAAAATCATTGTCGGCTCTTAATTAGTCATATAGTAATAGGTATAAACATAGGTATAAATTGTCGGTACAAATATTACACGATTTAATTATGCTATGGACGTTTTACAAAATGAATTAACTTAGGCATTGTTTAATAATTAGCACATAGATACATACATACATACAAAAAAAGCATCAATTCAACTCAATTCAATTATTCATTTGTTTATTTAGTTTAGTTTTAGTTTTGTTTTTCGTTTTAAGCTGCTCTTGAACAAAGTTTATGTTATGCTTAAAAGTTTATGTTTTTTCTTTTGGTTTTTCCTCAATTTTAATTCTCAATTTCTTGCTTTGTACAGGCGCATTTTACCCAGAGATTGCAATTCTCAAAATGTTTTGAAATTCGCTCTCTCTCTCTCTCTCTCTCTCTGTCTCTCTCGCTCTCTGTCTGTCTCCCTCTCAACTGTGAACACATTTCTTGTTGTAAATGTACAAAAAGTTGCATAAATAGTTTTGATTGATTGACCAAGAGATTAGCAGACGTACACTGAACAAAATCACTTGGCATAGCTACACAGTGCGCAATTTGCATTCAGTTTTGCCTTTTTCTAATTATCCTTTAAATGCAGCAAGCAATACGATAAGCTAGTTTGATATTGCTCACTTTTAAGACTTACATATATCTAAATTGCAACTTTCAACTTGATTTCTTCGGTTTGAGTTCATGAACTCTTGTGTATATATTATAACAGATCGCAATTTCTTTGTGTCAGTTTTCCAAATGAAATGCAAATTGTTCTTTCCAAGTGATATTCGGGCATATTACAATTTCTCTGGACTTTATTACCTATTTATAGTCAGAGTAAGCTAAAGATTACGATTTTGAACTCCTAATCTCAAAAGTGGCAGCAAGATTTCGATTACATATTCATGAATTATGACTGGAGCTTAGCCTCATATTGTTTTGATACAAAATTATTGATAATAATCAACTTTTACTAACTGTCTAGGTTTATAGTTTTTACATATTTCGAAGCGTTCTGACTGTCTAAGTAGATGATAATGCGGATATATGCATACAAATATGCAATTGCGATTGGTCTTCATATTATATCGTTCTGCTTTAAGAAACTAAATATTATTACCAGAAGAGCCTGTGTTTGACAATTTATTCACTGATTCTTGCAATTTCTACACTGTGTATCTATTCAAGTGACCCGTGGTGTATATTTTCGTGTACGATTCCCCGCCTGAAGCGCTCGTTTTGCATAATATTTGCACTGTTCAAAATTCATAAGATATTTGTTGGTTTTAAAGCGAAATTGAAGACATCTGGCCACACTCAATTAGCTGCAAACAAAAAAAAATGCAATGCTGGGCCCACTTTTTCGAACACAATCGAACATTTTAAAGGGCTTTGCATACGACTACGAATACACTATAAAAGCTGTACTAGCATATTATTACATTTAAGTTTTTCAAATCTAAAATCTAAAAATATGACATACACAAAAAGACACAAAATTTAACTTGCAACGTTTTCATCTCAATATTGATTTCTCATTTTCTCATCGCTTTTCGTTTTCCTCAATTGATTTGCTTGCAACAAACAAAGGTTAAATAGGCGCATTCCAGAGCCAATTCCGATCAATCACGATTGATCACGATCAATAATAAACGCAAATGTATCTTATAAATTTACTTCTTGTTGTTGAAGATGCAAAAATATAATTCTTATCAAATGTTCTGCTGAATGCGCCCAATTTCCAGATTTGTTTTTTTATACATCGAAAAAGTTGTATTTTACATATTCAAGCAAAATAAGCAAATAAAATTGCGAGTTTTTTAATGCCAATTTCTATTTTTTTTTTTCATTTTGCAGACACTTAAAGCAGTTGAATTTTTCTTCGTTTACACACACACACACATGCACACACTCACACGCACACACTCACACGCACATACACGGAATTAGTTAATAAACTTGGGCGTAGTTTTTGAATGCACAAACTGAAAGCAATCTTTGGGCTGGCGGCTGGCGCCACGCCTCTTAGACGTAGGTGGCAACGGCAGCTGTGCTCGTCGTGGCAGCGCCGCCGCCACCGCTGCTGCTGCCGCTGGCAGCGCCAGCTGCACTGGCTCCTCCGGCGTTGACTCCAACGGGCTGCGGCTGCTGCTGCTGATGCGCTGCGGCGGTGTTGTTCAGCGGCTGTGGGCTGACCGGGGGCTGCAGCTTGCCAGGCACATACTGTCCAATGAAGGAGCCGTCCTCGGTGAACTGACCTGTGAATGGGCAATGGAAAAACAGTTAGGACTTTATGCCAGCCACATACATGGGTGTGTGAGTGTGTTAGCCATAACCAACACCAGAGTTTGTGTGCGAGTTTCGATTCGGTTAGTTCCGTTAGACGCGATTCAGTTTTGTTAATATATATGTATATATGTTGTATTATTTGTAGCTCTTGTTATTAGACATTTGTTTTTTTGTTTGGTTCATGATTCAGCTTCCGATTGCTGTGTGTGGTGCGGGTTGATTAGTCGTGTTGGATCGCTTGATATTAGGGTTTGTCTTGAATATGCATGCTTACGAGTACTACAGGGTATCATCTAGACTACAATACACAGACTGCATGCTTCATTAACATTACCTTGTGTTATACACGCACAAACTAAAGTTGGGTTTCACACAGCTAAAAACAAGGATCTTAACGCCAAAAATAATTAATGTAACTCAATAATAACCTATAATCGGAAATAGACTTAAAAAGGTTACAAAGGTTCTCATAGAGCCAATCATATTCAATTCCAAGGCTGATGAGCAAAGTAAAATGTATATCAAATGGGATATGTCTTCTTCTTCTATGCGCTACACATATAGTAATCAAAATTATAATGCCTCCTGTAAGGGTATAACAACAAATGCATTTACAAACATATTATGCAGCGTATTTTGAGAAACATTTCAAAATTTTTTGCGAGTATAGTTACAAAAATTATTGAGCTCAAGTTTTTCATGCTGTATCTTTTTAAAGATAATATAGAAATTGAATTCTAAATACATATCTAAAGGCTTTTGGGATAGATGAAATTACGAAAGCATTGAAGTTGATAACTACTTGGAAAATGTTGAACAACTTAAGAGCCGTAATAGCCCAGTCAAGTCTCCCTCTCTCTCTTTCTTATAGATATATTAAGAGGAATATTGTTTAATCTTTTCCTAGTTTTAATCATATAAAACATTTAAGCTTGTATCTAGAAAGGCGTAATATCATTTATATCATATAATTTAAAAGTTTGCAAAATGTTCACTTATTTTCGGAGTCAGAGTTTACACTTCAAAATTATACACTGTTCAAAATTGGATTGTCAGTGTTTTTAGATTTCGCTTGAAACGTGATCTTTTAGAAATTAAGAGTATATATTCGAATATCAAAAAACTAAAAGCCGAAGTTTTTGAATCGATTTTTATTATTTTTTATTACTTTCCAACTTCATTTTTGCCTGTCAATATTGAAATGTGTTAAATAATAAAATAACGTTACTTAAATTTGGACTTTTGATTTTTTATTGTTTACTTTTTCTTTATTTCGTTTGTTGGTTTTTCTTTCTAAGATAGTAATATAAAAATGCAATATTTTTATATAGTTGTTTTGTTTGTTTAATATTAAATAGATCTACTACACACACAAAAAAAAAAAACATAATATGTATTTTCTCAATTTGTTTTTAGTTTTTCTTTTTATGCAGAAAACAAACCTTTTACAAAGTACAGTTTACAACATTTCTTTAAATGTAACTGTCCAAGCGAATTGATAAAAAAAATTATGTATATATAAGAAATAATAAAGTAAAACATATTTCATTAAAATACATAGTACACAAAATTAAAATTATGAAACAAAACTAAAGAGCATTGGAAAAAAAAATTAAATAAAATACACACGTACGCAAAATTGTTCAATGAGGAAGCTAAAAACAGAAAATGTACATTACGTTTTTTAAACAAAGTTTTAAATTAAGACTTATATATTTATATATATATATATATTTATGCATGCATTACATATTAAACAAAGTGAGGAGGACAGAGTTTCAGTGTAGGAGAGAGCGGTACAGTTGGAGAGCAAGCGTGCCTGTGCGTGTGTATTTGTGAGAGAAACGGAAAGAGAGCGAGCAAATAAAACACGCAGCTGCTTTATCGGAAGGTGGATGGGTGGAGCGGCGGGGGTAGTGGGGGGCTGAGGGATGGGCTTGGAGTTAAGCATTCTTGTTTCTGATTTGTCAGCGTTCCCTGCTGCCACTACTCCCCCCCCCCCTCGGGTGATCCTTGATCGAGCCAAGGCGCCAGAATATGTTTTTGTTGTTGTTTTTGTTGCTTTCTTCTTGTTCTTGGTGTGTTTCAATAGCCTTTTTGCTGCATCGTCGTTGTTGTTTTTTCTTCTCGTTTTTTTTTCTTCTCGTTTTTGCTTGGCAGTATAATTTTTGTTTGTTTTTTTGTTTAGTTCTAGTTTTAGTTACTTTATAAAAAAATATTCGCTTTCATATAGAAAATGAACTCGTCGCACTAAAAATTAACTTAAAAAGAAAACTTTGATTTTCATTTAGAATTTTGGGCGCTGTTGATGTAATTGTTGTTGTGGATGTTTGTTGTTGTTGTTGTTGTTGTGGAGGGGCTCGGTTCGAATCGGTTCGGTTTATTTGTTGCCGCGCTGCTTACAAATTAAATCAAAGTCCTTTGCGTCCATATTGACCAATAAAGGAACCATCTTCGTTCATGCCTGCATTTCGTCATTTTTATAGTACAGCATTTTATTTTATTTTATATTATATTATTATTTGTTTTTTTTTTTTATTTTTGTTTTATTGAGGTGTTGTGTCATGTGTTGTTTTACAGAGTAAACAAAAAACAAATTGAAGAAAAGAAAAAAAATTGAAAAATAAGTAAATTAAATGTTGTGCAAAACGAATAAAACATAAATTAAAGGAACGAAACACAAGTCAATAACAAAACGCAAAACATTAAGCAATTATTGATGAACTGGGCCTATTGGATAAACACACACACATACATATGTATACAAAGGAAAGCACATACATACATATACAGATATGTATTAGCATAGGATCATCCAGTTGCTCCGCAAAGTGTCACGATCATAGGTCCATGTCTCCGAATAAGTCTAACTTAAGGAATTATTTATCGAACGATGCGAATGAAAAGCAAATCAAGCCAGCCAAAACTGTTCTAGTCAAACGTGGCGTTGCCAGACTTCTTTCATGGCCTAGTTAAGTTGGCTGCACTAATTCACGACATTTCCCTACTACTTTGAACTATTTGACTATTTTGAAACTCTTACAAAAATAACGAATTTCAACTAGAATCAATTTGGTGGTAGAAGTTTCTACAAATAGGAATTCGCTGAATCGCATTGATATATGAGATAGTTATAAAAGATACTACATTGTTGAACGAGTTGCATTCCAATAAGAATATCTCATTGCTGTTTGACAAATATACATATATAAAATGAAACTAATATATGTATATCATATAGAAGTGTTAACTGTCGTTTCATTTTTCACTATTCACTTTTTGTATAGATAGCTTTCATCAAAATCATATTGGAATCAGTAATCTCCTGCAAGACTTATCCTATATACCTAAATTTGTTAAATATATGAATATTTATATATTTTTTAGCTTTTCATTTATTTGATTCTGTGACTATATTTTCAGTATATAACTTTTCCGTTCCCGTTTAGGTGAACAGATAAATTGAAGTTCAAATATATATAAATTGTTGCTGCCTTATTAAGTTGGTTGCCTGGGAGCCAGGCTCCGAATTAGTCAGAGAAATTTTCTATAATATTTAAGCAAAAAAAAGGGAATCTTGAAAGTGAATTACAACATCGACTACAACATTCTTCCATCCATGTTCTCCAATCAAAGCTATTGACTCGTAATCGATTATTATTTTTATTTTCCGCTTGGCTCGACGACCTTTGAATGGATGATCCTAGCTCACATGCTGGTTAAGCATATGCATATATGTATTTATATATATGTATATATATTCACAGTCTGCAGCACCGATGCCAGTTAGTCGGAACAACTTATAGAGCATAGAGAGACAGAGAGAGAGAGCAAGAGAGAGACAGAGTGGAGAACGCGTGCAAGAAGGGTGACAAAACGATTAAGCGAAGCGCGACGCAAGAAGCCAGCCAAAAAATATATATTTTTTTTTATTTGGCTGCAAAAAACAGCCGCCAAAAATGCAGAAATGCATAAATAAAATGCCGGGCAAATTGGCTACCTGGACGAAATGGTTGAAGAAAGATGAAGCCAACGCCGCCACCGTCGCCGCCCACAGTTACAGTTATATGGTGTGTGTGTGTGCGTGTGTGCGTGTGTGCGTGTGTAGTGTGAGTTTGTGAAAGAAACATAAGTAATCGAGAGATGAGGATTGTGAGACTAGGCTGCGTGAAATTGTTGGCTCATGGCTTTGTCGTAGGGCGGCGGCGATGACTGCAGGTGAGGCTGGGGCAAGGTCGATGGCTGCTTGATGCCCACCTTGCGCGCAGCGGTGGCAGCATGACCGGCGGCTGTGGTCACAGCTGCAAACAGCAAACGGCATCAGTGCCAACATCATCATCATCATCATCATTATCATCATCATCATTATCATCATCATCATCATCATCATGATCATCAAAAACAAAAAGGTTGACAGAAACAAATGAAAATTTGTAATGAAAAAAAAATTTAGAAGAAAAAGAAAGATAAAAACAAACAAACAAACAATGACATGGACTAGGACACTTGGAACACTTAGGACGAACTGGAGTTAATTGTCGCTCTTACCTGTATCGCCATCGCCGTATTCGGCCATCGAATCGGTATCGCTCTCCACGCCGGGCTTATTCGCTGAACTAACGGATTGGCGACCAGCGCTCTTGTTGTCCAAACTGTAAAAGCAAAAGCAAATGCGTTATCGATACATCCACAGCAATTTATCGATAACGATATCTGGAGATATGCTTACGGTTGCGAGTACTCGTGGAAACCGCCCTCATCCGGATAATCGCGCCTGCCATTGGCCAGCTCGCGATCGTGCACATCATATTTGCCACCACGATTGCGACGTATAATGCAAATGATGATAAACAGGATAATGATGATGGCCAGTGCCAACATCATGCCAATGAACCAGCCGGCATTCGCCAGAGTCTCGCTGCGCACCATTATGGGTCCCTCGGCGCTGTTCGTGTCAATCTCGTAGGTGGCGCTCTCCGTGTGATAATGTCCATCGACGGACACAACGCGGAACTCGTAAACTGTATCCGGTTCGAGGCTGCCCACCTCCTGATAGTCGACTGATTTCACGGGTTCTTTGGTGGTCCATTCGGTTTCGCCCTTGATTCTGTTAATAATATTACCAATTAATTATTAAGTATTTGATATTAGCTTGAATGTACTGCCGTCTGGCAACGCTTTAAAAGATATGCAGGCAATAGAACTAGTTCCGCGCATCATTAACCTATTTAGCTGAACAAATACTATATACGTTAAAAAATATGTTTCATTCGATTGCTATTTGATGCGGATCTAAAAACACAATTGTTTTGTATTTATTGAATCAACTGCAACATTTTCAACATTAGCGAAAATGGAACTAGTTGAACTAGTTAAAAAATATGTGCATTTATGAGTGAATATTATTGAAAGCTTTAATGGGGAACATACGAACTCCATTGAAAACATACTCAAGTTTAAAAGTAGTTGATCTAGGTATTGCAATAACTAAAGAACTACGTCATATAGACTTCATTTGATAGCGGAACCAGTTCGAAATTGCTCGCACAGCATTATATTGAACTTATTCAAATCCTGTACTAACCTGTACTTGGTGAAGAAGTGTGAGCCCGAACGGCCATCAGTGCTGGGCACCCAATTTATACGGTAGGTGGGCTGACCATTCGGCGACTGGATCGGCTCCCAAGTTAGGGATGGTGTGGATGGTGGCTCAACATCTTCGCCCAGTGTTGTCTTCTCGATGTAATGCCTGGAATTGGTAAAAGCAAAAAATTAAGAAAAAAGTTAGAAAGGTAGGTCAGAAGGAGAAGGAGAGAGAGGAATATCTTACTCGGTGCCCTCGCCCATTTTGGTTGTGGCTGTGATGGAGATGCGATACTTGGTCTTGGGCTTCAGACCAGCCATTTTCATGCGCGTGATGCGAGGATCGGTGATGTGGGGTTCATATTCGCGTCGTTCGCCCACATAGCTGCCCTTGACAACCTCATAGTAGATTTTGTAGCCAGTCAGTTTGCCATTGGGATTGAGCGGCTTCTTCCAGGTTAGCCAGAAGGCTGATGAGCCCAGCGGATAAGCCTCCAGCGATTGCACTGCTGAAGGCACACCCTCGGGCGTGTCAAAGTCAATCACAGCGCTGGGCGGTCCATTGAAGCGTCCATTGTAGGCCAGGACGCGGGCATAGTTCTTGGAGTCGGGCTTGAATTGTGTGACGAGCGCTCCGTTCTGGATTGTGTGTATTTCACGGAGTCCCTCTTCGCCCTCCTTGTCCGTCCAGGTTTGAATCTTGTAGCCCTTGAAATGACCGCGCACAGACTCGGGGCTGACTGGATTCCAGCCGACATAGGCATGGGTTGCACTGGTTACTTGCTGCATGCTGAAGTTAGTTGGCGCCTCAAGGGGACGATCCTCGCCAGAGTAGCCAATCACCTCCTCGGCGTCAACATTCGATTCGCCGCGCTCATTGATGGCCACCACCTTGATGTGATATTTGACGAATGTCGGCTGATCGGGAATCAGGAGATTGTTCTGGCGCCAATCATAGATGTCCTTGTTCTCCCAGGACGCAGCGGGTATGTCACGCTTCCAGCTGACACGATATTGGAAGTTCGGAGCATTATGTTCGATCTCTGGCATTGGTGTCCATGTGATGACCAAATTATTTGGCTCTGTGCCCTGGCCGACAACGTTGTCCGGATTCTTGAACGGCACATCCGGCTGTGTGGTGCACGCCTCGCTATGTCCCGACGGTGGCGATGGGCCGATCTTGTTGAAAGCAATCACACGGTACGTATAGTTGGCCCATGGCGACATTTGCAGTACAAATGAGAAGTCCGTGCTAGGCACCTTCTCGTAAGCCGTATCCCAGGAGGCGGGCGTGAACGAGGTGTTGAACTGGATCGTATAGTGTAGAATGGGCGAGCGATTATCACCTTGCGGCTCCCAGGAGATCTTTGCCTTATCGGCTTGGCATATGATGCCTATCAAACGGGGCGCATTCGGCACATCCTGCACTATGAGATTCGCTTTGGCCGTGGCCTCGTCCAGTTGTGTGCGCGCAACGCACGTGTATTCGCCCGAATCCAGCTCCATGGTCTTGGCAATAGTCAGTGAATTGTCATTGGTTTTCACAAATCGTGCCTCTGCATCAAAATCAATCGGTTGGCCATCCTTCAGCCACTCGATCTCCAGGTCCAAGGTGTCGTCGTGCGCTTCGTTGCAACGGAATGTGGCCGATTGGCCGGCGGCGACCTCATAGTTTTGCGGCTCCTGTGTAATTCTGGTTCGCTCCTTTACCACCAATGAACCCTCGGCCGTCGCATTGCCAAACTTGTTGACCGCCAAGCAGGTATAATTGCCGTTGTCAGCGAAGGTCACCTCCTGTATCTCCAGATCGCCGGATGGCAGCACATTGTAACGACCACCGGTCAGCCAGTTATTATTGTGGCGCCATTTCACCTGGGGCTTGGGTGCACCAAAGACGCGGCACCGCATTGTGATGTTGCGTCCGTTGACGGTGGCCTCGGCGCGTGGTGGCTCCTGGATCTCTGGGGGCAGTGCGAGCACATTTAGGTACACATCCTTGTAGACATAGCCAAGGGAATTGGTGGCGTTGCAGCCATAGTTGCCCGTGTCCTTCTTCACTAGATTCACGATCTTAATGTAGTTGTTGGTAACGGTGCGTCGAGGATTTGGTTCGCTTTGCGCAATCGGCTTGCCATTGTGTATCCACTGAATGGTCGGCTCCGGATGTCCGGCGGCCTTGCAGTTGAATATGACCTCCTCATCCTCGGCGGCATTTTGTATCTCCGGCTCCTCGGTGAAGTAGGGTATGGCATGAATCTTCAAATTGATCGAATAGGATTGCGCCTGTCCCACACCGTTGGACACGTCACAGTTGTAGGTGCCCTCATCGTCGAAATTGGCCTGCCTAATAACCAAAGATTTACCATAGTTGCCTTGGGTAATGCGATCGTTCCATTCCACCCGTTTGCCATCCTTGTACCAGAGTGTTTGCGGCAACGGTGTGCCGCCATAGATGCAATACAGTTCAACACGTTTGCCACGCAGTGCCACCTCGTTCTTGCGGGTCACGTACTGACGCTTGGGCGGATAACGATTCTGGGATGCACTGACGCCCATCTGCTTGACGTCCAACAGTATCTTGTTGCCGATCTTGTACTCGTTGCGGAACACTGACGTTGCCGAGCAGGCATACCAAAAATCGCCGCTGGCATCATCGCGTGTCACATTGGAGAACCAGAGTGTGCCCTCCGGGTCGAGGGTCATGCGTGAATTGTTGATCGACTTAATGCCCGCATCGATGGTCTGCTGTATCAGCCAGTTGACAGTGGGCTTTGGCCAGCCATCGGGCGCCTCGCACTGCAGCGAGAACGGTTCACCTTCGATGGCCTCAACGCTGCGGGCTGCCTCGTCCTTGAACGCATTCAGCTCCGCCTTGCGCACAAACACCGAATTCGATGTGGCAACGCCAAACTCATTGGAGGCAAAGCACTGATACTGTCCCAGATCCTCGTCTTTGGGTGATGTGATCACCAGTGTGCCACGTCCAGGCTGGCGCAGCATACGATTATCGTACGCCTGCCAGTCAAACTTCTTGCCGTTCTTGATCCATCTGTATCTGTAAATAGATAAAGCAAATGCCAATTCTATAAGTCAAGAAACTAGAATTACGTTAAGGTATGTTTTATATGGGTTTCCAATATAAAAACAAGGGGATATCGTGTAGCAGATACCCTGAACCCATCCCAATTGGTATAAGCGAGGTATACGAAAGATCAAGACTATCTTCAGGGGTGGTATCGGAAACGTTGAATGTTCGCGATCTGAGTTTTGGATGGCTCTAGCTCCTAAAGTCTTCAAAATACGAGTGACAAACAAGATTTTGAAATCGATTTTTATAGATTTCGTGCGAACGGAACATGTTATCGAACGCGTGGGCAATAGGAGAACTTGTGCTTAAAATTTGTCCAGCTCTTTTAGGCTCGGATACATACAGATGGACCGCCGCACAGAGATGGCTAGATCGCTTCGGCAAAAATATATATTCTTTATGGCGTCGGAAGTGTCTCCTTATGCCTCTTGCATACCTTTGCACTAATCCTATTACACACTTTTTACCCATTATCAATGGGTTTAAAGTAAAACTAGAGCATGTTCAAGTATTGATCTAAGCAGCGACATTTTCATGTCATGACAGTTGCCCACTTAATCAAGTCAAAATGCAATGTGCATCGTATTAATGAGGTCTTCGTAATGCCCATCCAAGAAGTAATAAGGACAAGTCCATATTGTTTTCATATAATACGATTACATACGAATGTTTCTATAAAAGCCATAAGATTTAGTTGAGCTACATGCATTAGACTTTTGGTTGAATTTGATTATGTTATTATAGCTGTAGGCAGATTGAAGAAATTAGTAATTAGCTTAAACAGCAAGACATACACGAGTTTTCATTTGTGTTTCCTGGTTGGGGAATTGCGACTCATTAAGTGGCGGCGCTCTAACAAGTTGATTTCCACATTTAATTTGACTTAATAAACCCGCACATATTTCTCTATATATTGCTTTTCGCTTCTTTCATTGCGTTCCTCGAGCAATGAGACATTTCTTATACATATATATGTACATATTATAATTATGACAACTTGTTTAATTTCCAATTGCGAAAATGGTTCATTCAAGCCTAGGCCCGCCCCTAGGGGGGGCTCCAGAGGGAGAGCATCTTATACGCCTCTCAGCTTGACGTAATTGCAATTAAGCGCAAAGGAAGTAAACGAGAGCAACAACTCATCGTATGCCCATTTAAAAAATCTTTTTTTTTTCGGAAATTTTTCAAGTCATACTCTTTTTCTCTCTCTCTCTCTCTCTCTCCCTCCCTTTCTCTATTTGTGTCGATGTATGTGTGCATAGCACTCAAAAACCCAAGTCAATTATGCGAACTGCTCGCTGCTTGAGCTTGTTAAGCGCTGAATTTTTTATTTTTCTTAGTTTTTTTTTTATATATTTATTTGACTTAAGCGACAGCCGCAACATCGAATCGCTACTCACCTCCCGCCCCCGCCCCCGCCCCGGCCGCTGCCAGCAGTTGCAGGTCATGGAATAGGTCAATCATTTGAATTGTTTTTAAGTGTTGTAAGTTGCAGCGCAGCAACTAAAAAGGGGGGGCAGGGGCTGAGCAGGGCTTGGGGCAGATGAAAACTATGGCTCTGGGTTTGTTGAACTTGTAAATTTGTTGAGGTTTCTAACTGATTTTCAGTTCACCCACAAAGTTGCAAGTTCTAAAGTTTGGTTCAACGAGTTTTAACCCGCCTGAAGTGCTTAATTCTTGAAGATAGTGTTGCAAAACGATTGAGCGGGTGCCAATTACCAGCACTGCTTTTTATACATATCGACAAAAGGAGAAACAATAAACGTTGCTCACTTTTAACTAGCGTAGTAATCGAGCTGAGCTTTTATTTATCTATTTGTTAGCTTGAATGTGAAGAAAGATCTTTTCTCTTTCCTAAAAACATATGGTTAAAATCAAGTTGCTAAGTTGTTTCCCTGCTCTAGTCGAATGTTGTGATATTTGTCTAATAGGATATTTTACATCTTTTTTAATTTTTGGTTTTGTCTGTTATTTTATTTTACAAAAATCGTCCGTAACGTTTACGAATGCAGCACACAAAAGAATTGAAGGCAACAAAACTGTTTTGTCGCTAGAGAAAGATAGCAAGAAACTGCACGTTTATTTGTATAGTACGTGTTCGTACAAATGGTATGCCACTTATCTTGTTCATAGGGGGATGTCAGCCTATTAGTTCCCACATAAATCCATAGGAATAATGCTTATGTTACGGCAAGACAGGACATGCAACATAATCGAGTGTTGCCGTGTTGCATTTGCATTTGCGTTGTCAGCTCTTGACTCAATTGCTGCTGTTGCTGTTGCCAGGGCGATGGCGATGGCGATGGCGATGACGATGACACATTAAGTTGGGCGGACAAGTCCATGGGTTAAGCATAGGCTAACCCTCAGTTAACCCCATGCCAGTCCAGTCAATAAGTACAACTGCCCGACGCGCTGACTCAGTGCGCCCAACAACCCCACGCTCCACGGCCTGCGGCCCGCGGCCCGCGCCGCCGTCCTGTATACCCTATACAGACAGCTACACACATTCTGTTCAGTTCAGTTCAGTTCAGTCAACTAAGTCGGCGACGCTGACGCTGGCGTGTCACCATCAGGCAACACCATCAGCAAGTAGGCAGTCAAGCGGGCAGGTGGTGGCAGCTGCCGGTGCTGCTGACCGACAAAGTTGAGCAGCGCAGCCCAACTCTAAGGCCAGCCAAATGTGCAGCGGGCCCAGACACAAACAGCTGCTGCCTTGGTCTGGAATCCCTTGCGTAATGTATGCAACTTCCTTGAGTCGACCCGGTGTATGTGTGTGTGTCTGTGTGTGTGCTTTTTGTTGTGCTGCCTGCTTGGCTGCCACTTAACCCCAGCGACTATATGATAGTTTCTCGATGGTTGCTCCTTGCCAGCTATCTATCCAGGCAACTCGGTGGGCTGCCTCGGCTAAGTAAATGCGATTAAAATCTCTATAGAAATTGCGAAGAGCCAGCCAGCGGGCGTAGCTGCTGATGGGCGGGGCAGGAGTCGCGGGCAACTGTATGAGTCATCCACAGCCAGTGATGGGTCGTTGTAATTTGCATAGAGGGGTTGCAAAGCCCAACAGCAAAAAAAAAAAAGAACCAAAAACAAAAAAAATGTATTTAACAAAATGCCATAGCATACTTTCTTGCGCATTACTGTACGGCTGTGTCAGAGGCTATGAAGTGGCACGCCCCTTGCGGCTGCTTTCATCTGCATGTAGCATGTAGAATGTAGAATGTGGCATGTGGCATGTGGCATGCGAATGTGGCGCCCTAACCCAGTTATATGCACATACAAAATGCCAGTTGACTGACTGCCGCTTTGAACTAAACAGAAAAGAAAAGAAACCAAGACCACAAAAAAACGGAAAACAAGAAGATTATACATACAAATTGGCGGAAAAACAAAAAAACAAAGAAAAGGCAACATCTACGGAGAGCTATAGAGCCATGGCCCTATAAAAGAAAAGAAAATGGTTCGTACATTTAACTACATCACGTTTTTTATACTCGGTTCTTAAATATGCGTTATTTAAGAGGCAGGTTTTCAATATGCTTCGCAGTTCATGTTTGGCCAACGTATTCCCTACTACTTTCTATCAGCCAATATTTATACCCTGAACCCATTCAAAATGGGTAAAAAGGGTAATTGTTCAAATGTATGTAACAGGCAGAAGGAAGCTTATCCGACCACATAAAGTATATACACTCTTGATCGGACCGTATGTATGAACGCAAGGATCTCAGAATCAATAAGAGCTAGAAACATGAAATTTTCTAAGTATCGATACGAATCGATATCGAAATCATGTTTTTTGAGCAACTTTGGAAACTAATAAGAGCTTGAGTCACCAAACTTGATATGTTGCTTCTAGAATAGTGTATACAGATGAGGTATCTGTCAAGGAAGGAGATGGTTCAGGGTATCCCCTAGTCGTGCACTCTCGACTAGAGCGTCCTTACTTGTTATAATTTGTTAGTACGTTAGATCTCTTTCATGAGCGCTATTCTTAAGAGAAACTACCTTTTTTGTTTATCTTGATATGATATAAAATATCAGTATTTTTATGATATTTTAATATAAAACCTGTTTTGTCTATTCCAAACTAGTTCCTAGAGATGACAAAGTTTACCTAATCGATTAATCGATAATCACTTATGTACCTCATTTAACTTTGTGGAGTTAAAAGTTAGCTGCATCAGTAAAATTTCATGGAATTTGCGTCCATGTCAATAAGAAAGTGTACAAGGCCTGCTTTGGGTAAGGCATTAATTTTTATAAAACGACCCAGTCGCTATTCCAGCCAGTCTGTTGAGGCGAGTTACAACTAATTTGTGATGTTGTCGACAGGAAACGCCAAACTTTAAATGGCCCCCCGCTCCATTCGGCTGACTGGGTCTGGGTAACTTGAGCTTGGATCAGGCAGCATATGGATGGCGCCGCGAAGCAAACAAACGTTACGTAGTTAGGTATATATATATGTATATATAGAGACGGAGTGAGAGGGAGAGAGAAAGAGCGAGAGGGAAATAGAGAACCAGGGAGTGGACATAGAAGAGACTTCGCTGGGCTGTGTATTTTGTGGGGATTTGTGGCTCAAGGGTTGGCATTGCGCATTGTGTACAGCGAAAAGCTTTTATGCCATAGTTGTGCGCGTGTGTGTGTGGGTGTGTGTGTATATCCTTCAAAGTGGAGCACAATAGAATTGTCAAAAAAACAAAAAAAGGAAGAATAAAAATAAAGTTGCGAGGGAGGTGCGGCGTTTATAAGGGAGTTGCGACTTTCACAGAGAACTGGGCGTGCCCGGGGTCGCGCGTTGACACTTTGTGCATGTCAAACGTGCAATGACACCAAAAACGCCGACAAGGACCTCAACATGAAGCCGTCTCCATGGTATCAACAACAACAATAACAAGAGGGCGTTGGTCATAAAAATGGGACAAAAGTTTTAGTTGACATTCTTGTTGATATTAATGGGTCGCTAGCATGCAAACAGGTTATATACTTCCGAGAAGTCCAATACGCTCGTCCCAGGGCTGGGAGAGAGAAAAGTCCACAATTAGCTGAGGTCTTAGCAACAGGAAATCAAATAGTTATAGTTAATTATAGAGTTAACATTTTCTTTGGGCACAAAACATTAACAAACACGTTCATTAACGGCTTAAAAGATAGTTTTTGTTATTATTCTAATTAAGTAAATCGATTAATCGATCAAAACTATTTTTAGCAATCATATTTGTGACATTTATTACAGTCTACACGAATTCAAAGTCATTCAAAGACTGATCTATGTACATTCGGTAACGCCCCTTTGTGGGCGTAGCCCAAGCGACTTATCTTACAAATAAATGCTCGCGTTTAGATCAAGCTTTACTTTGATGAACTTTCGGTCTGTTTTCATTTCCCACATCTTCAAATTCGATTCATCATTTACATATTCAAATTTGTTCCCAAGTTGCCAGTTTATTTGCTCAGTAGTTGACGCAACGTGAATTTTTTTGTAATTTAAACAATCAATTTGAAGTCTACTGATAAAAGAAATGTTTAAACATTTCTCTCTCGACAACATTGTAGCCCCTCCCTGAGGCGTTGACTCTTTCTCTTTGCCGCTCCTATTCCACAGTTGAAATATACAAATTTGATGGCATACCATTTCTAGTAATACGAACTTTCAGCTAATCAGAGTGCTATTTGGGCGTGCCCCACTAGGAGATGCCCTGTACGCAGCGCCGAATTCCAATCAAAGAGAAGCTCTCATAGTTCTCGAGTTATGCTTATAATAAATCTTGTTTGAATATTGATATTTTTCGATATTATAGAAATAAGGGAGATATCGAGAAAAAAATCAAATACGAGACTATATATGCACATATTTCTGGCATATCTGGCAAGGGCTATCTCTTGCTAGAGATGCCCACCTTTTTCAGTTTTCACAGGGTATATAAATGGAGGGTCCAGTCATGTAAACTGAAGACTGAAGGGTTGCAAGAAGTGTGCCTCAATTATGGCTTGACTCACACATTGTCAACGGTGTCAAATGTCAGTCAGTGCAGGAAATATGATTTCAATTGCAATTACCATTACAGCATTTGCAGCTTTACTTCAATCAGTTGAGATGATGAACAAACGCCCACACATGAATATACATATATATATCTGTGTGTGAGTGTGTGTTGTCATTACTCATTAGTTAACCGAGTCAGAGCCAAGTCAATTAAGTGAGACTTATTAAATAACAGCGGAAAGCAGCCGACAGCAAATGGGCCGAGCATGGCGGGAGTTCTCTAAGTCATAGACTACAAAGTTATTTTTTGCTATATATATATATACATATATATATAAGCCATGTTGAACCCCTTTGCAGGGTATCAAGTGTTATCAAGAAACGCTTTTAAGCAAAACAAACAAAACGACAAATACAAAATCCCCCAGCCGACACGCGTCGCACGTTTTGGAAGGAGCTCCTGCAGCACCGGGATTCTGGGCTGATGACTCATCGAGGTGCGCATAGTTCTACAGTCTGACTGTCAAACTGACTGGCTGGCTGGCTGGCTGGCTGACTGACTGACTGACTGACTGACTGACTGACTGACTGAACGAATGAATGAATGAATAGCAGGCACCGCAGTTGATGTACTTAACTTGTGATATAAAGGAGCTGATGTAGGCTCGGCCAGAACGTCACAAAGCTGCAACTGGGATTGCGTTTGGCGGATTGAATTTTTCACCCGACCGGAATTCTCGAAAGGGTTGTTTATGCTCAGGCATTCCTCTACACACACACAGACACACACATCGAGCACTTGACGCTGTGCGCCATGAATGAATCAAATGAATGAAAGGCTGACGGAGTGAGTGTTCTTCTTGATGCACTTGTGGCAAGAGGCCAGACGCTTAGACAGGTGGATAGGCGAGGAGTTGAGCTGAGCTGAGCTGTGGCATGAAATGGATGCTGCCCCGTAACGACATGCAAATATTGTCTGTACGTTGTGTAAACATTACAAAATAAAAGCTAAAAAGAAAATGTTTCTGGTTTCACAAATCTCGAACCACTTAGGACATTCCGCAGCTGAGCTCTCTAGATCGATGCTGAATATTCGGATACATTTGATTGAGTTGAAGTTTGTACTAAAAATTATTGTTAGGGACATAAAATCAATTGCCAAGTTATCAGCAAATTTCATGTTGAAGCTTAGGCTCAAGATTTTCAATGAATTGAAGAGTTTTGTTAAAGTTCATGTTGAGTGTATCGATAAATTTGTTAAATTATGTTATCGAATATGGATTTCTTGTTCAATTAGCATGTTTGTTTGTTTCCTCATTTTCTTGACTTCTTGGGCATTAGAAAGAACGGAAGGTGGATCAGTCCACTGCGGCCCTAGGTTGACCCATCAACCTAACCTAACCTGCGTATAATAGGTTAATTCTATATATATATTTAATTTCTATTGCCGAATATTATCGTTTAAATTACAATTTATGAGCTAATGAATGATATAATTGTTTGTCGATTGGCTTTTTGTTCCTCTCTCTCATACAAATTTTCGCTCATTTTACATAGATCAATGTCCGGACAAAGCGACAGTTGTCGCTGAAAGCACCTGCACCGGAAACGAGTTAGCACAATTTTGGATATGAGCGCGAGACGACGAGCGTTTTTATTGCCCTCCCTCCACTGGGCTATGGTTTAAGGGCAGCGACATTAGAATTCTCACAATGCACAACGGTCATTAAAGAGCCGAAAAAAGATGCAATGGGCATGCACGATGAAGTTGGCCCATAACTTTCTAGGCAACATTGGTAGCCGACAGAACCTGCACATAATTATAATGAGTTAAGTCACAAGAACAAGAAGACGGAGAAAACGACAGTCGGCAAGTCGGCAAAGTACACACAGTTGGAGAGAGAGGGAGAGAGGGAGAGAAAGAAAGTGGGGGTAAGAGCCAACGGAGAGGGCAAAGTGCCGCATTGCACAACGTGGGAACTGTTACAGAAACATTAAGTAGTTGAACCAGCTGAGCTGGAATAAAAACTGGCTTCTGATTACCAAAATTTCAGCTATCACGATGCACAATCGGAATCAGATCTTTACTGCGCTCACGATTTTTGACTTCTAAGGAGGAACAAGCAATTGTTTTTTTTTTCTCTATGCTCCGAGCACGAGCGAAAACTTTATGTGTGAGTGGTTTTATCTAAAAGATTCGCTTCAGCTGAGCAGCTTAAGTTATATCATCTAAATAAATCTGTAGATAGATCTACATGCATGACAAAACTTTAAAGAGTTGCTCTTTTCTATCGACAGGAAGATGGTGAGGAGAGACTTTAAAGGAAAGTAGAAAGGAATAACACAAGAAATCCTTAATCGTAATTGTATCCCTAGGAAGACAACAATGCGAAACGTGCTACCTGTTGAAAAAACCCCATGCTAATCGCCTGATAAGATGGTAATAAAAACTATTCAAAGGGATGTTAAGTTTAATAAACTAGTTGCCCAATTCACAATAAGCTAAGATTGGCAGCTTTGGGCTGGAGTCCCCACATTCTCATTATGCAGTTGCCCTCACTCCGACAGAGATCTTTAATCTTTAATGTTTCCCCCATCAATATTTGCAGCCCTTCGCCAAACTTTTTGCAACTTTCTACATCTAGATAGATACAACTCCCTGTCTTGAGCTGCCGCCTGTGTCAATTTGCGTCGCAGTTCATCGATTTTCTTCAATTTGCAGACAATCGGGCAAATGTTGCACGGAAATTCAATATACTTTATGTATACATATTATGCATATGTATGTGTATGATGTCTGTGTGTATGTATATGCTATATGGTAGCTTTACCGCCCCAATTACTAAAGTCGAAGCCAACAAAATGACAAATGGCAGCGTCGTTTGTGCCACAGTTTGATTGATACGCATGAATCATGTCCGGAAGTAGTGGAAGTAGCTCCCCGCCACACTGAGGGTGGCTCAGTCGTTTGCATTGCCGTTAATACCCTGCAGTACAAGGGGTCCTTTGCTATAGGTTTCGGAATTGCAGTAAAAGTAAAGTCTAAGTACGATTGAATGTAAGCAAACACGAAAATTCCTATTTCGCTTATCTTCTATCTATCTTGAAGAATTTAATTATTGATATTGCGCTGTCGAAACGATTCTCTCGTGTCAGCTTGTAGGGCATCTTAAAGTCGATCAACTG
The DNA here is from genome assembly GCA_037075305.1 of Drosophila kanekoi. Lineage (NCBI taxonomy): Eukaryota > Metazoa > Arthropoda > Insecta > Diptera > Drosophilidae > Drosophila > Drosophila kanekoi. The sequence continues at coordinate 5,625,196 of JBAMCE010000290.1, read as the reverse complement.
TCTCGTCATTTGCTACATTTGCCCCCAAGTTGTCTCATTTTTGCTGCTGTTGCGCTTGAGGCGTTCCAAAAATGGCAAAATGCGCTGATGAAGTTGATTTTAATCTCGATGACGACGACGACGACGACAATGGTTAGTCCACATTTCATGGGTGGTGTACTATGGGTTCCAGAGCCAAGCAGGGGCTGCTTGATACAGTTTTTCCTTTTCATTTATTTAATGTTTCTTTTGGGTGTGGGGGAAGTTGTTGCTTAAAGTGAGCAGCTTTTCTGCTGCACTTTTGTGTGTAATAGAAATTTTAAATGCCATTTTATTTATTTTTTGGCGCCAGTTTGTCGAGACCAGGCTCATTAATAAACATGAAGCGGCTATAAAAAAAAAACAACAATAACAACGGCGCCGAAGGAGCAAAAATAACAACCAAGGACATCAGCGGCAGCAGCAGAGCGTGAAAAATCAATGAAGCTGCCTCCTACAGGCAAGCCACATCGGCAACAATACCACAAAGACATACGCATGGCACAGTGCGTATACCCTGTGGATTTGCTCTTAGTTCAAAGTGGTCAAATCGAAAAAATCGCAGGGAAAGAGTTCTTTATCTCATTTTTAAAGATATTCGGTCTTTGATCTAGCCAAGTGTAGAAATATCTACTCTAATGCGGCAAAGACAGTGTTGCATATGGGATACTAAAGCAAAACAAGTGTTGGAAAACTGACTGTAGAGGGTATTTTCATAGTTGTCAGAAGCTTTATTTGGTCACATTTGTTGTCGCTGTCATTTAGGCGTATGCGTAATACTGAGAGTGCCCGTGGGGCAAACGGAGCATTACGAAGTTTCTAACGTTAGCCAGAAAAATCAATGGAAGGGTCGAAGCGCAGAGGTTGAGAGCAACATATTGTACATACACATGTCGAAGGTTTACACAAAACTTGTTGTACATATGTTTAGGCAAAAGTTATTGCTCTTTTGTGTTTTTTTTTTGCGCGCGCGCCCACTCAAAATTTGAAACTCGAAACTAGTTTTACAAAGTTCAGAGCCAGACAACTTTGGAGAACTTTAAATACAGACACAGCAGAAGAAACATATACAAAATACGTGAGTTATAAGATACAATACAGCAGCACATGCCCCCCTGTCCAGTTGAATGGACCTGTAAAGTCTGGTTGCCTTTTTTTACTTTATAGCCAGTTTTTTTTTCTTGCGCACTTGACTCTGAACAATGCTGACGTGTTTGGCTATATAGACACTATGTGTGTGAGCACAAAATGTTCTATGGATTTGTTTGAATGCACAAGGCAAAAGAGACAAAACATTTGAAAAACTATAGAATCGCAAATAGAGACCTTTCAGGTATATAAAATATAAATATAAAATACAAATTCTACTTAACATTCAATAAATGAAAACTTCACTTTTGAATTGAAGTTCTTTATGAATGCATTCATATTTCAGTTAATTTTTTCGGTCAAGGGAATTTATCGAAACAAACTTTTTATTAAAGAAAAAAAGGAATATCTACTAATTGAATTTAATAGTTAAACAAAAGAGCTCAGTTTTTATATAATAGAAATAGCTAAATCGAAATTGTCATGAATTTAATATAATCATTTGTTGCAATTATTTCTGTATAGCTATATATAAAACTCTTTGTCCTGACTGACTGACTGACTGACTGACTGACTGACTGACCGACTGACTGACTGACTGACTGACTGACTGACTGGCTGACTGGCTGACTGACTGACTGACTGACTGACTGACTGACTGACCGACTGACTGACTGACTGACTGACTGATTGCTGATCAACGCACAGGCCAAACCGAGAAAGAGCTAAGAAGCTGAAATGTTCACTGTAGTTACCTAATGTGAAGGTGCACGTTAAGACGGGATTTCAGTTAATTCCACCCGTAAGTGTGGAAAAAACGTGAAAAACCTTTAACATAGATAAAGTTGCTCTTTCTACATAATTCTATATTAATATTTCTATGTTAATCAACATTCCGTAGAGAAAAATTTCAACTATTGGGAATTTTTAATGCATCTTCGCAACAAACATTCTACTTGTGAAACTTTTGCTATTATACGGCGAAAATTGTTGGATTTTTTCGTTTAATTTTAAAACCGAAATAATATTTGAATATCATAAATCATTGCATTGTTTCTGCTGAACGTTACTCAGTTTCCATTTGTTATGGCCTACTTGAAGCATATCAAATTAAGTTGTAAATTCCTCAAAGGCCACGTTGATTAGTCAGAGGGGCGATACTTCTCAATTGAATGTGAATTGTAATGGGCATACATGACCTGTATTCAATTGAAGCTATACGAGCCACGCCCACCTGCAACTCTTCTCAATGTGAAACATTTCGAACAACAGTCTTATTACTTTTAAATGTTCATTAGCACTGAAGTGCTAAACAAAAAGAGTAAAATAAGAAAGAAAAGTTATATCTGGCACGCCGAAGACTAAATACCCTGGAAGACATGTGGCTTGGAGAATATTCAATGTAGCAGACTATTTCCGAGCAGTTGGTTCTTTGGGAGCCATATAATATATTGGTCCGATTCAATCAGATTTTGCTCATCTGCGAAGCTTGCAATTGCCAAGTTTGGGTGGAGATATCTTGACCGATCGTTAGAATGACAGTTTTATGATATAGCGGTCCGATCAGGCCGACTTGGACATATACGCTGAATCGAAAGAAGGTTGACCTATGTATGCTATTGACCAAGAATATACACTTTGACGTGTCTCCCTTCATGTGTTACACACTTAATGACAAATTTCTAATGCTCTTCACGAGTGTTAGAAAAAGATCGAAAAGAAAATCAACACTTGGCCGTTCTAAATATAGCTGTGCACGCATTGCGCTGCTATGCAGCAGCAGTAGCAACAACAATTTGTTATGTGTGTGTGTGTGTGTGTGTGTATGTGTGTGTTGCACATCAGAAAACAACAACGACAACAGCATCAGCAGCAGCCAATGACAACAATAAATAAGTGTGTCACGCTGAATCACAGAGGCGTATAGTTCATATATAGAGATACGTGAGACCAGCAAGACCATTGTGAACTACAAATTATGCGCGACTTTATTGCGCATACGCCCCGTTCCAGTTACAAACGTTCTAGCTCCCTTTCATGATGATTTATTTGTTAAAAATGTATGCTGATATATGATATATGTATATATTTATGAAAAACCTCAAGCGACCTTAAATATCTAATTGATCCATTAACCTAATATTCGATCTATTGAGTGCACTTTCAAGTCTACAGCTTTTTATTGAGATTTCCCTTATTTTACGTAAGATTTGGGGATAACATACAGAGCTCCTGCTCCTTAAGTCTCTGAGATCGATGAAAGATTAAATGCATACACGATACACATTAAATGCATTTAAGTAATTACTTTATCCACATTTATCATTCAATTGCAATCGCTTAGTCTTCACCAATTAGCTTTACTTTTACTTTTTGCCTTAACGCAATTCTCCTCGCCTAATTCATTCATGATTTGCTTTAATGCGAAATCAGTCTATTTAAAACATTTGCATTTCCAACTGAATGGACTGAAATCAAAGCGCAGACAATTCGCACTCAAAACAAATAATCACATTTTGAGGAGAAGAAAATGCAAAAACTCATTTCCATAAATGCGCTGACAGGCGACATGTTTATAGGAAGTGTGACAGCATAATAAACGCCGCCAGATGGCGCTGCAATCGCCAGGCACTCGTGCTGATCTTCATGGGAAACAATTTGAGCAAGTCGGGCAAATGAGCCAAGTGTTGACCAGTACAACCGGGGGGCATTACGTAATGCCCATGGCTTTATATATAGTCGTGTTCAACGCTTATACACGTAATCGTATATTCTAAGCGTGCCTGACAATCCGGTCAAACGGGTTATCATTAGTACCTGTTGCCCGTACAGTACACTTGCCAACATCATAATGTTCATCCACATGATCATTAAGAACATCGTCGTCATGGCCCAAAAAGCGAGCGAGCACACACACACACACACACACACGCACACACACGTTTTCCACTATTAACCCATTTGACGAGCCGTTGTAAAAATAAATAAAAACTGCGTGTGGAAATTGTGCTCTTTTTTACACATTGCCAACTCTCTCGCTGAGGTTACGAACTGGGCCCAGAAGATCGAGGGTAAGAGCAGGAGAAAGAGAAATAGAGAGAGGGAGAGAGAGAGAGAGCTTTCGTTCTCTTTTATCTGACATCTGTTGCTGTTGCTGCTGTGTTGGGAAAACTATTTTCAGTCAGCTATTTTTCATATTTTTATACAGCACGTCACGCACTTCTTCTTTCCGGGCCAACGTGTTTTTTGGATCACAAATGAGGTCATCGTCCAAGCGCGTCAAAAACGAAATTCCGCATTTCGAAATGACTGAATGCAATGGAATGGAATGGACAACAAGTACACAAGCAGCACATATTAAAAGCAACAACAAAATAAACACTATAAATAAAATATATACATATATATGGAGAAAAAAAAAGAGACGAAACGTGTTTCTATTGCAAACAGGTTCTAATCGGCCATAAACAGAAAGAAATCAAATAAAGCTAAACTCGAATTTCTGACATGTGCAGACATGCGTGAGTCATTTAAATTCATATAATGTCCCATCATCATCATCCGACTTAATCATCAGCCGAGATGAGCAACACTTTCCGATATGCAACTGCAGCAAATTGCTAGCGTATGGCACATCATTTTGGCTAAAATAAATATCGCATTATTTTCAGACCGCTAAACAAATTAAGTAAGAATGTTTTAGTCGGGAGTGCACGACTAGGGGATACCCTCAACCTACCTTCTCATAGCTTGAAAGATACCTCATCTGTATAAACAATTATAGAAGCTACATGTCAGTCCCTGCTCTTATAGGTTCTGAGATTCTTGCGTTCTTACATATGGACGGACGGACAGACAGACGGATATGGCTAGCTCAACTCGGCTATTGATGCCGATCAGGAATATATATACTTGATGGTGTCGGAGATGCTTCCTTCTGCCTGTTACATACATTTGCACAAATACATTATAGCCTTTTTACACATTTTCAATGGGTCCAGGGTATAAGAACTGAATCAACTGAAATAAAATGTTGAAAAGCTTGAGCGGTAGACATGTTGACACAACTAATGAAGTCAACAAGTTTTCATTGTGACAGCGCCACCTGTCGTATAACAGTTTTAGGCCCAAAATCAAAAGCCAGCCAGCTGCATGACAGATTTAACCCTAGTTTAAAAACAAAGCCAATTATATATGTCAAAAAATAAACTGCTTGTCAGTCAAATCTATATCGTGGACTATAATATTATCTGTTGCAAATATGCTTGTTTCATTAGGAGATTAGATTTGCGAAATACTACTTATTAAACCATTATTACGCTATTACGCACGCCACCTGGCGTCAAAAACTGTAAGCCCAATTTTGCTGCAATTAATACGGGTTATATGTACAGCTAGCTATTGATCAGAGTTGTGATGTAGAAACATCGATTAATAGAAAAGCCGATAACTGCGATTAAGGTTCGTTATCTTTTTATATTCAAATACAAGAAGCTCTCTCTCCGATAAATCGATATTCGAAATACAATCGATTGCATGGTTATAAAAAACCGTTGAAATCGCTTAACGCTTAGGCATTTTTCATTTAACTATATATATATAATCTATCAAGAAAGAATTATGACTCTTACTAAACAGAAATATGTTTCAGAGACGTATGACAAGTGCCTGAAATTACATTTGTCGAGTACGTTCTTGAGATTGAAACGATTTTTATATTTTGTTGTTGTTGTCTTGTTTTAAAATCCAAAAGCAGACAAATATTTATTCTGAATACAATTCGCATCATTTTTTATAAACAGATTCTAATATTTATGTAAATTTCGAAGAAAAAAAATTCGACGCGACGTCGAGACAGGCGAAATATCAAAAACAAAAAACAAACACACACTATAGAAAAATATATTTGGAAAAAGAGAACAACAAAAACTAAATGATTTTTGATTCAAATTTAAAATAGGATGAAACAGAAAGAACGAAAAAAAACTTGCTTGGCATGCGTCTGCTTTTAAATTGATATATGTAAATTGCCAAATACTTGATCTATACTAAAATAGAATCGGATTGTGTTTAGTCTATGTAGAAGATCTAGACCAAAATATGATAATGTGTACTTACTCCGGTTCCGGTTGTCCATCGGCCTCGCACTCGATAATGAATGGCTTGTCGCTCTCTTTGTTCTGTTGCGCCACCTTGAAAAGCAGCTCGTCTGTGGGGGGCTGTTTGATGATCCGCGGCGGGGAATTGTCTAAAGAGAATGACGGAAGAAAAGAGTCAGTTTGCGCCATGAAGATTGGGATTGGGGTTGGGGTTGGAACTGGGACTGGGGCAGACTCTACTAATTTGGCACATAAATTAGGACGTAAATTTATCTGGCATGCGCTATATCTAGTCGTTTGAGTCCACTTAATAAGTTGTTTTTCTATGTTTATTTTTATCAACACTGTCGTCGCAGTGGCTATTTTCGTGGTTCAGTTCAATCTATTGGAAACTGGCACCTTCGAGAGTGGCTCAAACAAAATGCTTACCCAAATTGTGTCTCCCAAAAGACTATATATAAATAGGTAGGAGAATAGAGCTCTATTTGCTAACGGATGAGACACTCGGAAGAAACAAAAGAGATGTCGAGTGGGGGACAGCACTTCATATGTGTATTTGGATAAAGTTACACAATGAAGAAACGAAAGCTGTGAGAGCCCATTTATAATCTTAGCAAAGTTTACGGATATGACACAAAGGAAAATTAGAAAAGCTAGCAAGAGGGTGAGGGCATATGCAATGCGTACATGATTATGTTAAAGGGAGTGAAGTTATATAACAAATAGAATATAGTTTTGCTATTCAAAGATAAGATTTAAGAGGGACTGAAAGATCATTTGCAATGCCTTTTTATTTGATTGTTTTTGATGATTTAATCGTAAAAGTTTGATCCCTAGATATATGCGGTTTAAAGAGAAAACGTGGCCAGCTTGGAAGCTTCTTTGTATAAAGGCTATTCAAAGATATGAAAAAGACAAACTAATTCGAGAAACATATTTGTAAATTATTGAATTACAATAAAAGAAGTAGCTTCCAACTAGGGGATACCCTGAACCCTCTTCTTCCAACATCAAATGCAGATATATATACTATTCTAAAAGCTACATGTCAAATTTGGTGACTCAAGCTTTCATTAGTTACCCGATTTGCTCAAAAAATAGGATTCCGATATCGATTACTTGGAAACGGGGCAACAGTTATCGAATATCGGAAACAGACTCGTTCTGCGCGAGCACTAGGAGGACCTACAGCTTAAATTTCATACGGACAGATGGGCGGACAGACAGACGGTCATGGCTATATTGACTCGGCTGTTGACGCTGATCAAGAATATATATACTTTATGGGGTCGGAGATGCTTCCTTCTGCGTGTTACATACATATGCACAAATACATTTTACCCTTTTTACCCGCTTTTAATGGGTTCAGGGTACAATGAATTAATATGATACAATCTTAAAAGTTAGGCGCTTCTAAGAGAGGGAGAGAGAGAGAGAGAGAGAGAGAGAGAGAGAGAGAGAGAGAATGAGAAGCTCAGTGGTTGTTATTGTTTAATTGCTTTAGCTAGTCTAAGCTCGAAAGATCACCCTTTTCGTAAATGCTGAGAGATCGAAATGGTGTCAGCTGACGGATAAATGGGTGCATTGTCTTCCAGACATTCAATTGCTCTTATTAGAGATGACACAGAGATTATCTAGTTATTCTTTGCGCCAAATAGACATAGGTATGGATACAGATACTTGAATTTGGATTTGGATTTGGACTTTCGACTTACTCATTGCCGTTGTGCTGCCTAAAATGGCAGCCAGTAATATCGCGGCCAGCATCGTTGACTGCCGCCGCATTTTAGTTGTTGTTCAACTGCGCTGCAATTGTTGTTGTTGTTGTTGTTCTTCTTATTGTTGTTGTTGTCGACTCGCACACACACACACACACACACAGACAGACACACACAGTCTCTGTGCCCCTTTCGTATGGCACAGTCTCTTCTGGACCCTGGGATCTACAACTATCTGGGCAATTGTATTGTCAATTTCGTCGTGTTGCAATTGTACTGTCTGGAATGTTTTTCTTTTCTTTTCTTTTCGTTTCGTTTTGTTTTTGCTTTTCTTCTTTCCTTTCTTAGGTTCTCACAATTTTCTCACTAATGAAAATTGCATCCAAGTGAGCGTTTTTCCTTTCGCATGCACTGCAGTTGGCAATAGGGAAAAGAAGATGAAGAAGAAGAACACATTGAGCTAGTTTTCACACTTAAATGGCAAACGACGCGAAAACCCGTTTGTATGTATAATAACAATATACTATGCACAGCATCTAATAGATGCATGCATAGAAGATGCGCTTCGCTGCCAGCAGTAAAAGTTTATCACTGTCTGTTTTTATTAATATTATTATTATTAATGCCGTTGTGTGTCTGCAAATAGAAGAAGTGTAGAACATATTTATAATTATTATTAACATTATTATGTGTGCGGTTCATGATTTAAACAACGAAAGTGACTTTAATATTAAACACATGCCAACAATTCATATCATTTGCAATATAACAAAATGCGCCTATTTTTTTTTTTCATCTTCTTCATAATTTTCCGATTTTTCGAAAAATTTATTTAAAGCGTTCACAACAGCCGCCAGCTGGCATTCATCTATGTATATATTGAAAATGTTTAGTAAATAGTTTCCATCGTAGGCATGATGATATGATATGTGCCCCCAATATGCGCACATAAATCATATTATGAAATAAGTAAAAGAAAATCAGTTTGAATTACTTAAGCAAGTTTTTCATTTAATTTATTAGTCTTCGCTTTTACATGGCAATGAAACTGCACAAAGTGTTTCTTTCTAAAGTCCCAATATGTTTATGGAGAGTGCTTTTAAACTAAGTCAAATAGTTTTCATCATCAAAGAAGAATGAAATTCAATATGTACATATATTAAATGAAGAGAGTTTTAAAAGTGATATTATAAGTTCAGAGCTGTTTATAAGTGATATTATAAGATCAGAGCAGTTAGTTAACAATAATTATTAACATAGCTCAGCCAAACTCAAAAAGATTAGATCAGCTCCAACATACTGTTTTATACCCTTGCAAAGGGTATTATAATTGTGTCGTGAAATGCGTGACGCATAGAAGGAGACATCTCCGAACCCATAAAGTATATATATTCTTGATCTGTATCAATGGCTGAGTCGATATAGATGTGTCCGGCTGTCCGTCTGTCTGTTTCATTGCAAACTAGTCTCTCAGTTTTAAAGCTGTCTTTATGAAACTTTGCAAAAGTCCCTCTTTCTGTTGCACGCAGTACATATGTCGGAGCCAGCTGGATCGGACCACTATATCATATAGCTGCCATAGGAACGATCGGTCGAAAACTAAGCTGTTGTATGGAAAACTTTTTCGTTTTTCAAGATATATTAACCATACTCAGCATTAACTATTTTCCCTATGATTCTTAGATACGGACAAAGCACTATGAGCATTATAAAAAGGTTGGGTCTGCAAGGGAATTAAATATTCAGCGTGTTTAAGATAGCAAAGATAGATAGAAATATCTCGTTTTAGCTTTGTTATTGCTTGCTTGAAGAGTCCTCCAATAGAAATTGCTACAAATGGAAATGTTAGCAGAAACAAGACCAAGGCTCTGTTTTAATCTAACTTTAGTCCCATTTATATTTCATTTAAATAAAATAAAAGCTTAGCTTAGGAATTTTCTATTATTATATGGTTTAGAACTTTAGCGCATTTGGCTTACATTTTAAGTTAAATCTGATTCCCTTGAATTTGCGCTTATCTGGGTGTATCTAGGTGGTTCGTCTAATCGCTTGATTCAACCTGCGTTCACACACACACACACACACACACACACACATCCAGAATTGACAAGAGTCAAAATTCTGGAATCACGCACTGGACTTGGCTCAAGCAAACGGGCTGCAGACACAAGCCAATAAACGACGACGACGGCCTTCAGAGGGCCCGACTTGAAAATCGATTATTGCCATTATTACTTTTCTGGGGGCAACGAGAAACCGAGCAATTGACAGCTACGTTGTCATCGGAAGTGGACAACAACTGCCGAGGCCCAGCGTCAGACAGAAGAAAAACATACAAAACACACAGTAGAAGTGTTCTGGGCGGGAGTGCACTACCAGGAGATACCGAGAGCCCAAATGTCTTCACAAACATTCCAACTACTTTTTATATGAGGAAGCGTATCCAAGGGAAACATTATGTATCTGTTCGTACCAATCGATTCCAAATTTGATAAATAATAAATACAGCCTCGTTTTGCGCATAAGACATGAGACTATGATTTCACATGGCAATTATCTAGATTCGAAGGTGTCCGAGATGAATCTGGTATATATATAAAATGTCATCTCCGAATGTATGTTTCTGCCTGTTGCATGCTATTGCACAAACCTATTATACCCTTTCGTACTCATTCTCAAAAGTGTCAATGAATCAATTGCAAAGTGCGCACAAAGACACTAAAAATAGTTGGGGCTCGTGGCATGGGGGTCGGTTCCGTGCGTCGTCATAGACCTAATTCCCAAATGCCATTCAATGGAAAATGTGCCAAGCGAGAAGGCAGCAACACGAACTGTGACTGGTGACAGTGACTGATACTGAGACAGAGACTAAGACAGCGACTCAAGAGACTCAGCGACAGACGGGGGGCCAATACGAGACGAGGGCAAGTTAGCATTGGAATGCCACAAAACAAGGGTTAGAAACGAACGCTAATTGAATTAGCATTAGACGGACGGATCTGCTCCAGTACCGGGCTGTCTGTGCACGCTCCCAACGTGCTGGACATCAAACTGGCAAAAATGCTGCACTGCAACGGACGTTGATTGTGAATGTTGCAGTAGCAAACATCACTTGCACCGCCAATGAACCATCTGCAATATCAGCGGGAACCGCAGCGACAGCCATCGGAACGGAACGGTCACAGCCATCACGGCGCTATGGATATACGAAATCTTTGCCAACGTCTGGACGTGGACAGCCTGAAAGGTGAGCGTTGCAAGTGTTAAAGATTCATAAAAGTTTCATTCAAATTAGTACTTCACTTGTGCTACAAAGAACTAGTTCCCATGATGCAGATCAGTCACAGTTGAACGCTTCAGATTTGTCTCTTCAAAACAGAGTAACTAGCTTCAAAGTATTGCAACAGTTTATTGTCACACTAAAAGGAAATTGTTCCAAGGCATATATATTTGTTTAAAGGCGAAATGGTTAATTGATCTAAATGAACTAGTTCGCACGGTATCTTATTTGTGCACATACATTTTCAAGTTTTGCAATATAAGCTTGTGGCAATGGAAAAAACGTTAAGTTTAAGGATTTAAAATATGGCATAATCCTAATAGTCTATAGAAAAGCCTTCAAAGAACTAGTTCACCAGTTCAGTCATTTATATAATAGATCAAAGCCTTTTATGTTCAGCCTCAAGTTCATGCTGGTAAGTTACCTTAAGCTTTGCTGATCAAATCAGTTGATAAATCACTAGGAAGACAGTGAAATCATGTTAAGTCCTTGGCAGACATTGTTTAAGTATAGAGTAACAGATAGATAGTTTTTAACAAAAGTATTTACTTTATGATAACGGGAATAATATTAAGGAGTCTAGAGTATAAAATGTTGCAACATGTTTTCATTCCCGTTTTTTCTTTGTTGCACAGCCAAACTGTCAACGCTGCCACAGTTGAAGTTGCCAAAATCGTTGCCTAAACTGCGCGCGGCACGTCGCTTCTTTCACGGCAGCCGCGAGAATGGCAGCGGAAAGGCTGCGCCAGGAACAGGATCGGGAACGGGTACAGATTCTCAGGCGGCTGGAATGCCGCAGGCGCAGTTTATCAATCGCACGCCACAGCGCATATCCACGATCAGTTCGTTGATGCACGAGCAGGCAGCGGGGGATCGCCAGGTGACGGCGGCAACATCACAGCATCTGCATTCGAACGCTGGAACCTACCGCAGTGCAGGCAGCCTGGATGATGAATACTATGCGCCATATGGCAGCACAGCAGGACGCGGCTCGCGGCCAATCAGTCCCATTAAAATGCCACCAGACACAACGACAACGACGCCAACCACGACCACGTCGAGCCTGACGCAGCGGCTGCAGCGCGGCTACAAGAGTCTCAGCGAGCTGCGGCTGAAGCATCTGTTTGCCAAGCAGACAACCATACGGCGGGATGGTATCGAGGTCGATCGCTACGTCGAGCAGTATGAGGCGGAGCGACGGCTCGAACAGCTGGAGCAGGCGCGTCGAGATCGGGAGATAGCCGACAATTATGACATACACATCAGCACGCTACCCATGAGTAGACAGAATACGCTGAAGGAGGAGGAGGAGGTGCAGCAGAAGCAGCAGCAGCAGGATCAGCATAGACGTAGCGTGGCAGAGCACAGCGGCGATGAAAGCGGCATGGAGGAGGAAATGCCACAGTTACAGCAGCAGCAGCAACAGCCGCCGCCGCGCAAAAAGTCTGGCATAGCCGCAAGCAGATTTGCCAAGGTGCGACAGCCACCGCTGCCGATGCCCGTGCAGGAGCAAGAGGAGCAGGCGGAGCAGCAACGGCAGAAGGAAGCCCAGCAACAGCCTATGCTGAGACAGGCGGTGCGTCAGAATTTAAAACGTCTGCGCAAGTCCATCAAGCGTGTGCACCACCAGCCAGCTAGGCCAGCCGCAGATGACACCGATGAGGATGAGGAGCAGACCAAGAAACGTACAAGCACGGGCGGCACACTGCGGGCGCGTCTGCGTCGCTTTGCATCCAGCGAGCAGCTGCAGCAGCGCTGGCGCAAGAGCTTCAAGAGCAACAGCGAGGCCCAGGAACAGCCGCCAGGTGGAGCAACTGCTGGAACAGCTGGTGCATCAGCTGGCGCCGCATTAGGCTTGGCTGTGGGCGCGCACTTGGAGCGCACGATGACCAAGTTGAATGAGAAAATGCATCAGCTCAAGTTTTTTCAGCGCGCCGGCGATAAAAAGGCAGCCCAACAGCAAATGGGCAACAAGCCCGGCACCGTTGGCCGCGAGCCCGTCGATATTGACGACGAGGAGCTGGAGGCCACTTATCATCACAGCGACAGCGCAAGCGATGACAGTGATCAGGAAGTGGTCGCCGATGAGGCATACAGTCCGCCAGATGCCGCCAAGCTGGAGCTTGAGCTTGAGCAGGAGCAGAAGGACCAGGATCTGGCATCGGACGGATTAGTTAAACGCCAGACCCAAACGCTGGCGCAACTTCAGGCGCACTCGACAACAGCCTGGAGCAGCGAGTCTCTGGAGGAGGATGTATCTGCAGAACAGCAGATGGCAACCGCTGCCTCCGATTATCCGCGCGTGCTCATCCATCAACAGCAGACGGATGCCTACGAGTCCACATTGATTATAGCGGTGACCACAACACCACCGCCGGCTCCAACAGCTGCAGAGCCGCTCCAGCAGCGCAGCACTGCGCATCAATGGGTGTCCAATGAGCAGATCATAGCCGATTTCAAGGCACAGCAGCTGAGCTCCAGCGTTTGGCCAGCACCTGTCCTGTACAAGCCCAAGAGCATTGACATCTTTGAGGGCGATGTCGGCGCCGCTGCCGCCTTTGCGGACTTCGATGAGGCACTGCGCAATGCGCCCGTGCTGCGCATTAGCACCGGCAGCAGCTGTGACAGCGGCGAGGATGCGGATGATAGCAGCTCGCGTGTGACAAAGATACGTCTGCAGACGCCTCAGATAGGCAACAGCTGTGAGAGTCTCATGGACCAGCAGCCGCTGGAGGATGAAGAGGAGGACAATGCTGGAGCTGAGGAGGATGAGGACGATGGTGCAGCTGAGGAGGATGAGGATGACGATGACGATGATGACGATGATGATGATGATGGCGACGATGATCAGCAGGCGCTGGCAGAACGCCCACCATCGGTGTCACCGCCGCCGCCACCTTTGCCGCAGCGTCGACCACCGCCCAGCACTGTGGCGCCCATTTATGATGCAGTGCCGCCGCCGTTGCCCACAAGCAAGCCACCATTAGCCACAGCAGCACCACCAGCAACTGCACCACCCGCAGCAGTTGCTATGCCCTTGGGCTTGGCCAAGCTGCCGCTGCGCAGCGTCTCCATGACGCGCCCATCCAAGCCGCTGGTGAAGACCAGCTCGCTGCGCCTCACCTACAGGGAGCAAATGCATCCCGGCGATGTGGGCAAGGTGAACAAGCTCATCTCACGCTTTGAGGGCAGGCCACGACTTTGCGCGCGTCGACTGCACAGCGAGGAGCTGACCATATGCAGCGATGCGGACGATGAGCCGGAGCAGAAACCGGACAAGAGGACAGAGAAGGAGAAGGAGGAGCAGCAGCTGCCGCCAACGCCAACGCCGGCAAATGTTAAACGGAATGTCATACCCGATATTGTGACCACGCAAGTGATCAGCAACAACAGCAGCAACAACAACAACAACAACAACAATAATAATAATAATAATCGCAACAACAATAAAAGCAGGCATGAATCATCCCGCGATGAGGCTCAGCTGCAGCTCAGCTTGGATCGCCAGAACTCGAACTGCAGTCGCAGCGAATATGGCTCACCGCTGGCCTATCCCCTGAGCAACAGCCGGCGGCGCAGCTCAACGCCCACAATGGCCACCGCATTGAACACCAGCAGCTCGCTACATGCTTTCACGCTGCAGTCCCAGTCGCAGTTCCAGTTACTGCAGCAGCAGCAGCAGCAGCAGCGTGCGCAGGCGCGACGCAGCCGACGCTCCCTGACGCGCGACGATGACAACTTTTATAGCTTTGACAGCGATGAAGGTGCGTAACGCCCCACGTCCCGCCCACAGATTCAATCATTAAGAGCAAACTTTTCTAATTCGTGTAAATTTCTTGCAGAGAATAGCTACTATTCCATAAGTCCGTCCAGCAGCAGTCGCTATGTGGTGGAGATTTAGTATGAAAACTCTTGCAGCAAATACCAAAGAAATACAGAAAAATACTGAGAAAAAATACTACGAACTTAAGCTAAAATCTATAAAACTAAAAATAATATAACAATTTTTTTTTTTTTTTTTTTTTTGAAACATGCGCGGATTTCTTGAACTTGAGAATTGTGTTGAACTAGTTTTAAGAAAACATTTTGTTTTTAACTTTTAATGATATCCAACTAGAGATGTTTTGGAAATTTGGATAAATTTAAGCTGCATCAGAATAAAAAAAAATAAAAACTTTTGTTTTTATGGAGTGTTAATTATTTAAATGGAGCTAAAAATATAGGATTTCCAACTCGACACCGAAGATAAGCTCTGTTAAAGTTCTGTTAAAACATATGAAAACGAGAGAGAGAGAAAGAGAGAGAGAGAGAGAGAGAGGGAGCAAAATGTAACAATTGAAGTGAAATGCTCGTTTGATTAATGAGACACCCTAATGGGGGTAGTTTGAGGGCGCACACGCCAGCTGACACTTTGCCTCGATCCTTGCCTTGCCTGTCGGTGGTTGCAGGCGATCGTCTGGATCGGGGTGGCAGCCCTACAGGCAGCCCTACAGGCAACCCTACAGACACCCCTACCAGTGCCGACACCCTTATGCCAGAAGGCATTTCTGCCCAACTGACTGCTGACTGTCTGGCCGCCTGTCTGTCTGGCTAACTTTGAACGCTTCGACGAGTGCATTTTAATTCATAATTTATGCTAATTATTTAATTAAGGCCCCTTTCTGTCGTCATGGGTGGCAATACTATGTACATATATGCATATATATCCCTCTGTATGCATATGGAAAGGACATACGGGGACATCAGCTGTTACCTATACTCAAAACAAAGATGTAACATATGGCAACTATGTGGATAATTATGTACCCCATTTAGATATTAGCTGAAATCGGTTGACTACGAAATACCCTATAGGCTGTATAGTATAGAATATTCATATGAGATTTGCAAATTTAATGGATTGTTGTACATAATATATTTATATAAAAACCTTAAAAGAATGTTGCCTATTGTCAATTGAAGAGCCTCGCAGTTCTATCATCAGCAAATTTTTATATAAACTTTGGATGGAAGAGTGGAAAGCTGTTTGCTATCGACGCTTAAACCCTTTGAGAATTATTAGCGTCAAGCAACGCAGGATAAGCACTTAACCTTCACACATTAAGTGCATTTTAGTTGGAAAGAATCGTTCTTTCTAGCACGCAACTAAAATACCAAAATATTTCCTTCTCGAAGTCAAAAGTTCTATATATTTTTATACGTTTGATCCAATTATTAGGCCATAGCAATATATAGAATATATTTACCGCAGAGGCCATAACTAAATGAATTTATTTAGGTTTCTTAAATGTGTTGTCTGTTTTTCAAGTATACTGGATTTTTGTCGGTGTTTTGGCGCCTTTCCAATGGCCTCTCATTGCATTTTATGGATCCTGCTGTTCGGCCTTGGCCCTTCAACTGCAATATGTCGTAATTGACCCCTCAACCGTTTCCCCATCCAACCCCTTTCGCCACAACTGCCATGGTGTCCCTTGAAGCAGCTTTTCGAAACATGCACTTTCCCCTCTTCTTCTCTCTCTCTCTATCTCTATTATTGCTCTGTCTCTGGCTCACCCTCTCTCTGCGAGTCGCTTACTGATTTTCCACAGTTGCGCTTCATTAGGCAGCTTATGCGAGTGGCAGCTGACCTGGTGGCTGCCTCATCAGGCTGCCTCTTGTGGCACTGAAATTGCTGGGGGCAAAAGGAGCTGGGGGGCGCGGTGTCAACATTGCGCATACGCTGCGTATGACTAATTCGATTGCTCAGCGCTGCAACTGCAGCAGCAAATGTGCGACCGTTAAATGAATCTTTAGAACGTGCCTAATTAAAAATAAAAGAAATATAAATCGTAAATAGTTTCCCAACTCGCCCGCATTCGAGCGCATTAAATGCCAATAAATTTTGTAAATTAAGTCAGCACGCTGAGCATTTAATGGGCGCTTTGGGTAGCTAGGAGGAGGTTTGCGCTTCATTATAGCCTTAACACACACGCAGACACATACACACACACACACACACACACTGACCAGCAGATTCTCAGCCACATCACACACATCATCAGGCAACATCATTGATATCCGAGCAATTAATTTAAAAGCTGTTTATCAAACAGAAACTGCCGAGCACAGTAGCCCAGTCGAGAGGGCGGGGGAGGGGTAGGGTGTCTGATAAGCCCCTAAGTCCAAACAGATGCTGGACCTCGAACCCAAATGTAAATAGAGCACCAGGCTCTCGCTCGTAGCCTCGTGTGCCTGGTCGAGACGCATTTTGTGTGTTTGCCGGGCCAGCCAAAGACAAATATCAAATGCAGCGGCAGCTCGGCACAGGACAATAACAAAATGCCACGAAAAATGTAATGAATTAGTCCATGTTCACCCCGTATACATACAGACAAGCATTCATATATGTATATGTATATATATGCAACTGTATTCCTTTATATGCTTCCGCATCCTGCGCTGTGTCCAACCCCCAGCTGCAAAGTTATTTGACACGCGACAGGGAACATGGTACTGGGAATTGGGATCCGGAAAACTGCCAACTGGCAACTGGCAATGGGTCGGGGTCTGTTATCGGCGCTGCACCTACCCTTGCGCTATCCTTTTGCTTTTTTTCCTCTGTGCCTCGTGCCCCCTGCATGGCCATAAGTCTGCCCGTCTAATCAAACGGCTATGCACAAATATTTAACCACCACCACCACTAGATCCACATCCACATCCACATCCAGATCCAGATCCAGCACCGTCACCGCCAGCGCGTGGTTCTCGGGTCTCGTTTAGGGTCGGTGATTTTTTGGGTTTTCAATTTGCTTTTTGTGTGGTCAGAGAGCATCAACGAAATGAAATAATGAATTGAATTGGCATGAATCATTGTTTCGAGGCTACTTTTGTTATGAATGCGCTCCGAATAGTGTTACACATACCCCACACACCCGCTCCACTCACCCATCCCTTGCCCAATTCATCATTGGGGTACATTCATAAATGCAAAACAAGCAAAATTTTCTCCGATATCGACGCGTTCAATATATACAAGACGTGGCCGTTGTGCTGAGCAAAGATATAGAAACTATATGGATTCAGAGATGCTTCCTTCTAACTGTTACATACATATCCGAAACCCAAGTATGCCCCTTTTAAATCGGTCAAGGGTATCAACCAGCTCCACAATCCAGAAATTTTTTAAAAAGTTTTGGTAACATGAACTTAAGCAACTAATTAGTTTATATTAAGTTCCTAATCTAAGTAAAAATATGTAGAAAGAGTTAAAAATTCTTGAAAATTTGTACTCCTAAACTAGATTAAGTTTTGCAAGAATTTGCCATAATTTAGAATCTTTTAGAACTCAAAATGCCTCGAGTATATTATCTAGATGCAAGCAATTCCTGTACATTTAAGCTCTCACAGATACAAAGCACAAGATTGCATTGTTTAAAGATACATTGCGTTCGTAGAGGTAAGTAAAGCTTTAAATAGTGAGAAAAGGCAAAAGGCAGCATCAATTATGCATATATATATAAGCTAATACGTATAAACATAGATGTATTTTAACTAGCAGGAGTTGCTTGTGTGTCCCATTCAAGAGAGAAGAAATACTTGACTTGCCTTGCATATGAAGCTTTGGGCATAACAGCCCATTTTTAGTTCGACAATTGTAAATAAAGATAATTGTTGTTGCAATAACATTTCAAATGGGTTTTCAATAACGAAACCCAAAGAAAATTCAAATGAGCAGCAACCCAATCGAATGGCATTGCATTCCACACAAATAGGCAGCCAGACTTGCCTACGACCGTGACTCAGCAGACCCACATACTCAAGTATATAGTATATGTATGTATAGTATGTAAATGCCAACAATATATACATGCATATATATATATATGATACATGCACACGATATACTAAACGTTTGCATATTAGTCTGAACTAAATCTCGCCAAATGCTGGCAAACACCTTCCCATGGCAGCTGACAGCTGGGCTAGGCAGGTTGTCCAGTGGGATGGGGTCTCTGGCTGGGGGAATTTGCTGGTTTGGTTTCCGGACCGCAGCAAGAGTTCAATGCACTGCAGCAGCGACGATAATGCAATTTATGAAATGCAGACATACCGAATGATGACAATGACGATGATGATGTTGATGATGATTCGATTGCCATCGACATCAGCAGCTGTCTAACGTATCGCATTTAATGGTCAATGGAAACCCCTCAAAACGGAAGTTTGAGATTGAAACTAACAGCGAGGCAGTGAAAAAAATCAGGTTTAAATTGTGTGTCCAACTAGTAGATACCCTGCAGCCAGTGACAAGGTGCAATTACACATTCGAGCATACTTTTATGCAGACATATACAACAAAACAAACATGTGCTTCTTCCTCCTTCAGCCCCACAATACGGAAAATGCATTCTTGAATAACTTCGGTACTTGTAGTCCGATCTATATGAAACTTTCAGGGTCTCAAGATGGCCTCCAAATAAAAACCGACAATCCACTTGCTGTTAAGCTCGGAGATAAACTAAGAAATAGGGGGGAATCGTCTTGACTTTGATACGCAATAAGCTTGATCTGCGCTTGTATATCAAGGGCTATATTATTGGTTAGAAAGTGCCTTCTTCTGTCTATTACACACATTTGAAGACCTCCAATATAACCCCCTTTTTGCCCATTTGAATGGCTTAATACATCTTGATGGCATATCACACATCTTCAGGGCCAGAATTGCAGCTCAAAGTCAAGTAATCAATATATGTGGGTCACATTATCAACAAGGTCGCGGGCGTAACGATTCTGTGCAATCTGAACATAGTTATTCACATTTCCTTCGCCAGCCAAGTTTCTTATAATTATATGCATATCCACAACAGATTTTAAAGGTCGCTTCATAAAAGAATACTTGGAAATTATTGGAAAATATAACATAGAATCTCTGTAGATTTCTTTTTAGTTTAGTTTATGTTTTCATAATTTTGTTCTTGTTTTTTATTATTTGTATTGTGAATGAAAAGTCTTAATCTCCAGGCCTAAATATATTTAAGTTCGTATTCATCTTCTGTATCTGTATCTATCTATCTATCTTCATCTGTAAAGCTAACCCTTTGCTCGATCTGTCTCTTTCTTTCTTTCTCTTTCTCTTTCTCTTTCTCTTTCTCTCTCTCTCTCTATCTCACTCGCTCGCTCTCTCTCTACGTCCCTCTACGTCTCTCTACGTCTCTCTACGTCTCTCTACGTCCCTCTACGTCCCTCTACGTCTCTCTACGTCTCTCTACGTCTCTCTACGTCTGTCTACCTCTGTCATTCTTTTTAATCTGACACTTTTCCCGAAGTATTAAAGCCGTGCCTTTTTGAAGTAAGTTGTCCGTCTTTCTTTGAATAACTTCTCTCTCACTTATTAACCTTCAAATCCCTCTCGCTTTTATTTCGCTGTTAAAATCATTCTCTGTCTTTTGGTAACTCTTTCACATTAATCTTAAGTTCCCACATTTAATCCGACACTTAAGCATATGTGCGCGCCCGCCTCAAATTCAACTTTCTCGAGCTGCACAAGAGGGATTAACTGATTTTCAATAAGTCAACCTGAATTTTTGGCTTCTTTATTTGTACAATTCGTTTGCAGCTTTCGAGTCCAAAAAGCGACTGACTCAAAGCTCGATCGAGTGACTCAAAGCTCGTTCGATGCTTATTTTCCGATCTGTATGAGTGTATCTGTATCTACACATACGTGTTTTTACCGTATCGGACACACCCATTAAAGCTGACAAGCTTACGACGTGACTTTTTATCGTTAGTTATCGTTTCTCCTCTGCGCTGACAGTTGATGCAGTTTTGAGAAACATTAACAGAGAACGTGATTCAATTGTAAACTGAATATTATTTTAATTCAAATATTGTTAATCAAAATATTGTTTCAATTTTCCAATTACCATCTATATGAAGTAGCTTTTGACAGTCGAAATAAGTCTTATGTTAAGAATTATCATAGTTAAATTAAAGTTAAATAGATGACAGGCGCCAGGGGTACAATATTCACAAATCATCAGCTGGAAGGATCTTACTGTATTGTGAGAACACAAAATTAAATTGAATGCTTATTAGAAAGAATTAATCCTATTATAATGAATCATAGTTTGGGGAAATGTGAATCGATTTAAGTTGAAAAATCAAGATTGTCCAGTAAGGCCTTAAGGTACAGAATGAAATTATTTGAAAACAATTACTATATGAAAATTTTATCTATATTAGCCTTAACGTCTATTCATATATCTTTATATAGTGTATAGAAAAAGTGAGCGCGTGGAAAGCCGGGTAATACCCACAAGTATATGTAATATGTATATACAGATACAAATCAAACTATCTATACGAAAGTTTGCATTCTACAATTATAAGACTAGCTAAAATTAAGATGATCTGTGAAGAGAATCTGCTTTTTATTTTGTATTTAGACAAACTTAACCCAAATGACAAGTGCCAAGTGGCCAAGTGGCAACCGTTGGGCAAAAGGCGAACCCGCAAAAAACAAATAAACACCGCTGCCAACAACAACGACAACAACAACAACAACAACAAGTAGAACAACAACATGGCAAGCACTTGGCTAGCAAAGCGGCGAATGCAAATTTTCTTTTAGCCATGTGATGTGTGCAACTGTGCCACATGAATGGTTAGTGGGATTTGAGTTCCGACCCAGCTCCTAGCCCAGCCGGGCCGGGCCGACTACTTGAAAGTGCAATGCACTCGACGCCAGCAGCGCAACGGTAATAAGTGGCCGCAAATGATAATAAAACATGGGCAAAATAAAAACGAGAAAGAATGGGTTATCTTCGGCACGCCGAAGATCTGATACCCTCAACGCCAACTCAACCTTTTCATAATGCTCATAGTGCTTCGCCCGTATCGAAAAAAGTTAATGTCGAGTTTGGTCAAGATATCTATATAAACAAAACAAGAACCTACTTTTCGATTGATCGTTCCTATGGCAGCTATATGATATAGTGGTCCGATCCAGCTGGCTCCGACATATGTACTGCGTGCAACAGAAAGAGGGACTTCTGCAAAGTTTCATAGAGATAGCTTAAAAACTGAGAGACTAGTTTGCAATGAAAGAGACAGACGGACAGCCGGACATATCTATATCGACTCGGCTGTTGATACTGATCATGAATATATATACTTTATGGGTCGCAGATGTCTCCTTCTATGCGTTACGCATTACATGACATAATTATAATACCCTCCGCAAGCGTATAAAAACATCAAGCGGCAACAGCGGGGCAACCGCCTCTAAAACCGCAGCTTCGCCAAAAGCAAAACAGCGCACAACGTTGTTATTTTACCCTGTATGCAGCAGCTGGCAGTAAGAGTATATACATTTAATACATCCGCATCCGGCTGTAAGAGCTAGTAGCTTGATATCAAGTCAAGTTTATTTCAATTGATCAATAGCTCACATTATTTTCGCAAAGTGGATTAAAATTGTTTAAGCTGTTTAGTGCTTATCGTGGTCTCAACCTGGTATTTAACTTTATGGAGAATCCTCCAATGCCTTTCGTACATTAACACATTTCGCTGCCATGTAAATGCCCTGAAAAAGGCACAAAGATCGGACAACATGTACCGAAGTTACTCAAGAAAGCATTTCGCACAGTGTGGGGATAGATGAGAAGAAGCAGAAAAAGTTGTGTATGTCTAGGTGAGTTTTTTTGCAACTTTTATAACGAACGTTTATAACGACTCGGCACCAAGGACAGGGTATCTCCGAGTCGTTACCCCTTATAAGTTGTTGCTGTTACCCCCCCAGATGAGGTCGTCGTCCATCTAACCACCAGGTGGGCAAAACTAACAATTTTTTAGCATTCCTCGGTTTATAACTGTTGCTGCGTTTAATAAAGGGCATTTAACCCCTAATTAGGACATGAAAAATGCAAGGAAAGCAAATGCCCGGCATATCTATTGGAATTCTTGATAAATGCTGAACATTATTATGTTCTAGATTTATGCTTTTAGGAACTAACATGTTAAGAAAATGGAAAATGGCAGCTCAATTTTCAGGCGAAACATTAAATAGAAAACACTTGAAATGCAATAATTGCCTTTATATGAATAAGTTCAAAACATTTTTGAAATTCAATCTTTACTTTTGGAACTAATTTTTGAAATTCTAGAAAATGTAATTTTACAACAGTCTATTCAAATAGTTTTTTTTTTTTTTTTTTTTGACCCAAGTCCACACGCGATTTCAAGTACCCAGAAAAGTGCATTAGAGACTAGCGTATGACTTAGAACAAATTGCAGATAAGTTGTTTTTTTTTCAGTTCCAGTGAAGCAATAAGAAAGAGAATCAAACAAAAATGCAGAAAAAATTAAGTAAGAAACACACGAAGTTGAGTTAACCAAATAACGCGCGCTGATGACGACAACTTTGTTGTAGTTGTAGTTGTTGTTGTTGTTGTTGTTGTTGTAGTTGTTGTTGTAGTAGTAGTAGTAGTTGTTGTTGTTGTTGTTGTTGTTGTTGTTGTTGTTGATGTCGGTGATGTCATTCGCCGGCCTGACATTTGTTTATGAGCTCTGTTTGTTTATTTGCTTGTATACTTGTTTGTGCCTGGGCCTGGGCCTGTGCCTGCATACTTCCTGCTCCAAGGCGAAACTGTTGGCGCTTTTATTGATTTTTCTTTTTGTAGGCCGGCAAAAGGATTTGCTACGTGTGTCTGTTTGTGTAGAGGGGGGCGGGGTTTGGTTATTTTTTTAAGAGCAAGCAAGCATTAGGCGTGTCGAGCATGCAACAAACTGAACAAAAATGACATCATAAGCAGGCACTTTTTTATGCTCCTGCAATTTTTTGCTAAATGTACCCTATCAGGTCGCAAAATTGATAAGTGTAGAGTGAAGTAATTGGAAACAGAACCCTATAAAAAAGGAAGCTAAGCGAGTCCTTCCACATTTCGATTCGTTATCGTTTTGGTTCCGAGCGAATCTGAATCGATTTGCAAACGTTGCCATTCCAACTCGAGTTGACATCAAATTTATTGTCATAATGATTTCTGATCAGATCAGAGCAAGATGACGACATATTGCAGCCGAGAAGTGAGAACAGGTCGGTTGCCTTTTGCTGACTCATAATCTTATAACAAGAAGATTACTAAATAATACAGAAACAAGTAAGAATGCCCTAGTCGGGAGTGCACGACTAAGGGATACCCTGAACCATCTCCTTCCTTGAAAAATACTACATTTGTATATACTATTATAGAAGCTACATGTCAAGTTTGGTGACTCTAGCTCTTATAAGTTACAAAAAATTGCTCAAATAACATGATTTCGATATCGATTTGTATCGATTACTTGAAATCGGGGCAAGTTATCGAACAAAAGTACAGTCTCTAGTCTCTAGCTCTTATAGGATCTGAGATCCCTGCGACTCGGGGTCGAAAATGCTTCCTTCTGCCTGTTACATATATTTGCACAAATACATTATACACTTTTTACCCATTTATCGATCAAAGTTATATCAATTTGAACAGTAACAGCTGCTCAATATTATGTGTAACAAAGTAAGCTCTGTTTACAGGGTATTGCCTAGTCGATAGCACGCACTAACGACTAAGCGCACTGCTACTCGTTTTAGCTACCTTTTTAACAGTTGTTAAGTCACATATTTTGTAGTGTAGGAGCAACTGCCCCTGGTTGTTGGCCAGCAAATGACGCAATCTTCGATGCGTGGCCAGCTGCTTTGGCAAATTTAATAACGAACAGAGTGTGAGAGTGTGAGAGAGAGAGAATGGGGCAGAACGCGCGTGCCGCAATGAGCTTCACATGACAGACGAAAGATACAAATGTATCGCGCAGATACACAGCATCAGATGAAAATGTATCTACAGCAAGCAAGCAGCTTCACAAACATAAACACATCGAAATGAGCGCAAAAACTTAAATATACTTATTATAACAATTAAAATAAGAAGCAATATTTTGTAAAAAAAAAAACAACATAGTTTTGGGCGTTTCTTTTTAATTATAATAAAAAACATGTACATAAATCTTAAAAGAGAGAGAGGGAGAGAGCCGAAGAACGAGCTGAAGGCGAATCGGCATCGATGATATCATAAACTCAACAGCATCAGAAACAAAAACCATAAAAACGATAGAGGAAACGATATAAAACAAAAGAAAAACAAAAACTGAAAATAAAAAGTCAAGCAATTCAGTTTAAAAGGAAGAAAGCCTGCTTAAAAACCAAACATTATTCCAAGTAAGAAGAAGAAAACTCAACTTTTGCTGAAGTAATTTGCGATAAAGAATAAGTAAAAATTATCGAAAAACTATATTGAAGTCTTTTGGCTCAAATATATATTAATTCAATAATACAACCTCCAATGGAGGGGCAAACGATAATCCAAGTTTTTTTGAAAGACATCGACATCTTTTTAAAGCCCGACATCATGATGAGCTGTGAGCGTCGAACTAGTAAGCTCAAGATCACCAGTTCAAACCCAGAAACATAGTGTGGCTATTTTTGAAGTGATAATAAGGTCCAGCAAGAAACGAGAGAGAATCTCAATTTGCATTCAGCTGAGTTAGTATCATCATTAAGGGTCTTGAGTTCTATTGTACTGATACGCTATATGGAATAACTTTTGGTGCTAGAAAGCGATTCAGATGCTGTCCAGGGTTTAGCCATAAAATGGGTAAAAAGGGTATAATGTGTTTGTGCAAATGTCTGTAACAGGCAGAGAGAAGCATGTCCGACCCCATAAAGTATATATATTCTTGATCAGCATCGAAAGTCGAGTCGAGCTAGCTATGTCCGTCTGTCTATACGTCTGTCCGTCCGTCTGTCCATGTGTATGAACGCAAGGTTTTCAGAACCTATAAGGGCTAGACACTAGAGACTTTAGCTGTAGGTCCTCCTAGTGCCCGCGCATATTGAGTTTATTTCCGATATTCGATAACTTTCCACGTTTCCAAGTAATCGATACAAATCGATATCGAAATTCTGTTTTTTGTGCAATTTTGGTAAACAATAAGAGCTAGAGTCACCAAAGTTGACATTTAGCTTCTAGAATAGTATATTCAGATGAGGTATCTCTCAAGGATGGAAAGATGGTTCAGGGTATCCCCTAGTCGTGCACTCCCGACTAGAGCGCTCTTAGTTAATTTAGTTGATATGCTGCAGTAGTACGATCCGATTAGATATTCTCGCTTCTATGCAATATTCTTATTCTCAGCAAATTCGAATTTCGAATTAAAAATAGTCGTAAGAAAGTAAAACAGTTAAAGCTTGGAGATACGAGAATGGCCTTTGCAATTCAAGGAATATTCATAGTTTTGCGAGTTGCTTCGCATAGAGAAATAGAAATAGATCCGAGCTAATAAAAATGAAATAAAAAGAGAGACACGAATAGAGGCAAAAAGAGAATACTATGCCTAATGTCAAATGCCAAATAACAAATGACAACAATAAATAACCGAAGCATGACCATCAACCATGTACATACATATATGCCACATGCGTGACGCTCTCTCTCTCCCTCTCTCTCTCCCGCGCTTAATTTAATAAGAGTCTGGAATGCCTCTTTCTCTTTCGCCATTCAAATTATGTTTCCACTATGTAGACGTATATACGTACGTTCTATATGTCTACGTAAATATGCATTAATTGGAGAAATGTTCTGTCAGAAGATCGACTTTAAGTTCTTTCATTCTTTCCTTCTTTCTTTGCTGACTCGTGGATTCGAATTCGTTATTTTTACTGCTACCGCGTTCAATTGAAGGCCGTTCAGAAGTCGTAATTAAGCCTAATGGGGGCGCCGACAAATGGGAATTACGCTAACTCCAAGCTTTACAACCCAAATGCAATTAACATATGTACATATGTATGTAACATATGTACATATGTATGTACCTCCATAACGCAAAACGCACAGCGAGCAATTGGTCGATAGAGAATTCTAATTACCCAGCACAAAATACTATATATATATATATATATATATATATATATACTGGATATCAGGCTGTTATCAGGTTAACATATGCATTTATTTGAAATTCAAGCAAAGTCAGAAATTTATAACTTAAAAATTTATATTTAAATAATTTTCGGGCTAAAACGAGTAAATTTCTTTTAATCTTTTAAGCGAAATTTACCCGCGCAGAGGTCGACATGTATCCGATGAGATGATGTCATCAAAATTGAGCATATAAAAATGAGAATGAGTGAAGGTTGGTCGACTAGACAATACCCTAACAGCAGCGCCTCTTTTAACAATAGTTCACATCGATATTTATCGGTTTGAAGAAACTTAAAGGGAAATATTGCAAAGCAAAGCAGATAAAACTTGTTTGACATACATATATGATATAGAAAAGTCGTTTTGTTTAATGATTTAACATGCCTTCTTCAACAACTTAACAACTCTTCGTTGTGGTCAAGAATATACACACACACATACATACAATTATATACTTTATGGGTTCGGATATGTCTCATAAGGTTTGTAACATCTCCCATCTTTATGATGCTCGCTCTTAATGAATGCAGACTACGAAAACAAACTGAATTTTTTGAACGAGTTTGCAGCTTTTGCCGAAGATCTTGGAAGATCTACATATATGCAAACATATGTGTATATACATATATTTTAATATAATGTATAGGCTCGTGTGTAAGTCGATCGATAATTTAGGCAGCTGACATAACCCCAAAGCTGATCACTCTAATTATATTCATATATATGTATGTATGTATTTATGTACATACGTATGTACGTTCACAATTGAAGAGCTTTTATAGACCAAGTTATGATTGTGACCCTCAATAAAACAAATGCTAAGCTAATTTTGGGTCGTGGCGATGTCAGCGTCGGCGTCGGCGTCGGCGTCAGCGTCAGCGCAAGCTGCTGACA
This sequence comes from Drosophila kanekoi, assembly GCA_037075305.1. NCBI lineage: Eukaryota > Metazoa > Arthropoda > Insecta > Diptera > Drosophilidae > Drosophila > Drosophila kanekoi. The sequence continues at coordinate 5,597,109 of JBAMCE010000290.1, read as the reverse complement.
CCGCTGGGGCGTAACGGGTGCGCAGAAACGATGACGTCGTCAGCTTCGCACCCGCTGCTGCTGCTGCTGCTGCTGCTGCTGCTGCTGCTGCTGCTGCTGCTGCTTCGATGACCACATGCAGTGGACGCAAGAAAACAATTTTAAAGTTATGTGCTTTACAATAAACACAAAAAGAACAGCAAAAGAAACAACAACAGCGAGCAATTCCAATTGCGCGTCGGCAGCGACGCTGACAGCGCTGATCTCTGGAGCGCTGTCAGATCTCGCAGCCTAGCTGATGTCGTCAGTCTGCGCTGCTGCAGCCCCACCTTAGTGGACGCTCACAAAGCCACAGAGACACACACACACACTCACACATACGCAGACAAACAATGAGCGCGAATTAATATTGTGTGCATGTGAACTACAACTGTAGCTGTGTGTTTGTGTGTGTTGATGTTGGCTTGTATTATTTTCGTGTTTGACAGCGGCTGCTACTTTTTTTTTCTAGCAAAACCTGTTTTGAGCCAGCAACAACAACAACAAGAAAATGTCTACCCAAGCTTGTTGTTTGTGCAGCAATAGAGAGAGAGGGAGACAGCGCGAAAGTGTTGCGGAATGTCTATGGTTTTCTAATTAAAAATTGAATTAAACAGTGTTGCGAAATGTTCACTTACCTGTTAACCGGGTGTCCTAAGTGCGGTTTTAGTGCAATTAGCAAATTGAACCACAGCTAGCAGCAATTATAACCAGAGCCAAGAACAACAACAACAACAGCTACAACAACTGAGCAGCCAGCAAGTGTCGCTTGAAAACCAAAACTTCCAAAAAGCCAAAATGAGACACCACAAAAAGTGTTAAAAAATAAAACACGCACACAACTTTACCAACGCGCCAGGTAAGCTAGAGAGTGCGAGAGAGCAAAAGAGAGAAAGAGAGAGTGCAACCCACTCAACTCGAGTCTACTCGACTCGACTCCGAGTCGAAACGGTGGCTTTAGCAGCCGCGCTGCGCACGTTTGTATGCATGTATGCGTGTTACAAACAGACAAACACACACACACACACACACACACTCGCATACACATTCACATACATGCAAGCGTGAAAATAGCATAATAATTTTCAACAAACTGCGCAAAGCTGCTGCCTTGGCTTTTGAATCCGACTGCGACTTCGGTTCCGAATTCTACTGTAAGTTGTGGGTTTAAAGGTTTTTTTCTTCTTTTTATCGGCCAACTGAGCAAATAAACAAAGCTAAAGCGTATTTATTAAAGCTTTTTTTTAGTTTTGGTTGTTGCCTGTCGTTTTCGCTGCTGCTTTGGCTGCCGTTGCCGTTGTTGTTGTTGCTCTTGCGATTGATGCTGCCTGGCGTCCTACGAGTTGCCGTTATTGTTGTTGTTCACTTGAATTTGCGCTCATTTTGTTTCATTGTAAATTGGCTATGATGTTTAAATTAATTTTGGGCGCGGTGCCCGCTCACACACGCTCACACACACACACACGCACACCCACACACACACATACACAATAACATACAACAGTTTGTATTAAATAAATAGCAAATCATTAAAATTTGAGAATATACGAAAAACAAAAAAAAAAGATGCTGGCTGTTTGGTAAATTTGTAAATCCGTATATTGATTTCGCTTTTAGCTAGTTTTGACCAATTGCTGTATGTATTGCTTATTGTATATTTAAATAATTCTCACACAGACACACACACAGCACAAGAAAAAAATTTAACCAAGTAAATAAGAAAATTTTCTATGCCAACAACTAACTGCACACGGGCGTCAGTGTCTCTCGCTCAGACCGGCGCTGCTGTTTCTGCTGCTGCTATACATACAAGGCGAAGGCACAACCGCGCGCAACAAAAACAAAATGAAGACTGCTTTGCGACAGTGTGGCCGCGAGAGGCACACCAATTTTGGTTAAATAAGTTTCGGACATGGTCACACTGATTGTGCATCTAGCGGTGCCACACTGCATAAATGCGAGCTGTTATTTTCTTATCGTATATCGATTGCGTTCAGTGTTGCTTTGATATTTCACTATTGCAGGTTTGTGTGGTGTGTGTGTGTGTGTGCGCGCGCGAGTGTGTGTGTGTGTTAGTGTGAGCTTTGAGCGAAAGGCCAAACCAAAAGAAATTCAAAAAAATAAACATCGATTTTAGCGGCACAAGCATAATATTGTATGATTGCAACGCCTGCCAAATAGTTAACAACATATGCTGGCCATTTGCTTTTGTAAAATGTTTGCAGAGCCCAGCATTTATGTAAATGCATAACTCTACCTATCGCAACGGAAAAATCGAAGTGCTTTAAATGTCAAGGACATTAAAAAGCATAACAAAAAAACAACAATAGAGAAGAGGGACAGCTGTATATAAGGCGGAACAAAATAGCCAAACCGAAGGGCGATTTGCTGTATCTGACCAAACCAATTGCAAAGGTCGAATGTAAAACCAAATCCGGAACAGCAACAACAGCCATGTCCAATAATCCTGCATATGCAACGCCCGCCCAAAAGCCGCCAAATGCCAGCACCAACAGCGGTAACAATGCTAGCGACGAATCAAAGGTGGCGTCAGACACATCCGTCGCCCACACGTCGCTGGATGTTAGTGGGACGACGACACCGCCAAAGGCAATGTCCGCCGTGCAAGCGCAGGCGACAGGACACAACAGGACGGACGAGGTGGACAGCCCGCTGTGGCTGTCCTCATTGCATAGCGTTATATTTATCATCACCTGCGCTTTGGCCGTTTTTATATTGTTTCGCAATGTCCTGACATGGTAAGCGTACCTCATACATGCACGCTCACATACATATATACATACATAATGTACATGATCTACATTTACATCAGTTGCAGCTTTCCGCAAGTTAAGCTATGTGCATTCATTTACACATACACACAAAAGCACATCAAAATGCCTACGCGCTTCAAAAGCTCTGATCACTGCTGGCTGCGCTGTGAGCTTTGAGCTGTTAAAGTGTAACGGTTAACTGATCAAGTGATAAGAAAGCGCGACATTTACAATTGCTAAATATAATATAAACTTAAATGTTATAAAACGTTTAGCTTGGTTCAAATACAGCTGAAACTGTTTAATATATGTATATAAAGGGTATAGGGTACATTTCTATAAACAGTTGTCGCTCACAAATGATAACCTCTAGAAATATGAATTATCAATTGGACTAACTAAAATATGATTTGTGAGCAAATTGTTAGTTTTCTAAAGTGTTTAAAGACTTGATTGACCACATTTTCCAAACTTATAACATTTCGTATATTACTTAACTAATGTAAGTGAATGGGTTAGGGCTCGAAATACTATATTGAAGAGTGTGATTAAGCACGCATTGGTATATAGGAAAAACTTAGCTGAAATTCACGTATAGCCAACGTAAAGATAAATTTATATAGAAACAACGGAAAAGAATTCATAAAAAATCCATTTTAAAAACTAGGATTACATAAAAGATCTAACTATCTATTTCAAATAAAACCTATAAAAACCATAAATAATTAAAGTCGAAATATCAATCTACTTAAAATTAATATTGTTGATAAATAGGAATACCTTGAAGAAGCGGTCTTATTTTCGAACGACTTTCGAACGTCAACATATATTTATATATTATATGATTAAAACATGATCCAATAATATTGCGCTTTATCACTTTGTCCAAGTTCTTGAAGAAAGAATTGAGATCTTTTTCTGAAGTTCGCTTGATTTATTTACATATATTTATATATTCGAAGAAAATGTATATATATAAAGGAAAAGAAAATTACAAGAAGTTAATTTACCCATTTTACAAATTCAAAATATTTTAACAACTATTATAACTAAGTTCTTAAGCAGATCTCTGCCGATTTTCCTCTGTTATGTCCGTGGCTTGAAAGCTCTGTGAGCTTTAGAAGCCAAAGGTAACGGACAAAAGTGATGTGCATGCAAAGCTTTATCTGCGTTCGAGAACGGCGCTCTTCTTCCTTGCCTTTCTCTTTCTCTTTCTATCGCTCTCTTTCGCTTTGTCTCGCTTTGTGCGTGCGGCCTGAGCTGCGCTTCCCCATTCCCCATTTTCCCCAAGCTCAGTCGCTCAGTTGCTTGGCGGCCGCTGACTGAGTGACAGCTGCAGAACCTTTCGCTGAGATTACGTTAATTTTCTTCTTTTTTTTCGCACCTGTGCATCGCATGGAGAAATTTAACGAGTTTTCTTACCTGCCAACCAGGCATTTGCAGAGCTTCTGGGGCGCCTCCGGTGACTTTTGGCAATCGCAATGGGACAAGTTCATTGACAAGTTTGGTAAGTTGGCCAAAAAACGTGAAGAAACAGCGCGCACAAAAGGAATTAGCAAGAAATGGTTGGAAAGTGTCTAAGAATTCAAAAGTATCTGTAAGTGAGTGCGCATGCACTCAAGGCTTTGAGTTAAATCCATGTGTGCATGTGTGCGTGAGACTGTATATGTCTGACTGTATATATATATTTATATATATGTGTGTGTGTGTGTGTGTGTCTATGTCTTTTCGTTTGTCTTTTAACGTCAGATATCACGAATTGCACTTTTGCCTCCCATTCACAAGCAGCTACAAAAGCAACAACAAAAGCAAACAAAGTCAACAATAAACAGCAACCGTTTTGTTTACTAATTCGCACACACACGCACACACACACGCGCTCACACACACACAAGCAGCAGTCAAAGGCTGAATTGCGGGCGCATTGATAACACTATGCAACATAAATTGTTGCTCAATTACCGATTTGTATAGGTTTTTTTTTAATAACATCGCATAAGAACTAAAATCATAAGAATCTAAAATCCTTATTATATTTATATTTATAAATACACAAAACTTCTCATTTTTGCTGCATAGTGTTAGATATATTACGCTTATTTAAATCTATTCAAGATAGAATATTACTGTGCTCCATAAAATTAACTTAAGTTCTTAGGCTTAATCAAAATTGAGCTCTGGCAATCAGTTATAATATCTAAAGAAAAATCTTAAAAAAACGTTTTTAAATATGAAAGCTTAAAGTAAATTCATGTTAAGAATAACCCTAAGAGCTACATTAATTTAAGATCAAGTTTTAGTTTAAGTAAAGCTTATGTTTAATTTGAAAAAATCTTACCTACATTGAGGTAATTCTAAAGCTATTCCAAAAGATGAAATGAAAGTTAAATTGAAAGGTTAACATTAAGATAAATGTTAGTTCTTAATAAAATATTAAGATTTTTTTGACCTCCAAGCTTTAGATAAAATAAAGACTATATTTAAGGGTAAAGTTTTAGGTAAAATTAAGATTCTTTTTAAGATTTGAGAAAATTCATCATCAAATCGGTTAAAGGTTAATGGTAAAGTTACAGTTAATGTTAAAACCGATTTGTGTAAAGGTTGGAGTCAAACTTTAAGTTCTATGTACAACTTTTATTAAAGTAACTTTAAGGTTTAAATACTTTAGTTAAATTAAAGTCACAGCAACTAAGACTTCAATCTAGTACGTTGCAGGTAAACTTTAAGTAAATAGAGAATTAGCTAATATTATTGTCAGAGATATTTTCATAAAGGCTTCTAGAACTGGTGTCAAAAGGGCTATAAGCTAAGTGTAGCCAGAAGCACGTACATACCATATATATATACATATATAAAGAAAACTGATCAGGGGTCATTTAACTTGTACGTTCAGATCTATAAATATTTATTGTTACTCAAGTCATGAATTACGTGTTACAATTCACGGAGCTTTAGATAAGTGCATGTTATACGCAGAGATAGAATAATAGAATAGATGCGATAGAAACCACCTCCTATGTGGAACTCTATTTATTATGTACTAATATAGTATGTCCTGTGCTCGCAGGCGACGATCCGATGATGCTTTGGGTCTTTGGCACCACCATGTTCACAATGTTCGTGTACTGGAGCGTGGGCGGCATTTACACATTCATGGATCTGACCAATCGACCGGCCTGTCTCCGCAAATACAAAATCCAACCGGGCACCAATGAGCCCGTCGAGGCCGGACGTCTGTTGAAGGTGACGCATCCATTGATTCATTCTTAATTAAGTTAAATCTGAAACTCTCTCTCTCTCCCTCTGTCTCCCGCTCCTCTCGCTCTTGCAGGTCATTTGGCGTGTGATCTGCAATCAAATATTTGTGGGCATTCCGCTGGCGTATCTCAGCTACAAATTGATGACAGTGCGGGGCCTGAGCGATATACGAGAGCTGCCCACATTTCACTGGGTCTGCTTCGAGCTGACCGTGTGCATATTGATGGAGGAGCTGGGCTTCTACTATTCGCACCGTTTGCTGCACCACAAGCACATCTACAAGTTTATACATAAGCAGCATCATGAGTGGACCGCTCCAATATCGGTCACGGCCATCTATTGCCATCCCATTGAGCATATATTCAGTAACCTGTTGCCGCCGTTTCTGGGCGTATTCCTGATGGGCAGCCATGTGGCCACCGCCTGGCTGTGGTTCGCGCTTGCCATACTCTCGACGCTGAATGCACACTCCGGCTATCACTTGCCCTTCTTTCCCAGCCCCGAGGCGCACGACTTTCATCATTTGAAGTGAGTTCCAATTCAACCGAGTTGAGTTTAATGCCCTTTCACCAGGCTATTATAACTTTGCCATTAACTGTCATTTAGGGAGAATCACATATCTCTCTTAACGAATATCGGTTCAGAATTAAGCTATTATATGAAAGACTTGTTCAAGCTCGTTTTACGGAGAGTCTCATAACTTGGACACGTAATATGCAAAGTAAAAAGGGCGACTTCTCTGGTTGCATTAAGTATGTATATATGTATATACACTCCTGATCAATAGGAACAGCCGAATCGATGTAGCCATCTGCGTCCATCTGTTTCTATGCTAACCGGTCTCCTAGTAAAACCTTATCAACATTGCCCCAATATATTAAAAAGCTCTATGGGAACCGTACTTTTATATAAGTTGCACAATATCTTAACGAAACTGGACTTTTTCGAGCTTCACATAGTCGAAATTCGACTACTATATCGTATATAGTTTTCTTGAGTCTGCAAGAGTATGTAATAACCGGTGCTCGGAATTTAATTTTAAGCAATCTCTACATTCTACAAATGCCTTTGCATAACCTTATACAATTGGAACAATCGATAGAAGACTTAGTAAACGTAAGTAAGCTAAGCGTCGAGTATGCTTTTAAGGGTATCAAGTCTTCGGCAGCATTTAGGAAACTCTGTTCTTCATAGTTTGTTGACTTTTAGAATACATATATATGTTTTGTGCTTCTAGATTTAACAACTGCTTCGGCGTCCTGGGTGTCCTGGATCGCTTGCATGGCACCGACTCGCTATTCCGTGCCACCAAGTCCTATGCGCGGCACATCATGATGCTGAGCTTTGTGCCGCCACGAGATGCCTTTCCCGACTCCACCATGAAGTGAGCGGACCCTGGTGCAAGAAGCCTTCTACAAGCTGTTATCCTCTCCTCTATGCTCTGTCTGCTCACATATATAAAGATATGTGTATGTACCTTATATAAAATGATGTATTCTTTTATTGCTATTATATTATTTTTTTTTTCTACTGTGTGTACACTTCATTGTGATAATAACCAAGCGAGAAGCCAGATGAAGTTTCAATTTTATAGACACTACAAAAAAAAACATGAAATGTTAAATGATAAAAGATAAATTATACAACAAGTAGACGATGTAAATGTGTATGTTTAAAAGAAAACAAAAACAAAACCCAAAACCAAAACTAATGAAAACTAACTAGTAGTAAGCAGTAAAGTATGAACATTGATGTATGTTTGATGTATTTCTCACACAGCACGAACTAAAAACAAGAATGAAAAAAAAAAAAACTAAAAATGAAAACCAACAAGAAATAATAAATAAGAAAGAAACGCAGAGAGATTTCTTGAACTTTGGGCGCAAGAAGTTGTTGTGTACTCCCGCTGATCAAAAATAGACCTAATCTACAAATTTAATAATGCTCGGCAATAGTTAATCTTTTAGTAATTGACTACGACAACATGATAACCATTGCAGCTAATCAGCTACATAGGCAAAACCCAGCGGGCCAGCTATGCAGTTGGTTTAATGAGCTATAAGTTTTTTAATTTTGTTAAAAATAGCATATAGTTATCAAACAATCTACCCAAATTGTACTCTATAAGGCCTAAGACAATAATATTACGAGCCCGGCTCTTCGGGGGTTCAACATTTTTCCATAGTTACAATCAATCCAAATTGTACTCTATAAGGCCTTCGGCTAAGACAATATTCCTTGGATATACCAGGCTCGGACTCAAGCCCGGCTCTTAAAGAGGATTTAACTTATTTGATAATCAGTTTTTTTTCCATAGTGTTCATGTTATTTGGGCCGTCTTCACAGATGATCTCGCACCAGCTGCTGCCTCCAGCTGAAATGCCCGTTCGGCTGTAACGCAGCATGGGCGAAACGCATATATTTGCGGCGTTTTGCGCCCGGCAGTTGAGCTTGAGCCATGGACACCAACACAATATACTCCAGCTGTGCTCTGCGCTGGCGCAACGCCGGCGAATTGCTTCAGGCGCGCTGGCTAGCTTTGCTCGATGTCATCGGGGACGATCCGATGCACTTGTGGGTGTTCGGCACCACAATAATCATATTTATCGTCTATTGGCTTTATGCCGCTCTTTTTACGCTCATGGACATCACGAACCGTCCGCAATTTCTGCGCAAGTACAAAATTCAGCCGGGCCAGAATGAGCCACTCGATCTTGGACGACTATGGGGTGCCGTCAAAATGGTCGTGATTAACCTGACGGTAATCAATTTGACCATAACCTGGTGCCTCTACGAACTGGTGCTCAGGCACTACAATAGCATCGACGTACGTGAACTGCCAAGTTTTGGACGCGCCGTGCGCGACTTTGTCGCCTTCGTGGTGCTGGAAGAGACCATGTTCTACTATGTGCACCGCTTGCTGCACCACAAATCGGTCTACAAATATGTGCACAAGAAGCATCATGAGTGGACGGCACCCGTTGCGGCCATGACCCTGTACGCGCATCCTGTCGAACATGTGCTGGCCAACTTGATACCAGTTGGCATTTCATTGTCTTTACTGGGATCACATGTTCTTGTGGCCTGGGTCCTGACATCGTTGGCCGTCATCAACGCGATGAGCGATCATACGGGGTATAGTTTTCCCTGGTCAGGCGGATCTGTGCGCTTCCACGACTATCATCACGCCAAGTATGTGACAAATCTGCTTGCTTAATTAAATACAAAAAAATTAAACGTTTTATGTTTTTAGGTTCAATTACAATTATGGCGTTACAGGCTGGCTGGATAAGCTACATGGCACCTATAGAGCTCCATACGAGCAGAAGCAGCAGCGGGTCAAACTCAAATCCGTTAAGATTAAGCGCAAGTCAAAATAGTGGGAGTATATATGCCACAATATTAGCTATTAAATTAACGTTTTTCCCTTTTTTAAATTGAATAAATACTAATGTAGCCCTGCTTATAAATGCCTATAAATCGTCTATTGCAGCCCTCGCAAATGCATAAATATGCAATCGATAGGTACTTGCTCAAAAGTCATTGATACGATTATACAGTAATTAGTTGAATATACATAATTGGGACCCCATTGAAAGCATTGCTTGCATTGTAAAATGCATACGATGAAAATATAGTCACGATCTAATGATGTCTATGGCGAACATTTGAAGCACTTAAGGCTATCGATATGTATCGATATCATTTCGGCTGCGCACACAGCTGTTCGGTGGCAGATTACGCGACCGATGGTGCTTATAGGTTGTTTTTTATAGCTATAATTCATTTGACGTTTTTATTAAACAAACCTGAAGTACCATGCACAAGGTGATAAGGCAAATGGCGCAGCTAACGCTGCAGACGCCGCTGCTGGCAACCGCCCCCGCAACCAGCGTCGCCAAATTGTTAGCAGTCCCACCTGCGATCACGCAAAACGTTGACTGTTGCGGCGTGCACACGGCTTCCACGGGCGGGCTGTGCACCAAATGGAACAAACACAATTACGGGCCGCGCAAATGGCTGGAATATAACAAAACGGTGCATCCGCCACAAGAGTCGGATGAGGAGCCACGCAAGGCGGTAAAAGAGGCAAAATTCGAATAGGAGCTTATTCTAATCGCAACTTATTCATTTCCAGTATGTGTGCCACATGCGCACCAACATCAAATACAGTCCGGACAAGATGTGGTATATAGCGGCCTTTGTGCGCGGCATGTCCGTGGACGAGGCGCTCAAGCAGCTGAATTTTGTGCTCAAGAAGGGCGCCACAGATGTCAGGGAGACGATACTGGAGGCCCAGCAAATGGCCGTTGAGCGGCACAACGTGGAGTACAAAAGCAACTTGTGGATTGGTAAAATTCTCCACTTCAACAATAGTCCTCAACTAATTTAGCGTTTTTTTCATGTCTCCCAGCTGAATCCTTTGTGGGCAAAGGACGTGTCTTTAAGGGTATGCGCCGACATGCCCGCGGTCGCTTCGGGCGCGTTGAGTACAAGCACTGTCACTACTTTCTGCGCCTAGAGGAGGGCGAACCTCCGCAGCATTATTATCTACCCGAGCCACAGACACCGCAACAGCAATTGGAGCAATGGCTGGAGCAGATGCGCAGCCGAAAGGTCATCAGTTCGTTGTAGAATCAACCGTATACACCCCCTCCCTTACACAGCATCTTTCACATGCAGCGCATTTGTTAATGTTATCAAAAACGTTATTTTTTAATAAAAATCAAACTGAACTGATCAATCGCTTGAATTCATTAGAAATGTATTAAAAACAGCTAATCCTACAGCGAACCATTTTAAAGAACTTGCCCAAACTCTGTGAATATTGGAAAATGTAAATTTTAGTTAATATGTCTGACAAAAAAAGATATATATTTGAAGAAATATTTGTTTTGTTTTTGTACAAATCTATGTGATATAGAAACAAGTGAGAATGCTCTAGTCGGGAGTGCACGACTAGGGGATACCCAGAACCATCTTCTTCCTTGAGTGGTACTTGATATATATATACTATTCCAGAGGCTACATGTAAAGTTGTGTTTCTCTAGCTCTTATTATTAACCAAAATTGCTCAAGAACAGGATTTCGATATCGATATGTATCGATTACTTGAAATCGGCGCGAGCTATCGAATATCGAAAGCAAATTCGATCTGCGCATGCACAAGGAGGACCTACAGCTTAAATTTCAATAGCTCTGATCGGTTCTGAGATCCTTGCGTTCATACATACGGACAGACGGACAAACGGACGGACGGACATGGACAGATCGACTTGGCTATTGATGCTGATCAAGAATGTATATATACTTCATGGGGTCGGAGATGCTTCCTTTTGCGTGTTACATACATTTGAACAAATACATTATAGCCTTAATCCCATTTTAAATAGGTTCAGGGTATAAAACATATATATATACTTTTACCATAAAACTCAAGACTGATAACTGATTTTGTATCTAGAGGACATGTATCTGCATTTCAACATATACAGCACCTGAAAGCTTATAATAGATATTAAGAATATAACCATTTATCTTCTAGAACTTATTATAACCAGTTAACATTTTCGAGTCATTATCCCTATGGGATTAATATGCTATAGAAACTATGTAAATAAGATTTTCCTATCATAGAGCGATTTATTTGAATATTTCTTTTCTCTGGACATATGGTAATTGCCTGGCGTTGCCCGGCCGAGTCTTTAACATTTGAAAAGATCTTTGAATAATTCCATTCAATAAATTATAGACCAATTGAGCTTGCTGTATTTTTAAAAATACGCGCTCTGCGTATTCATTCGCTGACATGAGTTTCATATTAAATTAAATCTTAAACGCATCTTTGTTATCGGTTGGGAATGTTCCAAATCATAAGAGTTCTATATATTTTAAAGATCTTTAAAAATGTTGTAAAAGCAGTTCAGTTCAAATTTGTTGCCAATTTTGACAATACTTTCACATCAATTTTCTACCTTTTTAAAATTTGAATCCAGGTTAAAAGTTATATTTTATATAGATAATAGAAAATGAGCTTGAAGTTCATCGAATTAGGACATTTTCCGCCAATTTTCATCTCATAGCAGCTTTAAGCCGAAAAATAAGCAAAAAGTTTCATACAACTGTTTTCGCCAAATTTCCACAACTGTCAGTGAAATTTCCAAAATCGCTGAAACGTGTGCATTAAGTTGTTATGTGGAGCTTTTCCCACCGAGAAGGCATTGATTATGCAAAAAGCATAAAGCACGTCTCAAATGAGTTTTCATAAGGATCCGTGTAAATGAATTTGAGCCCAAAACATCCGTCACCAATTCTTTGACTTCGATTTGAGGAAGAATGGATTCTCCGAAAAGTGTTAAATACCTCTCAAATGGATTTGAGCAAAGATCTTTGCAAATGAGTTGAGGCACTTTGCCAAAACCTTGCCTGCGCCTACATCATATACAGCAACAACAGTCTATAAAAAAGTCGCTTAAATATATAGTTAATAATAATAGTTAATAGTTAAATAACTATATTTTTTATTAAGGTTCGAAAAGACTTGCATAAGCGCCCACTTTTGTGAGCCATTATGCGGCAATTTCCTCTTCGGTGTCGTTCTGCAGTGTTTGGGCCAGCAGCTCCTCAATTTCTTGATCGTCAATCTGTGCCTGTTGGCTTTCCTGTTGCTTTTGCAGTTCCTGGGATACGCTAGTCAGCGCCAGTGGCTTGCGCAGGCGCACCTCCTTGTCAACCTTCTTGTCGAGCACCAGGCAAGCCAGCTTGGATAGGCGAGAGCGCGTCGGCTTGCCCGCATCACGACGACGCTTGCGCGACACTTTTACTGCCGGGGATGGGGATGGGTTTGGACTTGGGCTTTGTTGTTGTTTCTTAGCCGGCTGGCGCTCTTTGGCTGTATGGTCGCGCAGCAAATGCTTGCTGAGATTCTGGGCGCTGCTGAAACAGCGCTGACAATCAACGGCCAGGCACTCAAAGCGCCTGCCCGAGTGTGCGGACAGGACGTGTTGTCGCAAATTGCGCTCGTAGGAATAGCTGCGATTGCAACCGGGCTCGGTGCATGCAAAAGTTGATTCCTTCTCTGCAGGATGCTTAGCAGCGATATGGGCACTGAGATCGCTTGGCTTCTCGTAGCTGCGCTCGCATTGCTCGCACTTGTGGCGTTCGCGTCCGTGCAGCGTTTCGCGGCAATGCTTTGTGTAGAGCGTCCATTTGTCGAATTGCTGTTCGCATTGAGGGCAGGCGTAGAGTTTGCAGCTGCGTTGATGGCTTTCCTGTTGCCACTGCTGATAGAAGCCGCGAGTGCACTTCTCGCAGCGAAACGGATACGCCTGTGTGTGCTGTGTAATCTCGTGGCGGCGCAGTTTCATCTTTTGCCTGAACTTGGCCGGGCAATGTGTGCACGCATATTCGCGCGGACACTCATGTGCTTCGCGAACGTGTCGCGTCATATTGCTGGTCGATGTGAACATCTTGCAGCACTCCGGCAGGCTGCATTTGATTGTTTTCTGCAGTGCCGCAGGACGCTCGTGTGTGCTGCGCAGATGACGCTTCAAATGAGTAACAATCGAATAGCTCTTATCACAGCCCTCGTAGCTGCAAGCATGCTTTTTCTACAAAAAACAAACAATTGGTTACTTGGAAGCCGCTTTGTAGACATTATCGACTTACAATGCCGGTGTGATGGTACTCATGGCGGTCCAATTGGTCCAGACGCTTAAAGCTTGCGTCACAGCCGCCGATGCTGCAGCTGTATTTGGGGCCGGTGCTGTCGCGACGAGCCTGCCTGGCCTTAAACTCCTCCAATACCAGATCTAAGTCGCTGTCGCTCGTGATTTGCACGCCCGGTGGCATTTTGCTTCAGTATGAACGTAGATAGCTTAAAAACAACGTGCAAGCTTGAAATGTCAGTCTACTACATCGATATGACGATACTTTGGTTTGAAACAACGATACTTACAGATAACATATCGAAATCGGCTATCGATATTTTCTAGCGATATTTCTTATTTAAAGACAATCAGTAAATGTACGAGATATGTGATAATACTTTGTTTACCGAAAAGCAACTTTAGCAAGTATAGCATATTGTTTTTACATATAAAAAGTATACCAAAATATAAATTACGATATGGCGAATTGTCAGCTGTTACCAATGTAGCCAGATTGTATGTAGCTGCTACGTGGCAACCTAGAATTCACTTATTTTAGATCATCGCTAATCGTTGTGGAGGCCATTCGATTGTCCACATCATCGATATTTGGCATCGATTGTCTAGCAGCTCCGCAGTATATGTAGTTGTAAGCTTAAAGTTATAAACGGAATTCATAGGCAATATTATAAACAATAGTATTAATTCAAATAAATATGGAATATGAAAGTGTGCTGATTGTGAAGCCCGAGGTATTCATATACAAAATACCGCCTCGCGCCAGCAACAGAGGATACAGGTGAGATGTCAACTTCAATTTGAAAAATTGTGCTCAAAATACAATAATTTGCCAAATTGTTGTTGTTCGTGTGGTGCAATTGAAAGTTTTGTGATTTCATGCAGAGACGCCCCCATATCCCAACACAGTGTGCATGCATTTGTATGTGTGTGCCCGTGAGAAATGCAAAAATTATGTTCAAAATGCGCAAGGAACAAAAATTAGACCGAAATATGTGGCAAAAGGCCACAGCCAAGGTTAACATAAAAAAAGAATAACCTGAACATGACTATTCTTGATTGCTACCTCTTTTGAAGTTCAATTCCAATTGATTTTTTTTCGACTGCAGTTTTATTTAAGCGCTCGCTTTGCAGTTTCTCTCAATTGCTGTACATTTCACTTGCAGGTCTAATGTATGTATATACACTTGCGTGTGTGTGTCTGTGTGCGTGTGTGTCTGTGTGTAGCCAAAGCTTTTGTATGAGTGTAATTGTTTTTGTTGCTACTCTTGTTGACTTTCTTTGTTTTCGCTTGAAGCGCCCGCACAGCAGAAAACAATAACTACACACACACACACACGCACACACAGACACAGGCACAGACATGCATATGCGTATGTGCGCATGCCACCAACTAAAAATGTTTATTAACAAAACAAACAAAAAATGGTAATAATTTGAAATCGTTTTTCAACACGTAGAGCTGCGGACTGGAACCTCAAAGAGCCCACCTGGACCGGACGAATGCGTCTGGTGGCCAAGGGCACAACTTGCATACTGAAGCTGGAGGATAAGACGAGCGGCGCCCTGTTTGCCAACTGCCCCGTCGATACATATCCCGGCGTGGCCATCGAGTCGGTCTCGGACAGCTCACGCTACTTTGTCATACGTGTCCAGGACGACAATGGACGATCGGCGTTCTTGGGCCTCGGTTTTGGCGATCGCTCCGACTCGTTTGATTTGAATGTGGCGTTACAGGATCACTTCAAGTGGGTCAAGAATCAGGAGCAAATCGAAAAAGAGAAAACCGAACCCAAACAGGAGCTCGATCTGGGCTTCAAGGAGGGCGAAACCATCAAAATAAACATGCGCATTACGGTAATCATTCAACATACAAATCCCACATACTCTGTTCTTCATTTGCATAAAGGGAAAGAGAGCAAGAATTGCACGCGACTAGAAGATACTCTGCAAAATTCTTTGTGCAGAGCTTCTTGATTCCCTTAAATTAGTTTGTCAAGTAACTAAATATCGCATTTAATTGTTCACCTTAAAAATTGTGATACCTGACTTAAGCGTACTTAAAGGTATTCGAGATTTGCCTGTAACATACTTGCTCATATAACCAATATACCCCTTTGCATGCTCACGCTTTTGAAATAGAAAACAATATCAACATTCTTATAAAATGCGCGCTTGCAATTATTATTGCATTCATTTCTCTGATGTCATCCTCATTGAAATTGAACTGTGAATGGACACTTGATACTCAATACATCGACGATCTGACAGCATGCAATATTTTCCACTCCAGTTAATGGAATTAAACATTTAAATACAATATATACAAAATGAATTCGAATTGAATTTCTGAAACTTAACGATCCTCAACAAATAAACAATAGGGAATCCTGTTTATTGTAATCAAAATTAAGAGCACATAACAGTAAAATTTGTCTTCTAAATGAACATACTTTACTGAATAAAAACGTGAAAGAAAGGGTATCTTTGGCACGCCTAAGACCCAACCTTTTCATAATGCTTTGCCCGTATCTAAGAATCACAGGGAAAATAGTTCATGCTGCGTACGGTTAATATATCTTCAAAAACAAAGAAGTTTTCCATAAAATAGCTTAGTTTACTACCGATCGTTCCTAAGGCTATATGATATATTGGTCCGATCTTAATAGGATTTTCCATATATATGAGGAGCTTAGCAAAACCAAAAAATGCCGAGTTTGGTCAAGATATCTTAATTAACAAAATGTTTCTCATACAAGAACCTACTTTTCGACCGATCGTTCCGATCCAGTTGGCTCCGACATAAGTACTGCGTGCAACAGAAAGAGGCACTTCTGCAAAGTTTCATAAAGATAGATTTAAAACTCAGAGACTAGTTCGCATAGAAACAGACAGACGGACAGCTGGACATATCTATATCGACTCAGCCATTGATACTGATCAAGAATATACATATATACTTTATGGGTTCGGAGATGTCTCCTTCTATGCGTTAGACACTTCACGACAAAGGGTATCAATATATTAACAATATTTTTGGTTTGCTTGCAGAAAAAGGATGGCTCTGAAGGCAGCTCGCGCACTGGCAAGGGCAAAGGTACCGGCGGTGTGCTACCACCGCCGCCAGGTGGTTTGGCCAAAATCGCACCACCGCCAGCCGGTGCGGCTGCGGCGACGTTGCGGCAAAGTCCGGGCGCATCGCCGGCCCACCGGACTAGCGGCGGCGGCGCCGGCACGGAGTGGACCGACTACGCATCCGCCGGGTGAGCTGCAACAAATACGCCCCCGAAACTAAAAAAGTTTCGTTTACCAATTCTTCCTCTCTCTCTCTCTCTCTTTCAGCGGTAATCAAGGACAACAGAATACGGCAAATGCCAATTGGGTTCAGTTTTAGGCTGCGACCTGCGCAACGTCACGCACCGGTTTTGTGTTAAGGGCTCTTAACTGCTTTTTACACACACACACATACACACACACGCATATACACAACTTAAACTCGCTATTGAATTGGACAACATAACGACCAACACAAACATATATATATATAGCAGCAACATATGCATATATGTATATATATGTTGCATACATTTTCAAAAACATGTCCGTTAAATTTTGTATAATTTAATTTTTGCATTAATTTTGTTTTTTGACATAATAAGAACTATATATACTTACTACATATATATATATATATATATATATGTATATGTATATATGTACAGAACTGTTCTGACGTGTAATTCGAAATGAATTTAACTCAAGCGTATTTGCATATCACACTAAAGAATTTTCGTGGAAAGGCAATTGAGAACAGTTTCTGTCAAGTGTTGGAAATGTAGCATAAACATTCCGTTTAGGGCAAGACATTGTAATTAGTTCAAAAGTATCGTTATCGTTATCGTTAAACCGATTAACAATTAACCATTTTTTTTTTACTCTTCACATTGTTTTACACACACACACACACACTCATACGCCCCACACACACACACAGAAACACACACTTAAAATGAATTGAAAAATAGAATTAAAAGGAAAGAAACGCAAACTAAACTTGATTTAATTGTGCTTGAAATTGCAACTATCGAAAAGCAATCGCATTTTGCAATGCAAACATCTTAACACTTTTGTTGTATCTCTAGTTCAAAAAGAAAAGTGAAGAGAAAAAAATAAATAAATAACTATAACTGTGTTTTGCTGCGCAGCATTCCAAACTGTCGCAGTGCTCATTTTGTTGCTGTTGATAAATAGTTGCGATTTAACAAATTTTGTTCACTAATGTTCATATAGCTGCAACTGGCACTTCTTTATCTTTTATTTGAATGTTTTCCAAAATATGCAAAGCTTTTCCCGTTATCAGTAACGAAAACCGAAAAGTGACAATTCGAAAAACTATTCTGGCAGCTCTGTTACAGTTAGAGAGCTACTGCTATTGGTTGCCTCCCCCTCATACGACTGTACAGTTTGACAGTCTCGCAACATTGCAATCGTCTTGTTTTGTATTAGTTAATTAATTCAGCGATTTAATGTATATGTAATTAATTGCCAGCTGTGCAGTTATACAAATAATATAATATGTGTACACATCTATATATATATATATATATAAATATACAACAAAAACAAAAATGAAAACAAAAACAAAATATATATATAAATTTAAAATGAATATGAAAATAAAAATAGCAATGAATTTCAATGTACAATTCTTGAGTTTCTTAAACCCAAACTAACCCACAAATACACAAGGAATGCATTCTGGCTAAAAAGCTCTCATCTTTGGCCAACTTCGATACGAAAAGTATAGAAATAGATTCCAGGTATTACGAAGAAGAGGGCGATGTCTATCTGTCTGTCTCTTTCTATGTCATTAACTCGTACAGGTATAGCACAGGTGGTTCCTAGCAAATGTTAGCTTTCAGAAATTCGACATTCATTTGGGCGAAGTCTCGAATATCGTATTTCAAGATACTTTGAAGCCTATTCCAATTTCAAAAGATCTCGAAGACTTTTCGATCTATAAAAAGGCAGTGAAAAAGTTTCTTCTTTTCCTTTTTGCTTTTCCGGGATCTATTAGCAAGGATTACGGCTTTAGATCAAAGAATTGTCTTTAGCATAAATATACTTGAAGAACTTTAGGCAACGGGGCAAGTTGATGTCTTCTAAGATTGTTTCTCGCTTTTCTCCACATTTGCGATCAAATTCGTTAAGCATTTAGGATCTCTAGCATCAGCACCTTTCACATTTACAATATATGTAGGTAATATCTCGTTCCATTCAACAACAATGACAATAATCATCTTATATACGAAAACATACAAAAAAATGAGGCTAAAATCGGTTTATTTTGTATGTTTTAATGTTTTTATTTAAACTTATAGTGTTTTTCTTCTTAATCTTGTATAATAATTTTTTCTGTTTTTAATTGCGTTCTCTTTTCTTTTCTTTTTCTTTTTTTTTAATTGTATATTGTTAATTAAGCATATTTGTTAAATTTATTACAACTCAAATATTTCATAGGACTTTTGTTTTAATACATTTAATTTAGTACGTGCTTTCATTCTCAACTTGATCATCAACTTGATTCATGTACATAGATGGGTTCTATACGAATAGATATACATATATATGTATGTAGATGGTATTACCTGGCTAACTACACATGCGAAAAATTTACTGCCAAGATCAAATATCGTTTGCAGCTGTACTCTTTACTCTTTTACTTGAAATTTTGTTAGTTTTGTTAGGGTTTTTTTCTTTGTGTTGACTTTAGGAAGCGTTTCGATGATGTAAACTCTATGATTTAGATGAACAAATTATAAATATATATATATATGAATATATATAGTTAGTATAAACAGCTAAAGTTTCTTAGTAGGTGTCATCCAAACATAATGTACCTTGATCGAAACGTGTTTCCCTTCTATCTTCTATCTTCTTTCTGGCTTACTCACTTATATACATTACAACTTTTGGCTTACAACAGTGTCTGTAGTTTTGTTATACATATATATATGTATATTTATATATTACAAAATTTGCTACATAACCGTTTTAAAATGTGCAAAGATAGATCGATTGGTAACACGGCTTGATTGCCACCTGGAACGGGCTAATGGGTCTGTTCTCATTTTGCTTTCATCATTTGCATGCTTCAATAAAGCCTACGTATAACAGTTTTGAAAGTATGTATGTGTGGGTGTGTCTGTGTGAGTGTGTGCTTGTGTTATACTAGGCTACATATATGTAACTGCGTGCGTTAACACAATATTTTCGCTATGTTTAAGACCACCTTTTGACTTGAAAACTTACAACAAAAGCTTTTTTATGCTTAATAACTAACTAAACTTAACTTATGCTGCTCGGTGTGTGTTTATGTTTGTTTACTGTGTGTTTGTTTGTTTGTTTGTTTGTGTGCGTGCGTGTGTGTGTGTGTGTCTGTGTTGTGTTTGAGTCGACAAAGCGCAGTAACAAGAACTTTACGGCATAAATATTATAAACAGAATTTAACAGTTTAATAGTACAGTTTAATAGAACTAGTCGCGCCCCCGCCCCACACACCTACACCTACACACACACACACATACACACATAAACACACTCACACACACACACGCACACACTGTTGGTCTTGTTTCTGTTGTAGTTTCTATGCCACCCTCTCTTCCCCTCCCCCAACCAACACCACGTGTTACTCCAGCTGCTGCATTGGGTGGGAAAAGTTTTGATGCATTTCATTTTGGCGCATGCATGTGTATGTGTATAAGAGTGTGCATGTACGTATGTGTGTATGCGTGTGCGTGTGTGTGTGTGTGTGTGAGTGTGTGTATGTGTGTCCACCCCATTGGCTGCCGCTAGATGCTGGGATTACATAAAGCGCTGACGTTTACTGCTGTAGTGGCAAATGTCCATTTTGTCATCGATGGGACTGCCGGGACGCTTGCAATGGCGAGCGATTTCGTTGGCAACAAATGCAAATAGCTCCGGTCCGCTAGAAAGCAAACAGAAAGTAAGCAATTAATATATATATATATATTTCATAACATAAATATGCACTTATATAAAACTTCTTCTTCTGCCATTTACCCCCAAACACTAGCTATAAAGAATGCATTCTGATTTAACTTGGTTGTTTGCCGTCTGAACCTCATGAAACTTTCGGGGCTTAAATGGGGCATACAAAGCCGTGTGTATACCAAAGCACAAGGCTCCACCTACTTTTTTTTCAATATTTGGGGGCACGGGTTGAGGTATCCAGAAAGTGAATTGTTTGTAATCTGCATATATTATACGAGAACACACATACACACTTTGATGTACGAGTACGAGTTATGTTTAGAAATCTGCCTGAAAATCGATTGTTATTGATATTTTGAAAATAAGCTGAGATATCGCTTTCGACATGAAAGCATACATGGACATAGCTGGATCGAATCAGCTCGTCATCCAGATCAAGAAGTATATACTATATATATCAGCTATATCTGACTTTATAGATACGCACACAGCTATTATATACCATTCATTTCAATGTCCCGAAATTTAAATACGACGGATGGGTAAATTGGTCGAGCATTAATAAGATTTAGCTTATGTGTTACGAGCACGGAAAAGCTCGTGACTGCTCAATTTGGTTGACATAGCTTTTCATTCATAACAAGGTCCGACTCGGACTCTCCAAGTTTTTTTTTTAAATGGGTTTTCAACTAAAGAGTGGCTACATAGAAACTTACGGAAGGACGTTAGTTACATTGACTGTACAGGAATATAGATATATACTCTTACTATATGCATCTTGCAACAGAAAATTAGCCTTAAGCATGGTTCAATTACACAGAGTATGGCTTAAAAGCAGCTTCTTCTATACTAAAGTTTGAATATTGAATATATATATGCACAGATTAATAATGAAAAGGATATGCCTTCACATCCTTCTGAATGCTTCACATACTAGCTTGAAGTCTACATAAAAATATATAGATGAGCATCTGATGCCTATTCGAGACTAGCAAAACATGTAACTAGATCGCTAGATTGCCAGATGGGGTATTGTAATATAGGTACCGTGGACGCAAAACTAAGGCCTCCTTGAACGTGTGCAGATCGTCGCCAATGATGCCGCCGGTGCCGCCTGTGGCACCAGCTGTCGCCGCCTGGCCGCTGGCGGCGTTTAGCAAATGCGTTGGCTGTCCGCCGGCGGTTGTGGGTGGCATCATGGTCAGTCCGTTGCTGGCAAAGCCTATCGCCGAGCCAGTGACACTATTGGGGCTGCCGCTGACTTGATGATGATGTACTCCGCCGCCATGGTGATGTTCCGGCTTGGGCGACCTGCAGCATGAGCGGGCGAGCATGCAAGAGAAGGGAAAGCATTAGTTTGAAGGATATGCTCGGCTGCCTTAGAAGACGGACTCACCGACGATTGGCATGTGGATTCGTTGGTTGCGTTGGCAGCGCTTTTCCAGCTAAATAGGCTAGCAAATCCTCGCGCCGTATCATGCGGCGTTTTTTGCTGCGCGCCCAATCGGCCAGCTCGCGTGTGCGTCTTTGGTAGCCGCATTGTATGGCAGCGTCGCTGGTGCGTTTGAGACCATCACAAGATTCTGTAAGAAATGTTATTTTAGTCTAACATTTGTTTAAACAATCCACTGATCTTCTCCTTACCTTTGTAGAGGGTTGTCACAGTACCAGCTGCGGTCTGAAAGGGCAGCCACAGTGCCCCAGCCTCTGGAGCGAATGTGTTGGAAGAGCGCTCTGCGAAAGACAAGATAGCAAAGCTACATTAATATCGATTCGGGAATTATTGAAAATCAATTAGCTTAAGAAGCCTTATACTTAAATACTTAATTTGGTTTACCTTTACCCTACTCTTAAGATCTTCAAATCTACAGTCGGTCAGTTTACGTGTGTCAATTTCACCTGATTTCGCATAAAGTGGAATTAAAGCTGGCCAACAAAATTTAGTCTCAATTGATTGGCCACCACTGTAAATTACACTTATGATAATCAAATTATGAAACAAACGATAACGTCTCCATTTTTGTTTGGACTTTTAGAAAAGAAAGGAAAACAAACTATTCAGGTAAAATTTAAGTATTATCCCTTTATTGTTATCAAGAGAATATCGAGCGGGATGCAGCAAATCGAAATGGCCAACATTCGCAGATCGCTTAGGGAAATTGTTCTCTCCTTGTTTTCTCCTCTCTCTTTGCGATAGCCAACACCTGCTGCTGATGCTGCTGCGGCTGAACAAAAGACACGGACACAAAAAGGACCAAAGCAACTTGCCGTTATTGATCCGCAGCACATAAGGGAGAATTAATTGACAATGCGGACTCTACGACGGCATGGCGCATCGACTGACCAAGTGGGAGAGGGATAGCAGTAAATACAGAAAATCATTGTAATCAAGAGAAACGGAAATAAGGAGCATTAGAAACGTTAAGATAGCTCGCTGTTGCTTGTCTTTGCGAGTAGCAATAACCAAAACCGAGGAAGAGAACAAGCAGAATACGACGCCTAGGGCGGCGGCAGCGACGTCAGCAGCTTCCACTCTCTGCAGCGACTGTCGAAAACAGCTGTTTGTCAAATGTTGTTTTTTGTAAATGACGCACTATATTTAAACAAATACACGCACACACACACACACACACATTTCGCTTTCCCCTCGTTCTTTTTTGGTTTCGTACAAAGAGGAACACCAAAAAACCGAACGCAGACAGAGACATCAACATGCCTTGGCTCTATTGCATTCCGAGCCCTTCTGCTGCTGCAGTTTGATAATGCGTAGATTGCAAGCGAATAAGTGGAGAATAGGGAATGTGGAGAATTTTAAGGCGTGTGAATGATGCCTGCGAGAGCAGCATCAAGCTTCCCCCATATACACACACAGACACATACACATGCACACGCAGGCCTATAAGCTTAAAAGCCGGGCCTGTTGTGAACATGCACTTGTTGTTGTTGATACAATTTTCTTTGGCCTGGCGCAGGCAGTCTGCACGGCCGCTATTAATATGCTCGTCCGAACTATTTTTATGCACATACATACACATACACAGACTGGGTGTGTGCATGTGCTACATACATACATATGTATGCGATACAAATACAGCGAAGCATAGTACCATAAACAAAATGTATTTAGAGTATCAAAAGGTTCAGCAGGAAGAACAGAATAAGGCACTTACCACGATAGAGCTGTGCAACTGCAGTGGCCGAGTCCTGGAATGCGCCCCAGACGGTGCTTAAATTGTTGTCGCGCTGACGCACAAACTCGCGCTCGTACTCATCGTTCTGGCCGTTGATTTCGCGATGGCATTGCTCCTCTAGCCAGCTCTCCTCGCCCCCAGATTCTTGTTGTTGCATTTTTGTGTGGGGGAGGAAAGGCGGGGGCGACACCTTTGTTGGGTGCTGCTGCTATTTGCTTGTTGTTATTATTGTTGTTGTTGTTGTTATTGTGCTGTATGTACTTCTAAACTTCTGCTGCTGCAACTCAATGTTCCGGTAACTGGCAGCCGTTCCCTACAGCTTCTTGAGCTCTTGGGCTCCTTTTTCGCGTCCGCCGTTCGCCTTTGCCTGCTGCTTCCTCTTTGCAACGACGACGACAGCAGCACGCACTGACACTGACACACACACACACACACGCACAAACACCAACACGCACGCTTGTTCGTATGTGTGGGTCTTTGTATGTAGCGTTGGTTAATCTGTGTGCGCGAGTCCGTATTTCTTGATATTTCAGCGATCCGGCAATGCAGTTGAGCTACGATTCAACTGCCAAATAGCTTTAACTACGTCAGAGGATTAAGATATCAAATGTAAATATGCTGAAAACTTGTTAAAAAGGAGCACGCAGCACATTTGTACGTTAACCACCACAAAAAATGAACTAAGCTAGGGATGGGTGCTCTTATCGATGTATCGCCAACACCGACAACTGCTGATTTTACAAAATACAGCCAGTTGAAAACATCACACAATATATATCGGCTGTTCCCACATATCGCACTAAAGAAAATATCGACTCATACGATATTAGTTTAAAACCCGCGAAAAATGTGCTTGCCTTTTAAATAACTTGCTGCTGTATTTTACCCACTTATTCATCATGAGATTCTCATACATTATATTGTATTTTCCAATTTAGTAATATTGCATTATCTATTGGCCATTTACTGTCTGCTAGAATAATCGATCATCATTCTTCTACAAGTTGGGCGACAGTGGAAGCGCGCACAACGATATTAATACATATAGCTAGATATTTCGTTTTCTGTTTTTGATATTTGATTCTCTTTTTTTATTTATTGGTTATGCGGCCTATTGGGCCGTATATAAGTATGTAAATGGTCCAATCTCAGTATGTCTATGGTCCAATCTCAGTATGTCTATGGTCCAAACTCTTCTGGATTTACGTTAATATTAAGGTAAACCTATAAGCCATACAGATATACAGTACGCCCTCGTTAACACAGATCCTCGTTAGACAGGAATTCCAGAGCTCTTAGCATTGCAGTACTTAAGTGCATGCTTTGACCCCATTTTGATTTATTTATTATATTTTGTTCATTGGCGTCTGTTCAGAATTTTAAATTTTGAATATTCCCATTCTTCCAAAAAATGAATTGCACAACAGAATAATTTCTAACACGGATTTATTCAATTAACTTTAATAATAATGTATATAAAAGGCATCTCTTTTTTAAAAGCAGGTCAGTTGGCAAATATTCAATTAATTATGTCGGTTTTTGCACTTGAACCGATTGCGTTAAGCGAGAGCGTACTGTATTTTGTTGAACGATTTTCTAAGCTAAAATGTCTACAAGTCTATGCTGATGACACGTCATCGAAGCTGTCAGCAGACAGCATGTCGCAGAGGACAATTCTAAGTGTGTCCCTGTTTGTTTATTGCTATGATACATTGATTGTTGCCCGAATAGAACGCGCAATGCTTTAAATTTATGTAATTAAATAAAAATAACATTTCTCTTCTTTCTTTCTTTTCTTTTTTTTTTTATTACCACGCACATTTGTAATACCCTTGCAGATGGCACTTTTACGTATAAGAGGGCCGAATCGGTCCCGTTTATAAGTAAGTATTTACCACATTAATTCAGGCAGTTTTAAAGCTCTTTTGGAACAACAGCCGGAGAGATCGACTTCTATATAACTCTATGGCTGTTTTCCCATAGAATATATGCATGTATATAACAATCCTGCAAGGGTTGGCGAGCCGAAAACGGCATTTGTTTTGTTTTGTTTTTCTTTTTGCAATTTAAAAATGTTTTTTTTTGTGTTTTTTTTTCGTTTTGTTTTTGTTTTAAATAAGTTCTTAAAATTCAGGGTATTTAAATTACATGTACAATTAAATTTTAATTTAATAATTACATATTATTAAACAGTTTATAATTAATTTGCGTTTTTTTTGTTTTTTTTTTTTTACGTAGAATTTTATGAAGTTATTGATTGTTGTTCTTATAATTCATTCATTTCACGTTGGCAGATTTAGAATTTTATTTGATTGCTTTTGGCTAAGAGGTGACAAAACAGCATTAATTATTAATGAAAGGCTAAGGTAAATGTTAGTTGCTTATCGTTTGGCCCCAAAATTGGGTCTTCAATTGTGTCATTTACATAGTTTTATTATCTATGTAAATTTTCTTTGTTGTTTTTTTTTTTCTTGATTGCTTTTTTTCTTTTGTATAAAGACCTATTAACAATGAACGCTACAATTACTATTCAATTTTTCTTTTTCCTCCATTTGCAATATTTTCGTTTAAACTATTTTGGGAGCACCAGTTGTGTGTTTATGTTGTTGTTGTTGTTCTTGCTGTGTGTGTGAGTGTGTGCTATTGGGGCATTTGGTAAGTGGACACCGCGGCTATGCTGACGCAGTACAGTGAAACAGAAACAATATATTTCCGATAGAATTCAACGAAAACAAAACTTTCAGAATTTACATGAACATAATTTTCAAATATATAAAATTTAATCAACGTATAACCGTTATGCCACATTCAACATTTCGATATTCGAAAAGAATAAAAAAAAATGGGGCAAAAAATATGAAGAAAAAGTTAAAAGGAGAAAACTGAACAATTTTGGTTTGGCTAATCTGATTTCACTGTACGCGCATAGTTTGTGTGACTGTCTGTCTGTGTGTGAGTGAGAGCAGGACAGCTAGCGCTAGTATTCGGCAGCCGGCATCAATAACGATAGCGATAACGATAACGATAGCGCGGCAGCCGTCAGAGTTGCGTTCAAGTGGTATCATTGCCAATGCCGTTCTTCTGATCCAATTTATTGGAGCCCATTTTGACCATGTACACAAAGAACGTTATGATCTCCTTCTCCTTTATGGGTATTGTCTTGAAATGCTTCATGATAGTCTGAAAAGCGAAAAGCAGCATGAGATACGCATTTACATGCTCATAGATATATATGTACATATATATAAATATTGATTTATTGATATAGATATGATCTGGCTTCTGATCTGTAGCACTTACATCCGCCAATTGCGCACGCTTCATGCCCTGTCGCGTCTGCACCTTGAAATGACGCTTATAGCGACGCAACGTGGACACATGCAGCTGATATAGATCGGGAAATTCATGCAAATCGGTGTCCGTCTCGTTGCTGTCGTCCTCGCTGTCCTTGCGTCGCCGTTTCGTTCGCACCGATTGAATGCGCTCTTTGTGATAGTCGCATATGTAAATGTGCTGCGCACTTGGATCGCTGCTCAGCTTGAGCCGCTTCTGTGCGACCGTTTTCTGGATGCGCTTACTGTAGCTGGCGTAGCCAGCCTGGTTGCGGCAACGCTCCATATCATCGATCAGGCAGCATGTTTGGTCCGTGTGACCGCCCCGCGAGTCCTCCTCGCCGGTGCTGAATCCGTTGTTCATCGTCAATTTTTAGCTTTTGTTGTTGTTGTTCCTCTCGTTGTTGTTGTTGTGGTTGCTGCTGCTGCTGTTGCTCTGTGTGCGTTCGGGGTTGGGTATCGGCGGTTGTTCGTGCGATTTATTATATTTTTTTCACTAAACTTAACTGTGCGTTGTACGACTAAAAACAACGAATTTTTTCCACATTCGCTAACATACGCGAATAAAATGTGTTTAAGACACGGGTTTTTAATTTGTAGTTTTGTTACCTTTCCCACTCTTCTTTCTGCTCTGACTTGTGCGTTTTTCTCACCCCCCATTCACCGTAAACATCATCACTTTGCAACTGTGTCGCACAGTTGTGAACGAGTTCGACTTAACATTCGATGTGCCTGTGTCGATAGCACTTAACATTCTGTTTACATGCGTTAACATTCGGTAAGCTCCATTTTGCACAAGCAATGCTCCGTTTTGCGCTTACGTCACAACAATTGGCATTACGTTGTCCCATTTTCGTAACGAGCTACCCCTTGCGTTAACGATTTTGACGTATTTCTTTACGAGCTCTGTTAGTCTTAACATTTTATACTAGTAATCTTGCGCAGCTCAAACGAATAAATACATTTCCTAGTTCGATGTTGACTTGCATTAAAAATCGATTTATTATCGGTAATTTTTTCGACTCGATTTAAAATCGGTTCTATCAACAATATCGATAGTGCCCTCGACTGTTTCTGCAGCACTACTTTTGCGTTGAAACTTCAGCCGGACGTGTGTTGCGGGAGCGCGTTAGAAATTTGCTTCGAATCAATTTATCGTGCGTCTGCGTCGTTGTGTGAGCAAAAAGTGTAGCAATAATATTCAAAAGGTAAATTGCAAGCAGAATTTTTTGTTTTTTTTTTCTTCTGAAATTGTTGAAACTGTGCGTTAATATCAAAGCCCACACACAAGCACATATGTACATAGAAGGGGGCGACGCCAAACATTGCTGCGACGGCTCAGCAGGCAGAAAATTCTCAGCAGCCTCAAAGCTGAGCAACGGACTAGCAACAAACACCAATTGGAAACACACTCGCATACACACACACACAATTGCATACATACATACATATATGTATATGCATACAGGCTGAACTAAGACGTGCTCTGTGCGTGTGTGTATGAAATGTTTTTTTTTTGTTTTCTTTTTTTTGGTCACACATAAGTATATGTATGTAAATGATGTACATACCCGTCGAATATTGGATTATTTAAAAAAAAGGAAAAAAAAAAGAAGAGTAACATACTAATAATAATTATAAAAATCGGCTCAATGACCGCGCTGTTGGTTTTAACATTTCTTTTATTTATTTCGATTTTCCAATTGGCCAAAAGGCAGCACATAAAAACAGAAAGACACACGCGCCCTGATGCCGCCCCCACCCCAACCACATACGCCAAAAAGTGCATCGAGTGAGAAATAACAGTGTGCCCATTTCGTACATACATTTGTGTGTATGTATGTATGTACACGTAAATATGTATGTATGTATTTAAAGGTAGCATACATATAGATATATGTACGTATGAAATTATTTAACATTTTTACAAATTAATTATGTGACACTTTTAAGAAACTTCCGTCTTGTGTGTGTATGTGTGTTCAAAACAACAAACTGTAGTGTAAAGTAACTGTAGATGCTGCTGTGTATAGGAAAAGAGATATTCGAGAATAACAGTAAAATTCAAAAAGACGAAAAGCCTATGTATATGTGCACGAGTATATACTCGTATGTGTGCGTGTTTGTGTGTGTGTGTGTGCAAACAAGCAAGAGATTTTCAGTTAAAGAGAGCACAGCCAGAGCCGCACGTAAATTACGGTGCTTGTGACTGGGACTTTCTATGTTTGTGTATGTGTGCGAGGGACAGGACACCAAGCAAAGCGTAAAGCAACAACGAAAATTTTCATGCTGTAGAAGTTGGGGTGGATAGGTGGATAGCTGGGTATATGGGCAGCGGGAGGCCGGTGGCGGGAGGTGGAAGGCGGGAGGCTGGTGGGGCATAACTTTGTTAGCTGGCGCTGTTATCGCTGTTGCTGCGCAGTCGCTAACGCTGCCAGCGTCGTACCGTGTACCGCACGATTCGAAGTTTTGTTTTATTTCGTTCTTGTTTTTTTTTTGTCAGCCAAAAAGCATAACTGACAACATTCCAAAAGCACCGAAAACAGAAAACAGAAAACAAACTCAAAAAAGAGTCATCATCATCATCTCGTTGGCTCTAGTCAGTCGTCCTTGAGCAGTACAGCCTCGACTCCAAACTCCGCCCCCAGGGTCGTGTGGCTCTCTGTATGCATATGTGTGCGTGTGTGTGTGTGTGTGTGTGTTTTCGCATGGACATCTCTTCAAGGTTTCTTCTGTTTTTTTTTTTTCGTTATTGCATTCAAGGAGAACCCGCTTCTCTCCCTTGAGCCCAGACCAAACTGCATTTGATGTGTTGCATTTTTTTTTTTTTTTTTAATTCCCGCTGGCTTTAATCGCTAATGCGACACACAATCGCTGGCCCCCATCATTTCGCGCTGATGACCCGGTTAGCTAAATGGATGTTTTTTTTTTTTTTAATTGCGTATAATAGAAACATATGCATATGTATATTTACACACACACACACGTAGATACGTGCACAGTGGCTTACAATTTAAAACAACTTTCAAAAACTTTCAATAAAATTGTAAATGCAAATTTGTGGTCCAAATCTATTATGGTGCTGGCTTTGCAACTGATTAACTTCAAAAATTGGAAATGATGCAGAAATTAGAATTGTCGTTTGCAATGACTGCGAGGCATTGCATATATTTTTTTCAAAATACCCTGTGTAATGGACCTGTGCGAGTGTATGCAACAGCAGGCACAACAGATCTCATGGGCCAAAAGAATCTTGAGCGGCATCAATAGTCGAGTGTACGTCCACGTCGACTTGGAATATCTCAATCTCGTGTCCGTTTCGAAAAAATCGATAAATATCGATTGGCATCGATTGACTTGCGGGCAAATATTGTGATCTAAGATTATGGCTTTTAAGCCGTGTTTTGATCTGATACAATCGAATAAAGAACAATAAAGTTATTTAGGAACCAGTTTTGTATAAGGTTGGTATTGGTATTGAGAAAAGAGGAGTATCTTAAGGTCGGGCATTATAGAAATTCTGATGATTTTTAAAAGGCATAATCCAAACGGGAAATCTAATCCAATCTAAGAATTCGATTGATTAAGTAAAATCGTTAGATAAAGGTTCAAGATATTTCAATTTGATAGTGCTTAAATTGTTGGCCTTAAACCCAAAAACTTAGACATGGCTTCTTAATTGATAAAGTCCAAAATGAGGGTATACTTAATACCACTTTTAATCAGTTTAATAATGTATATATATATAGGCCATTGTATGTATTCCTTGATGAAAAAAAAACATAAATAAACATTTCTGTTGAAGTTCCCAAAGAGAAGGTCATCTAAGGGCAGATCAAAAATTATCTATTCCTTTGCTTTAGTCAAATCTTAATTTGCATTGCAAATAAGTCTTGCTCATAACATCACATCAACAGACACAATTAACCTTAAGCAACAGAAACAACTGTCAATTGTGTTTCAAAGATAGCGGTAAAAAGTAGACTTTGCAAATATGTACTTACAAATAAGAATAACATTTGGGAAATGCAAATTATTCAAGCGCCTTTTGTTATTGTTTTCGTTTCGTTTTAAAGATCATTCGTCCTTTGTAAATATGCATTTGAAAACATTTAAAGAAATCCACATATTTATAATGTTGTGCCTTCTTATCGTATTTGGCACATTTCTTAACATTTCTGTTTCAAAGTGAAGCAAAAAGCTTTGCCAGCAACAGCTGCTGCTGCTAGCTTGAGCTTAAGCTTAAGAACCCGTTAAACTGACGTTTATTGAGATTATCTTACTGTAAAACTGGGAATAAGCTAATTGTCATAACATCTTAATACAGTGGACACTTCTATGCATCAAATTTACCGCAAATTGCATATTAAAAAAGCACTTAACTAGCATACAGGTGAAAATTGCACATAAGTTAATTACATGCATATTAGAACAATTAGCAATTTGCGCTCTTATGACAACTGCTGACAGTGGAGGCAAATGCAGAGTGCATGGTGGAGCTGTCGCTGCCGCTGCCGCTGTCGCATAATGCATTCGTGCGTGGGGAGCGTAACAGAGAGCTGTCGAGAGAGGGGGGCAGGGACTGAGAGAGCGTATTGTGGTGAGAGTGAGCGCACTGAACGTGCAAAATAATTGAAAGAAAAATGAAAATGAAAATAAAGCATAAATAGATTGAAAAGTTAAGCATGACGCGGCGCAACAATTGCGGAATATCAAATACAATAGAGAGCAAAACAGAAAAAAAACAAACGGCGAGCGTTGTTTTTGCTGCTTCTTCAGCCGCTGCTTCTGCTGCTGCTGCTGTGGCTTTTGTTTTTGTACTCACATTGCGCTAATAATAGCGGGAACAACTACTACAACAACGACCACCATCTAGAAGTACTGAATACATTTCGTATATGCATACATACAAACTCTATATGCATACATGCATACATACATATGCTTTACAAAACAAAACAAAAAATACATATGTACATATGTACATTAGTTAAGCCAACAGAGTTTTCTATGTGATTTGTACAAATCTAAAAAAAAAAACATTCTCTATGAGCGCACACATATGTATGTACACATGATTATGTGCATGACTTTGTGTCTGTAAAAGAAATTAAAATAAAAAGCAAATCTGCCCGTGCTGCTGCATTCGCATGTACATATTTACATTTACAACAGTTTCGGGTCAATTGACTTTTAGTGTTGCGTGCACCCATACAAACGCAATCCAATGAAAAAAGCTCACAAGCAGCAACAGCAGCAGCAGCAGCAGCAGGACTCTGTTCGCGTCGGCGTCGCACGCAACAATTCGCCTTAGCCAAGGCAAGCCTAAGCTCACCACAGGCGCCCATACATATACACACATGTATACATACATACATATATACAGACACGAAAGGGAGCTGAGAGCATGCGGGGAGCGCTTGTGCTTTCGCGTCTTTCCCTACTCACCAAGCCCTCATCCACATACACTCATTGGTTTGGTTGGCGCTTCGTCACCGCACAGTGGTTTTAAAGCGACGCGAGGTTTTTGTTTTCATCGAAAGCCAAAAAAAAAACTACTCTTTTAGTTAATTTACTTTAGCTAGGCATTAAACAGCAAGGTGTATGTGCTGCAGTTACCGAGCTTGCATGCTCGTGCATGTACATTTACATACGTTTCTTGTGTGCGTGTGCCTGTTACGGACTTAGGAGCAGCTTTATACGTGATTAGAAAGCTCTTTCTCTAGCAAACGAGAAGGTTCTAAGAGCAACTCAAGTATTTTAAAGTAAAGCTACACACACATACAAACTATATGTATGTATGTATGTATGAATGTAAATATATGCTTTTCGATTACTTCGAAAATCCCACACATTACAAACTTGCCTTGTCAATAGGAAGAGTTTTAGTTTTTGGCTTACATTTTGTTAGAACTTGTTTTACTGTAAATGCTGCTGCTTAATAGATATTAGCAAATAAATATTAACACGTGCCGGAACAGATAGCGAAGTTTTGTTTCGTCTTTAAATACATACATATATGTATATAAAAATACAAAAAGCTTTCCGTTTTACTTTTTCTATTATGTGAAATAAATTATTTAGTTAAAATATAAGTTGCAATAACTTACAAAGTTGCTGTTTCAATTATTTTTCCCAATAGCTTAGTAATTATATGCGCACAATATACATTGACATACATATGTACATAAATGTATGGGCTTCACTTCCATATGACATGACATGACATGACATGACATCAGCATCCTTTTAGGAAAGTTCCATTGTTGCTGTTGCAGATGCTGTTGATGCAACGTGGCCGGCCCTTTGCAATACAAGCTATATGCATACATACATACGACACACACACACACACAGACACACACACAGGCACACACACTTAATATATACTATGTACATACATCTACAGCGGCTGTGCCCAAAATCGCGGTGGGGCTGAAAGAAGACATCGCCGTGTTTTCATTTCTTTCATTTGCACGAGTTGCTCCTGCTGATGTTGTTGTTTTTGCTGTTGTTGCGCCAGCAACAGGATATTCGGCACGCACTAACACAACACCACGAAAAGCAACAGCAATAGCAGCGTCGTCATAATGACCGACTAACTGACTAAGTACGTATGTATGTATGTATGCGTACATATCTATGTATGTGTGTATATGTGTGTGCATGTATTTATGTTGTCTGTATATGTACATACATATGTATTTGTATGTGTTCGTGCATGCGCCTCGCCAGGCTGCCAAACCAGCGGTCAGGGTTGACTTTTGCAGGAGCCCAAACCAGGAATATACTCGCAGGCCCCTGCCTGCCTGCCTGCCTGGCTACCACACGCCTCTCCTCCACCTTTCTGCTTCTTGCCAAAAGCAACGGCAACAACAAAATTAAGTGCGCCGAGGCAAGCTCAGTTGAGGCTTGGGCTTGAGCGGACCGCGTGCCGTTACTTCGTTTTTATCCTTATTGAGTTTCTTTCTGTGAGAAGAAGTCTGACGCGGCCATGGCCGTATGCATATGTATATGTATATACGCAAATATGTATGCTTTTGTATCTGTGTGTGTGTGTGTGTGTGAATGTGTGTGTGCGTGCGTCTGTGAGCGGGGAATCGATAAAGCATACTTATTTGCACTTTTGGTGCAACATGCTTTAAATATGTACTTATATACATACGTATAAATGTATTTTGGTTTTCATATAATACCTTTACTTATATAGATATATAATATACATATATATATACATCGCTGCCAGCGCACACACACAGTAAACCCGATTTTCTCTTTGTAAATGTGTGTGTGTATGCACAAAAAGCTCTGCGCCCTTGGCTCTGCTGAGTTGGTGTGTGTGTGTGTGTTTTATTATGTATTTGTACTTGTATGTGTGTGTGTGTGTGTGTGTGTGGGTCGGTGAGTGTGCGACTTAGTTCAACTCGAGATTAGCTTCCGGTGGGGATACAAATCATCTCTCGGTTCGTTGCTCAAGTTATAAATATTAAAAATTCAAAAGCAAGTCCTTTGTCCCATTCCTTTATTGCCATACATACCCCATTCCGTATACCCCGCAACAGGCATCCATCACGTATCCAACATTTGCTATTGTTGCGCCCTTTCGCTTTCAGCTCGCGCTTTGAACAGCTGCTCAGTGACTGCTACATTCCCCCAACCTGCTTATTGTCACTCTCTCCCACCCATTGAACATCTCGTTACAGTTACTTTACGCATTCTATACACTGGTGGCCATAAAAAACGCAACAGTGGAGCAGGTCTAAAAAAAATCTTTTCTCCTTTTTATTTTTCTTTTTGTAAAAGGAAAAAAGGTTTGTCCTTGTTCTCGCTGTATTGTGCATGGGTTTTAGTGCCGTTTGCACTACTTTACTTCTTTTTTTTTGGCTGGCAGCAGGAAAAGTTTGGCACAAGTGTTTTTGCTGTACGAGGTGATGCTTTAAACTTTTTGGTCAAGGTCCTTGGTTTTCGTTTGCTATTCTGCTTTGTTTTGGTTATGGTTACCAGAGTCTGTGGTGTTACCTCTCTTTCTCTCCGTCTGTCTGTCTCTTTCTCACTTTCTGTGTTCCTTTAAGTGCACTTAGCGTGCAACAGCAAGTACGACAACGGTTTAGCATAAATTTTGACTTAACGCAAAAATGCTTGTTCTTGCGCTTTTTTTATGGTCACCACTGTACTGAGTGCAAAGTTGTGCTGCTGGCGCTTTGTATGCGTGCTGGTGTCTGTGTGGTTGTTGGGTGAGCGGCGAGTTTTATGCTTGTTACATTCTGCTGCTCTCTCGAACATGATTTGCCTCGGGATGGGTAGTTTGCCTGTCTATCTCTCGCTCTGACTCTGTTGGAGAGTTTTGTGAGCCTGTGCGTGAGTGTGTGTGTGCGTGCTGCTGCTGCAGTTCTGTTACGCACAACTTGGCAGCAGTTTTGCATATAACACTTTTTACCTTGTGTGTGTGTGTGTGTATGTGTGTGTGGCCGTGTCTGAATGCATGCATGCATGAATGCTGCATTTACGGCTATGTTACAGTTAATCCTTTTAAACATGCCGTTCTCATGGTAGCTGAATCAGTTTACAGGATTTACTTTTCATAAATACCTGCATACATTTCAATATGTATGAACGTTTTTATGTCTGGCTGTATGCATGCGGTCGTGTTTGCGGCTCTGTGGTCTCATTTGACTCACAGATCAGCTGTTTTTTTGCGCTCGTGTTGGTGAATGAATTTATCGTTTTATTTTTAAGCAATTTCGCATGTGCTTTGGTCTGAAGCTACAACGGCCCACACCATCCCAACGTACACACATGGATACATTTGTGTTTTTGTGCATGTATGAATGTATGTATGTATTTTTGTATCTCTGACAGTACACAATGTGTATGCTAATTGCTGAAGCTGCAACAACAACAACATCAACTAAATATACAAAACTGTGAAACAGAAACCGAAATTAGGTCGCACTCGCCTGCCACACACCCCGCCCCACCTCCACTCCCACACACACGCAAACACACCGCCCAATACAGCACCTGCGGCGGCAAGTAAAATACAATTGCCAAAAATAATTTCACTGCGCGACAAAAAAAAAAAAATAAAATAAAATAAATGCCGCATACACATGATGAAAAATCGCGTCAAGTGAAAAACTATTTGACTTATTGGAGCAGACAGCAGCGCAGTCGCCAGCATCCAAGCTGTCACTCACACGGACACGAACACGGACAGATCGCAGATCGTAGATCGTAGAAAATAAATGAAAAGAAAATACGCTGGGAATTATATATCTTTTCTTCATCTATCTCTCAATTAAAATGTGCTAAAAGTTTATTTAAAATATTGTGTTGAACACATTTTTACATACTTATTAGCGGCTGTAACTGAGCACTAACTTCTTGCGGCTAACGGTAAAAGTTGCACAAGCGCTGAACTAATTTACGTTTTAGCCCAGCCATGGCGAAGGGGGGGGGGGTAGGGGGTAGGGTATGAGGTCTTGCACAGATACCGCAGGCGTGCGCCCAACAAGAATGTCGCCTCAAATTTCGAGCGATTTCCATGTGTGTGCGTGTGTGTGTGTGTACGTGTAGGTGCGTGGCAGCGTGTGGGTGTGCATGAGTGTGTGCCTGGTCGCGCCAGGGGGTATGTGTGTGGCTGTGTGTGTGTGTGTGTGTGTGTGAGGGTTGGTCGTGTTTGACATGTGCATGTGGAGCAATTTTATTGTTATTGGCCACGGAGATTTCATCACCATCCTCATCAAACACAGCATTAAACTTAATCATTGCGAATACCTCATGCTGGGGACCACACACGTTGCAAATTCGAATTTTCCTTTCTTTTTTTGTATGTGTATATATATTATTTTCTCTTGTGAAGCTTTTGAAATTATTTGCCATATTTTACGATATGTGCAAATGGTTAAATTTTAATTATCGAAGTGCTATTTGATATCGATTGTGTGTGTATGTATACAAAAACATAGCCATAACAAGTAAGAGGTTCTGGTCGGGAATCTGAACCCTCTTCTTCCAACACCAAATGCAGATATGCCTATATACTATTCTAGAAGCTAGAAGTTTGGAGACTTCAGCTCTTATAATTTACCAAAGTTGCTTAAAAACAGGATTTCGATATCGATTCGAGAAGTTATCGTATATCGGAAACAAACTCGACCTGCAAGGGCAATAGGAGGACCTACAGCTAAAGTAGTGTCAATTTAAGCCTCTAGCTCTTGTAGGTTCTGAGGTCCTTGCGTTCATACATACGGAAAGACGGACGGACAGACAAACGGACATGGCTAGATCGACTCGGCTATTGATGCTGATCGAGAATATGTGTCAATATGTGGCACAAATTCGCATACTAAGTTATCAGGCGAAAAGGTCGTGAAAAGCTTTACCATCTAGAGTTTGCTTTTAAATTAATATTCTATTAATTATTTGCTAAATAATTAAAAAACAATTCAATTTCCGATTGGCTGATTGACTCATTGATCAGAAAAGATATAGCCATATGGATATTTGCCCCGCGCGATATGTAAACATGTGAATCACAAGATAATCGATTTGTCATTATATTCGAAATTCGATTACGCGTTTATCGCGTAAATGTTATTGTTAGCTACAAAAGTGTGTTTTTTCGGTGGAAAATTTAATTTCCGTTGCCCGGGAACATTTCCGAAAATCGGTTAAACAAATTATTTTCTGCATAGCTGGCATTTGGGCATATTGACTTATTTAAAGGCGAACAAATGGGGGAAACAAATGAAAAGTGTGTGCAACCATTTTCCAGCTAATTTGACATCCTTGTGTGTGTGAGGTTGACATTTGCCCCATCCTGTTGCACAATTGCGTCATAAAATCATATTACTGTGAAAATTTCCAGCCTAAAAGCGCTCACGATTTGGCAACTTGGCGTTGATTACCTATCATTCAGTGAATGTAGAGTATGTTTATGCGCCTATCCACATGTATCCACATTTGTAAGTATATGTTTTCACACATACTTATGTACATACATATGTATGTATGTAGCTCCTGAAATGGGTCCTTGTTAGTTGGACGGCGTCAAAGGGTTACCCGGAAAATTGGATCGACAGTAAAATGCGTTTGCGTGTTTGTTTTGCTTGTAATTGTTGTTGTTGTTGTTGTTGTTGTTTCTGCTGTTGTTGTTGTTGCTTGGTCACAACGCATTTCAAACTTAATTATTATAATTGGCAAGAAGCGACGCTGATGACAAACACAGCAACAAAAAGCTGCCAAAAGCTAAACCAAAGCAAAAATAAAAAATAATACAGGGTATATAAATATATATATGTATTATATATATATATATTTGTATATAATTTAAGGAAAAAGGCAGCGAATAAGCTTTGACACGCAACACGCGGCATGTCGCACAGTGTGGCAAACACAGGCTAATTCAACAGGCTGGCCGGCCATACAAAACACTTTTAATTAGTTTTCCTTTGTAGAACGTGGCATAACAACAAGTTGCTAACCACAACTTTTTGCTGATTGACAAGCGAGTTAATAAAAAAAAATAAAATATATAAACCACATTTTTAATAAGCGAGTGGAAAAGAGTTCAAAAGCTGGCAGCAGCAGCAAAAGTCGCTAATTGGATAGAATGTCATGAAAGCGAAAAATTGTTAAGTGCAAAGAAATTCTTCAACAACAATTCTGTGAACCTAGAAGTTTACTTTGGGCCTTAGACAATTTATTTGATTGCAAATTAAGAGCTGTTGCATGGAAACGGAAATCCTGACGGAGCCAAAGTATGGGTGAACCGCATTTTTTAGAATTATCTGAAAAAAGCTCGTTACAAACGCAGCTTAACGGGCGGAAAAAGGGTGAACTGCTTCGCCAACGAGGTGGCAACCTTTGATTGTGGATTCTGTAAAGAGCGCTGCCAGCCTTGGCAAAAAAAGTGTTGGAAAAACAAGTATAAGCAAATACATCTGGCAAGAACGCGACGCAAAAAGAATAATTAGCTGTTGTTTGCACAATTGTGTTGGGCAAAGCCAACTCTGGTGACACGGTGCCACATGGTGCCCTTTCGGGCTGACTTTCTACAACGACGCGCCCAAGTCACAGCAGAGCCAACCCGGCCACTGGGGCCGAAAGAAACCAGTCGCCCGGTTTGGCTAAATAATTTGCAATTTAAAACTCTTGTTATTCGTTTTTTTCCCTTTTTTTTTATACCCTGAACCCATTGAAAATGGGTAAAAAGGTATAATGTATTTGTGGAAATGTATGTAACAAGCAGAAGGAAGCATCTCCGACCCCATAAAGTATATATATTTTTGATCAGCCAAGTCGATATAGCCATGTCCGTCTGTCTGTCCGTCCTTCCGTCTGTCTGTATGTGTGAACGCAAGGATCTCAGAACCTATAAGAGCTAGAGACATCAAGTTATAGCTCTAGGTCCTCCTAGTGCCTACGTTGTTCAAGTTTGTTTCCGATATTCGATAACTTGTTGCCCCCTTTCCAAGTAATCGATAGCGAAATGCTGTTTTTTAAAAAAATTTTGGTAAATATTAAGAGCTAGAGTCTCCAAACTTGACATGTTGCTTCTAGAATAGTATATATATCTGCATTTCGTGTTGGAATAAGAGGAATAAGTTTTAGGGTATCCCATAGTCGGTTGCTCCTGACTAGAACCTCTTACTGGTTTTTTTATATTTTTCTATGCTGTTGTGTTGGCGGTGTTTGCATGTGTGCATAAGCCAAAACCGTTTGGGCCAACAAAACAGGCAAAAACAAAGCAACGGCTACAATGAAAATCCAACAAAGGCAAAGGAAAGCACGAACGCTCCAGAGTGGGGTGTGCCCGACTATGGGAAGCCCTGTACATAGTCAACCTGACTTAACAAACATTCAAAGTTTCTTCTATGCAGCTGCTGTGCTTCTTCTTCCCCACTCACTATGCATGGGAAATAATCCTTGCTTTGTTGAAACTTTTTCAACTAATCGGGTCTTAAATATTGCAAAGAAGTGTGTTTACAGACCAAAACAAAAGGCGCTAGCTCTTTAATTAACCTCGGGCTATTCTCAAAAAACATTCATAAAACAAGAGATATTGACCAAAGCGAATAGACGATAGATTATTAAACAAGTTTCAAGCTTTAGCTCGAAAAGTTTTCAAGATAAATAGACGGATGCTTGTCGGGCTGATGCCTCCTTCTGCCTGTTACATACGCGTGCCCAAAACTATTATACCCATTTGCAGAGGGAGCACAAGACAACGAACAATTGTTAAGATATCATTTACATTTATGTTATGTGCATATGAAAAGGGAATTATGCAAATTAAATATTACACATTACACAAATGTTCACATGTCGCCGGGATAGATAAAGCGAAATCCATTTGCAAGTACTTTTTCTCTAGATTACCGCATAAAATTGCAATATATGAATGTACATTAATGGGATTAGGAGCAATTTTCTAAATTCATGCGTGCAAAATCAAAAATATAAATAAAATAAAATGAAGTGTACTTTGCTAACAATTTTCCGGTTCAAGTATTTTGCATCGCGAAAAGCGATTTTTCCAGCAAATTGATTTTATTGTGATTAAATTATATTTAATTCAGATATTATGTTGTGCACATGCATAAATATATTTGATTGGCAAATTTGTTGGATGTAAAAAGCCATTTAACTAATGTTAAACAACTTTTAATTTAAGAAATTAAAGTTGTGTCTATGCCAATTCTCTCTCATTACTCTCTTAATGTAACAGCAAAAGACTATGATTAGGTTTTATTTCGTTTATTTAAGCCAAATAACTATTTACAAGGCACTTAGCTACGCTGCAACTATTTGCAATGAGTTTGGAACTGTGGAGTTGCCACCTTGTTCTTTTACTTGACACTTGGTGGTGCCACTCGTTAATAGAGCGTTGCCACAGCTGCAACCTCCCGAACTTACTGTTAAACATGACAAAATGAACGGCTTTTTACTTAACAGATCAAAATAGATTATTTCTCAACATTAAGCAGTATTGACCTGTATTATATATATATATTTGATATATATTATATATGTAGGTTTCTTCCACACGTGTCAGATATTTACATACTGACTGCAGACATATCACATGTGAAGCGTGCATAAATAAGATAGGAATATACAAAATATTGTCATGTCTCGCATTGTTCCGTATCACTTCAAATGTTTTCAATGGCATTATGCACACTACGTTGTCTTTTGATACCCTTGCAAAGGCTTTGCACATTTTCTCACGTAATATGTGACGCATATAAAAAGACCTCGCCGAACCCAAGATATACAGTTGTCTATGCAAAATCGAAATACAGGTATATTGAAAGAGTCGAATGAACAAAGA
Source organism: Drosophila kanekoi (assembly GCA_037075305.1). Taxonomy (NCBI): domain Eukaryota; kingdom Metazoa; phylum Arthropoda; class Insecta; order Diptera; family Drosophilidae; genus Drosophila; species Drosophila kanekoi. The sequence goes on along the minus strand of JBAMCE010000290.1, from coordinate 5,555,514 downwards.
GTTTTTGCATGGAAAACTATTTTGGGTTTCAAGATAGCTGCATCGAACTCGAAATAAACTAAAGGGAACAATCACATGGAAAAGCACTTCTCAGATTGTCTTCAAGGGTATTTAGGCTTCGGTGTGTCGTTTTTTTTAGTGCTAACAATTGTGACTGCAGCTGCGGTTGCCGCGTAGCTGTTGTTATGGTTGCTGGCGTTTTTGTTAACAGACTTCACCCACCCACACACGCACACTCACACACACACCTACACTCAAACACACACACTCACAGACTGAGACAGACAGACAGCCTAGAACTGTTGCTGTTGTTCGCGGTCGTCTTTTGTTCTTGCCATTGGCATTCGACTTCGACACACTTTTAATTAGTTTGCCACATTTCGCAAATAGTTGAATAACAAATAAATTTGTGCACTTTAATTACGCGCTGCTGTTGTTTGCCCTCATACACTGTAAATATTTGCATTGTTTTATATATTCTCATCTCATTTTTATTAGTTTTTAAATAAGTTCGAGTTTCGAACGAGGTGGCAACGCCATTGCCTGAATTTTGCTTGCATGATTTTCGCAAGTTTTGTTTCCCTTAAGCGTGCACCCACACACACACACACACACACACACACACACACACACACACACACACACACACACACACACACACACACACACAGACACACACCCAATAAAACGGCGCAAAGATTTAATTTTATTTTTTATATATGTACATATATTTTTGTTTTGTTGCTTGGCTGCGGCTACAGCCGAAATTTAATGACTTAGAAGTAAAACAACAACAAGATGTGAATTATTCGCAATATGTGCGCCGGTTTCGGCATTGTTCTAATTGCACACCCAATCGTGTGTGTGTGTGGGTGTGTGGCTGTGTGGTTGTGTGCGGCTGTGTGGTTGTGTGTGTGTGTGTGAAACCAAAAACCACAGCGGCAAAAACGAAAGCAAAACATTCAACGTTTATGTTCAAAGATTTACGATTTCTTTATTCTCGTCGTCTGCTTCTTTTCTCGGCCACATTTTTGTAATGCCACATTAATTGAATTTGTACTTAAACATTTCCTTTTTTTTTCGTTTTTATTAGTTGACGTTCTGGCAGCACTAAATACAATTTCGTCTGCTGCGTTAAGTTGGCTGCGTCTTTACTTTCACCGTTCATTGAAGCGTTGCCCCTTCGTTAATCATTTTTGGTGACAATTTTCTGTTAAATCTTTCTATTGCAACAAAACAAGTACACGCAAAATGCAAATTTGATGTGCCAACAATCGAGTAAATTATTTAGCAAAAATACGACATGTTATGTTTCGTTCAAGAGCTTGTTATAGGGGGAAAAGAAATCTATAAATTAGTAAAGTTCGATACAAATATTGGTAAAAAGTATTTTTATACCAGATTATGCAAATCTTTCGCTTCATTTTCAAACACTTTCGAATTTTTTTAAATTGCCTATGAAAATCATTCAATTTTAAGTAATATGACGCCTGGCCGTTTCGTTGTTCTCTTGTTTTTCTACATCGTTTAAGACGTTCGATCATTCTCATTTGGACGAATAACTGAATCGAATTAGTTTCCTCCGTCTCCATATACACATTGATCCTAATTCTTAAGAAGTTAATCATATTTGATTTTAAGCCTCCGTCGTTTCCATAATATCAATAACAATCTCAGCATAACTCGAAGATTATAGGTGCTAGTCAACCCAAATTTTGTTTCTTATGTTAGGTTCTCATGCATTATTTACAGTTTTTCATATTTTACTTGTTGGATAAGTATCCTGAAGGGGGAGAGGCTCTCATTCCTTCTAAAATTTCAAAATCTCTTCCGTTATGCCCCTATATAAGCTTAAACTTTGTGTTTAGATATGCACACACATTTGGGTGCCATATTTAAACAGTAAAAATTTCTAGCCCATCAGAATATAAACATCAGAGTTATGCAAGAACGCATTTACTATAGTCTGGACAACTCACAACCGTTGCGTGGGTCGTGCTTATGTGTGCGTGTACTTTTGAGTATATGCATACATATGAAAACAAGTAAGAATGCTCTAGTCGGGAGTGCACGACTAGGGGATACCCTGAACCATCTCCTTCCTTGAAAGATATCTCATCTGTATATACTATTCTAGAAGCTACAAGTCAAGTTTGCAGACTCTAGCTCTTATTATGTACCCAATTTGCTCTATGAACAGGATCTCGATATCGATTTTCATCGATTGCTTGGAAACGGAGTTAGTTATCGAACATCGGAAACAAACTCGATCTGCGCAGGTAGTAGGAGGACCTACAGATCATTGCGTTCATACATACGGACAGTCGGACGGACATGGCTAGATCGACTCGGCTCTCGATGCTGATCAAGAAGATATATACTTTATGGGGTCAGAGATGCTTGCTTCCTTCTGCCTGTAACATACATTTGCACAAATACATAGTACCCTTTTTACCCATTTGCAATGGGTTCAGGGTATAAAAAGTCAACTCTTAGTCGGACCGGACCACTCCCGACTAGTTAATTCTTGCTTGTATGTAATCTATGTTTAGTATTATGTTCACACACAAAAACACACACAGACAGAGTGAAACAGCAGCACATGTAAGTCGTCGATTGGCATTTTATTATCGCTTAAATTGCATTTCATTAGTTCCGACCGGTTGTGGCGCCTAGTGGGGCCTGACGGTAGCCATTCGGCGGCCTGTTTGGTGTTAAACATACGAACTACAATCGAATGTACGCGCTCACGTGTTGGTTAAACTGCAAAGCTAATGTTTAATTTATATTTTTCAGACCCCTTTAGCTCTTAAAATGCACATTAAAGTTGTGTAAAGCAAATATCATTAATATTTATCAGCAAAGATATGTCAAGCTTAAAAAAAAAGCCAGAGACCCCAAAATTTGCCATTGGCTAATTGTTAGATTCATAATAATGTAATAATTACATTACATTACATTATTATGTTAATTAACAGGATTTGGTTATAGCCTGATTCCACTATGCTCAACATTTGTTACATATACAAACTTTACGTTCCACTAGCAAAAATCAGTTGTCGGTAACGTATGAATAGCAAAAGTTCCGCTTCGGTAATGAAACGTTCATATTCGATCGATATGAAATTCGATAAACCAACGCAAATAACACGAATTACTCGAGGCGAATACCAACATTTTTCGCGAATGTAAAAAATGTGGCAACACATACTTCACATTCGCAATAAATGTATAATATGTTAATTGGGGAATGATATTTATTTGCTTAATAATAGAGCCTTGCATCGAGTATTTTTACCAACTGTTTTGGTTTGGCACCGAACATGTTAGTTCAAGGATTGTTTTCGAATTCAAACGAAATATGGTTTTCCTTGTTCTCAACGTAGTTGCTGCTTTGTTATTCTGCTTGTTATTTGAAATTTTGTGCTCAAAGATTCCCTTTTAGAATAAGTTGAATACGCTTTGCAAGGGCTTCAATGAGATTTCGACCATCTGTGCTTTGATGTGAGACAACATGTCCAGATCGAAAAACAAGTGCGTCCGCACGGAACTTAATCATTTCGAATGGCTACTTGTTTATTGCTCGTTTGATGTACACACTTGTTTGTTCTGGAATTTAAAGTCATGAGAACATGCAAGCGCCCAGCTATATTCGTTTAATCAATTGAATATGCGAATGACACGTTTGCCAATTCGAATGGATTTGCGCAAGACTGGAACAGGAAACAAAAAAGGGAAAAAATAAATCGATTCTATCTGGAAAGCTATTGTTAGTTTTTCTCTTAATAATGATAAGTTTATCACAATTCTCAAAATGCCATAAAATAGTTTAAGCAAACAGAGTAAAAGGTAAAAGCTACCGACTAGGCGATAACCTGAACCCTCTTCTTCCAACACAAAATGCAGCTCGCGTTACGCGCTCGTTTGCAGTAATAACGAAGAAAAAAAAAAGTTGATAGAATTCGAAGCAGACGGGCATGAATGTTTGTGTGTGTGTGTGTGTGTACACAGAAATTCTTGGAATTTGCGCATGCTGCTGCTAACACGTGCACAGTCAAAGCACATAACTTTGGTGTGTTTTTTAACTGATATTAATGAAATTTTCTACAGTATATATTAGTTTACAATTGAATATTTGTGTATGCTCTAAAAGTCAATTGCATTTAAGTTGTGGCTTAAATGGGTTGTCAATACAAATTGGGTTATTAACTTGATTTATAGATCTGTGGTGGTAGCGGGGAGGCGGCGATAGGTATAAAATGAAAGTTACTTGATTTATATATATACTATTATAGAATGAACATGTCAAGTTTGGTAACTCTAGCTCTTTTTATTAAGACAATTTGCTCAAAAACATGATTTCGATATTGATTCTTATCAATTGCGTGGAAACTGGAGATATTATCGATTATCAGAACAAAGTCGTACTGGGAGGACCTACGTTAAAATTTCCAAGTCTCAAGGTTTTTTAGGGTCTGAGTTCGACGCGTCGAACGGACGGAAAGACAAACGGACACGGCTAGCTCGACCTCGGCTATAGATGTTGACCAAGATATACTTTATGAAGTCGGAGATGCCTCCGCCCTCTCCTTGCACATATGCACATATGCACATAGCCAATATACCCTTTTTTGGATATAATAAGTAGCTTTTGCTAGATGCCCCTTCATAGTTGTTAGGCCCCAAAAATAAGTTTTATTGCCCCTTGTGGCACAAATAAACGAAAGCTAACCCTTTAAAAAGTGAAAATAAATTCAAATTTGCTCTAAGAATTGTAATTTTTTTCTAATCAAAATGTTGTTCAATATTTTCATATATTTGGTAACAAATATTTGAGTAATATTATTATTTTAATTTTTGTCTACTGTCTTTTTATGTATGTAAGGCAGGCACTATTGTGGTTCTAAGCAAATACCCTGTAATAGCAGAATCTATAGAACAGCGGGCGATACTCCCAACGGGCACAATAAATTTATCCCATACAACACACAACACACGGTCGTCGGAGTTTTTTGGCACCATTTCGCTTTTAGCGTGTGTGGGTCACGTTTCTGGTTTTAGTTTTAGTATAAGTTTTAGTTTTAATTTTAGTTTGGGTATACGACCAGGCGACCATTATACCACATGAGATTTAATAACAAGTGCTGATGTAATTACTCCCGACATGAGAGCTAAATGTTATATATCTATATACTATATATATATATATATATACAAGTGTGTGTGTGTGTGTGTGCTAACTGCCTTGTTAAAATTGCACGCTGGGGACAAACGTAACATAACCAAACCCCGCCCTCAATCCCGCTCTCCTATTTTCCTCCCGCCGGCGCTGTCAGTTAAGTTCTGTGCGTTGTGTTTTGGCGGAAAAAAAATGCACATTGTGTTTTTTTTTTTTTATCGTATGCATAATTGCTTTTAAATTACCAAGCAAACCAACTAATGTACGGACACACACACACACACGGACACACACGTAGCGTAGCCCACTTAGATATTGAAAATTATAAGACAGCGAAACAACAACAAACGTTGCAAAAATAAACAAAAACAAAACATTAAAAACAACAAGAACATTTTCATTCTATTGAAGCAAGCAACACAAAACCTCGAAAGCAGCAGACTTTCCCCCCTCCACAAACGGAGGCGTAGTAGTTCTTATGCCCTTTTCGGGGGTATACTTGATTTGTAATCGGATGTGTAATGCATCGAGTATACGCATATACTTGTTCCTTATCGAAAGGAGAGCCAATGTCTGTTTCTAGGCCAGCTAATCTGACAGTCTTAAACAAACCTACCTTTGCCTGCCCAAACCTACCTTTGAGTTGGGTTGGATCACTTTTTCTTATGGCAAGCCTTAAAGAATGATCGATCGAGTGTTAGTTCTTAAGTTTTTCAAAATATTCTAAGCCTACTCGGCATTTGCAAGCTCTACTTTTGTCCACCTCACATCTCAGTCAAATCTTACTAGCATCCAGTTACAATATCATATATTTATAGCTCAATTGGAAGAATCTGTTTTAAAATTGTTGCCTTTGCTTGGAAACTTTTTCTGTTTTTCAAGGAAAGCTTTATCAATCTCAGTCAGCAGTTAGAGCTTAACAATTCTCACATCACATATGTCCACAAGTGCATTTATTCTTCGGCGTCTTTCTTCTTTAATCGAAAAGAAGAACAACAGCAAAAAGCCGTATTTATAGTTATTAAAGTTAAAAAATAATATATAAATATTATATGCTGCTATCTGCCAAGTTATGCCCATATTTTAGACTTTCCAAAGATTTTCTTGTATAAGAATTGCCCGCAAATTGGAGTTTCTGTTTCAACGACAAGTCGAGTTCAAGTTTGGGTTTTCAAGCAAACGGAAGGAAAACTTACTTTATTAGATATATTTAATTAACAGAACTTTCTGCTGAGTGTTATGGTATAAGAGTTATATATCGCTATATACTACGTTCCCATTTACAGATATAAAAAATAATATGTTCTGATATTTCGAGTGCTTCAGTCCGTATCCATTCGAACCATTATGAATGAGACCTTAAACCAAACCAGATCATATACCAGATCGAAAGTTGGAACCAAAATATATGATCATGATTGAAGAAAACCAGCGCAAGTTTAACCACGGAGCTGGTTCGAACCGTGAACTGAACCAGCGGCAATGTTTTCGCGAATGCAGCCCTGGCAAAAACAGTTGAAGACAAACAGGCGGAACTCCAAAACTGACTAACAGGCAGTTTCTTTCAAAGGTTTTCTTTTTGTTTGTTAACAAAAAGAATTAGAGAAATTTACATTTCCTCTTCTTGGATGGCTCTGGCGGCTCCAGGGCGGCCAATATGGCCTCGTCGAATACATTTTGCAGGGCCTTCTGTGTGAGGGCCGAGCACTCGACATATTTGACCGCCTTCAGCTCCTTGGCCAGCTTTTCGCCCTGCTCGGATGTGATTGGCTTTTGCTTATTCTTTGCCAGTTTCTTCAATGTGCTTGTCTCGTCGCGCAAATCAGTTTGTAAAAACCAATATGCTCCAGTTCTGGCGAGAGCGAGTGCAGGGTATGTGCCGCATGTGCGATCGTGTTAACGCAAAAATATGCGAACAGCAATAAAAAGTTAACAATGAACAAACAAATGGAATATATGCATGGAAGTAAGCCCCGTGTAGGCACTGATAAAATGTTGTTGTTTTCACTTTGGCACTGAAACTTGTTTAATAATTCAAATATGAATATACAAGCACACGCACACACACACACACACACTCACACGCACACACACACACAGACAGACAGACAGAGACTTGGCCGGGGGGGCGGTGTAGTGGAGCATATTAATTTGCATACGCACGTTGCCATTTTTTACGTCTTGTCAAATTTATGTAGAAATTCAACCTCTGTCTTCGAGGGTTGTGCGCAATTTGCTGTCACTTGCACGAGCACCTGTGTTTGAGTATTTTCTCCGTAATTTTTTTCTCTCTATTTTTCTTATTATTTTTTGCTTAAAAAACCTTCGAATGACAACGTGAACGCCCACGCAGCAAACTCACGCCGCCACCCGCAGAGTTTAGTTCTTGCGAATGGATTGCCAATTTTAGACACTCCTCAGTGCTAACCCACTCCCATTCGCATCTGCCCGGATCTCTCTATGGATGCTAATATTGAGCTGACTACAATCTGCCTCCAATTAGTGTCTCCTTTCAAGGCCCTCTAGGTGGAGGCACAAGTCCGGCAGCAGCTCTGTAACTCTAGCAAAATGCACCTGTCCGGGCCTGCGCTCGGGCTCGGATTTGGATAATTCAGGCACAGTGGAGTAGTTCTCCTGTAGTTCTCCCTTCCGTCATCTAATCTACATCTCCAGATGAAAATAAGTTGACCTTGCAATGCTGGCCGTATTGCATCTGCCCACCTAAGTCTTCGTCTTTCCGATGACGTGCATTGAGCACGGCATCGCTTGCTTAAGTCTCCCTCATTTGATTGTCTAGTATATATCCACTTACAGTGCCTGCGGTTGCCAAGTTGGAGAACCGGAGTCCAGAAATAGCTCCAAGTGCGCTAAGCCCAAGTAGTGCACGAGCCAGCAATGGGTTGTATTAGCGCACGGTTGCCTAGCGCCAAGCCGGGCTGGATCCGCGGGCATCCACACCGCGATGGCTGTGGTTGAGTGGGTGAGCCTGCTTTGTGTACCAAAATAGAGAAAATCCCTTGAGAGCTTTTCGCACTGAAGCCAAATACTTCGCAACGCCTCAAAGTGCGCAAACGAGAGTAAAGTTCGAGATTAAACCTGTCTAGAAAATTATATCTCTAATTTGTTATACACCTTCAGAATGTGTTAAGCTCTTTTGTTGTGTCCATATGGACGCAATTTTTCAATTTCAATTTGAGATTTGTGCATATCCACGTCAGTGAGTGTTAAGACTATAGAGCGACTCAAGGCTCAAATTTCAAATTTCAAATAGCTATCAGCATTTGTTTAGTTGACTTGCAAGCCCTTGGCTGGAAAGGATGCAGAGATGTCCGAGGGATAAGGATGTCCCAGCAAGCAGTGATAGCGATGTCTACATTCTGTATATGAAGGGAATTCCGAAACAACCAAGCTTGCCCGACAAGATATATCATTATAGGATTCTCTTTATGCGATTCCCAGGACATCTGTAGACAGACAGAATCCAACTTCCACAGGCGGAGTTGATAGCGATAGCCATGTCTACATTCTGTGTATGGGGAGAATTCCGAAACAACGAAGGTTGCCCGACATGATATATCATAATAGGATTCTCTTTATGCGATTCCCAGGGCATCTGTAGACAGACAGAATCCAACTTCCGCAGGTGGAGTAAATAGCGATAGCGATGTCTACATTCTGTATATGAAGGGAATTCCGAAACAACCAAGCTTGCCCGACAAGATATATCATAATAGGATTCTCTTTATGCGATTCCCAGGACATCTGTAGACAGGTAGAATCCAACTTCCACCGGCGGAGCGATATCCATGTCTACATTCTGAATATGAAGGGAATTCCGAAACAACCAAGCTTGACCGACAAGATATATCATAATAGGATTCCCTTTATGCGATTCCCAGGGCATCTGTAGACAGACAGAATCCAACTTCCACAGGCGGAGTTGATAGCGATAGCCATGTCTACATTCTGTGTATGGGGAGAATTCCGAAACAACGAAGGTTGCCCGACAAGATATATCATAATAGGATTCTCTTTATGCGATTCCCAGGACATCTATAGACAGACAGAATCCAAGTTCCACCGGCGGAGCGATAGCCATGTCTACATTCTGTATATGAAGGGAATTCCGAAACAACCAAGCTTGCCCGAGATATATCATAATAGGATTCTTTTCATGCGATTCCCAGCGCATCTGTAGACTGATAGAATCCGAATTCCACCGGCGGAGCGATAGCCATGTCTACATTCTGTGTATGGGGAGAATTCCGAAACAACGAAGGTTGCCCGACAAGATATATCATAATAGGATTATCTTTATGCGACTCCCAGAAAATATGTAGACAGACAGAATCCAAGTTCCACAGGCGGAGTTGATAGCGATAGCCATGTCAACATTCTCTATATGGAAAGAACTCCGAAACAACGAAGGTTGCCCGTCCGACAAGATGTATCGTAATAGGATTCCCAGACAAGGGAATCTGTTGACAGACAGAATCCAATTCCGTCAGGTGGCAGACTACTCCAAAGATCGTTCCAAATGGAAAAAGAAATCAATGTCTCCTATTTTATTCAGTAGGCAGCCGCTGAATTAGCTGTAATTGGGCTGTGAACGATTATTGCGTAATCGGTTGCAGCTGACTGCAACATTCTTATTTAATTGGAGCATTTCTCATAGGTATTGTAAAATTATGACCCGAACCGCCTTAAAAATGTATCAAGTCGTACGGCAGGGAACACGTAGGCCTTACCACGTACATATATATCTAAATCTATCTGAATATGTGCGTTATAATCGATATTCTGGTTTTTTTTTTCGTTTCTTTCTCTTTCTTCAGTCGATTGTAAGCAATAAGATGACAAGTCACTTTTTTGCATTGCAATGGCCATTAATAAATAATGTTTGTCAACTGTTTTTGGACAGTAACTGACACGAATTTTCAACCAGTTTTTCAGCGGACCTCAACCAGTCGCTAGCTCGGTCTGGCTCGGCCTGGGCTCGCACTCTAACGTCGGCTGTTGAACCAAAACCTATACCAAGTATTATCTGCTGTCAACAAAGCAAACAAAGTTCGGAGGTTACGCCCTACCACTTTTGAACTATTTTTTCACTAACCGTATCTGTAAACATTGCACAGTGGCGTGCGCAAAAGGGGTTTGTGTGAATATTCGCTGTGATTTAAAAGTGACTTCAAGTTTGTTGGAAACAAATTTCAACAGTCAGTATTTAACCACTTAACATAATTGCCGTCGTGTTGATTAAATTTTATTTTAATTTCGAATTTCAGATTGTATTCTGGTTTGTTAATGAACCAGTTATACGAGATTCAATAATAAAAGTCCACTCAGAGCGTAAATTAATACACATTAACTTGAACACGCAAGTATTCCCATGCAAGTAATCACATTTGGCTGCATCTCGAAAGGAATTCAACCATTTTTCTCGTCAATTACAAATACTTGAGACCAAATGTTTAAAATAACATATGAATTATCTCGATCAAGCCAGGTTTATAATTTTTAAACTTTTTATGTACGTTACCTTCGGGCTTAAACAATATTTCGCGTCAAATTATCAATTTTCTGCTGTTTCATTTTCGTTTTCTCTTTCAACATCTTTCGATGTTGCCAATGAGTCGCAAGGTGGCAACTCTGCTAATTTATTCTGATTGTAAATGTGAACAATGTAGATAAAATGCCTTGCAACGGTTTTTTTTTTCTCGGCTGCCTTCAAAGGATTAACTTACTAGTTACTAGGGTTAGCTGGGTTTTAACAGTTAATGTAATTCGCTCTATTAATACCGTTTTTTTCTTTTAATAAATATGTTACATTTATGCGGGTCCATGCGAGCTATTAATATAATACATAACCGCAATAACCAAAGCATATCCAGTTGCTTGCACATAAACACAATCATTTGTATTTACAATTAAATTAGTTGGGCGTCTTGGTTTGCATCTAATTGGAGTATGTTAATTTGCATGCACTCATATGAATAAAAAACAAGTAAGAGGTTCTAGTCGGGAGCTCCCGACTAGGGGATACCCTAAACCCTCTAATTCCAACAGTTTAGTAGTAACAAAGATAAGGGTCGGTGAGGCTTCCTTCTGTTACATACATTTGCACAAATACATTTCACAAATACAGTTCAGGGTATAATAAATGCGCCCATATTCTAATGCACACACTCACATGTATATGTAGATGCCAGAACTTGAATGCACTTTGTTAAACTCAAAATCATTTTTAATATTGTATACAAAAAAAACATCAAAAACGTATTCGAAATTAGGACTTTTCTGATTTTAATCGAAATTAGGTTATTTCGTCGTAAAGCAAACGTAAGAGTCAAAATACATTGAAAAAAATGGTTAAATTTGATAAGCATAAGACATTTTTTACGGTGTGCTGCTAAGTGAAGATGTCTTAATTACGCCTTGAGATAATATGTTGATTTGTTCTCTGTTAAGTGCACTCCAGTTCAGTTGTAATTTCCAATTAGAAACTATGCTGCGGGGCTTTAGATAATATGTTTATCTCTTCTCTGTCAAGTTCGCTTGCTCCCAATCAGAAACTCAGTTACAATGGTAAAGATGTGTTGATCTGTTCTCCGTTAGGTTAGTTGTTGTAATTCCCAATCAGAAACGGCAGCTCTGATAAACTGCCGTTGGTTTTGATCTCTTCTCTGTCAGGTTCAGCTGTTCTTAATTAAAAACTACTCAGTGCTTTATATAATATCTTGCTGTGTTCTCTGTTAAGTTCTGTTGCAACTCCCAATCAGAAACTTTGCTGCAGTGAATTAAGAGCATCACATGTATGTGCATGTGAGAGTGTATGCTGTTACTTTTACTGTTACTGCTACTGTGACTGCAACTGTTACTGCTACTGTGACTGCTACTGTTTCTGTTACTGCCTCTGTGAATGTGGCTATTACTGTTAATGCTACTGTAAGTGATAATGCTACTGTTACTTTGACTGTTACTGTTACTGTGACTGTGACAGTGACGTCTACTGTTACTTTGACTGTTACTGTTGCTGTTCTATGACTGTGACTGTGGCTGACTCTCGTGATTGCTGTTTGTCAGCGTATTATTTATTTACCTGCACAATTGTTACTTTTCTGCAGCATTGAAGCCACTGCACAAATACACGCTCAAAATTGTTGTATACATGTGCATGCGTTTATTATTTAAGCATTTGTCGCAAAACTGTTCAATTGAACAATTGTTAACGATTGCAATCACAGCAAGAATGAACTCCTAGCAAATACCCTGTAGTCACGGGCCGCAGGTTTAAAATCTTGTATACCCTTGTAGAGCGTATTTAGTATGTAGGACACGAATTTATCAAGTATGTGTCAATTCGTCAATATTCAATTGCCCCAATTTCACGAACTCGATTAAAAATCAATCTTGAAATTCTTTTCTCTGATCATATCTTGGGGCTAATGTAGACTTTTCTATAGTATACACAGATCCAATATGGCTAACCTTTTGGATACCATCCTTGAAATTTTATTAAGATCGGACAACAGGCACCGAACTTAATTGCGAGAGCAATTAAATGGGGCGAATAAAGTCTGCTGTTGCGCAATATTTTCTGATGATTTTATTGTGCTCGACAAACAATAAAAGCCCCAATGCACGGAAGATAATTATTAAAATAAATAGGAATATTTAATGCGTGGTACTGTTAATTGAGGTGGAAAATTGCATTCGATGTGGAGTATTTTTGTTATTTTTGTTTTTTATCGAGAAACATGTTAATTGGATTTTAATGCGAGGCTTTAAAATGCAATTGCAATCGCAATTGCAATTGCAATCGTAATTGATGGGTTGATGGTATATGGAATATGGGATATGGAAAACGCATGGGATGGAATATCTAATGACAATTTTGCGCATTATTGTAATTGCAGGCAGCCATTCGACAGGACGAGGACGAGGACGATTGCCGTAGCCCGTAACCCGTAACCCGTAAACCGTAAACCGTAAAACGTAAACCGTAAGCTGTTAGCTGTTAGCTGTTTGCCGTTAGCCGTTGGCCATTAGCCGATAGCCGATAGCCAATAGCTTTTAGCAATTTGCCAGCGCACATTCAGGACTCGAGGAGCGTCGTCGTCGTCGTCGTTTGTGCGTGGCGCGGGGCCGGAGCAGCAGGCGGCGTGCGTCTGTCGCATTGACCTGGTCAGCAGTTGTCAGTCCGGCAGTCCAAGTCGTAGTCGTTGTCGTTCTCGTTGTCGTCGTCGTCGAAGTTAAGGAAAATGTCTTCGCCATTAGCGCAGAGCAACAGCAGCCAGTCACAGTCGCAGTCATCAGCAGCTGCGGCAGCGGCTGCGGCAGCGGCGGCAGCGCAACAGCAAAATCAAAAGTCAAATTCGGCTGCCAGCGGCGTCAACAATACACATGATAAGAATGCGGCTGGAACGACGGGGACGACAGCGGGCGGTGGCGCGGCTGCAGCTGCAGCGGCAGCAGGAGCAGGAGCAGGTGGATCATCAACAGCCGCTGCGCCGCAGAGCCCCACAAAACGGAGCACATTATCGACAAAGGAGCGTGTGATCGATAGCGTCCCGTTTCCACCCAGCCGGAAGCTAACCTGCGCCGATGTGTTTGATGCCCGCACCGGCAAGCCGCATCACGACGTACTTAAGCAGCATTTCATCCTGGAGGGGCGAATCGAGGAGAGCGCTGCGCTACGCATCATCCAAGAGGGCGCCACACTGCTGCGCCAGGAGAAGACTATGATCGATATTGAGGCGCCGGTAACTGTCTGCGGCGATATACACGGCCAGTTCTACGATCTTATGAAGCTATTCGAAATTGGAGGATCGCCGGCGACAACAAAATATCTGTTCCTGGGCGACTATGTGGACCGAGGCTATTTTAGCATTGAGTGCGTACTCTATTTGTGGTCGCTGAAGATCACGTATCCGCAGACGCTGTTCCTGCTGCGCGGCAATCACGAGTGTCGGCATCTGACCGAGTACTTCACCTTCAAGCAGGAGTGCAAGATCAAATACTCGGAGCGGGTGTACGACGCGTGCATGGATGCGTTCGACTGTTTGCCGTTGGCGGCGCTCATGAACCAGCAGTTCCTCTGCGTGCACGGCGGCCTGTCGCCCGAAATACACGAGCTGGAGGACATAAGGCGGCTCGATAGATTCAAGGAGCCGCCCGCCTTTGGCCCCATGTGCGACCTGCTGTGGTCCGATCCGCTCGAGGACTTTGGCAACGAGAAGAACTCGGACTTCTACACGCACAACTCGGTGCGTGGCTGTTCGTATTTCTACAGCTACGCCGCCTGCTGCGACTTCCTGCAGAACAACAATCTGCTGTCGATCATACGGGCGCACGAGGCGCAGGACGCCGGCTACCGCATGTACCGCAAGAGCCAGACCACCGGTTTCCCCTCGCTGATCACCATCTTCTCGGCGCCCAACTATCTCGACGTGTACAACAACAAGGCGGCGGTACTCAAGTACGAGAACAACGTGATGAACATCCGGCAGTTCAATTGCTCGCCCCATCCGTACTGGCTTCCCAACTTCATGGACGTGTTCACCTGGTCGCTGCCCTTTGTTGGCGAGAAGGTCACCGAGATGCTGGTGAACGTGTTGAACATCTGCTCCGATGATGAGCTAATGACCGAGGAGAGCGAGGAGCCGCTCTCGGACGACGAGGCAGCGCTGCGCAAGGAGGTCATCCGGAACAAGATACGCGCCATTGGCAAAATGGCGCGCGTCTTCTCCGTGCTGCGCGAGGAGTCCGAGTCAGTGCTACAGCTGAAGGGGCTGACGCCGACGGGCGCCCTGCCCCTCGGCGCCCTCTCCGGCGGCAAGCAGTCCCTCAAGAATGCCATGCAGGGCTTCTCGCCCAATCACAAGATTACCTCGTTCGCGGAGGCCAAGGGACTCGATGCGGTCAACGAGCGGATGCCGCCGCGCCGCGATGCCAGCCCCTCGCCAGCGGAGGAGGGCCAGAAATCACTGTCAGCGGCGGCAGCAGCAGCGGCCAATGCAAATGCGAATTCAATCAATGGATAATTCTAAGTCAGTAGCAGAGTAAAAAGCAGCTGAGTGGAAGAGCTGTGCAGCAGCAGCGCAGCCTTGGGGCAGCAGCTGCAAAGTCAGTTTTAGATGTCGAGAGTTAAGTTAAAAGCAAACGCAAAAAGCATATGGTGGGAGTGCGAGTGCGAGTGGGAGTGGGAGTGGGAGTGGGAGAGGGAGGGGAAAAGTAAATCAAATAAATATAGTTTCAAGCTACGGCAGCGACAGCAGCAACAGCGACAGTGCAGCCACATACGAACACGAATCAACACACACACACACACACATTCACACACACACATTCACACACACACACACTTACACGAATATATGTTCGCAGTCGCAGCAAAAAACAAAAATGAAACAAAACTTTAATGCGAACTCTAACACATAAATAAAAGCACGCAGCAGAACGAGTGCAAAGCATAAAAGAAAGTTGAGAAGCAGTTAAACAGTATTGGAATTATATATGTTTATATATATATACATACATACAAACATATATAAATATATATATATAAAAATATAGAATACTATACATATATCATACAAGTTTTGTGCAACATTATATCAAAAGGGGGCGTGCCGCTGCTGGTGCTGGCGTCGCAGCAGCAGCAAAAAGAAAATTAGGTAAATTAAATTATATGCGAGAAAGCAAAAAAAGAAGCAAAAGCAAAAACAAATCAATCTTATATTAAACTTATAATAAAGCTCGTCTCTGAATAAAAAATATATATATATATAAATCAACATAACTCCCAACTGAATACAAAACTACAAATTGAGAAAAACAACAAAAATCCTCAAAAAAAAAAACATAAATAAATAAAAATAAAAATAATAATTATATTTATAATAATAAAAAACAAACGCTAAACGCTAAGAAATTTTACTACTTTCGTTGTGTGGCGCCGAGGGCGACTTTAAAGCTAAACACCAAGAAGAAGCTAACGTTAAACTACTTCCTACAATCCTAATACATAAAAAAAAAAGAAACAAACAAACAAACAGACAACAACAACAATATTTTACTACAATCTTTTATTACACGAACATGAAGAATCGACAAAGGAAGAACAGACAACAAAAACAAACTTTAATAAAAAATACGACTGAATCTCTCTCTCTATTTCTGACCCTTTCTCTCTCTCACACACACACACTAAACACACACACAACCACACGGTAACACAAACATACACCCACACACACACACTCAATAAATAAACTCAAAGTTTATGAGTAAATTGTCGTCGCCATTGTCGCCTCACACTCTCTCATCTGGTGATTGTGTATGTGGTCTTTATATACGTGCCATCTTTATCGTAGTCCTTAGCTGAATATATAAATAGTGCATATATATGTATGTGCATACATGCATATATGTATACGTATGTGTATACAAAATAAACCGATTTAGCTGCAGTGCAGCAGGTGTCAAATGTGCAGACGCAGCAGCAGCCGCCAAAAAGCAACGCAAAAGCAAATTGCCGACATCTAACGGTACCACACATACACACACACATGCATATAGGATAAGCTTTATTAATTAACGCTCTCACTATACGCGCGCGTGTTCACTCTTTTACACTCACAACTCTCTCTATCTCTCTGTTATTTACACTCGTACGATCAAGCGGCCGAATCGCGTGCAAAGCAGCCGAATCTCAATTCGGGCGCCTTGCGCCTTCAACGTATGCAATACAAAAACAAACGAGCAAAAACAACAGTAAATACACTGCGTTTGCATGGCGTCTCCTTTCGCAGCAGCATCACATTTGCGTCTGCCTCTGCGTCGCCGGCGTGAGTCGAGTCTATTTTATACTTAATCGAAGTTTAGTTATTTGTTAATTACAAAACAAAGAAAAAGAGCAAAACATAATATAAAACTTAAAAGAAATTTAATTGAATTGAATACAAATTTAAGAATGAAACAAAGCAAACTGAAAAAGTGTGCAAAAGTATATTTGCGTTTTGTTGTTATCTGTTACTAGTTTTTTTTTTTAGTTTTAATTATTTTTTTTCACATACATATTTATTGTAAACAAATGTAATATTTATGCATATGAATTGCAAAAATAAATTGTTATTTCTACCTTATGTTGCTTTTGTTTTACCAATTGTATAATTAAAGAAATTTATTGTTTCCTACTCTTTAAGTAATTAAGTAAAATGAATTTATAAAAATAAAATGCAGAAAGCATAAAAAACGAGTGCAACTTCTCTTAAACAAATGCATTATTACTAATATTAACAACAATTATAACAAAACAAAAACAAAAAAAAAAACAACAAAATATTTAAAGAAAAATTTATTAAAAATACAACAAGAACAGTAACTATGTACATTTATTTTTAAGTTTAAAGGTAATTGATAAATGAAAACAAAACAAAAACAACAACAACATGAAACGAAAGAAAGCATTAGAAAGAAACTGTTATTGAGCGGATAGTTAAGGAAATGAGGAGGAAGAATTGATGAAATGATGTGCAGTTAGTAAAACAATTAAAATTTGACAAAGACGAAACAATTGATAGTTGACAAGAATGTAATACAAAATGCAAACTTATAGCAATTTGAAGTACTTTATAAACAATTATATATACATACATAATGTATAAGAGAATTATATATATACATATATATAGATACTTATATATATATACATACAAAAACATACATACCTTTGAAATTATGGCGGGCCGCAGAGCATATTAATTGATAAATGCAACACATTTAAAGCAACAGGATAAGCTGATGATTTAGATAGAGAAAGAAAGAGAGAGACAGAGAGAGAAAGAGAGCAAGAGCAAGAGCAATAACAAAAATACAACCAAAGTCAGAGTAAAAAAAAACCAAACACAAATAACAAAGAAGATAACGTTGCCCCTTAACATACACATTTTAATTAAGTTTATAGGCAGGCTAAAGGAAAACAAACTTAACACCAACAAGAAACAAGAAACAAAAACAAAAAATACCAACAGCAGCAGAAAAAAAATAGATAAACACACTTCAATGGCGCCTGCATACATGGCATGGGTACATTAGCTAGAAAGAGTTGGCAGCACTGTCAGACAGCGAGAACAAGTGTTAGAAACTGTTCACACCATCGCCTGCAAACAGGTAACAGTTTGCGTACATGCATTCGCCCAGTGTTAAGGGAAACTGTACCCATGCGCACATACAAGAGAAAAAGTTCGTCATTCGAAAAATGATAACAAAGATGAACCAATACATACATGATTATAGTATGTTTGTTCATACACACACATATAAATGAGAATATGCAATTTTAAAATGTTTTGACACACACACACACATAGTCAAGTAACAACAAAAAACTTGCAATAAAAGAGAAAACAAATACAGTTCAAAGTTAAGCAAAAGAAGAAAAGCAAATTAATATACAACCAAAGCAAACTATTTATAAAAGTTAATTGCATTTCAATTCCAAATATAATCTATTAAAACTAATTACAAAGAACAACATTATATTGTTTTTGAACTACATATACATACGTATATATATGTATATACTTGTGTGTGTGTGTGTGTATACATAATTATATATGAGAAAAAAGAAAAAAAGAATAAATAATTGAATTTATTAACAAAATAATACCCTTACAAGCGTATACACAAACATACTTACTACATACATACATACACACATACATATGTATGTGTATGTGTGTATGCAAAACAAACATGTATACATACATGCATATTTTTTGCTCCTATAAAGCTCTCCCGCCCCCTCCCCCCTCCACGTTCAACACTTGCCATTTAGCGCGCTCTTCTAAAGCAACTATAAAAAATACAACTAAATAAAAACGTTTAATGCGAAGCTAACATAGGCAACAACATATGCATACATATACAGATGTACGTGTATGTGTGTGTATATATATATATTTAACTAATACTTTTATACTATATACACAGAAAAGAAGAAAGCGAATACATTTCTAATCTTTTTCCAAGGCTCACACTCGACCGCCTCTCGTCTCTTCTTCTTCTTTCTATGCATAAGCGCGGCATACACATCACTTTTGAACGGTAAATTTTCTACTACAGCCACAAATAAATATAAATTTACCCAAAAAAAAAAAAAAAATACAAAAAGCAAAAAAAAATACCAAACATTTTAAATAAATTTAAAACCGCAAAAAAATCGTTACAAATCTTAAATGAAAAAAGAAAAGAAAAAAATACTATAAATATATACTAACTTTTTATGACTTTTTATATTCCATTTTGATTTCTTTCTTCTACTGCTTCTTCTTTTTCTGAGCAAGCATGAGAGATAAAGAAAGACAAACAGACAAACAGAGAAAGAGAGAAAGAGAGAGAGAGAGAGAATTACTAAAATGTGCAATATATATACATATATAAATATTTATAATTTAAATTATCTTTTCTTTGCAATAAACAATTGAAAACTGTTGAACAATTTGTTGCCGTTGTTTGTAAATTAGCATAAATACTTACATACATACATACATACATATTGTACAATCACATTGTTTTAAACAAATTACTTAATTTTTAAACATGATTTTGTTAATGTTTTCGATAGGTTTAAAGCTGAAAATAAAATTTTCATTTTGTTTACTTCAAATAAATATAAACAAACTTTTTAATTAGTTTTATGTGTGCTTGTCTGTGTGTGTGTGTATCTGTGTGTCTGTGTCTGTGTGTGTGTGTGTGTGTATTAAGTTCTTTAGTTTGAAATTTGAGTTAAACTTTCAGTTGATGTTGATTGCATAACCTAAAAAGGGACATAGCGCCCTTTATAAGTAATATTTGTAATGTTTTAGTATATTTTGTCTAATTTTTTTGATAAATGTATTTTTCAACATCTACTTCCTGCCCTCGAATGCTTTAAAACTTTACACAAGAAAAACTTGCATATATATATATATTATAAAAAGAATTAAAACTTTACCTTTTGGATAAATCAATTGAAATGCATATTTTATATATATTTAAACATTTATTTATATGCATATATATATATACATATATACATAAAAATAATATAAGTTGAAGCAACTTTGTCAGCGTCAAGGCAAAAAGTTTATATACTTACATTTAAACAAAACAAAAACAAAAACAACAACAAATAATATTAAACAACATTAAAACACATTAATATTTAAAACAATTATAAAAAAATTTAAAAACAAAAAAAAACATCACATTTAGATAATTCTCTTAAAAATTTTCAATTTTATTATAAAACCGAAAATAAGTAAATTAACAAATTTAACAGTGAAAGCATTAATTTATTATAAATTTATAAATGTATTTCAAGGGCAGCTGGCTGGCAAAAAAAAATACAGGCGAAAAGCGGCAAAAGGCGAAATGCAAATCGCCAAAATCGCCGAAATCGCCAAAATTGCGCCGTTGTGAGAAATTGTATGCAATCCGAAAAAGAAGAAATTCATTTACAAATCGCATGAACAAATGCAGAAAAAAAGTTTTAACCTTAAGTGAATGCAAATTAAAAATAAAACTAAAAAAAAATGATTATCAATGTTATTAACAAAATTAATATTAACAAAGCAAGAAACAAAACAATACAAAACCATTTAAAACAAAATATACAAGTACCTATCCTGAAAATAAAATGCGCGCACGTTTATTATTTCCTCTAAATGTTCGTTTTGAGTATTAACACAAATTGACATATGTGACATATTTTCTAATTTTTTTCAGTGATGCTTCCACAGTAAGTTCCCGTTATAATTTATTTGAATGCAACGGCATCGAAATATATCGATTGGACATTGGAATTCCGATTAATCGACATAATGGATGTGGATCCCTTAAGACATTCGTTATCGGATATCGATATCGATACCTCAATTCATTGCGGAAAAGTGGGCGCGATTTCAATTACAATACTTAAACGTTTGTAAATTGCTCTGTAGGAGACTCAATAATGAAAACTAGATGCTGTTAAATTCAGGTTTAAACTTGGAATGCTGTTGTTACGTAGCAATTGCTTTAGTCAAGGCGTGACACAAATTACCCTACAACAATTCGCTTAAGCTTTGAATTTGATGGTAGTTGTATATATAGCTTAAATAAGACATATTAAAATGATGTTGTCTATGCCAAAATTGATAGCGCTATGCATACGCTTACGTCATCTTTCCGCAGCTTTACGTTAGCATGCGTTTCTTAACGTCAAACTTGGTATTTTCGGTATTTTTGCCAGCTAAAAAATGGGGCATACAGGCCCTTGCCGCTGGCGGTCACACTGGTAGAATATCAATAAAAATAAAGGAGAGGGAGGGGGAGCTGAAAATTCCATTGAGAAGCGAAAAAAACGTAGCGAGAGAAATTACGACGTCTGCAGGGCACAGCAGCAGCCAAGACGAAACGAAAATATAAATACAAATTGTGAATATATTGCTGTTGTGTTACAGAAGCAGCAGTGACGAAAAGAACAAGATAACTAACAAAATACCAAAAGGCTGGCAACGCGATTAAGCGGCTAACTAGCTCCAAAAACAGCAGCAGCAGCAGCCGTAGCAGCCGTAGCAGCCGTAGCAGCAGCAGCAGCAGTAAAAGTAGAAAAGTGCGTGTGTTGTTGGCCAACGTGCCTCTGTGTACGTGTGCGTGTGTGCAGCTAGTGCAATTAAGTGCAGTAGGCGGCGCACACAATAATAATAATAATAAAAAAAACGCTCAGTCTGCGAGCAACAGCCACAGCCAGGGCAGGAACTGCAATTAAATTCACAGCGCACTGCAATAATGTCTTCGAATAATCAATCGAGCGGCGCCGCTGGCCAAGTGGCAACAAGTGCCAACCAGCGCGGTGGCTCCGCTAGCAACTCCACGGATGCCACAGATACGCAGCATGGCGGCAGCAACAGCAGCGCGAACAATGCCAGTGCCAACGCCTCATCCACAGGCAATGCCACAGCGAGCAGCAACAGCATCTCGAATGCCGCCAGCGTTGGCCACGATAGCCCCACGCACAAGGCTCATGGCGGCCATGCGCCGGTCAACACCAAAGAGCGAGTCGTCGACAGTGTCCCGTTTCCACCCAGCCACAAATTGACGCTGGCCGAGGTATTCGACGCGCGCACCGGAAAACCAAATCACGAGCTCCTCAAGCAGCACTTCATTTTGGAAGGGCGCATTGAGGAGGCGCCGGCAATGCGCATAATTCAGGAGGGCGCCGCACTGCTGCGGCACGAAAAGACAATGATCGATATTGAGGCGCCGGTGACTGTCTGCGGCGATATACACGGCCAGTTTTATGATCTCATGAAGCTCTTCGAGGTGGGTGGCTCGCCGGCGACAACAAAATATCTGTTCCTGGGCGACTACGTGGACCGAGGCTATTTTAGCATTGAGTGCGTACTCTATTTGTGGTCGCTGAAGATCACGTATCCGCAGACGCTGTTCCTGCTGCGCGGCAATCACGAGTGTCGGCATCTGACCGAGTACTTCACCTTCAAGCAGGAGTGCAAGATCAAATACTCGGAGCGGGTGTACGACGCGTGCATGGATGCGTTCGACTGTTTGCCGTTGGCGGCGCTCATGAACCAGCAGTTCCTCTGCGTGCACGGCGGCCTGTCGCCCGAAATACACGAGCTGGAGGACATAAGGCGACTCGATAGATTCAAGGAGCCGCCCGCCTTTGGGCCCATGTGCGACCTGCTGTGGTCCGATCCGCTCGAGGACTTTGGCAACGAGAAGAACTCGGACTTCTACACGCACAACTCGGTGCGTGGCTGTTCATATTTCTACAGCTACGCCGCCTGCTGCGACTTCCTGCAGAACAACAATCTGCTGTCGATCATACGGGCGCACGAGGCGCAGGACGCCGGCTACCGCATGTACCGCAAGAGCCAGACCACCGGTTTCCCCTCGCTGATCACCATCTTCTCGGCGCCCAACTATCTCGACGTGTACAACAACAAGGCGGCGGTACTCAAGTACGAGAACAACGTGATGAACATCCGGCAGTTCAATTGCTCGCCTCATCCGTACTGGCTTCCCAACTTCATGGACGTGTTCACCTGGTCGCTGCCCTTTGTTGGCGAGAAGGTCACCGAGATGCTGGTGAACGTGTTGAACATCTGCTCCGATGATGAGCTAATGACCGAGGAGAGCGAGGAGCCGCTCTCGGACGACGAGGCAGCGCTGCGCAAGGAGGTCATCCGGAACAAGATACGCGCTATTGGCAAAATGGCGCGCGTCTTCTCCGTGCTGCGCGAGGAGTCCGAGTCAGTGTTACAGCTGAAGGGGCTGACGCCGACGGGCGCCCTGCCCCTCGGCGCCCTCTCCGGCGGCAAGCAGTCCCTCAAGAATGCCATGCAGGGCTTCTCGCCCAATCACAAGATTACCTCGTTCGCGGAGGCCAAGGGACTCGATGCGGTCAACGAGCGGATGCCGCCGCGCCGCGATCAGCCGCCCACGCCCAGCGATGATAATCAGCATCATAGTCAAGGAAACAACGGCGCGGCGCATGGGTAAACAGCAACGTCGATGGCAATGACAACGGCGTGGGGGTGACAACGGGACTCGGCGGCTTCTCTGGACGTCGATCTCGATCGGTATTAATTATAATACCTGTTGTCGATGGTGTGACGTGTTGTGGCGTGGTTGTTGTGTCGTGGTATGGTTGGGTGTTGGCTATGCGCCCAGAGCATGTTCTGAGCACGTACAAGACGGCACACCACACTCACGCACACCTATACACACACACACTGACACACACACACACATACACAGATGCAAGTGCATGCATATAATATTAACATATAAAAAATCTACATATAAACATTATAATGTTGCAAAGATTTGTCGTTTTAGCTTAACATCATTCGTAATAATTGTAATCCACAAAAAAAAACATACTTACTTTAACGATAAGCAGAAAGGTCAAAGGCGAAGTAAAAATGGAGCAGTTGAACAATTGGAACAGAGCAAATCAGAATAGTACCCCGAATATGGCACGTGGAAATTCAACTTAAATATCTCAAAGTCTATGAAATTTGAGCTCGAGAGCAGCAGCAAACAGCATAAGTAAAGGATTTTATGCCCCCTTCCCCGCCCAGATGAGGTATGCAGGATATTACAATTAGCCACAGATTCCTTTTCCGTAAACAAAACAAACAAAAACAAAATACCCGAAATTAATCTTAAGCTTGTATGTATAAAGATTGAGGAAACTAACAAACAAAAAAATTAAGTGAAAAAAAAACCCAAAAACCTAGCGCTAATTTGTTTAAAACAATTAGCAGCGCCAAAAAGAAGCGTACATATTATAATTAAAGAGAACAGAAAAAAAATGAGGAGAACATTAACATTAATGAAACACAAACATACTTACATTAATTTCTAAATATATATATATACATATAAACAGTAAAAACTGTGCAATCTGTAAACTTACAAAAAACCGAAATGTTAATAATTGAAGCTTAAACATTGTAATTCGCATACAAAATTTGAAACAATATGCAATATGTGCCGCAATAGTCCACAAATGTTCCTTAAACATTTTACCAAATGCATACATATGCATATATACATATACATGTGTGTGTGTGTGTGTGTGTGTATTTGTTTGTTTGTCTATCATTAAATAATTTTGTAAATGTTTAATTGTTGCCTAATATAACTTAACACACACATGCATATTGTTCTATGTGTGTGTGTGAGTATAATTTATTGTGCTTATTATTTGCTTAGCTAAAAGTTTTGATTTCATTCGAAAACCTTAATACAATTCTAGTAAATAATCAAGAAAAGATGGAGAGGCAGAGAACGAAAACGAAATACAAACAGAAAATACAAATGAAAAAAACAATTTAAACAAATTAGCAAAGTTTAGCCACAGCCGAGAACTTCTGGGCATTGCATTTTAACTATTCAATTGATAATAAACACAGACAAAAACGCAAAAAAGCAAACAAAAACAAACAAAAAGATGAAGAAAAACGAAAACAAAAACAATTTACCATTTAAATAGCAAATCAAATATTTAACTAATAATATGAATACTTAAAAATATCTAAACATAACTGTATAACTGCAGCAGCAAATGAATAACAATTTTTGCGTATTCTTTTTGTTAAAGAAAAAAAAAACTTAAAAAAAAATATAAATAAATAAAAATATACACATATATATATATAATTATAATAACAACAAATCCAATAAACACTAAAACACTTTTTCTCCCATAAATCTCTCCTTTGTTCACATGTTTCATTTGTGTAATTTTATTTTATTTTCGTTTAAACTAACCTTCGCCATTTTTCTCCCCTCTTTCTTTTATTATTATAGCAAAATATATGTTTATTGACATTTAGAAAGCAGAAGAAGTTGCAAGAGAAGTTTCACTTGGTAGAAAATAAGAGAAATCACGCACAACTTTCCTTTGAATAATAATTATAAACAAAAAAACCTCAACAACAAATAGTCTAACCATTGAGTTAATAATATGTATGGTAAAACAAAACAAAAACAAAAACAAAAAGAAAAAACATAAACAAATATATATATATATCAATCTTGAAAGCATTCACAAATTGTGCACAATACATGAAGCAAATCAATATTATGCTACACGAAAAGGAATATTTATATATAGATTTATATATACATAAATTATCTAACATAAATATGAATGTTTTTTGGCAAATAGTTATATCGAACTCCTACTGTATAAAGTCAAATGAGATATGAAACAATAAGCTTTTTACTAGCACATTTGCGACAACTTAAAACTTAAAACTTACAACTATTTCCCCGACTTTTCGAACTGAAATTAATTTACTTGTGCCATGCTAGAACTCAAGAGAACCCCTAAATATACTACTTATAACTCGTGTTAGCTAATGTTTCAATTAACCAAACCCAATTATCGACTTTAATCGGGAACATTAAGGATTCGAATGATGACAATTTTAAGCAAATGTTTTGATTTCTATGAAAAGTCTCTCTCTCTCTCCCTCTCTCTCTCTCTCTCTCTCTCTCTCTCTCTCTCACTTATACAAGTTTTCGATGTTTTTTAAAAGTTGAAATGAAAATCGAAAATCTTGTTGCTCTATCCTTGTACAGTTAGTATCCAATGTTAACAGACGATTCTTCGATTTGGTCATTAACTGTTTCAACTGTGCAGCAAATGATTTTTACTTCTCGTTGACGGAAAGATCACATTTATAGATACTACGGACTTTTATAATGAAACAAAAGAACAACCAGCCAACAATTTGTATAATTCAAGTACATACTAATAATAATAATAATAATCAAAACTAAAGTTATTTGAGTTGTAAAGATGTATTTTTGAATAGTCTAACCAGAACCATACTCCATATTTATGTGGTAAACTCTAAGACAAAAGCTCTGATGTACGTTCCCTGATTGTAACTAAGTACACACACACACACTTATATATATATATATATATGAGATCTACAAATATTATTCAGTGTATGTGAATATACATAACCACCACACACAATTGCCTTCATAATCTGATTGTTTGTTTGCGACTCTCGAGTTGTAAATAATGTTAATTTGTTAACATTTGCTGTTTATCCTTTTTAACACTTTGAACCTAACGCTGTACTTTGCTTCAAAAATTACTAATTCCAATCAAAAAGAAAGAAAAAGAAAAAGAAGTACATACATACAATTATACGTATACTGATCTTAATATGTAAAGTCATTAAAATTAGTGTTTAACTTAAAATTAATGAATTATGCACGTGTCGAAATACTACTTCTGCATCTATCCATGCAGATCTATGTATGTATATTTGCGTAAAACTGAAAACTAAGTTAAAAAACAAAAACAAAAAACAACTAGCTTTTATAAAAACTCACACAATTATTCAACCAAAATGAATCGCAGTTAATTACACTTTGGCACGACAGTACATATTGTAAGTTTTTAAGCATATTTACATAAATTTCGTTAACGTGATTTGTGTTTATTCCGCTTATAAATCAAATGTTAAAACTGTTATGCGATAGTGCATAAATTTAGTTAGTAAAAATATTTAAAAGATATAAAGAAAGAAAGGAATCCAGTTGCTAAACTGCAGCTGTTTAATGAAATTGTATAACTAACATAATTTAACAAAAACAAAAAAAAAACAAGAAAGAAAGAAGATTGTAAGAAACACAAAGAAAAGAAAAGGAAAGAAAATCAAACACCAAACCGAGGGACGTGTTATGAGATTTACACATGTGTTATACTAATTTGTTGAGAGCGAATTCATGTGTTATATTTATTGCCGCTAGCTGTTATACGTGCATATTTGTGCACATATAACACTTTCGGCCAGTCTATTGTTAATCAATGCTAACTAGAAATGAAACTTAACAGCGTGCTTCTCAACTAACTGTTCCATTTACAAGTACATTGCGATTTATGTACCATTTATTTATTGTATTACAAAAGTCATTTGTCCACCGCTTTGAAGTACGACTTACAATTCAGTGTGTGCATGAAATGCTTCATGGTAGTCTACACACACACACAGACACACACACACACACACAGGACAAACTTACATAAATATCTAGATTTTGATAAATATCAAGTGAATACGGTACACACAACCTACATACATACATACATACATACATACATACATGGACAGACCACAAGGAACTAAGCAGAATCAAAAGGAAATTTACTCAAAAACTAACAAATTAAATAATATTAGTGCAGCATTTGCACATGGAAGCATACAAATGTATATGGAAACAGCATTATGTATATCTAAGACATTTCGCCTCTTAAAGCAATTCTAAAGATAACAAATTATATATACATACAATATACATATTATATAAACCAAATAAAATAAATTGTCGCGACTCTCAGCCTGCTTCGTCTATCAATGCCTCCTTACCAAGCACTCGCATATCTCTGCACCCATATAATTCCTTTGCTTATCTCAATCAATTAAGATAGCTCAAGGAAACTGTTCATAAATTCGTTACAAATTTACTTTTCTTTAGAGTCTGTCTAATTGAAAGATTAATTTGTTAGGGGAGATTGTTATGACCAATTCTTATAAGAATTGTAAAAACTATATTGAACCAAAGGAGGTAGATCGGCGTTGATGACTTCCTCAGGGACTAAACTAAGTTGAAGTTGTGTCTGTTAGCAAACAGGGTAATATCAATTAAGAAAGCTAAACAACCAGACTATAAGGAGTGATTTTTTTTTTCCATATTTAGTCATATATTTAAATAACAAATTTCAAAGTATACATTTCTGTTAAGGTCCGTGGCGACCTTAAAATACCGATAACCGGTATGCAGCCCTCAAGAAAGTTATCGATGTTTGATAAGAGAAATATATTTCAATATATTGACAATACAACTCTGCTTTTGCATGTGTGTGTTTTGCTCTGTTTTGTGCCGCCTAGAAATCGAAATTTCAACTGTTTGCAAGTCTTTCGCAATTAATTAATTGAATACAATTTATTTGTGGCACACATTTATTGAACAAAGATTGTGCACAAATATCTAGCTTAACGCAAAACAATAGAAAATACGTCAAGAGAGTGAGAGAGCGCAGCATTAAGAGCAGAGTCCGCACGAATGCCAGTGCATATGTGTGTGTGTGTGTGTTGTGTATGAGTTTCACCTGCGTGTGTGTATGAATGAAGCTGGCATTATATGCGTGTCTGTGCCTGTGCCCGTTTGTGTGTTGAAAATTGTGTGATTAACTGCATTGAGCTCCGCTGGTAGTCATTCAATAGTAGTATTAAAACGGCTGTAGCTGCAGATATTTGACTCATCAACTACTACAGTGACGCGCCGAAACATTAAGCCGTTATACCAACAACTGCAGCGGCAACAGCAAGAGGCAATCAACACCCACGACGACGTCAACAACAACAGCAGCAGAGGCAGCACAGGCAGCGGCAGCAACAACACTAGGCGGCAGAACCAGCGACAAAGCAGCCGTGGATAGTTTTAGTTACAGTCGGAGTCCATAGTTTGAGGAGCATAAAATGGATAGCAAGGGTCGCAAAGTTATTGTTTGTGATAACGGCACTGGGGTATGTATGCCTTAAATTCATATCCAAGCGCTACAAATTCCACAGAGACAATCTAACGGCTAGCCGATGTTGATGACACACATTTGCAGTTCTTGCTTGCGCGCCGCGCTCTGGTTATTTTTCTTTACATATCGGGGCATTGACATTGCGGGTGAGCGCTCCCTAATGTGACCGGTGTAGACTCTTCTTAAGTATGCGCTGTTTAAAACATCAATCATAGCCAAAGCGACTTGGGGACTTAATGCTGATTTATATATATATGTATGTTTGCATACAAACGGCGCTTTAGTCATGGTTACAGAAGTTTTGTACAAGCTGCGACGACGATTACTCACCGCAGCAAATCAAGAGTTACGCATACGCTCTCTCACGTACACACATACGCAACATGCCCAAAACCATAGGCAATACCAAAAAGAGCGCCAGAAAGAACAGAAACAGCAACAACAACAACAACAACAACCCATTCCCAATCTTATTTCTTATCAGGGCTAAGGTATTTGTTTGTGATTACGCCTCGTTTGGAGCATGAGCTATCGATTGTTGCAAGTCTTTCGATAACTGCATTAACTGTTATATGGTACACCCATGATGTACATACATACATATGTATGTAAACGATATTATAGAAATCTCAAATATGTCTCTTATCGAGCAATATTTTGATTGCATTCTTTTCCGTTTATTTGTGTACCAAGGTCCCTTGGATCGGCAGAAGCGGGCATTAGTTTTTGTATCATATGCTTTAATTATTCCTAGATATTTTCCCATATGTTTTAAGACTTCATCAAAATGTCTTTCAAGCGAGCATTCACTGTATATGTATGTACGTACAAATGCAGCCACGCAGACGCAGCTGTAAGGCGATTCTTTGAGCTGCAACTGGCTGGCAAGCTGTTTAGGTGTGAATTGGTCAGCCGAGATGTGTATCAATGAGTAATCAATGCATTTAATGCAACATTTAATCGAATTTTCCCAATCTTATTTACAGTTCGTTAAATGCGGCTATGCCGGCAGCAATTTTCCCGCGCACATTTTCCCATCGATGGTTGGCAGACCGATAATACGAGCGGTCAATAAAATTGGTGACATCGAAGTGAAGGTATGAGAAGCGTATTACCAATTGGCACATCTACACGCATTTAATACGGACACATATAAACCCACATACTCCCTCACACACTCTCACACACACACTCACTCACACACACACTCACACACACGCATACAAATATACATATGCACAGGTCGATTATATCTACTCGTAATAACTAAGTACTCTTTAAATATATATTTAAATATACTATATATGATTAGCATTGATTGGTCAAGAACTTAGCGCATAGCCTCACCATACTTATCATACTGTATGTCCATTATTCTTATACTTTCACTTTCACTTTTCACTTTCGTGTTTCCATTGCCATATTCATTCATACATATGTTAGTTGAATACCAAACATATACTTAACTTACGATTAGTGTGTTACTTGGTTTTGTTTCTTATCACAAATCCTATTATTTCTATCTGTTTTTCTTTTGTTCTTGCAACATTTCTACATTTCTTGCATTTTGTATTGAGTTGCTGCAACAACGACAATAACAACAACAACTACAACATTCTCATTCTCGTCCTCATCATCATCATCTTCATCGTCATCATCATCATTATAATGGGTGTCTTTGGTCTTGGTATACGATTTGAACGGTGTAGGTGCATTCAAAATCTTGTTATATCTCTTTATGACAATTATAACAGTACAACTACACTCTCTGCTTAGTTCTTGTGTGTGTATGTGTGAGTGTGTGTGTCTGTGTGTGCGTCTCGACAAACGTTCTCGATATTGATTATACATACATACAAAATAGTACTTAAGAGCGGCCAAATACTGGAACTGTGTTCGATTCTTTTCAATTTCTAGCAATTAGTAGCCGGGGCCTATTGGGGCCCCAACATTTGGGGCAATAATCCTATTGCATTAGAGAGGCATCTTTATAAACAGCATGACTTATTGCTTCCAGGCTTAAATATATACACTATTTTTTTGTTTTTTTTTTGTATATGCATTAGAGTTAGGAATTTTAAGCGCTTTATACGTACATACACACATTCATTCCAGATAAATTCAATGTAGATCTATTATTGAACGGTTTCGACAGCTACTAACTAGATAAGTTTAGCTTATTTACAAAACATCAACAGATATTTACAAAAAAAAAAAATAATGAGTATACAATCTATAAAGAGGAAAATCTTTCTGTTTTTAATATTCTTATACATTTTTTTCTGTTCTTTTTTTTACATATTTTTTTGAAACAAATATTTTACAGGATTTACATGTCGATGTAAGTCAAGTTTTATAGTTTAAAAAACGTTATAAAAATAAAAAACAAAAAAAAAAACAACAAATATTTAACTCCCAGTGTTATGATGCATAATAAACCATAAAAAAAAAACGAAAAAAAAAAACAGCAAGTAGAATTTCTCAAACTTACGAAAAGCAATTTATATATTTATTATTATGTACACGAAATGCACACGATAACAAACTAACGAGTAAAGCCAGATCTTAAGTAAACTTCTTTTTTCTTATTGTTATTGCACTTGATATTATTAATTTTAAATTATTTGTAATGTTTACATTGTATTTGCATTGAGTTTCGGCCAATTCTGTTACTCTTTGATTGCTTTTAGGATTTGTTTGTTTTCAGTGTGCGCTCTTTGAATACTATGAATATATTGTTGTTGTTTTTTTCTTTTTTGTTGTATTTTGCATAAAACTGCATATAATGCAATTATTAATTAGTTATGGCTAGCTTTTACTTGAGTTACATACATAAACATATGTACATACATATATGTACATATATCTGGCCTTAATAATTGCTGTACCTAAACTTAATGAAAAAAAAAACACACACTTTATAGAGGATCTTTTAAATATGTTTGTTTTATTGCATGATAAGTTTTGATAACATGTATAGATATTTATATATTGGTGTTTATGTACATATCTTTGCCATTGAAGTTCTGCACGTGATATATTTTGTTAACTGCAATGTTTTTAATGTACAAATATACTGTGCGAGCGAGTGCTTACAACTAGTTTGAAGCTTCTTACGTTAATTGCTTTTATTGCTCGTTACTCGTTACTCGTCTTTCGTTACTCGTTACTCGTTATTCGTTATTCGAGACACGTTTTCTGTTATTTGTTGCTACATGTTCAATTCGTTAAGCATTTGTGTTTGTTTTCTTTAAATCTTTATGTGCCTGTCTAGCGCCTAAGTGAGTTGGCATCTTAGTGAGTTGAACTAACTCTAAAACCTTTAACGAGTAATCGCTGTTTAAATCAGACAATGTACTAAACAAATTCCATTCAAACTGCACTCGTTACATGGATATTAAACCAATATATGTGGCAATTTACAGGACCTTATGGTTGGCGATGAAGCCTCACAGCTGCGCTCATTACTGGAGGTCTCCTATCCCATGGAGAACGGTGTTGTCCGAAATTGGGAGGATATGTATCATGTGTGGGACTATACGTTTGGCCCAAAGAAAATGGACATTGATCCGACGAACACAAAGATATTGCTAACGGAGCCCCCAATGAATCCCACAAAGAACCGCGAAAAGATGATCGAGGTACGTTAATATTGAATTCATTTGTTCCTCATATGTGTTTTCATCGACATTGTTTACAGGTGATGTTTGAGAAATACGGTTTCGATTCCACGTATATTGCCATACAGGCGGTATTAACGCTCTACGCCCAGGGTCTCATATCTGGCGTTGTGATCGATTCTGGCGATGGCGTGACGCATATTTGTCCTGTCTACGAGGAGTTTTCCCTGCCACATTTGACGAGGCGTTTGGATATTGCGGGCCGTGATATAACGCGCTATTTGATTAAGGTAGGTCACGCATCGAATTATATTATTTGCTGCAGTTTACTGACCTGTTTTATTTAAAAATTTCCCTAGTTACTTTTATTACGTGGCTATGCCTTCAATCATTCCGCTGACTTTGAAACGGTGCGCATAATGAAAGAAAAACTATGCTACATTGGCTACGATATTGAAATGGAGCAACGTTTGGCATTAGAGACCACGGTCCTAGTGGAATC
The DNA here is from genome assembly GCA_037075305.1 of Drosophila kanekoi. Classification (NCBI taxonomy): domain Eukaryota; kingdom Metazoa; phylum Arthropoda; class Insecta; order Diptera; family Drosophilidae; genus Drosophila; species Drosophila kanekoi. The sequence goes on along the minus strand of JBAMCE010000290.1, from coordinate 5,522,095 downwards.
TTATACGGTACGACCCGCTTACAGCGTACAGGCATAAAGAGCATGTGATAATGTTAGCTCTTACTTTTTACTTGTAGTTACCCGATGGTCGTGTGATTAAAGTGGGTGGTGAGCGTTTTGAAGCGCCCGAGGCGTTATTCCAACCGCATTTAATAAACGTTGAGGGTCCCGGCATTGCGGAACTGGCGTTCAACACGATACAGGCTGCGGACATTGATATACGACCCGAGCTCTATAAGCACATAGTACTTTCTGGCGGCTCAACCATGTACCCGGGACTGCCCAGTCGCTTGGAACGTGAAATCAAGCAATTGTACTTGGAGCGAGTACTCAAAAACGACACGACAAAACTGGCGGTAGGTACATTAACATTTGTATATGAATTTACGATTAATTGATTTCACTTGTTCATTCTTAGAAATTTAAAATACGTATTGAGGATCCGCCGCGTCGCAAAGATATGGTTTTCATTGGCGGCGCTGTGTTGGCCGAGGTAACAAAAGATCGCGACGGCTTCTGGATGTCCAAGCAGGAGTATCAGGAACAGGGTCTTAAAGTATTGCAGAAACTGCAAAAGATCAGCAACTAAAACAGCAAAAATTATTGAAGCGATAATCAATGGACATAACAGCAGCATTTGCATTTGCTATTTTAAGTTCAAATTAATAGTTTTTCGATTTTTTCATAGAGAAAGAGACAGCGAAAGAGAGAGAGAGAGCGAGAGAGAGTCAGTTACTGTTCATTGCCGCCTGCTAAAGAGTGGGTTATGTTTATAGCTGCGAATGGGGAATGGGTTCATTTGGTCCATTCAGTTCATACTATTCGTAAATCCCTCTCCTTGTTTCATACACATGTACATTCGTATATGCACAAAGTAAAAGCATATTTTTCACATGCCCAGCACCTTTAATTTCTATGTTATAATCGTAATGCCAAATCTTGTATAATTTGTCATTTTGGCTCTAAATTTTAAGCAAATGTCACTTGAATTGTAATAATTCTTATCATAATGCCTTTGTTTATTTTGTTTCCAATTCTTTATTTTCTTTACAATAATTTCTTCTTTATTTTTTTTTTTTTACTAAATATATATGTGCATAGATTGTATTAATATTTTTGTAAACAAGTATCTTTTCATTTGAGCTGTAGCCTACAAGCTGAAGTATTTTCATGTTTCCTTGTCAACAAAATATGAGTATTAACCAGGTCTGGGCAAGTCGCTTATAGAGTTATGTCACCGATTATAAATCGTCTGGGCTTTTCTGTGTGTGTGTGAAAGAGACAATGAGTGAGCTGCATAGTTTAAAGTGAAATAAATACATAAATACTTACGTATATAGAAAATGATTTGTGCTAACTAAGTTAGTTGCCTGCAGCTGCGTTTGCTAGTTCATATTGCAATTCATGACTGCCCCATAATTTTAAGCATAAATACATAAATCACAAAATACAAAATGTGTTCCGATGTGCATATTGAAAAATGCAATAAACTGTAATTGTGTGTATAAGTCGTATACCCATTTATTTGACCGAATCTATAACAGCTTCGAGATTTTAGCTGACAACAATCACATGACGAAAAAACGTTTCAGTTAGTAAAACAATAGGGCCGTACAGAAAGAAAGGTTCAGTTAACGTTTTTAAATACTACCCAAGATTGCCAATCAACTGGAGCAATTGGACGCCATGCGCCCTTTACAAGAGATTCCCGATGTTTATCTGATGATTCAATTAAGTTGGCGACCCAAACGAAAATATGCATATTTATTATTAATGTCCACTTCAATATATGTATGCACACACAGTATATTCGAGTATAGGGCCGACTAGTTGAATATATGAATACAGGGAAGACTGTCTCGGACTTCGAGGCAATGTGACACCCATTTAGTTAATCAATCACACGTGTCAGAATTAAGATTTAGGCTAAAGTCCTTGTCAACTTAACGTTTCTTTGAATGGATGGTTCTAGTTATATGAAATTAAGTTACGAAAGGAAGAGAAATGCTTATCGCAAGCAAATCGCAAAATCAACTGAAATAATAAATAAGTACGTACTTTGTTCTATGCATATTATTATGTGCACTATATGCGAGTGCGTATAGTTTATAGCTATTGTTCATATTGTAAAATATAAAAAAATATAAAAGTATTAAAAATAAAGATGCCCCTAAAATTAATGATAATTCTTTATTTCACCAGCGGAATTGAAAACGAAACAAATTACAAATCTTTTCTTGGCTCAGATTGTAGATTGAGATTGTAGACACAAATAGTGTTGGAAAATGGTAAGTGCAGCTGGCGGCATGATTCACGTTGCTCTACACTGCGCAACAAATAATTGCAATTGGTAAGAGTGGAATTCCAAATGAATTATTTTTTTACGCTTATCTTAATCAAATATGGTTGTATACCCTATACGCTTCTTGAATTAGGTGATTGGAGGCAGTGTTGAACAACGGTAAATGACGTTGACAGAACAATAGTACATCTGGCAGCACGACTCAGGCTACAGTACACTGCACGAAAATAGAAGTGAAACTAGTATTTGACGAGAAGTATTCCAAAGATATATTTTTCTACTTTTGTTATGATTGTGGTGCAGGCCCGGCACTGATTGCCAATTGGTCGGAACCAAAGTCTGAGGATTTTATTTCTAGTTTTGGCAGTTGTGAACGATCAATGAACTCAAGCTTCGCTGGCTGCAATCATTCACATTTTCAACCAATCTTTTATCTTGTTCATGTGCTAGATGGTCCTAATGGACCTAACCTCACCTTACACCTCACACACATAGAATACATAGATTCTACCTTTTCCGTGGTGCTTTGGCATTGTCCGCCTTCCGCTTCTCCTTTAGGATTTTATCTGTGACTACTTTCAGATAATTTTCGCTATCATCTAAGGCCAGAGAACTTTGATTAGACATCTGGCAACTGCTTAGGAGGCGCTTGGATAAACTTTAAAAATGAATACTCAATACTGTTTTTCTAGAACTCTACATCAAGGCCAACTTAGTTCTTAAATCGGTATTTGTTATATTGACTGTCGGTACTGATCAATAATAAATATATACAATGTAGGGTCGTAGATGGCACCGTCTATGCTTAAGACTTAAATGACAAGATTATAATACCCTTTACACTATCCTTAAGATGGCCTTTTTGAATCTTCATACCCTCTGTTTAGTAGTCACAGTTACCACCTCTTTTCCAGCCATATTTGGAATAACTCATAAGGGTTGGCCCAAGCGATTTGGTATGAAGACACGTATTTGAGCCAAAATTACACACTGACATTTTTTAAGGATAGGACTGTAAATACCGACGAATCTTCGGAATACATTTTCCATAGTAAGGAGTGTAGTAACAGCCGCTGCATTCACTGCACAGGAATGACTATATGAATAGAAGGAAACTAGATTGCTCCTAAGGGAAACTCCGTGCGAGGTTTGGTGGGGCACTCCCTACCAATGCATTCTTACTTATTTTTATCCTTATATGCAAATTCAGGGCATGCCACATGATAGTTGCATGTCTTCAATACAAAGAAAATCGAAGAAAAATCCAAAAATGTTTTCCTTGTCCTTCTGACAGTAGCATACATTGAGCAATAGGCGTTCCCATTTTGGCAATTGCTCATATTTTACCGGGCATATAACTTACTTACATACATTTGTCATTGCTGTTAGACCAAAAGCAGTCCAAGAGTCAGTCAAGAGAAATAGAAAGACATTTATAATTTTGGTTAGAGTATACATTCATACATAGACACTGCAGCGGTTTATTTAGACTTTTCAAATCGCAATTAATACATTTTTGCTAGTACAACAATTCTATAAACACTTTTAGTAAATTTATGGGGCTAAAACAGATTTACTTAGATGCTTTGATTCTGTCGCAACGCTGGGTATTTAGTTTGAGTATGCCCCAAAATTGGGTCAACAATTTCAGCGGCAACATCAACTTGGATCAACACTTTAACAATTACATTAACGGGTATGCAACAACATACACGGCCAACTTTCCCTGCTGCCAGCTTCAACAGATGCATTCAACAATTTTCATTTTCAATTTCAATTTCATTTTCATTCCATTTCGTTACGTTAATAATATAATTGTTTGATTTGTTTACAGAAGTTTTGTTGGTTGTGGCTTTTGCTTCGCCATACCTCGACATGTTTTTGTTGTCGCATCTGTTTTGATCAATAATATAAAAATATACAGTTTTGTTATGTACACTTAGATGTTTCAAAAAGGAGAAAAAACTCGTACATTCGTCTATATACTTACACACACACACATATATACAAATATATATATGTGTGCCTTGTAAGTAAATGTACGTACCTACATGCATGTATATTTAGTTTAGTCTGTAGAAGTATTTATTAAATTAGTAGAAAATACTTTTGTTTTTAGTTGATACATAGTACATACACAATATATATAAAAATACAAGAGGGTCCATAGGTTACAGCGTTTCGTCTGCTTCTTGATTTTAGTTTCTTTTTTGTATTATTTGTATATATTTTGTTAATATATTTATTTTTTGTTGCTGTTGTAAGTAGCTTAGCTTAGAGAAAAGTACACAAAATCGAAAGACTTTTTCAGTTTCAATTTGGTTTGGTTTGGTAATGCATTAAGAGTTGATTGCACAAATAAACGCTATATAAAATAGTTGTTGTGTGTATGTGTGTGTGTGTGTGTGTGTGTTTAAGCGCTTGGCGGTCTCATAGGTGTTTATGTAGAGTCGTGTGTGTGGGTGTATGTGTGGCAAGTTGAGCAAGCAGTAGGCAAGCAGTTTTTATATTTTTGTTTTTTTCATAGCATACTTTTGTGCTGCTGCGTTAGAATATAACATCTATTAATGACATTTATGTTATTTGTATTTTGTATTTGTTTTTGTACTCGTACGTAATATAATATGCATATGTATTTTTGCTGCTGAGGTTGCCCGTCTAACAATTTGCTATACACCAAACAACAAGATCAACATTTATATTAGCAACAACAACACATGGAATACATTCAACATCAATTTAGTGGTTTCCTGTTCTCGAAAAAAAAATGATGGTAAAGTTAAACTTTTTATAACATTTATTAGCTAGTCTGCCTTATCGGTTAGTTTTATGCAATGCGTTTGTATACTAAGTTTAAATAACTGCAATAAAATTAATATTAAATTAAGAAAATAATAAAATAATTTCACACACACACACATACGCGGAAATACACGCATAAGCATATACATATGCATGCATATATTGTATATCTTAAGCCTAGGGAAACACATTAAATACATCTAAAGCCACATATTTTTCATTATTTAAGTGCGTGTATGTGTAATTTACTTAAATCTTGGCATTACAGTTGTACATTTATAAATTAGGCTACAATTAAAATACATACTTAGGATACAGAAAAAAAAAAAAAAAATTAACTACACCACTTAAAAATACACACATGCATACACACATATAAAACATGTATGTAGATTTCGTTCTGTTGGTAGTTTACATTCATATAAGTGGCTAATACAAAGAAAACGTACACATTGCCCGATTCATGTGCGTGCTTTTGGCATATGTACTACGAGCAAGTTTTTATGGTATAGTGTACTCAAACATAACCTCAACACACCTGACACATTCTTCTTCATCGGCCATAACACATAACAATATCGACACAATATTCCATGCTCTAGTGCCAACTAATTATCGTACATATTCAACATTAGTTACATATCACAAATTAATGCGGTTTATTCCCGCTACCCCCACGCCCCGCCCCCCAGACCCGACCATATACACATATATATCATTTGTATTACATTCCCAGACATTCCTTTCGCTCTGACTGCGACTGCGACTGCGGCATCGACCTCGGCATCGGCAACTGCAATTGCTGTTTTGGCCAACATTAATTTTGTTCAGTCAATAAATGCAATTTTGAAACCATTTCTCAAGTGCTTCAAGCCGGAAATTGAGTTGAGTTCATTTAAGTTGTGTGCATTTGATTTGATTTGATTTGATTTGAGTTTCTCTTTATGTTTCGGTTGTGTTAGCTGGATTAAAGTGACTCCCGCCATTTGCGTGTGCTGCATGCAATGATTCCTGTGACTTGAACAGCGTAGTTGTTTCGCTCGAGTGCAGGTCGCCTTCATCATCATCATCGTCATCGTTATCATCATCATCATCATCATTATCATCATTATCATCATCATCATCATCATCATCATCATCATCAACGTCATCTTCATTCTTTTCATTATTTTCATTATCGTCCACCTCTTTAGCCTGTGCCTCATTTTCTTTAAGTTGAGCATCATTTGAGTGCACCTGTTGCTCCTCCCTTGCCTCATCTGCCAGTTCATCTGGATTACAATCGTTCAGCTGCAGCTGAGGCAGCGGCATCTCTGCGCTTACCGGCTGCTCCTCTAGTTGCGGCCTGCGTTTGGTGAAGAGAAACACCTCCATGTGATCCTTGCCCTTGACGTAGACACTGCCACGCGGCTCAAACTCATAGCGGGCGGTCAAAAATTGTAGGCAATCCTTGCCCACCTGTATGCGATTGGGCAGACCCGTGGAGTCCATGCGCGAGGCCACATTGACAGCATCGCCCCAAATATCATAGTATAGCTTACTGGTGCCAATTACGCCAGCTGTGACATCGCCAATGTTCATGCCAATGCGCAGAATCAGATTAAACTCGAGCAGATCCTTGTTGAACTCATTCACCACCCTCTGCATCTCGATGGCAAACTCCATTAAGGTGTGTATGTGTTCATCGCCAGTGCCCCGATGGGACGGATCCAGGCCGCTGGCGGCCATGAATGTGGACCCAATTGTCTTGATCTTCTCGACGGCACGAAACTTCGGATGCGAGAGCAGCTCATCAAAGTCTCCAATTAGCTCGTTGAGTACGCGCAGGAACTCCTTGCCGCCTAGATAGCTCTCGTCGTACATCTCATTGAAGTTGACAATGGATGCAAAGATTATGGCAATGTTGTGATGATTCTCCGAGTATTTGGCCGTGTTCTTTAGATGTTCGGCCACATGCTTTGGAATGATGTTGTGCAGCAGCATGTCCGCCTGGTTTTTCATGTTCTGGACACGCACCTTGTCCTGGTTGGCTACCGCGTTTCCGTAGAAGGTTAAGCGATAGCCAATCTCGAACTCGCGATTGAGGAACCAGACCAATACCAGTATCAATAGCAGGTCCAAATAGATTTCCACATGATAGTCGTGAAACCATTTGATCTCCTCGTAAATGAATGATGCCGCCGCGCTGCTGTTCAGCTCCGACTCCAGCTCTGGATCCGTTTCGCTTTCGGAGCGCCTAGAGTAGACGGTTAGCTGGGAGACGGCGATCCCAATGAAGCAAAGCGCGGCTAGAAATGCCAAGATATTGCGCATCCAGCAGTTCAGCTGTGTAAAGTTGCAGAAGTGCACGATGCACACAAAGATGAGGAATCCATAATGGTATTCGAACGCCTCCAGTTGTGTGAGATCGAGCAGCAGGAAGTTGGCTATGATCAGGACGACGGGCATGGCCATTAGCACCGCCAAACAGATGTGCCATGGATACCAGCTGGATATAGCTTCAAAGATGCGATCCGCACAAGATTCAAACTGTTGCGACTGTGGCAGCGACTGCGACTGAGACCGAGACTGTGGAACTGCGGCGTCGCTGTTGACCGCCTCACTGGCGGTAGATTTGGAGCGCAGACGGGTGCCATGGCGACGGCACATCTGACGCGTAAACAGGAACAGTGCAAACACCTGGATGGCCGTGAAGCAGGAGAAGAGAGTGACCCAGAGCCGGAAGCTGGGCGTTACCGTGTTCTGGGTCATCAGGAAGAGCGATATGGAGATGCACAGATAGACGGCAATGCCCACAAAAATGTCGATATATGTATTGTAGCGGGGCGTGGCCAGTGTGGGCGGCCCCTCCGTTTCGTGTTCGGTGCCAAAGCGATGGGCCTTGGAGCGAAAGTCGCGTTCCAACTGGCGCGACTTAAAGTACAAGCTGAAGCGCCGCAGCGGCGGCTTCACCAGATAGCTGCGCTGGGAGCGCGCATTGTCCCGCACACAGCGGATGAGCTGCAGATCGGATTGCTTGCGGAGCTGCTGGAGGCAAGCGGCTAGCGGATCAGCCAGCTGTGCGGACTGCTGTGGCACCAACATCGGCGGCGGTGGTGGCAATGGAAAGGGCAGCGCCCCAGCCTCGCCCAGATTCGAGATGCTTGACGTGGAGCTGGTGAAATAGCCGGAGACACGATGCTGACTAATGGCTGACTGATTAAGCGCATAGATCTGCTGCTGAATGGAGCTGCGTCTTGAGTTGCTCTTAATGCCCGAATCCTTGCGAGATGTGGCTGACGGGCAGATGCTCAGGCCATCCGGCCAAATGCTGGAGTTGCGCGAATGCGAATGGTTTGCTCCAGCGCCAGGTCCAGGCGCTGCCAAGCAGCAGCCACTGGAACTGGGATTGGGATTGAGATTAAGATTGGGATTGGCATTTGCATTTGCATTTGCAATGGCATTGGCATTGGTATTGGCATTGGTATTGGCATTGGCATTGGCATTGGCATTGGCATGGGCATTGGCACTGGTGCTGGGCTCAGTGGCCAATGGTCGTCCCACTGTCAGGGTGGATGCGCGTGGGCGTGGCACTGGCGACTGCTCCAATGTTTGTCCAACGGATTGGCCAGTTGACTGACGGCCGCACTGGGAACGATAGCTACCGGTGCGGCCAAATGGCGAAATGTCGCTGCGCGATTGGCTAATGTAGGAGCGCACGTCGATGATGTCATCGTACATGGAATACTGACCCGGCGAACAGCAGCTGCCACCGCCGGCGGCTGCCGCAGTGCTATCCGGTGAGCGCATGACGCTGCTGGAAAGCGTCGTCGATGTAGCTGCATGATGGAGCACTGGCCGGGCCACGGGTATGTCCAGCATTTGGGTACTGCCCAGGCGTGTACTGCAGGCCGTCTCCACCAGCACCGGCAGCTGCTGATAGCCGCAGCCATTGCCCAATTGACTCTGGACGGGCCCAGCAGCTGGGTCGATGAAGGCCACCGACTCGTCGCCAGGCGCTGGCAAGGAATTCGAATGGGCCCGTGCTGCCTCCTTGTCTGTGCCATTGGCTTTCTCCTTGTCCCTGTCCTTGCGACCAGTTAGCTTCAGGAACCTGGTCATTTTCAATACTTTGAGCTTTAGCTTGGAGCGGCTGTCTGGCATGTTCGCCGGCGACTGTTGTTGCTGTTGCTCCAGGGATGGCGGCTGCTCATCCGAGTCCAGGCTGCCCGGCAGCGACTTGGTCGTAATGATAATCTTGGGCCGCTCGCGCACCACAATCACTGGCGGTATGCCAGTGGCAGCTGGATGCATGATGCCGCGCTCCAGATCCCTGTCGCGGCTGTGCGAATGGCCTTGCGTTTGTGATTTCTTGCGTAGTTTCATGCTGAGCGATGTTAGTCGTGGCCGCATCGAGAGCACAGGGGATGACTTCAGAGAGTTGGATAGTTGACCCACTGGCGAGGCTGGTGGCACATGCGGATGCACCACAGATATATTTGTGGCACTCTGCGACAGCGATGCCAACGGGCCATGGGCCCCAGGCAGCAGCAAGGAGCTGCCGCCGGCGGCTGTAGCTGCCATGCTTGGACTCAGGCTGTTGGCACGGGAAACGTCCCGACGACGGCCCACCACGAAGTAGGTGCGATGACCTACAATATACAGAAACATAAGGATTAGACCAAAAAAAGGACTAGGTGTCCACACTTACCGAACACCTCTTCGCCCTCCTCTAGGTAGTAGGCGTCGCCCAAGAAGCTAGACGTTTCCTGCGAGATGTGCACCTGTTCTGGCTTGCCCGAGGACTCCATTCTGGCAGAGATTAAACAGAGAATAAAATATTTAATACATTTGTGACGAAATTGAGCTGTTAAGACGGAGTTTTGCAAAATTCCACCTGCAACTGTGAAAAGTTTGTGGAAATTCACTCTGCTGAGTAGAAATGGGGGTTCAAGGCAGAGATCGAAATAGTCCGAAGATGGATGCATTGAATTTGAATTAAAATTTGACCTGGGAATGGCCGGATAGTATACGATGATTCGGTTTTGCGTAAATTCTATACAGGCTGTAGCGTATATACTTATTATATCTATCCGACCAACTAAGCTTGGTTGGGACTGTATAATCACTTACTTGTTGGCCAGGCTGACGTCGTTACTCCACACATCGAACTTGACGCGTCGGGTGCCGACAATGCCGCAGAGCACGGTGCCAGTGTGGACACCGACGCGCATCTTGACACCTTCGTGGCGCTGGGCATCGAAGCAGCGCATGGCGTCGATCATACCGAGGCCCATCTCGACACAGCAGATGGCGTGATCGGCGCGGGGCTCGGGGCAGCCGGAGACGCAGTAGTAGCAGTCGCCAAGTGTGGAAATTTTCTCACAGCCGCTGAGCATGCAGAGATCGTCAAAACGCTCAAAGAGATCGTTAAGGATCTCGACGAGCTGCTCGGCCGTTTTGGTGGAGGACATGCGCGTGAAGCCAACGATATCGGCAAACAGGATGCTAACATTTTCCATGCTGTGCATGTGGAATGGCCGGAATAAGGACTTGACATCGTGCGAGGCGCGCGGACGCATATAATGCGATTCCGGGGGTTGACTGGGATCGATGCCCCCGCTGCCGCCCTCGTTGAGTAGCATGTCAGCCACCTTGGGTGGCATCACTGAGTGTATCATTTTCTCCTTAAGTTGTTTCTCCATTTCCAGCTGGCGACGCACCAGCAAATTCTGGCCGACTTTCATGAAGGTGCCGCGCATACGCACCAGATTCATGACCAGCACATGCACACCCACAAGATGTACACTAAGGTGCGCCATAATACGGAGCATGAGTATCTTATGACTGGGATCGCTGCCACTTGAGCCGCCGCCGCCGCCCTCCACTGCTGCTGTTCCTTCGCCGGCTGCTACATCCGTTGGTGTTGCTCCAACAGCCGCAGCATGCACGGCACTGACATCAATGACCATGTGGGAGACTAGCTCAAAGGCTATGGAATAGCAGATGGCAATGCTTGCGCCCAGCCAGAGCGGCATGGGCAGCGCCGTGTAGATTAGCAACACGATCTCCAGACAAATGGCAAAGTGACCCAGCGGGCTGAACGCCCTGCCCGTGTAGGTGAGAAACGCGAGCGAGGCGCTGCACAGAATGAGCGCTGTCAGTGCCGAAGTTAGGGTCCGGTGCTCCTTGTACAGGTTCCAGTGTGTAAAGCACATGGCCATTATCGTGACCAGCGACATCATTGAGAATGATGTTGAGATGGGTCGCCAAAAGTCCTCCGAGCCGCCATCGATCACAAAATACAAACACCAGGCGACCGAGCAAAGTAATATGTACGACAATGTGAATCTGCAAGAGAAACAGAAGAAGGATGCGAGAGACACAAATTAGAATCAATAGGAAGAAACCCTACGATATGGCTGAAATACCAAAACGTTACAAAACTATTTTCAAAAAGAAACAAAAGTTTTTTAAGCCCATCATTATATGTTAAAGCTCTACTGGCTCAGATTAAGGTTCTGTTGATCCCCAACTCATCCAGCTTTATGTTCGATTTATGGAAGATACAAAAATGGAGTTCCGGATTCAAACTGTTTTGCAGTCTAAGTGGTAAGAGCGGGCTAAAGTTAGGTTATAGAAAAATACTTTATCTCTATATATTAAACAGTTGTGACTGACAAACTTATTGGAAATTGGTTCCTTTGTGTGATGGAAGCGCAAGCTAAGTTCGGGCTTAAGCTAATTTCACCTGCAAGTAGGCAAATTCGCGGAAATGAGGTTTACTTTTCTCGGCTTTAAGTGACTCTTAAATGTGGTAAACTTTTTGATTCAAAAAGTTCATTCGACATCAAACTGAATTTCAAATACCTATGTAAAATATAATTTGGGAAAGTACGGGTAAATTTATACTTTCACCGTCGGGAAATGGGTGGAAAATTATTTTGCAAAATTAAAAGCTAAAAATTCGGGAAGGTCACACCAGCTCATTCTGTTACCTAGGCGTCCATCTAGATCGAATGCTCGTATGGGGATCTCACATCGCAGCAACGAGAACAAAATGCTTGCGAATGCTTCAAAACCTAGACTGTCTACTAAGGCCTCAAAGCAAGCTGCATGTTTCCACTAAGGCATTGCTTATGAAAACAATGATAGCGCCTATTTGGACATATGCCATCCAAGTTTGGGGCACAGCATCAGCACACCAGCTTCGCCGCATAAGAGTGGTCCAAGCCAAGGCTGCACGCAAGGTTGCCGGCCTGCCATGGTACGTGACAACCGACGCCATCGATCGCGATCTCCGCCTAACGAAGGTCGGAGACCACCTTAACTTCTTTAGCAGTCGATACGCCGACAAGCTGCAGCAGCACCCGAACGCGGCCGCCAGGGTCCTGGCTGACCCCATCAGAGAGAGACGCCTCCGAAGACTGCACCCAGACGACCTACCTACGAGGCGTATCAATTAAGGAACCCATCATAGTTAATAAAATGTAAATATCATACAAGTTACATAATAGTAACTAGACTAGATTAATAACTATTCGCTTGGTAGAGATCAGAAGGCACCGATCGATTCCAGCGCAACAATAAAAGAAAAACTAAAAAGGAGATAATTATGTAGGACTGAAAACTAAATTTAAAAAAAGGAATATTGAGTTGAAACTACTAATATTAAATGTATAAATTAAATTTGACTCATCCCAGAACTTCTTTGGAGACACCAATCGTTTAGTAAAGAGATTTTATGGAAACCTAATTGTAACCTGGGGCTAAGGTAAAGGTTGATTATTTAGAAATGTTCGCATTAAGTTATGCAACTCTTGAGTCAAACTTTTTGAACGAAAGTCTTAAATTAGTTAAGCATATAAGTGGAAAGTGTCCTAAATGTTTTCGGTTACGTTACATAGTTCCCAGCTCGTGACTTTTGAATTATGCAGAGCTATTTCCTACAAGATTTGAGAAGCCCGAGATTTATCATTAGAGATAACTAGATTTTGGAGTTTTGTGCTCTTAAGGGTAGATATATGCAAAAGGGGATAGCATGAGGGGAGACTTTATTGGTTCCTTTAACAATTTGGAGTATCTCTTTTCCTCATAAATTTCTCGGTGCCTTTCATGGGGCATGTGAACCAAAATAATACGTTGCCTCGTCTGACAAGGCATTTATACTGATTGGAAGGGCGCCACACATCGCATTAGAAAGGAGGAGCGCCAGATAAGGCTGGCTAAGTTGCCTGTGGCTAGTTGCTTCTTTGGGATGAGTCGACCACAGGGTTAATTTAATGAATTGTGACACCTTAGAATAGATGACAAGTTTGTCACCTGATTGGGGTAGACTTAATGGTCACAAACTACATGCCGAGAGCTTCGAACATTGTGATTGCTCATCAATTGCAATCGACTTATGTGGACTGTGGACTTATCTTTGACTTTGTTTTCGACCCAACAAGCTTAACAAGTGAATAGATTTTAACAGGTAAAATTACCATAGGATATTCGCTTTGGAAGTATTCTCTGTTGCAATCAAGAAATTTGGAAACTAGTCGATTCTGTTTAATACAGTTTACCCTTCAACAGGAATCCAGTTCAAATTGTCGGCCTAAATAGCTAGCTAGAAACAAAGAATAAGTGTTTTTCGTTTACAAAAGGATTTTTTTTATGCAGTTTGCAATCTATACTCGGAAAAGTTTGGACTAAGTAAGGCTCTCCCTGCTCCTAAAATTTACCAATAACACATGAAGAGTTTCTTGTTGGGCTTAAACATTTAAGCAAGAACCAAGAACTGAGAGCAGATAGTTTCTTCACGCCGAAGAGTGAATACACTAGTAGACATTTGCATCCTCATCATATGATTCCCATTAAAATTTATCTCTGTACTCTGATATAGATCTCTGACCTAAAATGAAATCACTTTATGCGGATCATTTCAGAAAAAGATGGCGATTTGAATGAAGTTGGCTCTCTTCAGTACTTTAATCGTATGAACTATAAAAATAAGAAAGAGTTCTGAATACTAAAATAATAAAGTTAAGTTTTGTAATAAACGCATTGCCGACAATATGCTGATAGTTGATAGTTGGGTTCTATCCGCCTTGTGTGACGCCTGGCCAGTGGCTCCATGGATAATCAGTGGAAGGAGTTTTAGCTTTAGCTGCCTCTGTCCTTTTTTGAGCAATAGGTGTATCTTCCTGATTCTGGCACTCGATGCGACGCAGTTGCTGCTCTCTGCTGAGCCAGCCCAAAGAGTTTGCCGGAGCAAGGCAATTGCGGCTGCTTCCTCCGAAGATGAGGGCCAGGATTACGGTGAGGGCTACAAGGGCAATGCGACGCTTTCGCTGCTGGCTGAGGCAGCGCCAGAGATAACGGCGCAGGTTGGCGACAAAGCGCAGATGGTTGAGCAGCCGGAAGAGCAAAAAGAGCCAAAGATTCTCAAGGAGCAGGCGATCCAGTTTACTGGCACCCTCGTTGCTGATGCGCAGTATCACAATGACCGTAAATGTGGTCAAGAGGATCAGAGACATGGCCAGCGATTAACAGAGAATTTTTATCCAGTAATACTAGCTGGTACGAAAGGGAAAGTATTGAATAATAAATGGGAAAAGAGCTTGAACCCAGCGCCTGCTACAATCGATTCGAATCGCCTGCTGTGCTAATTGTTGTGCCCCACATCCCAACCCTCTACCCCCTCAAATGGCATTGACCTGCAATGCAAGCCAGCCAGCCAGGCAGCTAGCCAGCTTCAGGCCAAGGCACGCCAAGCGGCCATTTATGGCAGCAATTTCGCTATCCTGCGCAGTTCTCAACTAATTTGCCGCCGCTTACCCCGTCGGGCAGGAGCCAGGTCCGCACCAGGTTCGCGCCAGGCCCCGTTCCAGGCTCCACTGGCTGCCCTTTTTGGCGTCGCGTTGATTGCATTCACGTGCAAGAATTCAACTTGTTCGTAGTGCAACTAGCGAGGCATACATTGGGCCATTTATAATTTGTTTGTCGAATTACATTTGCTTCGTACCTAGTTGCAGAGAGCTTTCTTCGAATTGTTTCTAAATCTTATTATTTATTTTAAATAACACTTATATATATCTTTTTTTTTAGCTAAAGTTCACAAACAGCAAGAAACTGGCAGTGCACACTGTAATTTATACCAGGGCTGCAAGCCCGCAAAATGTCACGGCTCAAACTAGCTCCCTGCCTTTAGGCTTGTTTCGTGAGCCTCGTTTAACACATCTTTGATTCCACGGTTCGGTTCAAGCCTTTGTTTATTATATATTTAGAAACAGTGCTATTATTTTCTATTTCCATTTCTATATTTTCATATAGAAATTACTGGGTAACTTTACCCAAAATTGGGGATCTACTCTACAAAGATTGTTTCCTAAACAAAATCGTTTTCGTTTCGGGGCGCATTATTCAAGGAATTTTCCCTTGCCTTGCACCTATTTTTCAACATATAAAGCATTATATAATGCAAAAATTAAACAAATTCAAATAAATGTGGTAGTTCGTCGATTAAGAGCTGTGTTAGTTTAAGCAAGTTAGAGCTCTGTAGTCAAGAGTACCTGACTAGGAGATACTCTGGCTAAGCTGTGAGCTATCGGAGGAAACAACATAGTCAAGAGTACCTGACTAGGAGATACCCTGGCCTAGCTGTGAGCTATCGGAGGAAACTACATAGTCAAGAGTACCTGACTAGGAGATACCCTGGCCTAGCTGTGAGCTATCGAAGGAAACAACATAGTCAAGAGTACCTGACTAGGAGATACCCTGGCCTAGCTGTGAGCTATCGAAGGACACTACATGAAAACACAGATACAGCTACGCTGCTAATGGTTCGATCTCTATACAACTTTTAGAGGCCAAATATAGTACCCGAATTGATCTATATCTCAAAGCACATTTTCTTGGTTCAAAGTTGTCTTAATATACCCTGTTCTTTCCCTATACGTTTTTGTTTGATACTCTCATAGAGCATCTCCGAGTCGAGCATTAGAAAATGCTTTCTAACAGCACTGAAAACTGCTGGAAAAGCTTTCAGCGTGATGAATTATTTTTTAGTGTTATTACAGAAATCAAAGTAAATTGAATTAAATTAGAAAACCACTCAAATGTCCACTTTATAGTTTTTAGTATTATTTGAAACACTTTCAGTTAGTCATGATTTGCTGTGGCCTGCACCTGAATCGCACTCACCTGTATCGCATGCGTATGTGCGGAAAGACGCTGGCCTGGAACTGCTCCTCGAGAACGGGTGAATCGAATTTGGGATCCAGCCAGGATTTGGCGGCGGCCCGCTCAAAGGCCACCGGCAGCATGACGCTGCAGCAGGAGTGCCGGCGTCCGGTTTGACTTAGATAGGTTTGGATGTGGGGCGCCAGAGCGATTTGTATGTCATCGGTGGAATTGGCCCGGCTATCGTTGACTAGAACGCCCGGCGGCATTGCTGTAAAGCTGACCGACTGCCGACGCGACTGTCGGAGCCAAGAAAAATAAAAGAGAAAAGAAACAGAAGCAGAGAGCGAATGAATATATATTAATTAGCAAAATGGCCATAATATCAGCCAGATATGCATACATATGTGCATGTTTGTGTGCTCTAAGAGTACATATGTGCCTATGTGTCTGTCTATCTGTCTGTGTGTGTGTGTGCACAAAGGCGCCGCAAAGTATGCAGTACTATGCGGGGATGCTAACAGCCGCCGAGAGGACAAGGACGCGTCTTCGAGGACGCGCCTTTGACATTTGCCATTTGTTGTCAAGTAGGTCAGTGCTCAGTCTGTTTAACCAACTGTCTCTCTGTCAATTTGTCTCTCTGTCTGTTTGTCTCTCTGTCTGTTTGTCTCCCTGTCTGTTTGTCTTTTCGTCCGTTTGTCTATTCGTTTTGCGTCTTGCATTGCCGACATAGCAACAAGTGTTCTCACATTGCGCATACGCCATGCAATGACAATAAAAATACTAAGGCGGGCTATGTCAAACAACAAAATGCTACCAAGCGCCTGATTGTCACAAAATTGAGAAAGAAAACAAAATCGCTGCCTTTACGCTCTCGCATCTTAAAAAGCGTAATGTGTGCGTGTGTTCATACATACATACATCAAAGCATTTTTGTATGTGTTGCTATTCACTGCAGTGGCTTATGCTGCCAAATAAACTAACTTTGTTAGCTTTCTTGCTCTAACCATGATCTACACCCAATTTGTATTCTCATGCATGCATAATTCACAAATACAAACATGGCTGCTTGCATGCCATTGGCTAAGACAAGAGCGTCTCTCCAGCATACACTGTGCAAAAATAAAAGTAAGAGCAATTTACGTCGACTATTTTATGAAGATAGTTATTTGAAAATCTGTCCTTACAATTTATCAATTATATATAAGGTAATATATGTTTCATATAAAGCATTGATCGTTAGTTTAACCTTTTTCGGTCAATGGACTTGGAGACCGAAATGACGCAGAGTTTCATAGAACGTCTTTACTGAAGGCAGACAGGCGACTTGGAGAGCGAAAAGGCACCCGGTTTGCGCGGCGTTCGAAGAGCGAAAAGCCAGATTATACATTTTGCGCGGAATTCAAATGTATGGGCGTTGCTTATCTTATACTTTGGATCATATTGTCCTTAGATACATCCTGAAACTTCTTCTACCAGATGCAGCTTTCGCAATGCGCTCGTTTGCCCAGGCTTAACACTTTTACCATGACTCTAGCTCTAGAAATCTAAGATATTTGCTGGATTGATATCGATTTTATTGATTGCTTGAAAACGGGGCACGATATCAATCAGCCTTTAAATGGGTCAAGCCTGTATGGAACATACATACATAGTTACATAATATGTTTTCATATATATTTGTATGCCTGAATCGGTGGGCCGAAGATTAAAATCCCTCATTTGGCTTACAGTTTTGCAGATTTGTCAGGGGAATTGTGAAGCTCGTACTGCTGAACATGAAACATGCAGAAAAACATGTTTTGACCAAACTTTTCTACAGACATGTATGATATGAAAGCCCGATGTGACTAAAATTTCATATGTGTGGAATAGGATGATCCGGCCGGTTCCGGCATATGAATTTCCAGCAAAAGAAAGACGGACCTATATAAATATTCATTGGGATAGCTTTAAAGCCGAAAGACTAGTTAGCATGGCTGCAGACATGCCACCGTGTGCAATAACCACCTCCATGAAAGAGCCGACGTAAATTGATTTTACTTTTATTTTCGCACAGCGTATGCTGGAGAGAAGTTCTTGTCTCAGCCAATGGCATGCCAGCAGCTATGTTTGTATGTGAGAATTATGCATGCATGAGTACGAACATACATATGTGAATACAAATTGGGCATAGATCATGGTTAGCGCCAGAAAGCTAACAAACAGGGAACAACAAACATACAAATATGCCTAGATGTGTGTTAATATGTGCAAACATGTGCAAATTTAATTGCCAGCGCGGCCCTCATAGACCCGAAGCTAGGAGCACATTTTATTTTTTAGCGTTTTCGCTCTTTAATTTGATAATGATCAAGAATATATGTTTTATGGGGTCAGAGATGTCTCCTTCTATGCTTTACACATTTAAGGACAAAAGTATAACAATCTTTAGAAGGATATAACAAGTAAGAATATTGAAGTTTTTTGCCACAAACTGTATCTAATTCTATTTTTCACCTTCTTTAAGTGCTCTCTTTTTCTCTCTTACTCTCTTTATATCGTTCTCTGTTTTCTTCTCTTTCTCGCTAACTCTTTTGCCATTTCTCCATTTTTGTACAGACTTTAGCAATTTAGTCGCCATTTAGTTTATTTAGTTCTGGGCAAAGCGTTAGCATGTAAACACGCTTCAAGCAAGCAAACGCGCTTCAAAACACATAAATAAATAAATCGGCAATTATTTTATGACCATACACACATACACACATATATATACATATACATTAATATGCTCAGCGATATAAAGTTTAATTTGTTAATATAATATAATTAATTACGAGCCAAGTATTTTGCGACTGAATAACTATTACATTTATGAACTCTTCTTAATACCGAACAGATTGGATCAGTTGATAGATCTCGTAAATTATGCGCTTGATTGTGAAAGGGTTCGAGATTTGTTTCAGCAATGGAACCCCAAACTTAATGAAAGACTTGAATTAGATCAAACTTATTTGAGTGAATCTGTCGAAGTCCTAGTTAATTTTGAAAAGCTTTATAAACAAATGCACAGATCGATGTGAAAAGGCAAGGAACTGGTATTAATTGAACTGCCAGAGCTTAAAGAAGTTGGTCTTGTTATTAATGGGTATCATAGGTATATCGAATATTGAAAACACAAAAGGGTTTTGCATTTTTAGGGTTCTTTTCGAAGAGATATCTTGAAGGTCAACGCTTAAACGATTTCATAATGCTGATGTAGATATTCAAGAAATAGTAAAATTCAATTCGAAGTCTCAAATGTGGATTTTGCCAAAACAAAAGATGCCAAAATTTAACATATTTAAAAAATCTAGCTTTGACAATTAGTCGCAAAATCTTTTGAGGATTGTTTTGAGGATGTTTTAATATATCAGCCTTCGATTTTCATGAGGGCAATGCTAAAAAATGCATAAGTTCGGGATTTGTTAATGAAGCGTAAAGAAGAGGAAACCCAAAAAACAAGATGCTTTAAATATGCGTTTTCCATCATTTTAAGAGTTTTCGCTTGAGCAACTGAGTATATATAGATATGAACCATATTTGAAGAAAGTAATGGAATTTATACTAGATATATAAATTGTTAAGTAGCTGAGATAAAGAGAGAGTGGAAAATTAATTACACTTATTATTAATAATGCTTTGATTTAAATGACATTAACTTCACTTCAACTGGAGACTTCAAATATGAAATAGACATTTTCGTATATCATAAGTAGTAGGATGAGTTTATCGAATAAAACAGGTTTTCAAACATTGTCTTTTAAGCACAAGTCGAAAATGATTAGAAATAGGTAAACCAAAGTTTTTATAGTATACATAGAGCCAGAATCGGACAATAAGCACCGAAGCTATTCTAGAATAATCCACTGTGTGGAGCAAAGGAAGAATAAGACATGACTTTGTGACTTTGCAACAACAGCTGCAACAATGCGTGAGAAGAGAGGGAGAAGAGTAGCTTAAGATCGTAAGCTGTAGTCCGCAACAAAGCGAAACAGGCGACGACTACATTTGCTTTTGTCTGCTATTTGATTGTCCTGATTGTGTTAGCTGAAGCTGTTGGGCTGCACTTCAGGCGGGCTAGCGCAATTCACTTTGATTCAACATACACAACACCTGCTTCTGCCGCTGCCCAAAAGGCAAAGATAAATTTCAGTTGAGCATACTATCAGCAAATGTCGCGAAAATTAATAAAAAATGTGAATTAAAAATAAACAAATTTATTTAAATATAATTATATATATAACTGTTGCTGATAACACGCAAGTAAATGGAATTTAGTGAATAAAGTTGATTTACGACTTGAACAATTACTTGCCTCCGGCTACGCATACAGAAAACTGACAGCAGAGAAGAGGATATTTTAGAAGAACATAAAGAAGGCGTTTTGACTAAAAAGCTGGTGTCAGACATAAAATGGATTCACAGGAGTTCATTTAAAAACTGAGGCAGCTGTGCACTTGGCACTTATCCAGCAGGCTGCAGAAACTCGAGGAGAGAATGGACAACAAGTATAAGATATAACAGAGCAGATTAAACGGATTGAAGCCCACAAAGCAAGAAGTAGTAGAATGCCAAGAAGCTTAAGTCATAGAGTGTACGAGATGGGAGGAAGCCCCAGATAAAGAAATGTCTTAGCCTGAGTTTGACGGCAAGCAGGATGCGTTTCTGTATCAAAGGAACTCAGTCCCAAGGCTATCAAGCAGATGATTTTGTTGATAGCAAAGTAAAAGGGACTTTTGTGCTCTCTCTCGCTCTCTCTCTCTCTCACTATATTTATATATATATATATATATATATATATATGCATAACTAGCAGGTGTTGCCCGTGGAACGTTTTAACTTATAATTTTAGATATTACCTTTATAAGGACACACATCTTGAACTCCACTTCTTTTTAAAAACAAGTTTAAAGTGCATCGAATAAAGAACCAAATGTTGGAATCAAAGGCTTCTGCCCTTGTTATTAGTCTTGTGGTAGGAATCTGGAGGCCGAACAATAAACTTGCGTTTACAGACCCGCGAATAAATTCTGCTAAAGATATTTGAAAATGAGTTTGAAACCGATAATTAACCAAAATATTAAGTTTTTCGTCAATTTTCCACGTATTCATTAGGTTTTTATGTAGAGCTTTAAAAAAAGTTTGATGCAAATCGGAAAAAAATAAAACTTCGCTCTAAAAGTACTTGAATCGCATTTCCACCGAGCAAGCTTGGATTCTGGGAAAAACGTGAAAGAAGTCCAAAATTTGACCTCCATTTCCACCAAGGAGAAATGGATTTTCCAATAAGTAAGAAACACCCCTCAATCGAATTTGAACAAAGATCTTTGAACATAAGTTTGAATCCAATCGGATGGCAAACAAACAAGTTTCATACAAAAGTTTTCGCGATTTTTTCACACTTACGGGTGGAAACTCCCGAAATCCCGTCCTAACGTGCACCTTCGTCATATAAAGTTACCACAGTGAAAATTTCAGCTTTCTAGCTCTTACGGTATGGGCTGTGCGTTAATCACCAATCAGTCAGTCAATCAGGCAGTCAATCAGACAGTCAATCAGACTGTCAGTTAGTCAATTGGTCAGTCAGGACAGTCAGTTTTATATATAGAGATATAACTAGCGCATATTCCACGTCCTTGGTCGTGGAAAATGTTGAACTCTCGCTCGTGAAAGTCTGTCTGTACGAATCAACGATTTATGAGAGTCTTGAAGGCGAAAAATAAACCTTTGTTCATTCAACTTTTGACCAGCATTTTATTTTTGTCAAAAAACTGTGGATTTTGCAATTATCAAAAACATTTTTACAATGATTTTTGAAAATGAGCTTAAAACCTATCCGATGATTAACAAAAAAGTTCATTCCGTTTTGAAATTTATTTAAATTACAAATAAATTGAAGCCCGATTGGACGAAACTTAAGACTTCACTCTCATAACCTTTGACCCGTATTTAGCAAAAACTCACTAAAAAATCGTTTATATTATATTAAATTTCTATGTTGGGCTTTGAAAATACGTTTTAAGCTGATCGGACGCCGCGTCCATCAAATTTTCTTTGATGTGCATTTTCCAGCGAGAAGGAATGCATTTTGCGGAAAGTCTGAAGCACGTCCTCAAATAGAATTTCTTAAACATCTTGGTTAATGAGCTTACACCTGATATTTGGCCTGATCAACCTTTGACCCGACCCGCATTTATCATCCAAGAGGAGCGGATTTAGCGAATTATTCAGATTGAATTGGTAAGCGAAAAACTTTGATAGAACCGTTTTCCGTGTTTGTATTGTCTTTGGCCGGGTGAGCGCAGCAAAGTGCAAAGAATACTTCAAAATGCTTGTTGCCTATTCGCAAAAAAGATAAAAAACAAAAAAAAAGAAACGAAAATTGCTCGGCTAGTCACGAGACAAGGCCGGATTTTGATTTTGAATTTGGTTTCTTCGCTTTGATAATCTTATCGCAGCAGCAGCAGCCGCCAAAAGAGTTAACGCAAAGTGAATGCAACAACGTCGCTGTAGACGGAACTTAATCAAATTAAGTATACGACTCGTTGAAGCAGCCAACAGAATATGCACACACTCAGAGCTATGTATATACAGATAGTCACACACACACACACACACACACACACACGCACACACAAGTTGATATATGTATAAAGAATTCGTCGGGGAGTCGCTAACTGAATCATAAAAAAAGTTTATTCAAGTTTTCGAAGTGCGCTTCATTGGAGGCTGCTAATAAGCTCAGCTAAAAATAGCAACTGTAGCAAATAATAATATTTACATTAAAACTTTGACCGCGAATAATTTACACACACACACACACACACACACACAGTTAATCACACGCAGCACCCCCACTAAAAAATGAAAACATCTTAATTTCATTTTTCATTTTAATACCCGGATTTTGATTCGCTTTCCCCTAAAAATGTTTCCAAATACAAGCATAATTTGTTTAGTTGCTTTTCTTTGGTAACTTAATAGTTTTTCGTGTGCATTTCATTTATTGAAAAATTTTAGTTTTAATTAAAAGCTCCTTACTCTCTTCCTCTCTCTCGCCCTCTCTCTCGCTCCTGTTGTCTACCTTTCCCAGGTGTATTTTATGCAATTTTTCTAATGCACACTTTTCACAAACATCGAAGCGCTTAGTTAAAATTTAAAATGGACGCAAATGACGAATGCAAATGGAAATGCGGGTGCGGGGGCAGCGGGGGGCTGCTGTGCAACAAAATACATTTTTTATGCTAGTACATACCCAGAAAGTGCCATAAATATGAGGCCAGCATTTTTGATATAATCAATTCCGAAAACCACAAACGCGAAAACAACAACAACAACAACAGCAACAACAACAACAATAACAACAAGAGCAGCAACAAATGGAACAGCAATATTCAGAATTTTAACATTTGTAAATTTAAACTAGCAAAAAAAAAACCAAAAAAACCGAACTAAATAAATTAAGGGATTGTTTCTCAAAATGCACTGCGCAAAATTGGTGTGTATTTCAGTTTTTGTTTGTTATGTATTTGATTTGATTTATTGTTATTTTGGGCAGCACTCACACACACACGCGCACACATACGCACGCATACAGAGACATGCACACGCGCGCAGCAACAATAACAACAACAACAAGTAACACAGCAAGAAAAAAGGTTCAACGGGCGCTCGACGCTTAAAACTCTCGACGTTGCCGTTGACGCGACGGGAACTGATTTGAATTTTTTTGTGCCGGACCGACGACGACGACGACGACGACGACGCGCCGACGACTACGGCGACGACGACTACGGCGACGACGACGACGGCGACAATGGAACGTCGATGTCGATGCCGATGGGCGATGCCGCTGCTAGCTCTGCTGCGCTGTTGTTGTAGTTGTTGTTGTTGTTGTTGTTGTTGCCTGCACAAAACAGCTGACAGCAACAACAAAGTGCAAGCCTAGGCAGCTTATCGGTTGCCCTGATAAGGCCAAGCAGGTGAGACAGATAGATAGATAGAATAGATAGGCTCAAAGATTGAAAGAGAGCGAGAGCGAGAGCGAGAAAGAGATAGAGATAGAGGGGTAGTGAGAGCGAGAGCTGCTGATGATCGTGAGTTGCTACGCTGCGTCTCACAGCTCTGACAACAACAACAACAACAACAACAACAACAAGAGGAACAGCAACCGGAACAGCAGCAGGATCAACTCCTGCAACATTTTCACAGCCATGATCTCCCACTCTCTCTCTCCCACTCTCTCTCTCTCAGTCTCGCTCGCTCTCTGTGCAAAGTGTGTTGTTTAAATAGAATTCGGCGCTTGGTAATTTTAACTGATATTTTGATAAGATAAGAAGCACGGCCCGGCGCCGACTTTTTGGCCGCTAAGAAATTTCTTTTGCTTCTTTTTTTTTCGTTTTCTCACTCGAAATGCCTTGAACTTGCCCCACACACGCGCACATACACACACACACACGCACAGCATGACCTGGATTGCAAATGAGTGCAGCCGAATCACAAGTAAATAAATATGAATATATTCGAAGCGCACAATGTATTTGAATTGATTTGTATATCGACAAAGGCAAATATCTAACTCGATGAGCCTGAAACCCATTTCTCCATTTGATTGCCAAATGCACACATACAAATACATATACATATGTATATGCGTAATTAGTTAATTATTGTGTAAGTGTACTGTAAAAAAACTCATTTATTTTGAATTTTTATTACTAATTAGAGGCAATATTCATGTATTCTGCAGCCAGGGATCCGCTTTCAGTTACCTTCAAACAATGATTTGGTGCCTCCCATTTAGCAAAAATTATAATTAATATGTGTACTATGTAAATACGTTCATAAATACTTGCGTAAAAAAATCGGAGTAAATCAATAATTCAAATAATAATAAATAATTAATTTTTTTTGTTTTCATTAATGTCAAGGCAAACGGACAGACAAAGTGAATATGCCAACATGCACTGTCCAAAATTTGAGGTAAGTCTTGTGTACAGCCTGTAAACTCTTGATAAGCTGGAGCTTAGTCTTAATATATTGCTAGATCTTATCAATATATGAACAGCAATCGATTGAAAGTTAAGTTTTATAGTTTTTATGAATATATTTTTACGATATTTCCATTTTACTCCCTTTTCCTTTTCCTTTATACTCCCTTTGAGTGTATTTAATCTTCGCTGACATAAATATATGAGTTCGTTCTTCTTTTTAATTAACGTTTAAAACAATGCTTTATTGTCAGCCGCATGTAAAAATGTTGTATTTAATTAACAACAACAAAAAAAAAATGGTGTACAGAGTGAAAAACATACCTATAAGTTGTGATAATAAGTCTGGCTGCAGTGTGGAGAGAAAGCGACTCGAAATACCCTATAATTGGCTGCGCAGGTATGCGACTGGGGTTTGTGTGTGGTCCGCGTCGACCCGATGCCCCCGATTCTTAATCATTAGCAAGCATATTCATTTCGTAATTTACTAGCTATTAATTCTAATTAACGGCGATTGAAATGAATTGTAAAAAAGCACATATTAGTTGAATAATGGGTATTCATGTTCTCTGCGCAGCTCTCGGTACGTCCAGTACTTTGACATAGTCAATCGACCCCTGAACAACCTCTTGGTACTTATGTATTACTTAACACATGTAATGTATTTCGTTTGTTGTTGTTGTTGTCGTCGTCTAATTGATTTGCTTGCGTTATTGTTAATTGTTGTTGTGGTTGTCGTTGTTGTTGTTGTTGTGGTTGTCGTTGTGGGAACATATCATAGTGCAATTAATTGCACTGAATGCAAAGCTTTTGTATGCCAGCATTTCCATTCGCCTCCTGATGTATTATGCCATCTCATTGTTGTTAAATTGCCATAGATAAAATGTCCAGCAACTAGAGGGAAGAACAGCTACGTTCGGCACACCGAAGATTGAATATTCTTGTAGACAGGTGGCAAGAAAGTGTTTTTATTCAAAAGCTTGAACTTTGACCCACAGTTTAATTAGAGCCATAATTGATACGAACTTGCCATAACATACAGTCTGATGTCAGATTTTGCATATGATATAGTTGTATGATCCTGTAGAATCGACATCTGTGCACTTTTTTTCGCAAAGTTCCATTTAATACTAAGAGACTAGTTTGCATAGAAATAGACCGACATACTGATCAAGAATAAAGAAATATACTTTATGGGGAATACGTATCCTTCCAAGTATGTGCCACACATTTCATAACAAAACTGAAATACCCTCTGCAAGTGCATGGAAACAACTTGAGCCAGAACTAAAATCATGACAAAGAGAAAATTGTTTACGATATTACTGCACAATTACCCCGGGCAATATCTTGGTGAACCAATTGGTGTTTGGCATTGTTAGCCAAGCCTTTCCACTTGGTTGTAGACTTCGTTGTGCAATGGCACAATTCAATTTCTGATTGAATATATACTATACATATATGCAAGTGCATCATCTATTAGCGTATTTGGGCGTTAAGCAGATTGCGTGGCAGGAATTGATGAAATATCAAATTTTAAATACGTGCACATTTAATTAAATTGCCCGTGGCCTAATTGGCTAAAAAGTAGACACCTGAGGGGCTTTTGTCCAGACAGGCAGCCGCCATCAGTTCGGCAAAGCGTTAAGAAGTTTCAGGTATTAATTAGCGGCAAAACAAAAAACCCCCTAACACTTACAGAGCAAGCTACAATTTCACTTATCAGAGCTAAATGTTTAAATTTAAATGCACAAGAGCAAGGCAAACGCAGAGAGAGCGGGGTCGGTAGGAGAAGGTGGGCGTATCGCATGAATAATAAGTTAAAATGATTAGAAACTATGATCAATTCATTAGACAAAAGTAACGAGCATGCGGATTGACTAACAAAAGGCAGCGAGTGTCGGAAAAGTTTAATTTTGCGCTGGAATCGATCAGTGCCTTCTGATCTTTACCTAGCGAATAATTAATGGAATGATTTCTAGTTTCTACTATGTAACTTATACAAGTCGGAAAAGAGGCCAGAAATTCAATGCAACGATTTTTATAACGTGACACTTTACGATTGATTGTAACGAGTGACGATAATGAAGCTTGGTTAAAAAGCAACGAGTTAAATTGAAAAGGCAACGAGTGCGTAACTTTCCAATGATACGTCATTCCAAGTCGGAATGATTTATAGTTTCTATTATGTTACTTGACTTGTATAAAGTCGGAAAAGAAGAAGTCAGAAATTCAATGCAACGAATTCTATAAACGTGACACTTTACGATTGGTTGCAACGAGTGACGATAATGAAGCTAGGTTAAAAAGCAACGAGTTAAATTATAAAGGCAACGATTGCGTAACTTTCCAATGATACGTTGTTCAAAGTCGGGAAGTCGGGAAGTGGAGAAAGAAACGCAACGAGTAAACAAGTCCAGCTCAGAAGCTTAAATAGCGACCGAGTATTTGGACAGATTTACAGCCAACGAGAGCAATGTGAATGATTGATAGAAAACAGACATTTATTGACAGCGATTGATTAAGAGGGCAATAATAATACAGCACAATGGGACGGGTAACGACTTTAACAAAAACAACAAACTATTTCAGAGAGCTTAGGTAAAATATAGAAATGAGCGAAAAAAATGTATAAATGGAGCTTCTACAGCGGCACATTTTTACATATATATTGTATTTCCGCATAGTTTTCTAAAATTTTAAAATGGATTACAATGTTTATATTATTGGCACGTTGCACTACAAAACTGCATGAATATAACACAAATTTATTAGCCTTTTAAAAGCTATTGTCCATTTTTATAGATTGACTGAAAAACAAAATAATAAGTAACTAGTTCGGCGTGCCAGATTGTGCTTTTGTGATGATTTACAGAATGAATCAATGTAACGATTGAGAGCAACTGGAACCTACAAATGACGCGAGGATTTTTACACCAATTAAGTGTAACGAGTAGCTGTGATCGGCAAGAGAGAATAGTGAGGAATAAGAGCAACGGTTAACAATCAGTCCCATATGTAACGAATTTCCGTGAGCTGCGTTTAAGAATAGAGTGCGAATCAATTGAAGTGAAATAAGAGTGAAAGCTCAAAGGCGATGAGAGCAACTGGAACCTACAAATGACGCGATGATTTTTACACCAATTAAATGTAACGAGTAGCTGTGATCGGGAAGAGAGAATACTGAGGAATAAGAGCAGCGGTTAACAACTCGTCACAAATGTAACGAATTTCCGTGAGCTGCGTTTAATAATAGAGTGCGAATCATTTGAAGTGAAATAAGAGTGAAAGCTCAAAGGCGATGAGAGCAACTGGAACCTACAAATGACGCGATGATTTTTACACCAATTAAATGTAACGAGTAGCTGTGATCGGGAAGAGAGAATACTGAGGAATAAGAGCAGCGGTTAACAACTCGTCACAAATGTAACGAATTTCCTAGAGCTGCGTTTAAGAATAGAGTGCGAATCAATTGAAGTGAAATAAGAGTGAAAGCTCAAAGGCGATGCCTTTCAAAATGATTGACTTAAGAATACAAAGGCACCGAGCAGCCAATAAGCCAATGCGATAGCCAAAAACAAAGTTATGAATCTCTTCGCCCATAGCCCCGGACGCAAATATAATTAGTTGACCGGATGCCAGGCTGGTCGTTCGCCCAGTGAGCCGAGCACAGCAAAACTAACAACTAAAAGTTACTGTCGGTGGGTCCTTGTGGTCAGTGCAGTTGTTGCCGCCTGCCAAGCAAGGATCCCCCAAACAATAAAGGACAACAAAGTGTTTGCGCTGCCGTTGCTGCTGTTGCTGCTGCTGCCGTTGCTTGTGTCCTCGCTGGGGGCCACACAACGTTAGGCGCTGGCATCAGCAGCGGCAGCGGCACCGTCGCCGGCAGCGGCAGCAGAGGTCAAAGGCAATGGCCGTGGCGGCTGCTGCTGTTGCTGCCGGCGTCGCTTGCACTGTATTAGTGCGTCACAATGACGCCAAAGTGTAAATAAGCACTTTCATTTGCATATGCTTGGTAATACATACACGCACATTCAGACACACAGACACACACGCTAACTCCCACATTCACAATTTTCCTGGCAGCTGCCTGCAAGTAACATAAAGCCTCGGGTGCTACCAAGTGGACAAACGATAGTATTTTTTGAAAAGCATGCAACCAAGCTGAACACCATACCAAACGACACACACACACACACACTCACGCACACTCACGCACAACATAATGCCAAAACACAAAACCAAGTAAAACCGAGGGCAACTGACTGCGTACTACTCGTTCCTGACATGCCAAAATCTTTCTTAAGAGGAGCTCATTAGTAAGTAGTTTCCACTTAGGATTTGGGCACTCGAGCATTAAAGCTGTTCAAGGTATTTGACATCTTAGCACGGGTCTGCACGACTATGTCAATGGCACACTGTACTGAACAAATATGCTCGTAATGCGCTTTATGAACGGGTATTGAAGGGAATCACTGAAAGGAGCCCAGTAACGGAATCGACTTTACTTAAAGGCCATAAATTGTAGCAACCCAATGACCCACTGAAATAAACATGAGCTCGTGACTGTGGCTTTCTCAAAGGGGGCGTGGCGCATTGAAAATGCACGAAGATGGCCGCAGCTAAAGAAAATACCGAAAATAGCAGCAGACGCCAAGAGAAATGAGGAATGAGCTAACAACAAAGATATGAAGAATTGCAAGGAAGAAAGGCAGCGAGCGCATTGGGTGTGCGTGTGTGTGTGTGGGTGTGGGTGTGGCGCATGCAATAATGTTTTATAAAATAAATTGTAATCAAGTCAAAAGACAACCGGGTCACACACACATACACGCACACACACACACACACAACTTCTGAATGTCCGTCGGTAGCGCTCGGCAGGCAACTGGCCCTGTCGAGGACGTTTAGCACGTTGCTGTTGCCGTTTTTGCCACCGCTTGCATGCCAAATGAAAGGACATCAGCTAACAACAGTTAACATAGCCCCTACCCCATTTTACAGGCATCCACTCCCTTTGGTTCCTCCAGTTAGCAAGTGCTACAGGCCACAGTCGAGTCCATAAACAGTCAGCCAGGCACAAACACAAACAAAACAATGGAATGCCTCAGACGTTGACACAAAAAGCAGAAAAATTATAAAACACACACACACACACACACACACACGCAAGCAGACACATGACACACACATGCACAACTACATACATACAAAAATAAGTATAATAAGCCAAAAGAATATAAAGCGGAAAATCAATTTTAAAGCATTGCCGCACAGTGCCAAGGATAATGAGCAGTCAGCTACCGACAAATTGTGTGTGCTTGTGTGTGTACGTGTGTAACTGTGTATGTGTATGTGTGTGTGTGTGTGTGTGTGTGTGCGTGCAAAGCAAGCGCAATGTCATAGACCTAGACACAATGCCAGGACAATGACAGGCACTATGGCAATCAAAAGACCGCAATTTGTTGGCAAACTGCGAACCTTGACAAATGGCAAATCGGATAAACCTCAAACAATTTGATATTTGGGTGGGCTCTAAAGGTTCGTGCTCATTTCAAACAGATACAAATGAATAATTTTCTCTTACCCATTAAGAATGTATATGTACATATATAAAGTTTTTGCCATTATATTATTTCTTTTGAATTCTTTATTTTGTTTGCAAGCCCAACAAAACTTTCACGGCTGGAACCAAGTGCCTGCCATGAGGTTCGATTAATGAGCCTGGCTTTCAACATTTACGAAACCATGTTTTCATGTATCAAATGTTTCTTATTTTTGATAAAACAATTAAGTTTAATATATGTGGAAAATGAGTGCAAAGTGTAGACTGGTTTTGAAAAGTCAAACCGAACTTTTTGTATGGGTTCATTATGAATATTTCAGCTTTCACTCCCCAAGTGGAAAATAGGAACATTAAAAAAAAGAAAGAGCCTTGCCCTTTGGTATTAAAACACTTTTGGATCTGCGCTTGAAAAACATATCTTAAATTCGAATGGTTCATTTGCCAATTCATCCGAAATCTAGCATTATATTACAAATATTTCGAAATCCTTCCAAGATTATAAATGCTTTGCTAAGTTCCATGCAAATTGCTTACATAAAAAAGAAAAGTGTGAAAAAACGAATTGAATACATATTTGATGAGATATTTATCTCACATTTTAGCTAAATTTTTATTTGATAGTTTTTTTTTTTAAGATATTTTTCTCAGGCAATTAACTAGTTCACAAATTAAATTGGAATCGTAATGCAATCATAGATTATAAGAAGCTTCCCCGTTATCTTTGACTCTGTCGCAGCTGTAAATATTGCCCAATTTTGCCAATCATGCAAATTGATAAAAATTGAGAAATTCATGCTAACAGATTCGGCTGATTGGTGCGTTTGTAACTATTTTGAGAAGCCAGACTTGAGCTTACGGAGTTCTTGTGGATTCATCGTGTAGCTGCGCTCAAAAGTATGCATCATTAAATGTCTGATCCCGCAGCTGCTAATGAGCCGGCTGGTTAGGGTTGGGCGGTTATGCCGCATACGGCATAACCCATGAGATTGACGTGCTGCTGCCTGCCTGCCCGACTGCCTAATACCCGTAGGGGCACATAGACCATGAACAGGTAACAGCATTTCCGCTCTTGTCAGGCGCACTTCCGCAATTCACGCTCCACCAGACTGCGCGCTAAGCCCTCCGGCAAGCGCGCGCGTACACACACACACACACACACACACACACATTCATTTTTACACGATAAAATTCTTGCTATATTTGTATACCCTATATCTGATATGTCAATTGGACATTATATGCTTGTTTGATCTCAGATTCCATAACCATAGCTGAAACGTAGATTTACAATTTAAACTTCATTTTAAGGATACATTATAAATTTCTTATATTAATAATAACCGAATTGTATTATAAGGACAAGTTTTTATTAAAAACCATCAGCTTTTACATATTTTAATCCTCTTTTATATTATAATATTCCGATTTATTTGATTGCCAATGTACGATTTGACTAAGCTCTACAGTTGGGCTTCATTCATATCTTTGCGAATGAGTCGCTTGAGAATCCAAACTTTTTACAGGGTATTGTGAATGCGCATACCCGCTGTTAAAATGCTTTTTCAGCTTCTCCTTGGAATGCTGGCAACATTCGCGCGCTGAGCTCCAATTTTTTGATTTTTGACATGTAATGCATTTACCTCTCGATTTTTTCCGCCTTTTATTTATTCGCCATATTATTTCTTTTTTTTTGGTTATCGTTGTTGCCACGCCTTCTTTACAGAGCTAAAACAATTGTCTCTGTTCTCTTGTGCTTGTTGAAATTTTTTGGTTTTTATACCCTGAACCCCTTGGGTGGTAAAATAGGGTATATCGGTTTAGTTTGAATGTATGTAACAGGCAAAGGGCAAAGGACAGAGTCTACCCCATGAAGTATATATATTCCTGTTCACTATCAACAGCCAAGTCGATTAAGCTATGCCCCTCGTCTGTCTGAACGCGTCGATCTCAGAGGAGAGGAAGGGTGGGAGTAGACCAAGAAAGAGACTTGCAAACTATCGATAACTTGCCCCGTTTCCATAATGCAATTTGTTCATCAAATCTTCAATAGCTTGACTCCAAATGTAGTATAAAGTATCTTGTTTATTATACACGGATACAAACGATTTTACTTCTTAGATACCTCCACCCAAACAAGAACAAACTTGAAATAAAAAATATTTTTTCAATATAGCCTTAGACTTTGGTACTTACAGACATTTGTTTGTCATATTTATGCCCAGTAAGTGTCATAAAGTTGGGACAATAAACACCAAAGTTAGTTAACAACGCATTTCTCAAAGTGCGGAGTCCTGGGAAGAAGCTCAGCTGTTGCTTAAAGTATGTGTGTGTGTGTGTGTGTGTGTGTGTGTGTGCTTCTGTACATGTATTTGCTGCGGTCAGGGTATCTGTTAGTTACGCACACCCGACTAGATCACACCTACTTGTTTTGATTTTTTGTGCACTTTCGTGTGTTGTCATGTTTCGTTAACAATAGTTGTTTGTTGTAGATGTTATTGTTTTAGTTAACGCATTTCGTTATCATTCAATTAATGTTTATACTATGTATATTGCTTTTGTGCCATGTCCGTCTTGCTGTCCGCCTGTCCATCTGCTCGTATGAGAGCATTTCTCTTTTAAGGAAAAATGGCGAACTCCTGATAGATTTTGCTGTTTTTGGACTGAAGACGGGCATTGCACAGTCGGTTGCATCCGATTACAATATTCAGAATTGTTTTTTGCATTTTCGTTGTGGCGGCCATTGTTCAAAGTGCATTTGAGAGTTAACATAAGGCCCGGACAGGCCCGGCCTGGCGAGTGCATAAAAGCATGTGTGTTATTGCATTTATTACTTGTGTAATGGCATTGGGGCTGTCATGGATTGAATGGCAAATGGTTTTGATGGCTCCCAAATGGAAATCTCTGACAGTGTATCGAAGCAAGCACCACAGCGCATAATGTCTGCGAAATTTGAGCTGCACTTAGATTTGGGACTTTGACAAGCTAACAGGCTGATTGACGGGCGTAGGGCTGCGAGAACAGGACAAAGGACAACTAAAGGACGCCAAGTTGATCAGTGGCAGGTGCAACCGAATGCACTTTGGCCCTGTTAAGTATACGCCACAGCAGCCCAGCTGAAAGCTGAAGGTGTTTTTGACTGCTGCCTGACGTCTGCTCAACTCTCGCGTGTGACTATTGGGGCGATGGCGTTTAGCGACCTTATCAGCGCCCATGACAAAAAAAAAAAATAGAAACACACACACAGTCAACAACAACAACAACAAATGCTTGACGTATGATGGACGTGAAGCGTTTGTTGACTGCCAAAAGATAAGCGATAAGATCGGCGGCATCGGCTGCTGTGCTTGTCGAGTCAACTGACGTGGGTGTGAGATCTGCTTGCGCGAGTGTGTGTGTGTGCGTCTGTATGTGTTTTTTTGATGATAATGAAATTGCATCTGTCGCTCGGCTAAATATTTAAATTGTGTGTCTTGCGGCAATTCAGTTGCCATACCCGATCCAGAAGCTTGTTCTTCTGAACGAGTTAATACGCTAATGCCGCAATGACACTTGCTTAAAGCGGCCGACAAATAAGATTTAGCGCTTGGAAAATGTGTTAATTTAAAACCTTATTAAACCTAAAAGAGTTACACTCACAATTCATTACGTTCAAGTGGGAGTGCTCTAGTCGAAGTGCCCGACTAGGGGTAATTGCTGCATTCTAACTTTCTGCCATTCACATATAGCATACACAACAACACACACACAAGCACGCACACACGACACTAAGTGCTCCTTCCCTTGTGCCATGGTTGTGCTTCTTTTTCTCACAGCCCTCCACCATGTGAAAAACATTCTTTATTAACTTTGGTGTTTACAGCTCGGCCTTAATCACATTTCCCAGCCTAAAGTATGACACACATGTGTTCACCAAGGCACAAGGCCCTAGTTTTTTTATATTTTAAACCTTTTTAAAGATCGTAATCTAAATATATTTTACAAGAACATTAATACGATATTTAAGGCACAGCTTGGTTGAAATTATCTCAGAACTATGCATCAAAAACCTTGTTTAAAAATCCTCATTTATCAATATAATGCAAATGGTATGGTAAAATATACATATCTGTTTGTACATACTAAGTAAATATACTCGCTTCAGCTTGTGTAGTTTCTGAGATCGACGTGTTCATACATACGGACATGACTAGATCGACCCAGCTCGTCGTCGCTCCCAAGAATATATATTCCTTAAGGGATCGGACATGCTTTCAATAGTCTGTTAGATACATTTCATGTTGAGGGTACAAAATAGGAACACAGAAACCAGAAATGTACTA
The DNA here is from genome assembly GCA_037075305.1 of Drosophila kanekoi. Lineage (NCBI taxonomy): Eukaryota > Metazoa > Arthropoda > Insecta > Diptera > Drosophilidae > Drosophila > Drosophila kanekoi. The sequence goes on along the minus strand of JBAMCE010000290.1, from coordinate 5,486,953 downwards.
AACTTCGGCATTGACACCAACACGAGGCTCAAGATTGATGAGAAATAGAGCTGTCCCGTTAGCTGTAAGCTTGACACGTGATTTAAACACTTTCGATACACGTTGCTAGCAGTTTTGTGTGTTTGGGGGCTTTATAAAGTTGTTAAATAATGAACACAGAACCATGCCGAACAATGCATTAACACATGCTGCTGATTCATTTGACGTGCTGTTCGAATTTAATTATAAAATACAAGCAACTTATCGAGAACTGTCAAAATGTTGCAGCTAGTGGATATTATGCAAATGACGCATTTAAATTAGCATTCGATTAGCTTGTCAAATGAGCGTTGGATATGTTTCAATTTGTCACCCACGTTTGACAGAGGAGCTGTGCAAGTGGCAACCCACACTGTCACCTCCTCCGCTGTCAACCTTTTCACCTTGCATAAACATATCTGTGCTATACCCTGTAAATGGTGATCAAATAAAGCCTACTATGGCTTTGTGCAGTTATTTGTAGCAGGCAGAAGATGGCATCTTATCAGCACCAAAATCTGAGTCGATCTGGCCATCAGAGACTATTAGAGCTTACTTAGATATTTCCGGTTAACGATAGCTCGTCCCGTTTATTTAAAATCGATACGTATCGATTTTCAGTTTGATTGCTTAACACCAAAGTAACTGAAAATTGAATTTCCCTTAGCACTGGCTACGGCAAGAAGCAGCCCAGTCTCTGTGTGTGCAGCTTGTGTGTGTGCCGTGTGTGTATACAGATGTGTAGACAGACATTAATGAATGTTTGAATGTCTGTTGCGGCATTGCGGTACAAGGTATCTGCTAGTTGGACAAGCCCGATTAGAGCACTTTTACTTGTTTTTGGCTACGTTTGTGTGACTCGAGCACACACACACACACACACACACACAATTTGGTTCGCCAGCGAAGTCAGCGAACCCGTCAAGTGTCTTCGGGCACTCGGTCCGCTCCATACGCTCCATACTCTACCCTACCTCTAGCTCTGCGACTCTCTCGGCCATACAAACAGTTTAAAACACTTTGAATGACTTTATCGCGTTTTTTATATATTTTATCGCAACAACATTTACCTGCTTGCCTCACTGCTGCTGCTGCTGCTGCTGCTGTTGTTGTTCTTATTTTATGAGCATTGCTCTCCGCTTGGCAGATTTATGTCGTCAGCCTTCGTCCCGCCCCTTCTCGGCCGCTGCCGCCTGCATTCTGCTTAAAAGCAGTTTAAATTCTATTAAATTTTACTGGCCCGCTTGGCCCCAAATTGCTTTAAGATTTTGCTTCAATGTTGCATTTGTTGTTGTTAAGTTGCTGCTGCTGCTGCTGTTGGTTTTGGCCTGCAAAGTTTGTCACGTTGTTGGGGCCCCATGTCTCCATGTCTCCACGTCTCCAGAACATGGGCAAGCTCCAGTTCTAATGAGGCAGTCGCATTGCTGGCGACCCACTTGCCAGGAAGGCTCCTGCGACGACATAGAGGAAATTGCGTGCCGCACATTTAATTGATTGCCCAACAACCGGACACTGCAGCCGGGCCAAGGAAAAACTCAACGCCCAATGGGCTGGCTGAAGGGTTTGGGGTTACACGAATGGGGGTTCAACAACGCAAAGGACACTCGCCAAGAGTACACGTAAAAAATATCTAACAATTGCCATTTTTATACAGACAAAGCTGTGGAAAAACTCAACAATTCGGATTAGTTAGTGCGCCGAAGAGAAAAGATCTAGAGTTTCATTGTCGAAGGGGCTTGGGAATTGAGCAAAAAATGATGAAAAGTATTAGTTTACATAAATTTAGAGCTTCCAACATTTTTGTATATCATGTAACCATTAAAATGGGTTAACGAGGTTATTAAAGTTTTATGCAAATATATGTTACATGCAGAAGTACGTAGCTGCGACAACATGCGGTATATTTATAACTATTTATTTATTTTAAGATTATGGCAAGTATGAATACATCTTGTCCCTTAGGATATATATATATATACCAACATTTCGATACCATATTTCAATAACAGAGTAGAAGTCTGTTCGAAGGTTTGGAACAGGAGCTCGGCGCTTAGTAAAGGGTATCTTCAAGCGGATACTCCCGACAAAAGCATTTATGTTTTTATTTCTATTATAGCACGGGGGTAATGTAGGAGTCTAAACCTAAAGTACATATTGAGCGCAAGGCAACATTCCGGATTAAATGAATTGCATGCAGCTGTGGGCTTTGGAGCCTTAAAGTGTTAGATACATTGTTTTGGGAAACGTAAGAAGCTAAGAGTCGGCAGCTTAGCTAGCCGATTATCAGTTGGTTTAGTAAATTACTCATTGAGGTAAAAATTTTGTAACAGCGACAACCTATCAACAATTCCTGTCCTAGCCCATTTGCGTGAAAGCCAATCCCTGCACTTGGGCTCATTGGGCTACCGCTGGTCCTTGTCATAAATTGCGGCCACATGGCAAATAAATCCAATTAAATTAGCAACAATCTCGAGTGGGCGCTCGATGAATGCACGGCCACTGATACTGGAGCTGGGCACAAGATGGAGGGAGCCGAGTCCTCAGAATTGGTAACTGAGAATTGTGAGCTGGGCTCTGGGTGATGGGAGCTGGGATGTTGGGATGTTGGGATGTTCGGATGTTGGGAAGCTGCTGCTGCTTCAGTTACTTTCCGCTAATATTATTTTCAATTTGGCTTTGCTGTCAGACCCATGTATTCAAGCATATCGGCCCCACTGTGACTGTGCCTGTTCCATTCCCTTTGGTCATAAGTTTTTATTCGCAGTTTTCTTTATGCTCTTTTGGTTTGCGTTTGTTGTGTTATTCAATAGAAAATTAGTTTGTTTGTCTGTCTGGCGGCTGTCCGTTCATTCTCTGCCAAAACATACACACTGAATACACACACACACATACACACACACACACACACCCACACGCATACAGGCATTGGTATACGGCAGGTACTTAGGTTCTCGGACTCATTCAATATTATTGCCCATAGCATTACGCATTACGAATTCAGTTTCCATATCAATTCCAATCCCCCATCCAGTTGACTTCGCGTTCCCCCTGGCTCCCCTTTACCATTAACAAATGGAAATTAGCCGCAGCTCTGACGCACTTTTAATGCGTTTCTGGCCAGCTGCGCCCAAAGGTATGTTACCCAAAATCAAACCAACTGTTGCAACTTTGATTATCTGGATGTACGCGAGCGGCGATTGACATGAACTCGCTTACAGAATACAATTCCACTTAATGATTTGTTATTTATAGCATTGTTATTGCCTAGTCTTCTACACAACAATCGAACAATTGTTATTGTTGAAATACTCTAATTACAAAATTTGTATAAACTGTTTCAGTATCTTGTACGCGTTGCGAGCTCCAATTGTACGTTATATCAATAAATATATGCATAACAACGTTTACATTCGATTTGTTCCAAAAAACTCATTTATGATATTTATGAATGGGCGTAGCCCTAAAATAGTGTTTATCTATGCATGAGAAATTAAAAATCCCTTTTAAAGGCCACAAATGCCTCTTACATTTTCTTTCGTTGTATATAGATATATTTTCTCTACCCTGAACCCATTAAAAATGGCAAAATGTAAATGTATCTAACAGGCAGAAGGAAGCATCTCCGACCCCATAAAGTATATATTATTATCAGAATCTATAAGAGCTATAGAATGAAATTGTAGCTGTAGGTCCTCCTAGTGCCTACGCAGATCGAGTTTGTTTCCAAGCAATCGATGCAAATCCTATTTAGAATAGTATATATATATATATATCTGCATTTGGTGTTGGAAGAAGAGGAATCAGGGTATCCCCTAGTCGGGAGCTCCCGAATAGAACCTCTTACTTATTTTTTTTTATATTTTGAGTAAAAAGAATCTTTAAAGTTTCTTAGTATTTCTTTGCAAATGTCTCTTTATGTCGATTTTATATGTATACTAGCTCTTTCCGACGCGAGCTTGTTAGGTCGCTAAAATTTCCGTGCGTTCTCTCGCGCCACGCCTCCCGCGTGTACCCATAAATTTTGTATATAACAAAGAAATAATAAAACACATGAAGAAGAAATCACCCGTCGTGGCTTAAGGAAAAATGTTAAATATGCATGTGGTACCGAAATAGTCTGCACTTTTCGCGACACCTTTTAAAATGTACACAATGACCATATACCTCCGAATTCAATCTATTAATCAAAATTTTATTGCAGCAAATAGAAAAATGTCATGTCGAATGAAATCTGACCTCGTTTCTTTAATTTAGTGGGTTCTACCACATTCAGCGAACTTTTTTTTAACCCTAAACGAACGTTTAAGCCACAGTCGATTGTCGAAAAGATACATTGTTTAAACTAATTGAAATATTGTCTCAACTCCATTCATATTTCATTTCTTTGTTGTTTTCTTAATATATTACAGAAGTTTTCTTTGTGAACAATAAATAACATACTAATTGACAGTACTCTTAATTACACATCAAGTCAATTGCTGTCTGTTTTTTTTTTTGAAAAAGTATACAAAGGGAAATTGCACAAAGAGTTCGATATTTATATACGTACGTAAGGCTTATGTTTTAACAAAAATTCGGCAATTTGCTAATTAAAATGTTGTCAGTTAAGTATTAAGGGGTTTCTTTAAACTTTAAACTACTTCAAGTTGATGCGTTCCAAGATTGTTATACTTATTATAGTTATCATAATGCCTACTGCCGAGTCAATACTCCATCCATGCACTGGCCTGGGACTCGAATCCGGCATAACGAGATATTTAAATGATTTCTTTAAGAAAGTTTAACAACTCTCGTTATGTAAAGCCTATTATTTCTCCAAATCTGCAGCGTAGCTAGTTACAAGTTTGCTTGCTACAGCTGAAGTTTTAAATAGCTTTGTAGCTAGGAATTATAAATGTTAATATATTAAACGAGCAGCACTCGACACATTAAATGTGTATCTATATCGTGTTGAGTCTGATTTCATTTATGCTGAGTCTTGACGAGCTAATGCTCTGATTTGGAATGGTCTTGGGCGGAGGGGGGCGTCTAAGCCTACTGCACACGTGAATGTGAATGTGAATGTGACTTTGAATGGGCATTGAATGTTAATGGAAGCCGAGAAAAATCTACTTCTGCTCCGCACCACACATTTTTTATGCGCGCATCTGGCAAACGACAAGCAAACAAATGATCACCATGGCAGCAAGGCAGCGGGGGCGCGGCGCTACCCCGTAGGCGCGTTAGCGGCTGACAGTCAGGTCAAAGACGGCTTAGCTCCTGCTCCTGCTCCTGCTGCTGCTGCTGCTACTGCGGCGGCTGCTACCCGTGACGCCAAAGCTCGCCAAGGTGACAATGCAGCTGGTCGGGACACGTGGGAGTGAGCGTTGGAACGTTGCGACTGCTGCTGACGCACAGAAATGAATTGAGTGTCAGACTTACTGACTGACTGACTAATGGACTCAGTGATAATAAGTACTTGGCTCACAATACCTGCTCCTCTTGTGCAGTTTTTCCGTCGAAATTGAGTGAAAACCACATGCGAAACATGGCCAAATGAATGCTTCTGGCAGCAGAAGACGTCACACGATAAAAATAGGTGCATAGCATATTCTTAATAAGTGCGTTCTGGCATTTCTGTCAATTTCGAGAACTATATGACGTAAGGATTTCAAGTGATGCTTATCCTGAGCAACCGACTGCGCAATACGCTTTAGGATGTGAGTAAGGGTGTGTGAGTGGCTGGCTGGAAGATACTCTGAATTCGTTAGAAACATTCGAGCTTTCTTCTTAACATAACACACTATGGAAAATACATTCTTAAACAACTTTTGGTGTAGTCCGATCTTTATTTTCAGGACTTATACATGACATACAAAAGTGTGCATAAGTTAAAAATTAGTGTTAACAATTTTGAGTGGAATGGGGGAATGAATGGAATATTCGTTATCTGCATACTCTATACAACAGCATACAAACAAGCTCGGTGTCTCTAGCTCTTCTATTCGCTGAGTTGTGCTTAAAAAACTAATAAATAAAATAAATGGAACCCTTGCTGCGTATAATACACGAGAATATACATAAGTATGCAGCTTTTGTAGTTTCCTAGTTCGACATATTCATACAGAAGGACATGGCCAACGCGATTTACTGTCGCCCTGATCATTCGGAAGTCAAGAATGCTTTCTTCTGCCTTTAATTTGCCAGAGCAGTCCTGGTTACAGGGTATCTACTAGTCAGACACATGCAAGCAGAGCACTTTATTGTACTCTGCCGAAATGCAAATGAATTGAAATTCTTGAGCAGCAAATCTCAATGCTTACGCCAAACGCTACCAAATTGGGGGCGATAGAGCATAACAGCTGCTGCGCCTATGCGGGACATAACAAAGGACAATCGTTAATATAATAGTATGAATATGTATAACAGCAAGAATATATAATAATACTAACAGCAACAATGGCTACAATAAACAACAATCTGTCAAAGCTGTCAACGCAACGATTATGCCAATTGTTTGCTCGCAGTTCACAAACTTCACAGACCATGCCTAGAGCCTTTATAGAGCACCACCCTCCACTTCATCCTCGCCGCTCGCAGAACGTTCATGCTGTTGGTAACGCGCCCAAGTTTAATGCCCCATTTGCCAAGACCGCAGCAAAGCAACAGCCAAAGCAGAAGTTGGACCCGAGCCATGTATTAGCTGTGGCCCACCTGACGTATGTGTGTTTTCTCTCTGCAAAATTGAGCGGCTACATCAACAGCAACAAGAACAACAAGTAGCCACAGCTGACACGTCTGTGTGATTGTGTGTGTTTGTGCTCATCACTTGAGCCGCCATTTGCAGCTAAACGTGTGCATATTTATTAAACCATGCCCACGCCCGCCCCCCGTTTTTACCACGCCAGTTTATAGCTCATTATGCGACATAATTGTCGGCAACGGGAATGGCAACGGAAACGCTGATTGCCGTCAGTGTTTACCCTTTGGCCTGCTCCTTCCTCTGCCTGTGCCTCTCTCCTTTGCACTCAATCATTTAACCACTTTTGATGCCCCGGATGCCTGGATGGAACAGCAGCAGGATCAGGACACGGCTGAGCGAAATCGGTGGCGACGTTGCGAAAGTTTTAATTGGAAAACTTTTGCATACGCACAGATAAACGCGTTGGGCGCTTGACATCGCGACATCCACACACACACACACACACGCACACGCACACATACATATCCCAAAACATATGCAAATTGTATGTAAATCTTTGGAACTACACACACATACGCACACACACTCAGTCCGACTCGCACTTAGCGACTTGCGACATGGCTTAGACATTTCCATAAATGTTTTATTTTATGTTAATGTGCAGCTCAAGCAGAAAAAAAAATGTCCCAAGTGTTGCGGATTGCGCAGCACGAAAACAAGAAAAAATAAATAAAATACAAAACAATGTTCCACCTGCAGATACCCTCGGATGTTTCCGATCGTAAAGAGGGTTTAAAATAATTAAGGTAATTACTAAAATCATGGCTGTATCTTAATGGAACCAATTTTGAAAGCCCAAAGATGGATGTGTCAAAACGGGCCAAAAGGCAGAGAGATCTATGTGGACTTTTTAATGTGTTCTTTATAGGGCTCAGGTTTTGCATCTCTTAGAATGTTCTACTTATCCTATCCTACCCTGACTGAGTACACCATTTATTAACTTTCAGGCAGCACATTTGGCCCATGGACTTGAATACCTTATGTACCTTTATCTACTTTATAGGGTAGAATATGTCTTTTCGACCTGTCGCCACACATTAGCCTCACTTAGTGATAATCTTTTTAGGTGTGTTTTTTTAAGGTAAATTTCTGAAATGCTCTATTTTTGAGAAGAAGTTTGCTATGCTCAACTAGAAATACCCTCTTTCAGTTTTTAAGAACATTTCTTTTCTGAAAGTCTCATGTAATATGTCTATGTATATTAATAATATTTCATTGGATTCTCAAATTTTATTCAAAGAAAAGTGTACTTTCTGAGCTTTTCCTGATCGATTTCTGAAAGTTTATCTGTTCAACTTTTGACTGGTTATTTTCTGTAGAAATAGCAACATTTAACATTGCATGCTTTAAGGGAATTTCGCAATTGTCAATTCTTGAATACTCTTTACAATAATATGCTTCAATGGGTTTTGAGAGCAACTGTAAGTATTTGCGCTGCTCCTATTACTGTCCGTGTACTTTTACAGTCCCGTCAAGATGCTGTGAACGTCGCCAATGCTTGCCAGTTAATTGCACCACCCCATTACCAGCCCCTTTCTGCCCTCGGCCTCGCTGCCATGCCCCAAAGCCAACGACAAACTCATGAATTCATAATGAGTCACTTTTGCAGACGAACCAGCAGCAGCAGCAGCAGCAGCAGCAGCAGCAGCAGCAGCAGCAGAAGCAGCAGCAGAAGGAGCAGCAGCAGCAGCAGCAGCAGAAGCAGCAGGAGCAGAAGCAGCAGAAGCAGCAGCAGCAGCAACAGCAGCAGCAGCAGCAGCAGCAGCAGCAGCAACAGCAGCAGCAGCAGCAGCAGCAGAAGCAGCAGCAGCAGCAGCAGCAGCAGAAGCAGCAGAAGGAGCAGCAACAACAGCAGCAGCAGCAGCAGCAGCAGAAGCAGCAGCAGGAGTGCACATGACAAAGACAACTTGACTTGGCTTGAATAATATTTGACATCTTACAAATTGACAGTAACTGCTAAACACTTACCACCTCCTGCTGCTGCTTATAGAGTGGGCAATATTTCAATTATCTGACTATTTGCATTTACTCAATCGGCACCTTTATAATATAATATTGAAATAACGCATGTGGACAACAATATTCACACATTCACATCCAATTACTAGATTATTAGACTGAACCAGTTCCAGCCCTGAGTTCCCATTTAGTTTACATGAACAACACATAATGGAATATATAGAAGATTATATTTTATCTTTTAATCATAAAATAAAAAAAGAATTAGCCGGTTTGCTCGTATCAATTTCAAATAATGTTAAGAATTCAATTAGTAGTAAAATTTACGACAAAGAAGGATAAAGAGTCAATTTTATACGTTTTCGTTGCCCATAAGTGTTTAGGTGCATCTATGTTCTCTCATTTTTATTACAAAACAAAAAGATATTTTTAAGTTAATTAAAACACCTGCATATATTAAAAAATTAGATGTATTTGCGCGGGTTCGATCCCTAAGCTAAGCTAAACAACTAAAGTAAACGAACATTCGGATTATTATTGTTAACAGCCATTGATTTTTCATACCATTTGCTCTGCATTAAATTATGATTTCCGCTTTTCTTTACGAAAAATTGCCAATTAAATTGAAAAATTGCAGCAGGACTTGAACCGGTGACCTACCGCTTCTTAACCCGCCGCCCAGAACTCGAAGTCACGCAGGAAAGCTAGAGCGAGAAATGGGCTCAAAACGTGAATCGAGCTGTCGACAACTCTTTGCTTCTTCCATAAACCATACACTGTGCGAAATTCAAACTGATCCAACTATTGCGGGTTTATTTATATGTTTAAGATTTGTCTATATTGTTTCTGGAAAATATAAGAAACTGACTTGATCTTCCGCAATTTTGAATAAAACCAATTTTTTTATTTGCGCTTGGCTGTTGTGGTGTTGCTGATGGTTGCGGTTGGACTGTTGGTGGTGGTGCTGGGTTTGAAGTTCTTGCATCTGCATCAAAGGCATTTCAAATGCGACAGCTCCATTTGGCCCGGCTTGACCGCAAGGCCATGCCGAAACTCAATTCAAGCGACTCCCGGCCAAACCAAATCCCATACTGCGTACTTTGCCAATTGGCGCAATTCCCCCGTCGTTGCTCTCAGTCAGTTGTTGCTTTTGTGTGGCATAGTTTATGATTACAATATTTTTCATAGCATACTTGCAGGCGACTCGTAAACACCAACTGCCAGCCGGCATTCCCATGTGCTACATCTGTGTTGTACTTGTTGTTCTTGTTGTTGCTGTTGTTGCTGCTGTTGCCGTTGTCAGTTGTTTGTTTGGCTGTTGCCCTTTTGTTTGCCTGTCGTAACTTTAGTGTTGTGTCAGTTTCCAGGCATTGGCAGTGCCAGTTATCCACACTAGCATACAACCTCGAAATCAGCAGCTACCTCTAACCCATACGCGCCTCCCAATTGCTTTCACTGCCCCTTTTGATACCCTTGCGAAGGGTATCATAATTTTGTTACGCCGGAGTCGTCAGTATCTCAAGCCAATCCAATAAAGCCAACTTTGTCGAGCTGCCCAGTTTTAAAGCTATCTTTATGTCGAACGTTTTACTACCACAAGCGATCATAACGCTCTATGGGAAGGATACATTTTCTGTTTCTCCAAATATCTCACCAAGCCCATCATTTGGAAACTTGGCTATGCACCTAAGATATGACTATTCTATGAAGGAAATAAACCAGGGTATTTAATCGAATGTTTGCCGAAAAGAACCGTTCTTTATTGTTATTTCTTATTCTAACATTTACCGCTGGCTATTTATTTTTCATTTAGTTTATTGCAATCGAGACGCGCCGAGTTGCCAATTTGTTTACCTTTGGCGACAGCTGCTCAGCTAGTGCGACAGAGAGAGGGAGAGAGAGAGAGAGTGAGAGAGGGAGAGGTGGGGAATTGTGCTACTGTATTGCTAATGATTCAAGCGGTTGCTTCACCAGCTTTTTACCACCTGCCGCCTGTCGCCATCATTAAAAACGCATCAATCAATGAAATCAATGCACAGGAAACAGAAACAATCAGAGAAAATGACGACAAGGCAGCGCAGAGTTAGCAGTAGACGCATTAGTACGAAGGATGAATTAGTAGCCTAATTACCACAAATCATTAGCAATAATAACAACAACAAAAACGATGATGATCATCATCATCATCATCATCATCACAGTCATAAACATTATTGTCATAATCGTGCCTTTGTTTTAATGCACCAAACTAAACGCCTTTATGTAGCTTCATGCCACATCCAATGAAGTGTGGAAGATTTATTACCCTTTCGGGCAAACTACAGATGCACGAAATAAAGAAATTCGATCTGGTAAAAAGTCGAGGTCTAAAGTCGAGGTCTAAAGTTGAATGGTTATGATATCTATCGATATGTAAATATAACAAACTCAACTCAATTAGTTCGCTTCGGATATCTGTTGGCAAAAGGTTCTAATAGAATATATTAATTTGCGACAGATTCTTTTCATCGGTGCATTTACCATATTAACTGGAAACATGAACGAGTCAAGATTACTTTAATGTTATTTATTCAGCAAAGAAAAAACGAAACACGAGAATAAAGTCGAATATGTCAATATCCTTAGCTCAGCTCGGCGTCCTGATCAAAATATATACGCATATGCGAATGCTTCATTCTGCCAAAGCTGACATAAAAAAAAGCATTGTGGATTTTATTATGAGCTGCTTTTTTGGTTTGCGGAGACTTCGGAGATAAAAGTGAAAAGCCACTGACTCTGTGGGCATCCATTCGGCTCGGTTATCTGCCATTTGACGTTCTGTTGCCAATTGCAATTTATCTGCACATTTTATTTGGTTTGCCATTTCTTTTGTTGTTCGGGCTGTGTATACATATGTTCCCATATGTACAAATACTTAAAGCCAACAGCAACTGTTGAGCTCTTTTGTGAACAATGTTCCTATAGCTCTTTAATCCAAGATCAAACTTAAAGTCTTTACAAGTTTGCTGCCAAGCTAGTTTCGTTCTCTCATACAGAAATGCACTTACACAATCTGTGATTTTCTTACGCCAATTTGCATTTCGTTAAATTATAGACATTTTCTGTTTTCTTTTTTTACCCTTGACTCACTGAATGTGTTTGAGGAAAGGTAAATTGGTTTCGTGCGAATGTGTATTACAAGCGCAGAAGGAGGTGTCTTCGATGCTATTCCTGGTCCATGCCTGCCTGTCTGTCCATATGTATGAATGCATCGAATTATTATTCAAATTATGTCGGAGTTTACTAGAACGGAAAGCATTCAGTTTACAATGCATACACCTATTGAGAAAATGTTACTTCTTCCCTTCTTTCTTCGTAAAATTTGGAGTAAACCATTTTTTTAAAATCGAATCTTTAGCTGTGCACTTTTCATACATTTGGCTGGTGTATATATGCTTTGAAAAGTTCATTAAGATCGGACAATAAGCTCCGAAGTAAGTGTGAAACACAGCCGCAGCGTAAACTGCCAATTAATCGGACGATGTGCGTATCTGTGTGTGTGTGTGTATGTGTGTGTGTAGCAGGAAGCTAGAATGCGTTTGATGGCAGCTCAGCGCGACTTAAAGGGAATCCCCTAGTCGGACAAGTCCCGACTAAACCCCATCTTTGTTTTAGCTTGGTTTTGTCGATAAGTCCCTTGCCCTTCCTTACGTAATCCTTACACGCAGAATATTCTCTTTGTTTGGCTCTATTGGTAAATCTTTTATTTTCAAAGAAGCGTTTATCCCAGATTTAATTCTGTCCACGAACACTTTTAAATTTATAACCGAATGACGTGGTTGCTTGGCAGTTAAGACTCTGGAAATCCTAATTCTCCACTAATTTGGGGCAATCCCAATTTTATGGTAATTTTGTTTATTTTTTTCTGTAACAAGTGTTTCAAGTGTTTCACGGGAATCATTAAGGCCAAAATCCAATTAATTTTAATCTGCTTCAAAACATAAACTAGCGCATTGGCTTTCTGCAGCGCCCATCTAAATGCTTTTTGCTCTGCAAAGTAAACATTGCAATTTTCGCGAATTTGCGAAGCTTTAAGAATCGAACCCAACTAAACGAGTGGGCCTCGTCTTGTACCTGTAATTTCACTGAGTGTCGAGAAGTGCGGTTTTGGGAAGTTACAAATGAACTATGAACTATGAACAAATGAACTTAACGTTGCGAACCAATGCCTCGAACCAGCCTCGTTCTCAGTTTTCCACATAAATGAAGGCAATTTATTAGCAGAAATTTATCTGAATGGGAATATCTATAGAAACAATCGTTGCAACAGTTATCCTGAACTAAGTTGCATAACTGAATATATTTATATTTGTATATACCAAAAATTAGTTAATCTTGATTGTTTCGGTTCAGGCTAAAGTTTGGCTGTTTCCTGCACTAACCTGGATTAAGGTTCAGTTCCTGCTAAATGAAAATGTTAATTACCGGATTGAAACCGGTCAAAACGGGCTCAAAACGGGTTTGCAGCCTTTGTTCTAAGAAGGAGCATATCGAAAAAATAAATTCTTTAATGAAATTCGATATATGTTTTGTAAGTTATCTTGAACCTGAAGTTGTAGCACTTGAATGGCCACGACTAGACTAGGATTCTTTAATGAAATGTGATATACATTTCGTTATCTTGACCAAAATAGTAGCAATCGCTTGAATGGCTCCGACTGGACTATCTATATGTCGCTTGGCGTTCTTAAGCCGTTGCCAAGTGTTCGTATGCCTTTTATGTGAAATACAACTAGAATTATTTGATAAGACCCTATCAGTATTCAGTATTTATCAAGCTGTAATGCTGATGTACAATATAATATATAATTGAAAGTCTTTGATTGTGTTTTTTTTCTTCGAATACACCGTTCAGTTTTGGGTTTCTACAACTTGGCGGTCGCGTGTTGCGTTTCTCCAGTGTCCAGTGCTGGCTGCTCCGTTGGCGCATGAAAATGTAAATTTGTTTAACAAGGGAATGCCAGCAATGTGTGCATAACTGACCCGCCTTTCCGCTGGCCCGCCAGCTGGGCAATACCAGCTAGCCTGGAGCTACCGCAAACATCCTGTGGATAGCCACTGGATTGAGTGGGGCACGCTGGCTGGGACGTGGACAGGTTTGACCCACTTAAAACTAGCGCTGGCAACGGCCAACTGGCGACTGGCCACTGGCCACTGGCAACTGGCGACTGGCGACTGGCAACTGGCAACAGGCAGAGGGCTTCGCGGTGCTGCATAAATCATGCGCCAAAAACGCAAAGTCTTGCCCCACAGGATGCGAGGATATGCGATGTGGGGCACACGGTAGCCAAATGAATTTGTAAACAGGTGCAAATTAGGTCAATATTTGTGACACGGTGTGGCAACAGCTGTTCGTAAAGGTAAAGGCCCCTCTATTTACTTCTCCCCTCTCCCTCTCCATCTCTCCTGCTTTGCCTCTCTCCCTCTCTCTCACTAGATGAGAGCGCGTGAGTTCATGCGTGTGTGAGTATGTCCCATACATAAACATGAGACATGAGACGACGACGTCACTGACCCAAAATTCAAATGCTTATGCGGGACCCAAGAAAGACGAACTCTACCAGGCAGCCCTCAACATATTGTTGTTGTTTCCCTTGTTTTTGTTCTTGTTCAGTGGGAAGGGCTGTGCTACTTGCAGCTGGTCAAAACTGACTCTAACTTCAACTATTTGCTTTCTATTCATTTCTCATTATTCTATTAGAAATATTCGGAATAACTTCAGTAACTATTTTAGGCTCACACAAAATGTTCGCATATATAAAGTTAGTTTATCCCCTTAAATTATTCTCTAAATTGCTCATTTTTGCTTTCACAAGAGTTCAACTCTTTTAATACGATTTTCCACGCAACTGCCTCCCTTAGAAAATGTATATTTACCCGTAAAGGATTAAATGAAAGTTCGAGAAAATCAATTTAAATTCGATTAAACAATTAATTTAGTTATACTTATTCAATCTTCAGCTTACATTTTAACCGAATGGGGATGTGGACTTTCCGAGCACTGTGAAATTCTCCATGAATAAATGCTGAGAAAGATCTTTGAAAATAAGTTGAAAGTCGATCGGATGACAAACACTTGGCTTTCCATTCAAATATTTCTTGACTTGACTTCTTGACACATATGAACTTCCAGCCATTTATCGTATTTATCATATCATTTGCTAAGATGTAATATGGAAATCTCTCTATACGGGAACATTTGAGTCTTTCTATGAAAATATGACTTCAGCTCAACATGGAGTAAGACTTCAATTAAGTAAGTTACTAAAATCTAGATTTTGTATTCTAATTATATGAAAGCTATTTTGACAAGTCTTTCAACTATAATTAATTAATTTTGTATTGAAATTTGTAGAAAATTCTCAAATAATCACAATCTGGCGAATCGAGGTGGTAAAATATATAAATTTGTTGAGCCTGGCATTAAAATTATAGAATATGCATACTTATTTTATTTAATTTTCGGCCCAGCCAAAAAGGTAAATGCAGACTTTTGCTTTCTAGGCGCAAAATAAATTACTTGATGAAATTGAATTTTGTAACTTTTGCGTTCATTAAGTTCATCATCTTGCCTCTCTTGGTTTAGACGTTGGCTTTCTCACTCGCACTCGCACAGGCACACGCACTCACGCAACGCTTTCTCACTCTCTCGTTGCTTTTAAGTGCATATTTTGATTCGAAGTTGTTTTTGGTTTTAAGGAGTGGGAAACTCGATTTTAAATTCATTAGTATAAATTGTATGCCCCAAGATAGTTGCAACAACCACAAAATTTATTACCAAACTCACCTCAGACATTTTGCGTTGTGTGGCGGGCAACTTTGTTCGCTTGCTTTTTGTTGTTGTTCCTGTGGATGCTGCTTAAAGATATTGTTGTTGTTGTTGTTGCTGTTGTCGTTGCTGTTGTTGCTTTATTGATAGTTCAATTAGTCAGCGCGTCTTTGCCACAAGCGGTGGCAGCTCCTGCTGCTGCTGGTGCAACATGCTACAGTAGCATCCTGGCGGCACATGGCGTATGAGTAATATTCAGGATATTTGATGCGAGTTCGTTGCTGCTGTCGTTGCTGTTGCTGTTGCTGTTGCTGTTGCTGCAAGGAAACGGCGTGCAACAAGTGGCACGGCATATTCCCAGCTGTTGTCTGCCTCATCGCCGCCACATGGCTGTAAAACACACAGAACAAAAAACCACACCAGCAGATTAGTGAATGCACATGGCCTGGGCCGAGACATTAATCAAACAATCAGTCATGCAAAGCTTGCGAGAGGGGCTAGCGGGTGACGAGGGTGCGAGCGGTGGTGCGAGGGGGGTGGTGGAGGGTTACAGTCAGTAACGGGTGACAGGTAGCAGGTAGCAGCCGTTAGCAGGCCAAGTTGTCGACCTTACGGCCCGTCGAGTTCAAGAATCTGTTGGGTGATAAATTTCGCACGACGTCGCCGTCGCCGTCGACGTCAGCGCCAGCGTCTCTGTCGACGCTAACGCCAACGCCGCAACGTCAATATTGGCGGCGGCAGCTGGTCTGGTCTGGTCTGGTCGGTTTGATTTGCTTGTGCTGCCGTTCCAGTTCATGTTTTTTTGTTGTTTCTGATGTTGCTCTGAATTTGTGCTTTGCTTTTGGTATGTGCCCACGGTAGCTACAGTGGAACAAATGCAGCAAAACTGGTGCATTATTTATGCTATAGTAATTTCTTTTGTAACTTTGTAACCAGAACCCATTGAAAGTGGGTAAAAAGGGGAGGTATAATTGCTTTGTACAAATGTATGTAACAGGCAGAAGGAAGCGTCGTCGACCCTTCACACGGCATATATACCCGATCAGAATGATAAGGAGAGTCGATCAAGCCAAATCTGTCTGGCCCCATCTACGAAAGCCCGAGACCTTATTACTGAAATTAATTTATGTTATCGTATTCCAAAAGCAGGAATAGTTTTTGATTTTGTTTTTCTTGAAATCTTCTCCCATATACATATGGATAGTATAGTATCTTGTATATACAGATTAAGAATATTTCACGTAAGCTACAAAAACGTATTTTTAAAGATAAAGTAATGGTATACAAACTCATTTGAGAGCCATTTTTAGACGCTGAATATATCATAATAACCTTCAGGTCGACGTATTCAGACATATGTATGAAAAGACATACAAACGGTCATATTGCATACTTATACCCAAAATGATAATAACATTTTTTCCAACTTTCTAAATGATTTTGTATCCTTTGTATACAAAGCTAGAAGTAATATGCGTTTGAACAACTTGCATTTCAAAATGTTCGTATTAGCAAAAAGGCTTCACTCTAATTTGCTTTGGTAAGGTTTTGTTCGACAATACACGCTTTCAGAGTCAATCCAGTTTGTGCGTTTGCTAATTAAAAGCTTATGTGATATGCATCGTTTTGCTTTGATTAACTTTGATTTATGCCGGCAACAAAACATTTCATTAGTATTTAATTGTCAAAAGCATCGCTTGGTAAACTTCTTCTTACCCCTTTACAACAATGTTGCTTAACTTGTATCATGAAATATAAATTATATCATGAAAGAAGACTTCTTCGACCCCATAAGATTCCCATCTCTACTTATTGTACAAACTAGTCTCTGAATCATCAACAAGTCTAAGGATCATCAACAAGTCTAAGGATCATTATAATCTGTTTAAGATTATATGTTCATATGTGCAAAACTATATATTCTTTCGGGTATCTTAGCCAAACTCAGCGGCTACGGGCCATTCACAACACGTTAGCCACAATTAATTAACACCAGATAACTATATTATGTAGAACCCATTGAAGTGAGGCGAAAATTGGGTGTTTATCTAGAAAGTACAATTGTGTGTGCATATTAAACATTTCTTAACTTTTGCTATGCATATGCAAGGGCATTTCATGTTTTATATTTCTGTTCTTATTGTTCAATGATGAATACTAGCTCTTCAAATGTTAATTTTCATTAAATGACAAAATTGTTTTTTGCAAACTGTAAATTCCACTGTGAAATGAAATATTAAACAATGGCCTCAGTGGGAGAGAGGTTAAGGTTGTGAGCGCGTGTCTGTGCTTGTGTGTGAGTGTGTGTGTGTGTGTGTAATACAGTGAAACATAATCAGCATAATAAGCATAGCAATGATAATCAGCGAGAATAATGTACATTAACAACATCATTGCTGTTGCGCTTCCGCTTGAAGCGAGACGCCCAACCACAGACCTTATACGCGTACACACGCAGCACTCAAGAGAAAGAGAGGGAGAGAAAGCTAGACAGCGAGATAGAGAGAGAGAGAGAGAAAGAGCGAGCGAGTGAGCAAGTGGGAGATAGTTATACCCAATGACACTTGCACAGCGCCAATCAGCAAGTGCGCGCGGGCACCAAATAAATTGAAACAACAGTCGAAATTGGAAATGAGATGATTATTATGGAAATGATAATGATGATGATGATTATCGATGGGTAATATATGAATGTTGGCTGCTGCTGTTGACTTTGTGGTTAATCTTAATGCTTTTGCGAATGCAAACAGCTCAGATGCCGGACATCAGATGCAGTCCAGCAACCGCAACTTATAATAACAGAAGCAGAAAATTATAGCACTAGAGCTTGCCAGCTGGTTAAGGATCATTGCTTATTTGACATGCTCTTTGACGTGCTCTTTAAGCGCCATCTTGAGAAATTGTGAAGAAAATGTTATGAATTCAACAAGCATTTAATCATTATTAATCAAAGGCGAACAGAATCCCGTCACCCTATCTGTTTGTCTGCCCAAATACGCGCACATTTCAGAGAATAACTTTATTAATAATAGACTTTCAATTTCGTTTGCTTTAACGAATCTCGGAGCCTTAAGAGTGAATATTAATAAGCTTCAAAGGTTCTTGTAAAACGTACAAACATACGTTTTTTTGAATATATATTTGAGTTCACTTTAATGCTTTAACAAGCTTTTAATGACAATGAAAGTTATGTTTCTAACTAACCTAATGCGATTAATCTTAAGCTGAAGAGCTTATATTTTCTATCAAGACAGATGTCTTAAGAAGCTTTCTAAAAGCTGTTTTAGAATATCTACTTGCCAAGATTAAAGCGAATTGCTATCATATTAAAATCCCAAGACCTCCCGCATAATAGCTATCATAGCTCTAATGAGCTTTTACCGGCAATGAAAGTTAAGTTTCAGCTAAAGACTTCTTTAACTTAACTGACCCAATGCAATTAATCTCAAGCTGAAAAGCTTACATTTACTGTTAAAGCTGAGGCCTTATAAAAGCTATCCAAAAGCTTTTTTACTGCTACACAAAATAGAATTTATGTTTGCCAAGATTAAAGCTAATTTTGAGAATGTCAAAAGCGTGTAAATTAAATCTCATATACAAAGTCTACTGCATATATATTTGCTTAGTGGCGATTTAACCAACTGTTTAGCATTCCAGAGGGGACTTGATGTCTTTCATCTTGCCGCTATATGCCATATGCGACGGTAACAAGTCGTGCTCTGGTAATGAGCGTTTTTGTGTTAATCGTCTTAATCAAGTTGATGGTCCGGTCGATTGTTAGTTAGTTGTTGCCTCTGGGATAAAAGCGTGCTTTAATACGCGCCGTAGTTGGTAGCGAATTCGATTGTTTGCCCAACTCGGAGCCGACGTTGCATTTTGATAATGCATTATGAATGGGCGCATGCGGCGAATGCGTGATGTTCGCAATGTTAGCTATGCCAATAGCACATGATTATGGGATTATGAAAATTATAGTTGGAAAGTGCATTACGGTCCGTTCGGTCCGAACGTAATCAGAATTTTCGGGAGTGCAGTGAATTTTCCAAGAATCGTTTCTACCCTGAAATGATTTTGAATTGAAACTCTGTCCAGTCGTTCAAATACTTTGTGAAGCTTGAAATTTGAATGTCGCCACATTTCAAATAAGTCTGTGTGCTTGTGTGTGTGTGTGTGTGTTCGTACATTTGTGTCGATGTCATTTGACGCAAAAAACGACGAAATTTGAGCAAATGAATAACGAAACCTTAGCCGAGAGACAAGTCAAGAAATCAACGGAACTGTGAGAGAAAAGAGCAGCGACAAGTTCAGAGACAAATGGCGAAATCACATTCCACACAATTTTATGCTGCTTTTTGTTGTTGTTGTTTGTCTGTTTATCTTTCTTCTTTTTTTTTTTGTCTTTGCTCTTGTCATGCAACAAACTGTAACAATCACAAAGCAGCCAATGATTAAATGCTGCTTAGCTCTCTAACCATAACTATAATACGTTGAGATTCAACTAACTAATGGACCTATCAAATGGCTAAGAGCATAAAATATTCTAGGCGAGTGTGGATCAAAGGCATATGTAAATACATATATGGCTAAGAAATGGTTTTGTATCAAAGCTTTAAGTTTGAGCGACTTTTTCTACTGAGCTTGGTCAAGATATCTTGAAGAACATGAAAGTTTTCTATAAGAAAAACGCATTATTGACTTATAAGACTTTATGATGCTGTCTTGTTCATGGGAAAGAAGAATGTTTACCTTATTCAAATTATCTTAAAAAGCAAAAAAAAACTTTTTTTCGACGAACACTGCTTTAAATAATCAGCGTTTGTGTGGTTAATATCCTTGAAACAATTTTAATAACAATAAATTGTGTAATCAATATTGGATAGCAAACTTTAAAGGAAATGTAAATAAAAATATGCTTCGTGTATGCGTTATGCATTTTGTGACAAAATTATTCACAAGGATATATAAATTACACACATATGATTTGACTTTATAGGAATTCAACATTCAGCCTTTGTGTGCATATTCATGTTAACATTAATTTCACTATTTCTTCAAATTCCACGTTCCACATTCTCCACATTCAACATTTTCTGCTCCCACTTGTAGCCAAAGTCAAACAAAGTCTTAATGAATAATCAAGCTTTGCCTTAAAGACACTTAAAGAGAGAACTTGGAATGTTATAAAAATTGTATGCTCTCTAAGAGAATATGCACGGGCAACAATCGCCACTCTATTTAACAGACTGTTCATTAATCTAGCCAAGAGATGAAGTCCAAGCAGAAGCAACAACAACAATAAGCAACAGACTTTGGCAGCAATGCTTCCAGTGGAATTCGTTGTAGGTGTTCGCCGTCGACGCTTCAAAATTCCAATTGCCCCCCACCCATCAACTGACGGGGTGTATTAACATTAACAGCAGCAAGCACTTCCTTCCTGTCGATGTCATTTTTTGCATTGTCATTGCAGACGCTGACGCTCAACGTGCAACTCTCAACTCTCAACGCTCATCTTTCAGCTGGCAAGTCTCAGCTTAATGCATATTGCATATACATATACATATATGCTTGAGCGCAGGCAGAGTTTAAGGAAAAAGAGAAGAAAAAAATATTGTATAAAAAGCTAAAAAATGTTTTACTTCCTGTATTAAATGTGCAATGCTGTTGTTATTGTTATTGTTATTGCTGTTGTTGTTGTTGTTGCTGCTGCTGCTGCTGCAGCAAGGCAGCTGCGCTCTCAAGATCGCAGACTCTGAAAGCTGCATCTCGAATTACATTGCTCAAGCACTTGAGAAGCTTCGTCTGCTGCTGCTGCTGTTGTTGTTGCTGTTGTCGCAGTAGCCAATGTCAACTGTAGCTACTGCTGGGCTCCCCACGCGGCAGTCGGCGTCGACGTCATTGTCTGCGCTGCGTCTACGCTGCAATTAATTTGTATCGGGCGCGCTTGTCACGCCTACAGAGAGCACTCACTACTCAATGCCTGCCCGTTCTTCCCATGCTTCGTCAGCCGACTCTGTCTCTCTTTCCAATACCCTGTAGCCATTGAATATGGGCACGAAGGGTATTATGGTTTTGTGCAAACTTATTTAATAAGCAAAATAAAGAGTTATACGTATATCAGACGTATAACGAACATTTCCTGTTTTTCTATCTACACCAAGAAACAGAGATTTAAAATATTTGACTTTTATGATGTATTCCGCTGTTCTATTTAAATTTGAAATGTCCTCATTTTCAAAGTTAGAGCCTTATCACTTGGCATAAACGTTTTCTATTCTCCGAGATTAGTTTATGAATACAGGAGTTTTGCATTTTCCACAAAACAGGAAGGGAAACTTGTGTGTATGTGTTTATGTGCACATATATGTGTGTCTATAGAAAAAAGCTGGAACATCTCGAAATCTCGGCGCTGAGTGCAGGGTATTTGCTAGTCAGGCCCTGCTGACTAGCACACTCTTGTTTTTAACGCTCTTTTCGCACTTAACAAGCGGCTATGGCAGCAGTACTGGAACCTACGTTGTTTGTACAATATTTATAGGGATTATGTCATTTGACAAAATGCAATTGCAGGGTGTTTTGCATGGCGCCTCGAAACGCATATCGCTGGCCATTGGAATGTCGATAAGTATCACGAAGTGCAGCTGGGAAAGAATCCCCTTAACGATTAAAAGCTTAGCTGTTTCGTGATTCAAAGTCTTCCAAGGAATTATTTATCAATTTGTCAAACAACCGAAGACACAGTAATAGATTAAGTGTCTGGTAACAAACCAAGCAGAAAGTTATCTTTAGAGTATTGGACGGGAATCCCGTAAAAAGAAAAATAATAAAACAGCTTATCGATTTCATTGTTTGCCTTATCGGTCTATATTTCTGTAAATTATTATTATAAATTATCTCTGCAACTATCAAAACTTTAAATTAAATTTTGCATCAACAAGAGCTCTCTACGCTTCTACTCAACAAATGCCAAATCCCTTTTGACTAGCGGAAAGTAGGTGAAAACCTTAAACTGGCGAAAAGGAAATCACTTTTCAGGAGACACCGGATGATTTTAGATAGTAATCAATTGAAAACAACGAAATAATCAATTATGATTACACTTATTTTTATTGTTAACCATATTGATTTGCGTATGTTTTTCAAAACGTAGAGTTTTGTGCTCATCAGACAAAAAGGAAAGATCGAATTCTTGTTCTTAAGAACATGAATGCATTAGAATGCAGACATTTTTCAATACATGCTGCAGCTTGTTGCATTATTATGCATAAATTTATAATTTTCACTTAATATGTCGGGTAATCATTGTGGTACAGGGACAGACACAGATACCCAACTAAGACACAAACACACACAAAAGTATCCGTATCTGAAAGGAGATGCAAGTGTGCGTGGGCGCACACTCAATGAATTGTCGACTTTGCCACTGAACTGATTTTATTAATATTATCGCATTGCAAACACTCAAAGCCACAATCAAAATTATAAATATTTCAAATAATGTTCAGCGACAACGCCGACGAGGACGCAAGCGCAGCAGCAATTTTCTTCATTGTCTTCCAGTTGTCAATTGCCAAAGTGTGTGTGTGTGTGTGTGTGTGTGCGTGTGGGTGCATGCATGTAGGCAAATATCTGCTAATCACTAGCTAAGCCAAATACAAAAGACTAAGAACAAAAGTCAACGCAACTGCTGCGGCTGCTAAAGCTGAAAAATACAACGACATCGCCTCTGCTTTAAAATAAGCATCAATTAAGCGCTGCAGCGACCGAGAACATCAACAACAACAACTACAACAACAACAACAACAACAGCAAAAACACCTTTAACAACAACTTCACCTTCAAGTTCAGCTCATAATTACGTTAAGAGCTTTAGGGTTTAAATAAATACCAACTGGAAAATCCGCTAAAACAATGAAAACTGCATTACGAGCCCAGACCACAAGTAATCCATGCAAAACAATAGAAATTGTTTGCCCTTTGACGGTTGTCAGCTAAATGCAGCAGGCTCTAATTTTAATTAGAAAATTAATAATTTAACGAATTATAAAACACAATGCCAGAACCCACTAAACACAATCGTATTATATACCCTATACAAGACACAAACGTCGAGGCTTTTGCAGAAATACCGAAACGGACTTCGATGCTCGGCTTGATATAAAGATATTGTTAAGTTGGGAATCTTAACTTGAAATAATTTCGAAAACTATCGATTGCGGCAGGCGGAGCACGGTCAACTGACAATATATATGAAGCAGAACCAAAGGATTTTGGAATGCTTCACGTAGTTTGTGATGAAAATCGTTTATAGATTTGTGGTTCATAAAAATAACCTGGATATATCATGATATTGGGTAAATAGAGGTTAGTAGCTCTAAAAACCTAAAATGATTATAATAGAATGTAATTAAAAATACTGTCAACCTTACTATGCTTCTATGCTCATCCTAAGATAATGTTACATCCATGAAAATATACTTGGATTAATCTTCTGAAGATCAATCGCAGTTATAGTGCAAGCTTTTATGTAGAGTAATCGAATATACCCCTTTCGCTTTGTGAACGAGTATATGGCACAATCTGTTATTTGGAGTTGGCTTAAAGATCACTTAGCTAGGACTCGAACCAACGAGCACCAAAATGGTGTGCACGAGGCTCAAACGTGATCGATTCGGGGTGAGGCAAAAGTAGGGCTCTATATCATATGCCAGTTCAGTTGATTGGGAATGATTCAGTATTTGGGGATCATTGACAAGAAAACGTATCACAAATAATCAAGCGTACGTAAATTAATTTTAGCATAACGGACACAAAAACCCAAATCGAAATGGCGAACAGATGGTTCGGTCAATCGCATAAACAATTGTCAGGCATATTGATGAGTTTTATGTGATTCAGCGAATAAATGTTTTTGATAATATGCTCACTGTTTATTAACGAGGGCAGGCCACGGATTTTTATGGGCTCTATGATCATGCCAGATGCTGTGCCCAGCGATTATGATCATCTACAAAGCGGAAAACTGTTTCAACACCTTTTAAAATCATGATAATAAAGAGCAGCAGGAAACTACGCATAGACCGTTTATTATCATAAGTGAAGCGATATAAAGTGTTATTGCTGCCGGGCAATACAAACAAAAAAAAAAGGGAACAGGTCCAGAAAGTGAGCTCTAGAACTGTGCCAAGTTGGCCCTTGACCTTGACTGGCTCCCGCATATACACACATACATACATACATATGTATCTATGTATCTGCTGTCGGCCATAGATTCGAACCCGAGCCCGAACTCGCATCCCATGAACCATCGAGCATTGTCATTGCCATGGCTTTGCTTTGCTTTGCTTTTGTTGTTTATGTTGTAGCGTTGAATGGAAATTGAAAAATTCATTTTTAAACATTTGTTTACACCGCCAGGTACTGCAGTGTAGCGGGCGGCAGCGCTGGCGGCACGCGTGCTCATGAACTTTAGGCACAAAGTCGAAAAGTTAAAAGATAAATAAGCGTTAAAGTGTAAATAGGCAAAAGAGAAAAAAAACGGAACGGTTAGCTTCGTCATGCCGAAGAGTAAATACCCTGTTGGGCATACGGCTGAAAAGTGTTTTTCTATTTGTACCGATTAGAATTCCGATAGCTGTAGTATGTGGTAGTCCGACGTTGGGAACAATTAAGGAACGTAGTAAAGCTCGTATATCACGAAAAGCTACATATATGATATTGTGCTCAGATGCGGCCTAATCGACATCAGAGAGCCGACAACAAGGAGACGGACGAACGCAAAGATTAGGATCCTTTAAAACTGAGTGTCTAGACGGACTTGAATATATCGACTCGACTGTTAATACTGATCAAAAATGTATATACACTTACTGGGGATCGGGGATGTCTCTGTGCACGTGTTACATGTTTCTTGACATGTTTATCAAACCCTCTACAA
The DNA here is from genome assembly GCA_037075305.1 of Drosophila kanekoi. NCBI lineage: Eukaryota > Metazoa > Arthropoda > Insecta > Diptera > Drosophilidae > Drosophila > Drosophila kanekoi. The sequence goes on along the minus strand of JBAMCE010000290.1, from coordinate 5,461,492 downwards.
GGGTAAAAAATAAAAGAGCAACAGCAACAATAAAGCACCGCAGCTATAAAAGACGCAAAATCAAACTCAAACACATACAAAAGCAAATGCAATTAGCAACAGTCCGAAACTAGAAGAACTTTTAATACCCTTCCCGAATACAATGCCAATGTATAAGTAATTAGCACCTGTGAATTTTAAATCACACTTGAGGTTGCTTTTTTCGCCGTGCGCCATTAAACAAACCCCCAAATTGGATTGCGATTGGGTTCATGAACTAGTTCTTTTGCTTATTATTTTAACATTTCTATATAGAATATGAAAGCAGGCTCTTTTATCATATATAGACAAATCTCAAATATGCATAGTTCATTTTCTCAGGAACTAGTTCCTCTGACATATTTAAATTTTATATTTATTTGCAGATTCCATGTGGGTTTGAACTCATCAACTAGTTCTTTTGGCACAAATGTATGCATGTTTCTACATTGTATTAATATCAAAGTTCAAAAATACGATTCTTTCAAAACCAAAATATTAGCTCAAGTACAAGGTACAAACTATATCATAATCCTTTTATATAATTGGGAATTGCCCAAAGTTATTTTTATACTCTGAACCCATTGAAAATGGTTGAAAAGGGTATAATGTATTTGTGCAAATGTATGTAACAGGCAGAAGGAAGCATCTCCGACCCCATAAAGTATATATATTCTTGATCAGCATCAACAGCCGAGTCGATCTAGCCATGTTCGTCTGTCCGTCCGTCCGTCTGTCCGCATATATGAACGCAAGGATCTCAAGGATTTCTCGTTTCCGAGAAATCGATAAAAATCTATATCGAAATCCTGCTCTTTTTTTTTTTTTAGCAATTTTGGTAAATAATAAGAACTTGAATCACCAAACTTGACATGTAACTTCTAGAATAGTAAACATGTATATCTGCATTTGGTGTTGGAAGAAGAGGGTTCGGTGTATCCCCTAGATACCCATAGATAGTCTAGCTCCAGACTAGAACCTCTTACTTGTTTTATAGTCAATTTGATCTATGAATCATTTGCGAGAACTAGTTTAAATTCAATCATTTTTATTTATAAAGCATTTGTACACATATATTATTTTTGACAAATCTCGATTTGATTTCAGCTGACGTCGACTTGGGTCTGTTGAAGAACTTTGACTCAGAACTGATTTGAGAACATCTGATGTTTTGAAATAGAATGAAAACAAATATTGGACGATTTAAAAGATTACATTATTATAAGTATATAAAACTGTTCATCGCTGCCTGTCTAGCAATTTTGTAGAATAATTGAATGCGAAACCCAATAAATCTTTAACAACTTATCGTTTATTTATATAAGGCTATAAAATGTGAACTTATCATGCAATACGCATCACATTAACTGGACAACTTCCTTATCAACAGCCTATCGCTTGCGAACCAGTTTTTTTCGGAACTTAAATAGCGTATTTCCTGAACCATTTTCTCCAACTATCATATGCATATATGTATATATATAGATGTTTATATATGCGGATTCGGCCACAAATCCATCAAAACTCGGATGCCATTAAAAGGCGCTAAAAAAGATGGACAAATTGATTAAATGTGTTTTTTTTTCTCTCTCTCTCTCTCTCTCTCTCTTTGTTAATGTTGCGCAATGGCCGTAACGAGAACTTTTGTAAGTAAATGTTATTGTTGCTGTCGTTATTGTTGCTGTCGTTATTGTTGTTGTTGTTGCCGCTGTTGTCATTGTTGTTGTTGTTGCTATTGTTAACAAAATATTTTCTTTGTGATGAACGAAAGAAGAGTGTTGTTTATTTACGTTTGGCATGGCAATCGGTTAATGCTACCGTTTTGGGGCTAATCTGTAAACTGTCTGGCAAAAGTATACGGACGACTGAGATGCTGACAGCTGGCAAATGGCTTGAATTAAGCACCTGAGCGCCAAAAAAAAAGGTGTCTGCAAAATGTTGCACGGACTGTTGTGCGTGTATGTTTGTGTGTGGAACAGAAGCGCAAGCAGCGACATGAAACAAAAGACTTTCGGTAACCCGATATTATCATTAATGCGAAAGCAGCTGACGACAACAACAACAACAATAACAACAAGAAGAGGAAGAAGAAGCAGAAGAGCAACAACCAAAACAAATTTTGATAAAGTATCTTCGAGCGCCGAGAGAAAGAGAAGTGGTCGTCAAGTGGCCCAATGCGGCACGTTGCGGGGCAGCTCTCGAAATGTTCATTTTCAGCTATTTTTAGCTAATTATAATTTATTTTCAAACAACTTGAAATGAGCGAGAAAAACTTTTGCAGTTACACAGAACTCACACAGGTGCCCGCTTCACAAATATTTGTATCTATGTGTATTTCTAGAACACAATACACATGCAAATAAAAGAAGTCGATTAGTTTGCTTTCAACTTGAGTAACTGTCGATCTGACAAAGCGCAATTCAACAACCAAAATTCGCTTGCCACCGAAATGTCAGGCAAGCAGGCAGCCAGGCAGCAGGCAGGCAGACAGACATACGGACAGGCAGCAGGATAAGCCAAGTCAAGAGCAGTGAGGTCCAGTCAAGCCACAGCCAAGTGCCGGCCAGTCAAATGCATGACCCACAAAAAATGCTTCGCCAACGGCTCTTTCTGAATGATTGTAATTGATACTTGATCTGTTGAAGCGTATAAAAGCCACTTTAGGCGTTGGCATTACGTCACCTTGACTCAAAGTCGCAGTCGCAGTCACAGTCACAGATTCAGTCAGTTTCAGATTCAGATACAATTCGAGAGGCGGTCCGGGCTCCGGCTCCGGGCAATTGGGTTAGAACAACAACAAGATAAATACAAAAAAAAAACCAAACAAAAACAAAAGCAGAAAAACATTAAAAAAAAAAAAACAAATCAAGTCTGCCAAGAGATTTCAAAGCTTAGTTAGTACAACCATTTTTAAATGCTCTGCCTAAATAGAGTTCCATAATCCATGTTATAATACGAAAAGTTGATAAGAACCTTTACCCTATTGCGCTGCAGTTCAAATACATTTCGGGGCTCAACTGTAATAATGTAGCTGCCACACTTATTTCAAAGTTCAATGATCTTTTTTTTTATATTATATTAATTTGATATTTGGTTTATTGGGTTTCAATTATTCATGTTCACCTCATGCTACTCGAGTTGGTTTTGGACCAACAATGAAGCTTTTCTGAACATCTGGATTAGCATTATCTTGATTAGCACGAATTAATAAGATTGGCAAAATCAATTTTAAAATCTTAAAATTAATAACAGGGTCCATACCGTAGTCGACCAACAGAGATTCGGAAAGCTGAGCTGGGTTTAAAGTTCTATCTCTATCGAAATATTTTACAAAAGGAGCCTTAACTGACTTTGTTAGATTGGTTAAATTGATTGGAAAGCTCGCTCATAAACTAGTTGCACATAATTAGAACTCAATATTAGTAAAAAGGCCGTATTAGTTTAAGCCATTTACTACTTGAATCTGACAGATGTATATACAACAGCTTTATAAGCTCTTGGCTAACCAAAGATGAAAGTGCGCTTTACTAATGCACACGAACCTGAGCTGATTTTATTAAGCCAAAGCAGTCGACATAGTCAAGAGTCTTAAGCAGCTACTAAGAGTATTCTAAAATCTAAATCGCAAACTGAATCACACCAAAAAGCGACATCCAACGGCCCGAGCGACTGGACAACTCAACGGTAGCGTCGACGTCGGCGGCGGCGTCGGCCGACGCGTCGCTGATCGAGAACTGGCAGCGGCGGCAGCAGCAGCAACAACAACAAACCCGCTTGACTTTGCCTCAAGTTCGAAACGGAACAGCTGTTTTTGCAGTCGCGCTCGCTGTCGACGTCGCTGCGACTGAAAGTGCTTCTGGTGCTGCTGCTGCTGTTGCTGCTGCTGTTAGTGTCGCTTCACGCTTCGGAAATTTTTCGAGATTTTCAGCGACAAACTCGGAATCTGAAACTGGTCTTAAACGCGTGCGTCTCTCCGATTGTATGCGTGTGTGTGTGTGTGTGTGTTTGTGTATAATATGTATATAAATCATAAATTTTTATACGAGTAATTTAAAAAAAAAAACTCATACACAAGTTCAGCGACGGCGGCAGCAAAGCAACAACAAGTCGTAACGTTATATATTAATTTGGTAATTGAATTTTGGTTTTGGACTTTAATTAATAAGTTTTTATTTTAAATGATCCCCAGCCTGCGAGCTTATAAATAAAATGCCAAAGCCCAGAGTTGAAGCTGAAAGTCGAGACGTAAAATGACCCATCAACTAAACAAAACACAACCACAAAAAGTTTTAACCGCTTTTTGCCGTTCTATGGGAATTTCATTTACGGACCAAACTTTTGACAAGGACTAAGCCAAGCAAAAACAACGCACATACTCCACAACTGCAGGAAAAACCAAGCGAAAATGGCTAAACAAAAAAAATGGTGCAGGGAAAGTCCCCTGACGTGTGTCTCTCTGAGTCTCTCTCTCGGTCTTTTTCCTCGAGCCACTGGTTTTATGTTCTCAGCAGCATGGCTGCACATTTGCATTAATATTGTCGCATTCAATGGCCATAATGTTCGGGTTTAGCCTGAGGGTTTTTCCCCGAAGACCTCAGCTCCAATTGATTACGCGCAATTATCGAGCGCGGGAAAGCCCCACGCACAGTAAGCAGCAGCAATGTTAATAAACTCAATAAAAGCCTGCCCAAAAATTAACATACTAATACGTCATTCAAATAATTACAAATTTTGTAACTGACTTGCTACAATTAGAACGAGAAGGGAGAATGTCATATTTAATTATAATACTTAATAATATATATAATATAAGCTAGCTGTGAGCTAGTTAGTAGTATAATACAGCATGATAACATTGCTTTCGTAACATTTGTATGTTACCTAACATGGTTATGAATAGAAAAATATAATACTCTTAACAGCTGTCCATAATATGGTATATAGTCGGCAAGTGCAATAAAATGCGACGTAATGCTGCGGCAAATTAATAAACAGAAAATAAACTGATGTTATATTCAAAGCTAATTTGAAACTTGAACCATGCAGTGCAATAGAATAGAATTTGAGCACTTTCTATTGTTATGCTGACAATTGTTGGCATATGATTTACAGATTGTGAAGATCCACTCATAATTGCAAAAATGCTGCCACAAAACAACTCAAGCGACATAGCCTGATATTGATATGCTTACGTAAGTTAACAGCTGGTGTTCTCCACGATAAAATAGACGCCAAGTGATGTGCGCACCACATCCACATCATAGCCCAGAAGCCCACCCACTTTACTCGCCTTAACGCTTGGATTGTCAAACGTCAAGCGTTTTCTGTGGTATTGAAATTCTAGTCGAGATTGCACATAACTGCACATGCACACACTTAGAAACGTCAGTTACACTGAGAGAAAAACTCAAGGCAAATGTCACATCTAAAACATATTCTCGATGTTTTATATAAATCTTAAGATACGCACTCCTTTATAGGCAAATATTCAAAATTCACAATCGCATTCGAATGTTCATTATTTTCGTTATATTTAATCGAGGTAAACGAAAACGAAATCTTCAAACTTTCGATTCATCTGCATTTTCAAGACTCGAATCAACAAGTTAACGAACGAACTCATATTCATATATTGCTTATCTGTCATTTTAAATGTATTTTTATTTGTACTAAAACTTTATTTACTCATTCAAAATTCATTAAACAAATGTATCCAGATACAATTGGTGTCCTTAGCTCATCTAATCTTCGAGATACGCCTAAAGGGCTGAGGGATTGACATTTTGGAACAACGAGTCTATCTTTCAATACTATGAGGGAGTGAAACTGGGAATATTGTTGTATCTAACTAATACTTAAAGGAAATTTATATTTAGGAAATGAAATTTTCGAACGCGTGTTGTATGTGACTGAAAACGGCACGCCGAATATCTAATACCCTTGCAGACCCAACCTTTTTATAATGCTCATAGCGATTCGCCCGTATCTAAGAAGCACTCCCAGTGCTTAGTTAGTTAATGCCGAGTTTGTTCAAGGTATCTTGATAAACAAAAAAGTTTTTTAGAACCTAGTTTTCGACCAATCTTAAATATAATATAGTGGTTCGATCTTAATAGGTGCATAGTAAAACTAATAAATGCCGAGTTTCGAGATATCTTGATAAACAAAAAAGTTTTTCATACAACAACTTCATTTTCGACCGATCGTTCCTATGGCAACTATATAATATAGTTTTCCGATCCAGCTGGTTCCGACCTATGTACTGCGTACACAGAAAGAGGGACTTCTGCAAAGTTTCATAAAGACAGCTTTAAAACGGAGAGACGGACATGGCTAGATAGACTCGCCTGATCAAGAATATATATACTTTATGGGGTCGGAAATGTCTCCTTCTATGCGTTACACATTTCTCGACAATATTATAATACCCTCTGCAAAAAAGTATAGTATAGTATATCTAACTAATTCCAATAGAATATTTATTTTAAGATCACAGATTTTAAGTTGAGTTAAATTCAATTGAAACCATTTTTAATCTGTAGCTTAATTTATGTAAGCCTCAAAGTTATATTTGAGACAGAGAGACAAAGATATTCTTCTTTGAAATAATGATCAAACCGTGCTTAGTTGAACGTAACCCTCGAGCGTAAAGATTTTCTCGCTGACCCTTGGTCAGAATTGGAATTAAGCTGAGCGCAATATGTTTTCACGACTGTTTTATTTGACCAAGTCTAGACGATTCTAAAGATTTCCAAAGTCTAAAAGCATACTCGAAAGTACTCGATTTTATCCTTGTTGATTTACAAGTACTATTCACCAACTTACTAATGTGTTGCATATTTTTAGCTTAACTATGCTAAGTAGAACACTGAGCGAAGCTATTAAGGGTGTTTGCCTTAAAACTGATCTGAACTTTAAGTCACGAAACACTCTCAGCTGTAATTGGGCAGCAGACGGAGATGTCGCATCTGCCAGATACAATTTCGATATGGGAATCGATGAGGTTACCACTTGGCTTGTGGCTTGTTGGCTTATTGGCTTGTTGGCGTGCTGGACCTGGCCGGCTCGGCTAGTTTTCATGTTTAATGGCCAAGTGTCGCTGGCGCCACTAAAAATTTTGGGCGGCGGGCAAGGCGTGGCCGGGCCATTGTTAACGACCTGCAACGCACGAGGCGACCATAAAAATGCATTTAATGCATTTGGCCAAAAAGGAAATGTTTATGGCCAGTTGTCTGCAGTACAGCGGGTGTGGGCGGCTGCTGGCCCAAGCTGGCAGCTTAGGAAGTGTGAGAGAGAGAGAGAGGGAAACGAAATGAGACAGTTAAAGATCTGAAACATTGTAAATGTTAAAAACGTGCAAAAAGAATGGAGAGCGGCGCGATTGGAGAGCTAAGAGCTGAGAGCTGAGAGCTGAGTGCTGAGAGCAGAGAGTAAGGAGACGAGAGCACAGTTGCCACATGTGGTACAAGTGTACCAAAACTTTTGCGATACTTAAACAATATTTTGTACATTTGCCAATAATCGAAATTCATGTTTTTTGCAATAAAATATATACATTAAAAATTTAGAAATAAATGAGTGCTGAATTATCTATATATATTTAAAAAGGTTATTCGTGTGCTTATATGAAATTCGTACTTTTTCAACTGATTTGGTATATTTTCGTGTAATTTTTGGTACAACATATTTTTATCAAGTGGCAACAGTGGCAGGCACTGAGAGTTGAGAGCAGGCAGGCAGCAGCCAACGATCGTCGCAAGCAGTTTATGTTCTCTGCTGCCGTCGCTGCTGCTGCGGCTGCAGTCAGCGTCGTGCCGTGTAGAATGCAACAAAGCAAAACAAAACAAAACACAATAAAAACAAAAACAAAAACGAAAACCGCGAATGCAAAGTGAGCAACATTCGTAATAGTAGTTGTTGCTGCTGCTGTTAATGTTTGCTTGTCGCTTCGCTTCGGTTGGCTCTGAAGAACAGCAAAGACAAATACAAATACAATAACAAAAGCAAAAAGGTAAACAGATCAACTCACCAATAACACACACAAAACAAAAACAAAGCGTGTCGCAGGTAAACTAATTAAGAGGTAAACATACACAACACAGCACAAGCACAGTAAAAAAAAATTAAACAAACAACACGAACAAGTGCAATTATTATTACAATATTTGTTTATTACGATTATTATTATTATTATGCATAAGCTAAATATAAATAGATTAATTACTTTGAAAACCACGTTTTGGAAGCCTCTGGGACTCCAAACTTTCAATTCTGGAGTCGCGGTCGCAGTGGCAGTCGCAGTCGCGGTCGCTGTAGACGCAGTTGCAGCGACGCTGGCAAGAATGCAGCTAAAATAAAAACACACACACTTCGCTTGTTGTTGTTGTGGTCGTTGCAGCGAGAGCAGAGTCGGCGAATTGTTGTTATTGTTGTTGTTCTTATCGCACGTCCCTCAGCAGCCACGTTCAGTTTTTAGTTTTAATTGTTTTTGTTGTTGTTTTTGTTTTTGTTTCTGCTGTTGTCTAGTTCGTTTGGTTGAATGAAATTATTTATTTTTGGTTCCATTAAGTATTTATTGAGTCTACTATTTGAACGAAACTAGCAAACATTGTTTGTACGCAAATTCACTTGGCCATCAGCAACAAATGACTACTCGAACAGAAACTGAAACACGCGCGCATTTTGCGGCACTTATGCAAAATGATGCGCGCGCGAGCGTCACACGTCCGCCTCATTCGGCTTCGTTTTTGCTTCTGATATATCGACGATACACATTTACTTGAAATGGCGCGTTCTTATCGATAACTTTTGATTCAGTTTACAGCTGTAAACGCGTATTTTGCTAGAGTACAGTGCCATTTTGAGCTGAACAGAGCGATTTAATGTAAAACCATTCATTTAACATGCTGTTAACTGCAGTTATTTTTCAACTTATTTTTTCTTGTTATAAGTATGTAACGTATATGCATATGTATGAATAGAAAGAACGTATGAATGCATTAGGCAGATTAGAAATATTTACTATTTTTAAAGATATGCCTTTTCATAACAATCTTTGTTTCAACTGAAGACTTGTTCATTCAAATGTTTTTATAAATAAATATTTGTATGAAGTTTAAATACAACTGCCATAGCCCCAAAGAAAATAAGTGTCGCCCCTTTGGTGTCTGTCATAATCAAATGCCGAAATTAAGTTAATTATTTACGGAACTAAGTTCATTTCCGCTTGCCAGAGGTTCTGGAAATCAAAATGGCGGACGTGACCGCAGAGGATGCTGTTAATTGGGATATGATGATGATGTTTGTGATTATGATGGTGTCAAAAATTAAAAACATAATTGGAAATATAATTTGTAGGCCTTGATTGGGTGCGGCAGACCGCTGATTAAAAAGCGCTTTTGCTTATTAACTGCTGTTTCCAAATCAAATCGTATTAAATTTAGTTAAAAAGGATGCCAATTTTGACTCACAAAATTAAGTTTATTCACACAGATTCTCGCACTGGGCAATTCATCAGCGATTGTCAAGCTGGCAATGTTTATAAATCTTCGACGCTGTCGAATTAGTTGCGGCCTTTCGTGGACACCCACAGAATCCTCCGCCTGGCTCCCTTATCCCTTATCCCTTATCCACCCCCGTCCTGACCCTAGTTCAATGCGCCTCTTAGGGCCACCAACATATTGGGGGCAATATTTCTTGGTGCGTAACGCTGTCAATTAGAAGTTGCTCTGCGTTCCAAGCCCCAAGGCCCAGTCCGAGAAGAGTTCCCATTTGACTGACATGGCAAATTAATTTTACACTAGTTAAATTACAAAATTGCATGTCGTTCGTTTTGTTTTTTTTTTGTCTCTCTGTTTTTTGCACTCCGTGAAAAACAATACGAAAATTTAAGCTGGCGAAACAAGGCTTTTCCGACCCAATGAAAACATATATATACATACGTATTCGCTACCATCAAATATAGCCGCCACTCTCAAATTGATGTAATCGAATTGAAATCTAGTTTTCAGGGATTCAGTTTTGGATTCTGATGCACTGATAATCTTATTACATTCGAACCATAAACAGAAAATGTATGCGGAACACTCTTTTCCCATTAGCTTGTAGGCTCTTTGTACATATATGTATTTTATTTATTTACATTTGAATACATGTAACTTGGGGTATTTGAGATCTGGCTTCAGTTGACCTCCCGAGTGCAGCATTAATCAGGAAAATTCAATATGTTTGACTCTTTGAAACTTTTGAATCCATCGAAAATAAGTAACAAATTTTGTGAATATCACATGTTCGGGAAGGTATTTTCGACTCTAGTCGATTCGACGTAGATATATCTCTCTTGGATCTCAGATATCTTATAGTAACTAAGACCTTATTGTAACACGCCGATCAAGTATATCTCAAATCATCAATAGCTTACCCCGTTATTAGAAAATCAATACTCATTGATCCTCTTAATATGCTTATGATCTTATGCTTATGATCAAATCGCGGAGATAGAAAAAGCCCAGCCAGATTCCTCTCATAGAACGTACAGATCTAGAAAGTACGCACGCATTGCTTTCGTTGCTTTAAGGCCTAAAACATTCAAATTGGGGCTATTTAAGAATGCAATTTGTGGTAAGCAGAAGCACAACTGCATCATGGAGGACACCATTTGCATTTAGCTTGGGGGTGAGTATGTGCGTGTGTAGAACAGGAAATAGGAATCCTTGTGATCCAGTGCAGCGCTGGGTAAAGAGTATCTGCTATGCGGGCACTTCCAACTAGTGCCCCTTTTTTGTTTCAATTGCAACTTTTGGCTTACGCACTGCAATCGATTCAGACCGGGCGCTGAATGCTAGTAAGCATTTATCCGCAATATGTATTCAAAATGGCCACCGGAACTTATCAACACTGGCACAAAAAATATGCGGATAAGGTCTGTAGCCTATGCGAATCTTAGTTGACGCTACAGATTTGAATATAAATATTTTTGTGTATTATATTAACATAGATTTATTCGAGCTTAAAGAGTTGCGAAGGGCTTAAATTTCTTGTAACCATTAAATTGTACGGAATTGTAAGTAAAAGCTAACATTGAGGCATCCTTTAAAGCAAATTAAAGCTTAAAATTGTATTCAAATACTTATTTATATATTCTAATAGAAAAATAAATGAAATAAAGTATTAGCATGAAAAGATGCAGCATAAAGTATTGCTACTTTGTAAGCTCTTTAACTGTTTAAGTGTTATTTCGGAATAAATCTAATAAGGGAGAGCGAGTATATTTTAAATCATAGTTTAAAATATATTATTATTAGTAGCAGTATAATTATTAGTAGGTATCTCGGCATACTAGTGTTTGCTTGTGTTGGATATTGCTGGCAATTTTTAGATTAGATTATATTGTTTTCGCTAGAGCCTTAAATATTTAGTTTTCTTTCCTATCCAGCCATTCTTTCTCATTTGAAGGACCGCCGAATTGTTGAACCCAAACGAAACTGAAAGTAAGTTGGCCAAAAGCTTTTCGCTCAGTGTAGCCACAAAATGTCAGTCGAAGCCTTAATTACAGTTGCACGTTTGACAAATCTGAAAGTTTGCAGCGATGCGCATCAGAATGAGAAATGCTCGATGTCTGTGTGCAACAGGTGCTGCATCAGTTTTCAATGGCAACGGGAGAAGCAAAAAACGGCTGTGGAATGAAGAGGAGGCCAGCTGGGAGTAGGGAGGCACATGTTGCATGCTCTCGCATTGCATTCGTTGATTGGGCCGACTAATTGGCGTTGGCAGGCTCGGTTGAACTTCTACCTTTTGCTTGCAAAATGATTCGAATAATTTCTCGAAAATGCAACCGCATCTACAGAAGCAACTGCGTGGCCGGTTCCCAGAATTGGGAATTGGGAAACTTTACTATGGCTGCCTTCTCTTGCAAATTACAGCTTAAGCAGAAATACTTCATGCTTAATTAAATCAACCTTTTGGCTTGTAATTCGATTATTCTTGAATTACTCAAGCCAACACCAGCTTATTGTTAGATATTTAATCTAATTGACACAAGAATAAGTTCAAAGTAAAGGCATTTTTGGAATAATAGTTCAAGCTGCAAAAGTTCGTTCGAACAGCAAAATTTAATGTCGCACTCGTCAACTTTAAGCGCTAGTATGAAAAACTACTAACTAAAACATAATAAAAGGGTTTTGTAAATAGAAACAAAGATAAGTTTATCTGGTTTAGGACGCAATACATTCGTGATAATATAATAAAGTATATTCGAGAGTTTTTGTTTCGAACTAGATGGATCTTGTTTCCGTAGTCTATTGAACGAATGTTAAAAGTCGGGAAAAATGGGTAAGCACCCCATCTCTACATGCCAGCTCAACTTGTGGCTTGGTGCAGTTACATAAATAGACAAAGATTAGCGCACCGGAGGGTATAATGTTGTTGCTTGGTGCATGACGCAGTAGACAGCTTGAGGCACTCGCCAAGGACACTTCTCACGTTGCGTTTTAGATCTCCTCTCTCTCTCTCTTTATAAAGAAAAATACATATATATTTATATTTATATCTCAGTTGATTGGTTTGTCATCATCGAGACGCTTGTGCACTTTGAGCGCATTGAAATATTAAAGGCATACATAAATTTAACCATAAAGTTACAAGCTGGTACACGCACAGCCAGCGACTTGCAGGCTGCAATTACATTTATGACTGGCAGCGGGCTTAAGCGGCGTATGCGTATTTATTATGCAGCGCGCATAAAAGTATGCTATAAAATTTTGTAAAATTTTCAACTTTCGCACCCACAAACACGCGCACACACAGACCACAGTAATAATCCAAAGCGTGTAAGTACTTAAGCGCCACAATAATGTCAATCTAAGCTTTTTCAACAAGAACTTCAATTTGTTGTACAATCTACCTAAAGTCGATCATAAATATATGCGGATTTGCGAATTTCTGTTGGAGCTTTTCGACAAGCCCACTAAATATGCTCTTGTCTTAGACATAAATATACATAGAAGAACATATCTTCGACATCAGAAAGTATATATTTTCTTGTAGTTGATTTGTGTATGTAAACATGTCCGTATTTTCGCCCGTCTCAGTCCTTACAAATTTACATGGATCCGGCTTTCGACTGCAGGCAATACATATGTCGATGTTAGCCGGATCGGACCAATATATCATACAGTTGCGAGGGGAACGATCGGTCAGAAATTAAGTTTTTGTATGAAAATCTTGTTTGTTTCTTTAAGATATCTTCAATAATATTGCCATTTAAAACCTTCATCGTATATCTGACACCAGGGAAAATATATGTGAAACTAGCAAATGGCCCTTTAGGAAAAATCTGACAACAAAATGGAGAAATTTATGGCTTGATCAATTGATCAATAAGGGAATCCATTGGAAGTCCATCTGCCAGTTTTGGAGACTCAGATCCTAAAATTGTGGGAGAAATAGGATAAATTTATAAATATCCTCTACCGTTATTACGATTTTGTTTGAATAACTATGCATGGTTTTTAAAGAAGACGACAAACTGCGCAATAAGCGCATGATTAAAGAACTTTTTGTTGTTGTGGTGGGCGAATTGTTTGTTTCGTATGTTCTCAATATGATGATGAATCAAGATAATAAAACTGAAGCCCCAAACCGTACACAGCCGAAAGCAATGCACAACGATCGAAATTTATATGCGACGAGGCGGCGTTTGGCGATATGCGTGAATTCCATTTCATTTCATTCGTATGCAAATATTTCGCTTACCCAGTGTGTGTGTGTGTGTGCGAGTGTGGGCATTGTTGTGCGGGTGTGACGCCATTTTGTGCTGCCATTGAGCGCACGAAATGTGAGCGCATATTTTTGTGTTCAAGTGTCCGCGTGTGGGTGTCTGTGGGTGTCTGTGGGTGTCTGTGGGTGTGTTTACAGCCAAACGACCAAAAATTCAGAAAGCATTCGGAGATCCAAAATTACTTACAGTAAAAATTAAATAGGGACTACATTAAGGTCAAGGTTCTTATCCTAGCTGTTGAGCACAAAACGCTTTTAAATTTCCCGCCAGTACACCTACAATAACATCCCGCCCCCTTTCACTTGCACTCCGTCTGCCACGCCACGCCGCCATTAAGCACTCCACACAAATTGATAAATTAATGCCAACGATATCGACACGTGCTTGTGACTTGTTTTGCCTTCTTGTCGCTGGCTCCGCCCCGCAATTATTATGGCGTTCCTATCAGAGACGCCCAGGAGACAATTAACATGACCCATTGATATGCCATTGAAATACGAATATTCCATTGAACCAAAGCAGACACCAGACCAGCGCAATTCAGAGGTGCCAAACAAAAGTTTTTCGCCCACCCACCCCCTTGACGACAAACGCATTCAATTGCGTGGTTAGTATGTGGTTGGGGGAGGGGAGCGGGGGTTCTGTTGCGGTGCAGGGGGTGGGTGTTGTTGTTGTGCGACAAACTTGGGCGTGTGAAACTCGTTTGCCTGCAGCTTAACATTTCATATACAGGCATCATACACTACGCATCATACATATACTGTATGCGAACTCCATGCCATTTGCTTTTTTTCAATCTCTATCACTCCGTCGAATTGTTTGTCTGAGTGAGCTGTTGATTGTGTGTTTGACAAAGAAAAAAACAAACAAAATAAACAAAAAAAAAAATGGGATATGAACGACTAAGACATACTCTCCACACGGACTAAGTATTTGTTATTCCAAAGCAAGTTAAGGATTTAACTTTTCATTTAATAACAATTTGAAGCTGCGAACTTACGGAACTCGTAAAAGAAAATATTATAAAAAGTTGCCAGTTCGCACACACTATATTTATACAAAAATTGGCCAATGTTTTGTTGATAAAGGGTAAAGCCGAGTTAATGCCCTACACAGTAAAGCGACTCTCGCTTGCTCGCTTTACGCTTTTCTTTGTTTTACGCTTGCAATTCTCAACAAGTTGTTGCTGCCAAATTGAGAAAAGCCATTTGAAGTCCAGTCTAAAACTAAACAAATATATTACAAAATGAAGCTTTAAATGAATATATTATGAATTATTAACTATTTTTTTATATATAAATATTGAAATCTATATATTGTCCATCGAAAGCAGGAAAATTTATTAATCAGATTCAGTGAGCATTACCTAAAGGAAAAAGCTTGCCAGAGCTCATTAATGTAGCTTCGATAGAGATTAAGTCCAAGAACATTAAAGCAATGTACAGAGGGATCTTTACTTTATCTCTCCTTCTCTCTCTCTCTCTCTCTCTCTCTCTCTATATATATCTCTGCCTCTTACTCTACTGAGATAACTCTGGTAGTGAAAGGAAAATGTTTGTTATAGGCAAAAAAAGGATCTCGGACTCCATAATGTGCATATGTAAATAAACAGAATCAACAGGCGACGTCAACTAGGATGGAGAGATACTTTTTAACAAAAAACTTCCTCTTCTGCCCGGTTTAATCAATCGATAACTTAGCCCACTTCCCACCATATCGAGAAGCAGAGACACCACTTCAAGCAAACAGAATCTCGCATTTTGTTCAAAGATGCCGAGTATTTCACTATTACGATATAGAATCTCAGCGTTAGCTTGATTTAATGGCAGCTCGGCGCTGGGCTCAGCGTATCTTGCTCGAGCACTCCCGACTATGGAAGTCATACTTGCTGTAAATTATCTGGTTGCATTCATTGGAAATCGGAACCGAAATCAATGTGAATAACAATTTTGTGCATGTGGTGGGCTGAAATCAAATTAATTTGGCCACACAATCAGAACGCAGCGCACGCACGAAAACACCACGAGCCACAACAGGCAACAACAGCAACAACAGCAACAAAGGTGCAACATTCGCCTGCGTTGCGTGGGGGGTAGCTGTGCAACCGGGCAACCGGGCAACCGGGCAATCGGGCAGCCCGTGGCACAGTCCGCATGATGTTGATCCAATTGGTTCCACAAGCAAGCAAATCAAAACAAGTTGAAGGTCAACGCCGACACACAAGCATAAAATTTGTTATGGCTACAAGAAAAATGGGTGGAAAACAAGAATAACACAAATGGTGCTGAGATAATTAAACTCAAACTAAGCCCCAGCAGAGATCCCAAACTTAAAATGAAAATGGCATCAAATGAGACGAATGTGCAATTCAATTTGTTAACGTTTCTTGTTTATGTACAGAGAAGCTTCTGAAGTGTTCATATGATAATTGAATATAGGTTGAGTTATTTGTGACTTTCATATTTTTCCTAAATTTGAAAGCGTCTCCCAAGGATTTATAGACATATTAAAATATCAGTTATGATGAGTTTGAGGATTGGTTTATGGCTAATTGGTGATAATTTGAATAAATTTAAATGTAGTATTTCCTCCATACAACCCTGGACACCCAATTTCCAGCTGGTGGGGCGAATTTTTCAAAAACTGTGAAACACATCTTCAACTTTCAAACCAATGAAAAACCAAGCAAAAACAACTTGAATGAGGAGGAGGAGGAGGAAGAGTTTTCCAAAGAGTAACAGTGTACTTTCACATCACAATTATTCAGACAAGAAAATCATATTTACATACAGTTGCATATTGTTAATATCTTTGTGTTAAGTTCTCGAGCTCGCAGTTCCAAGGCTTCATTCATTTATTCATTATTATGGATTATACTTCGAATAAAAGACCTAAGTACATATAAATTAGAGATTTTATTTCTCATCTTGCAGAGAAGGAATAACCCTCATTAATATTTACAATTGGGCAGGACAAACAAAACAAGAAGCACACTGAATAGGGTCGGGTCCACTTCGAGTTCGAGCCACAGACAACAAAGGGGGCTGGCCAGGGCTGACTGGGGCTGACCGGGGCTGACCGGGGCTGACCGGAGCTTACCGGGGGCAAGCATTCGAAACGGCCAAACAATAACAAAACACATTTATGGAGAAGTGTTTGATGTCGTCGTTTGCAGTTGTTTGTCTGTTGGCCAAATGAGAGTCTTCCAAATGGATGAGTGCGACGTGCGTTTAACTGAGAAATAGAGAGGCATCCAGCAAGGGTTAGGGCAGGCAGTACAGCAGGGAGCAGGCAGACGTGCCTAAAGCTACAACCGGTCATAAGAGCCCAGCTACATCCACATAGTATACACTCGAATGTGTGCACAAGTTCGTTTGCCTGGACATCTGTTCTCCTCCTGCCGCTCTGGCTGCCTGGTTCTGTGGCGGTCAGCTCCCATTTGGCGCATCATTTTTCTTCATTGCAATGGCCAAAAGCTGGCCTACAACCTTACAGCCCACCGACGAGGTCGAGGCCCACATGAATCCCACGTGCCTGTCGCGTAAATTACAGAGAAAATGTACGTAGTTGTTGCTTGGCTCGTTGACTTCTCATATGATGATTTGCGCAACTCCGCAGATGATATATGGTTCAGATAGGAGCAAAGAGGGAAAATAAATTCAAAAAAACGCAGGAGGATCTAGTTTCCCGAATTGTAGAGGACGCCAAGCAGACCACCTTCCGCAGGCAGCACGCTCTACCTGGTCCCTACCACTTTTTATGCCCTGAACCCATTAAAAATGGGTAAAAAGGGTATAATGTTTTTGTGCAAATGTACAGTAACAGCCTCAACAGCCGAGTTGATCTAGCCATGTCTGTCTGTCTGTTCGTCCGTCCGTATGTATGAACGCAAGGATCTCAGAACCTATAAGAGCTAGAGAATTGAACTGTAGGCCCCCCAATTGCCTGCGCAGAACGAGGTTTCTTCCGATATTCAAATCCTGATTTTTGGTAAATAATAAGAGCTAGAGTCACAAACCTTTTCAGATAGCTTCTAGAATAGTATATATATGTAAAGCATTTTTATTTTAAAGCTATCACCACCTCCCCGCTACTACCAAATACCTTTAAGTCAAGTTAATAAACCAATTTATGCTGCCCACCAATGTAAGCCACAATTTAAATGCAATTGACTTTTTGAGAATACACAAATTTCATCATGGTTGGTTAATAAATACAGAAGTTATTAAATAAAACATGTTCTTGCTTGTCTCGAGTTTGGGGCAGCTGGCGTAAATTGCAAGAATTTCTATATACATGTACACACACACTAATATACGCGTCTGCTTTGAATTCTATCAACAGCATTGCAATTGAGACTGTGTTGTTTTCTTTGCTTCTATTTTAATTCGTTTTTTTTCTTTTATTTTTTTTTTTTTTTATTTGGCTGGTGTGGTAGAGTCGGCAATAAGTGATGCGGTCAATTGCGAGTTCGAACCCTGTCAACAGAACTTTTTTTATTTAAATTTTAAATTTATTACTACAGTTCAGGGTATCGCGTAGTCAGGAGCTCCCGACTAGAACCTCTTACTAGTTCATATTTAAATAATTAACTTTAACTAGCTTAAATTTCTATTTTACAATCTTTGCCTATGCGTAAGTACTATATTATCTGTAAGTTGTCCTTGTTAAGTACATAGCAGAATACAATAAAATATGGGAAATGCGCTCTTGAATAGCTTCGGTGTTTATTGTCCTTTATATATGAAATGTATTAGACCAAGGCTATACTTGCAATTTTCTTCAATCTTTGGTGAAGAGAAGCAGGTATCCAAAAAAAAGTGTTCTGTATAAATGCACACATCCTAATTTTGGCTCTATCTCTTTTGATTTTCAAGTAATGCTTAAAAAACGATGACTCAAAATCGATTTTTAGCCCTCCTTTGGAGAAGTCGAAACTAACGCATTCCACTTATTAATAATGTATTTCTAACCTACATATACACAATATCGTTGCTTGGGGTATTTACGTTTTCTGTGAAGTGTTATGTGTTGAGCGAAAAAATAACACTTTGCCGAAATAACTTTGAACGTTTACATTATTACAAAGTGTTTCGTACCAAGTGTTGTAAGAAAACACAAAAGTTGACAGTTCATCGTGCTGGCCACATTTTAATTAAATTATACAATAAATAATAAATGTATATTTAATAAATAATTTCATTAATGTTGACCCAGCACAAGAATAACATGTATTTTATCTCTCAACATCAAGTGTCTCCATAGGAGGAAAACAAAAATCAGTACTCACAAAAAATAAAGCATTTCTTACTTTGTGGGCAATTTTTCATTATTCCCAAGAGAAACAGTTATTTTAGAGCACTTTTAAGTTGAGTGAATATGGGATGATTCATGATGATCAAATAGGTGTGGTATAGTGGTATATTTATACAAAAGTTCAAGTCTTCGGCGTTTGTTCTTTTCGAGTTGGAGGCGTTTACCCAGACGCACGGACAGGCAGACGGGCACGACTGACTCTCATGATTGACTCGGCTCGTCGACTTAATCAAGAATATAACACTTTATGAGATCGGATATGCTTATTAAATACATTTGCACAAATATATGTAACTCTTTTCACCCATTTTGTGAAAATTATGAAAAGCGTGGAAATCGGTGCATGTATATAAAACTGTTTGTCCCGATTGATTGACTGGTCCGCTTGACGATAAAAGCACTGCAGAAACCGTAAGTGCTGCGAAAATGTCAGATATTTTTACTGGAGTTACCTTATACGATAGTAATGCTCACTAAAACGGGGGCCGATACTGTTTCAGAATGGTTTATTGGAAACGTCTTTAACATTTCTTCGAAAATCCAAATCCATCTCCGTAGGTGAAAATGATGTGAAATGTTGTTGAGCACTTCCAGCTAAGATCGATCGACTGTAAAAATCTTTTAAAAACTCATAATAAACGATTAAATGATTTTCGGAAAATGCGCTGAAAACTGTTAAATGAAACCATTTTGTTTTTCATTAGCCTTTGTTTTAAGCTCATTTTCATAGAGCTTTGTCAATCTTCATCGATTTGGCAAGTTCCCCTGTCTAAATATGGCAATACACTATCTAAGCAACTTTGACTTTCTCGTCCGATTAACTAAACTAAAGACAGGGCATCTTTGCCAGAAGTGCACAAAATGGAAATCAAAATAGTTTGGTTACAAGTGAAATATTTACAATTTAAACTCTGTGTTGGTGTGTCTGTGGGTGTGTGTGTGTGCTGACCAGTTGGCGCAGTCAACGCGTAGACGTGCAACCAATTATCTACAAAATGAATACCAAATCGACGGTATCCAATGTATGTAAGTGTCTGAGTGTGTGTTTAAGTGGGGCATGGTCAGTAGTTAAAGCGGCAGCGAATGCTTAAAGACAAAAGCAAAAATAAAGTGGAGCAACATTTAGGGGCAGCAAACGACATTTTGACTGTCAGCTGCGTCGTGCGTGCTGCGATTTGTGGCACACACGTACGGGGCAAGGCCATTAAGTGTAAGTTGGGATCCAAGTAGATTAAAATTGAATTAGGCAAGCGCCAGAGACAGCGACTGCGGCAAAAACTTAAATGTGCTCAGCATATGGAGGCCTCAAATGGTGACGCCCAATGGTCGCCACTGAGATCTACTCAAATAACAATGAACTCGAAAGGCCAGCCAAAAAGTTGCCCCAACAAGGACAAAAGTTTAACACTGAATAAGTTTGATGATTGTGTGTAAGCGTGGGTGGGTGTGGGTGTGGGTGTGGGTTTGTGTGTGGATGTCCGTGTTAATTGCAATTTGCTTCATCATGTAAAAGAGGGGGCGCAGGGACATTGTGCAGAATATCAATTGAAAAGTTGCCGCTGTGTTGCACGAAACGTGGCCAAAATTGTTGCCGGATGTGATGAATGCAACGCTATTCAAATACAAGTTCGCCCACGCCACGCCCACATGGGATGTGGGTGGATTTCAAATTAAATTATATCGCACAATTTGGGAAGTTGTAATGAGAAATGAGGAGGGAGGAAGGGCGCAGCAGCAGCATCAGCAGTAATAAATATGATGATGACCATGATAATAATGAGGATAAATTCAATTATTTGCGTTTCGGGGTGGGGGCGACCACAGAGTGCCAAAGCTAAACACAATTAGGGCGGGATAAGCAACCCTTCACGCCCCTTCGCTACAGTTCGTTTTTCCTCAATTGGCAGCGGTTTAGCTCTAAATTAATTTTCAAGTGACCGAAAACCAAAAACAAAACAAAAAAAATCAAAGCTAAACGTTGAAAGTTGTCCATTATTGAGAGAAACTGTGACTTGGACTCGCTTCAAACTCTGGCAATTCAATTTGGGCACCGACTGACTTGACTGACTCTTACAGCTCGACAGACTCGAGAGAATCGAGACCAAAGATACAACACACGACAGTCTTTAAGTGCTTTTACTGGAGTGCAATGACCAGCTAAATTAATCGATAGCATTATGCGGGGTCTGGGGTAGGTGTTAAGGCCCACACAAGACAGCAACAACAGCAGCAGCAGCAGCAGGAGCAGGAGCAGTTCCTCCCGAAAATTGGCTTTTTGTTCGTTTTATGACTCCAGCAGATGATTAACGACAGTTCAATTTTGGCCCTTTAAATCATCTGCGAAATATAGTATACTCGGCACGCTGCTTCTCATAAAAAACTTATTAATTCATTAAGTTCATGAAAAGACTTGAATCTCGTCTACAAATTCGAGTATAATTTGTGATATGATAGCCAGCCGGCAAGTCCTACAAGAATGTTCGCTGGCTCGGTTAACGATTCGACCCGTTGCCTTACCTCAAGGTTCGGTACTTGAACCTAGTTTTAGTCCTGTTTACCTGGGTTTACTTACCTGTTTTAAAAATATACCGGCTTGCAGACATGTTCCATAGTTGAATGAGAATTCAGATGACCGAAAATCGGACTATAAATCTTTGTTTACTTACTAAGAATAATGTTTATTAAGCCATCTTTAAAGAATAAGTTCCTGCCTAATCGGATACAACTTCTCGCATGTGCAGAACAATCGAACCTTGGCGCTCCCTTTTCCACGCATTTGTCGCTGTACTTCCGAAACCATTTGAATCCAGCTTTTGTTGAAGTTAGCCAGAGCTTGGAAGTGTCTCGCCTTGTTGATTGTCCTGGGGGAAAACTAGCCCCGGCCAACTCGATTTGGTGAATGAAGACATCCCACTTCTGCCTATTCATGAATTGAAACTCCCGCAGCGCATTACACACAGGATAACTTGCTGCATTAGAATACCCTTCCCATTGTTAAAGCAAACAAAACAAACAAGAGTGCTGTCCTGACTGGGAAATACCCTCAACACCGGACCGAGCTACTTTCAAAGCATTCTAACTTTCTTATACACATACAAAGCTTTGTTTCTACGGTTTGCTCCATACTTTGGAAAATGTAGGTTGGGTTTGGAGCTGGTATCCAAAGAGTGAAATATGTTTATACTTCAATACAAATTTTGGTATATGTATCCTTAAACTTTTGAGTTGTGATTGAAATCAAATTCTCATAATCGATTTTTATCGTCTCTTTTGTTCACACGGACTGACAGATGGACTATCTAGATCTACGGACTGGCTAGATCTGCTCAGCTCGCCGAGGACGCAGATGCTTCCTGCTGCCTGTTACCTACATTTGCAGAAAAATATGCTATCCTTTTTACCCATTTTCAGTATTACAACTAGATATATTTATCAAAAACAATTTCAGTCATACAGTAAGACTTTGTTGCTAGCACGCATATAATACTAGCATGCATAATTATAGGGTATTTAGAAGTTAGCAATTGAGAATGTTGACAAAAGCAATTGACAAACTAAAAAGTCTCTCGTGTACCATCCAATAGAATATCAACAGGATTCCCAGGCAACAAAAAGCTTTTACCAATAGACAAGCACGAACACACACATATATAAATGTATATGTATATATATCAGGAGTTGTGTTTCATCACACCTGTTATCAACAATTGGAACAGGGTATGCATACACATTAATCTTGTGCGTTGGTCGGCCAGATTAGAAATTACGCACTTCACTTCAGCGAGTGGAGGACAAATGAAACGAAACGCGAACCTCGCAGCGAGGCCAGTTTGGCCATTCCACGTCACAGGATGTAGACAAATCAGTTGGCAGCCAAAGCAAAAATGGGTCTCTGCCTGTGAGTCCTCAATGAATACGACACGGAGCCCAGTGCCATTGGCGCATCAGCCTGGACAGCAAATTATCCGGTTTCCGTTTGAGCGCAATACACTGTGCCATCAATACGCTGGGGACTGTAATAAATACGTTACCTGCCGCCACTGTTGTGATGGCCACTCCCTTGGAGTATGAGTATGAGTATGAGTATGAGTATGATTATGAGTATGAGTATGAGTCTGAGTACGAGTATGAGTACGAGTGTGAGTATGAGTATAGGTATGAGATTGGGTAAGAGTATGAGTATGAGTATGAGTATGAGTATGAGTATGAGTATGAGTATGAGTATGAGTATGAGTATGAGTATGAGTATGAGTATGAGTATGAGTATGAGTATGAGTATGAGTATGAGTATGAGTATGAGTATGAGTATGAGTATGAGTATGAGTATGAGTATGAGTATGAGTATGAGTATGAGTATGAGTATGAGTATGAGTATGAGTATGAGTATGAGTATGAGTATGAGTATGAGTATGAGTATGAGAATGAGTATGAGTATGAGTATGAGTATGAGTATGAGTATGAGTATGAGTATCAGTATGAGTATGAGTATGAGTAGGAGTATGAATATGAGTATGAGTATGAGTATGAAAATGAGTATGAGTATGAGTATGAGTATCAGTATGAGTATGAGTATGAGTAGGAGTATGAATATGAGTATGAGTATGAGTATGAAAATGAGTATGAGTATGAGTATGAGTATCAGTATGAGTATGAGTATGAGTAGGAGTATGAGAATGAGTATGAGTATGAGTATGAGTATGAGTATGAGTATGAGTATGAGTATCAGTATGAGTATGAGTATGAGTATGAGTATGAGTCTGAGTACGAGTATGAGTACGAGTGTGAGTATGAGTATAGGTATGAGATTGGGTAAGAGTATGAGTATGAGTATGAGTATGAGTATGAGTATGAGTATGAGTATGAGTATGAGTATGAGTATGAGTATGAGTATGAGTATGAGTATGAGTATGAGTATGAGTATGAGTATGAGTATGAGTATGAGTATGAGTATGAGTATGAGTATGAGTATGAGTATGAGTATGAGTATGAGTATGAGTATGAGTATGAGTATGAGTATGAGTATGAGTATGAGAATGAGTATGAGTATGAGTATGAGTATGAGTATGAGTATGAGTATGAGTATCAGTATGAGTATGAGTATGAGTAGGAGTATGAATATGAGTATGAGTATGAGTATGAAAATGAGTATGAGTATGAGTATGAGTATCAGTATGAGTATGAGTATGAGTAGGAGTATGAATATGAGTATGAGTATGAGTATGAGAATGAGTATGAGTATGAGTATGAGTATGAGTATGAGTATGAGTATGAGTATCAGTATGAGTATGAGTATGAGTAGGAGTATGAATATGAGTATGAGTATGAGTATGAAAATGAGTATGAGTATGAGTATGAGTATCAGTATGAGTATGAGTATGAGTAGGAGTATGAATATGAGTATGAGTATGAGTATGAAAATGAGTATGAGTATGAGTATGAGTATGAGTACTGACTTATATTTTATCTTGATCTCTTCTCGTAAAACTGTTTGGCTTTACCATTTCGTAAAGCAACCAAAAATCCCGCAGTTTGGTTAAGACGCAATTCATGGAGCTTAATGGACAGTCATGAATTTATTTTGCGTTGTTAGCAATTTGTGGAAACCTCAAACAAAATGTTTTTAATGCAATGCTAGCGAAATGGAATTGATTTCATCGGGCATTCAAAACATGCGGCTAAATTTAGACACAATGCTTTAGAGCAGCCCAGTGGGTGCATGCCCGTGTGTGGGCGTGTGGACGTGGCTTTGCATGTGGCATTAAGGCTGAAATCTTGACTTAAAGGGCATAGCGTAAGTAAATTGTTTTGGCCACTGGCTTCAAAGTGCGCCAAATTTCATGCCCAATTAAATTTGTATAAAGAAACGCCTTCGACCCTCGTCACCTTGGAGGCATTGGCCATCATATTTGAAAGGAGTTCAAATACCTATGAAAGGGCAATGCCAGTTGGCTCGCAAACGACTTGTGATGCTTTGATTTATCAGAATTCAAGCATTAGCACAAGGTGAGATCTCCGCCTGGTCTGAGACAATGCATTAATTTGATCCCTTTCGGCCAAGAAGTTAGTGACAAGAATTAACACCTTAAGCAACTTATAACTACTTGCATTTAAAACTATCCGTGTCTTTAAATAGGCATCAATAAACATTATTTAGGAAGTTTACAATTCATACATTTTGAATCACAACCTGAAATATTTGTTAAGGCAAGGTTTTTAGTTAGCCGCAGTTTAAATGATAAACAGCAACATTTTTCTTTCATCTTAATTATATTCCAATAGTTGCATATTTATACACTGAAAAATTAAATCACAAAGTCCCGACTCACTGACTGACTGAACGGTGCTCAACAATTGTATGAAAGACATCAAAAAGAGCTTGGATGTTTAAGCATCGGACTAGCAAGGGAGAGGTCTCCGGTTCAAATTCATCACCAATTGTCAATGGGTATATTTCTTTATTCAGCTTGTGAATTTAAGCTCACAACAAAAATAGCATCAATAACTAAGTCTGAACTTATATGAATTTTACAATAACAACTGTAACTATTCCTTTTTTTCGTCAACAGGTTTGAAGATATCCTTTGGGTAGTGCAGAGGGCTAAGTGTCGGCACACTTAGAGCGAAGTTTTGGGGTCGGATCTCGGAGAAGACGCAAGATGAATTTAAACTATGTTTTTCAATAGATTCAACCATATTTTCCAATCAGCAGATGGTGGCCTTTGTGTGTGTGCCTAAAGTTAGAACGAATCTAAGAAATCTAATTGATCTTTCGTTTTCAACACCTTTTAATTTCTTCTATGCATAAATAAAGCGTAATCTGGGATTGGCTTTTGTGCTTTGTTATTACTTTGTAAAATGAACTATTGATATACACATTCATATGAAATATACACAAATAAAATGAAATCTGAATTTGGCTTGACAAATGTGTCGCCTAAGCTTAAGCAACTTGTCAGTTTAGTTCGCGCTTCGTATTTTTCACAGTGTACCGCTTTGCTGACCCACAAAATCTTATCAGACGCTTGCTCAAATGTGTGTGCTGAACTGAGACATCAGCCAAGCAATGTGGCCAACAGGATTTCGGTATTTTAACTCAGGGCAAAGCACTAAAGGCGATTGAGTGCTGAGCGTGCGCTTCGAACTAGCTCAAATTGTTTTGTAAGAACCATGTATAGATATATATAGAAAATGTTTCAACTAAGGTATTTTGCCGGGCATTCTGTTATGGGAATTAGGTAGAAAATCCTTCAGAGAGAAGGGAGTCTTAGTTATTCGCTTGTATATGAATTCAGTTCATATTTTCATATTCAGCAGTTGCGATTGTATTATATTTTATGTGAGGTACACTCAAGCGCATTAAACCAGTTGTTGGGCGACTTACTTGAACTTAATATCCCCAAAAAGGAGTATATCGAACTACAGCTGCAGGGACTCCCAAGAAATATGTTTATCATTGCAAACGGGGGGGGTGGGCTCTCAATCATATGCTTGGCAGCTTTGGCCCATCCAAAGTGTTTTGACGAAGCGTTCGCTTTAATTGCTCATCATCATTGGAGCAAAATGGTTGCGGTGGTGCAGAGTGGTTAAAGAACTCGCCTGCTGTGCTTTTGGTCGTTGAACTTTGACGTGTCACCCGGCAACCCCAGTTGTAAGAGTATTTTTTTCGTTTTTTTTCTTTTTCTAATACTGGCGGCATACCAAGGTCATAATTATGTCGAGCCATTCCCATACACACGCACACACACACACACACACACACGCACACGCACACATACACTACACTATCATTGACATTTGTAATCTGCCATCATCGGACATGGAACACGATTATTGTGCGTTCATTTGTGGTTATGGCGTCGACATCGTGCTTATGGTGTCCATTGCCTCGTACCATACACAAGGGTATAATACGGTTGAGAAAGCGTTTGTAGCGCACAAAAGGAGACAGATAAAAGGAAGTACATGGCTGGAGCACTCTTCGAAGCTTACATCAATCGTCGATGCTATATACGTTAGATATTCCACATCAAGTTATTTATTTAGAGACATTTCTTTGATTTCAGGTACACTTATAACACTTCAGACTGATAACCAAAGTCAAACCAAGGTTATAAGCACTGAATTGAATTATTCTATTTAACGTAAATGTGGCGCATCTAGGTTTGTACCACAACCTGGCTTCATACGTATGGAAACGACCCAGAAACGAACTGCGAACCGAACTATCAAAAGTTGACCTTGCAGTCATGATACGAACATATGCTAAAATATTTGTACAGGGTATCTCCTAGTCAACCACTCTTCCGTAGAGCATTCTTGGTTGTTGTGCTGTTGTTCTCGCTATTGTTGTCCACGTGCACCGTTAGCTGGCTAATACAATTGCTGAATATATCAATTAATCGAGCATTCTGTGGAATCATTTATCCGACGGGGGAACTAGTCATCGTGCTGGTAATTTGGCAGCGGATGGGGAAATCAATGGCTGATTTCCAGGGGGAATGTTGTGTGAGAAGCAATTAAAACACATGGACCACATCCAAAATAGATACAAATATACTCGAACGTATACAAATGATATAATTTGTGTATCAATTCGCATTCCCCATTCTAAACGTTTGCAAAATCAACCGAAGCAGTTGCCAGGCCTAAACCGAACTTAATTATATTAAATGTAATTCAGGATAAGGACTTTGCATATATACTTTACCACATTTTGATAGAACCAAAGATTGAAAAAAACGTTACCTGTGTAAAACCAGGTTTATGAACAGACCATTTGTTGAAACCTTGAACCGAAACAACAACAAATTTGTATGTATTTTATTCATTTCTTTTTTTGTATTTTGCATGCAAACACGGCCTATACCCTTCAATCACCAGGGACCCTGGACCTGTGTCTGGGACGGTGATTGTGACTGGATTCGTGTTTTGCGTGCTGTTAACAAGTTTAATTAATTCCTTGGTCAACAAGTTCTTCACTCCACACAGCTCCCACAAATTGTGTTTACATGTCTCGATGTTTTCTGCGCACACTTAGAAATAATAAAAATAAACAAACAAAAGTACGAATTAATTATTTTCAGCAAAAAGTGCGGCCGAGCAAGAGAGAGAGAGAGAGAGACAGACAGGGAGAAGAAAACAAGAAAAGAAAAAAGCGCACACTTCTTTAAATATATAAATGGGAATGTACTAGCACAATTAATTGGCTTACACAAATATAAACATTTGATCTATATGTATAATACTGTTTGTTGATATAAAACTAACTGACCGATTGACTAATGGACACTGAATGGGAAACTGATCAATTGACTTATGAGCTGATTGACTGACTGACTGATTGACTGACTGGCTTATTGCTTAACCAACTGGCTGATTGATTGACTAGACGACGGATTGACTGACTGGCTAATTGATTGACTAATAGACTGACTGACGAACTGGATAGTTGATTGACTAAACGACTGATTGACTGGCTTACTCATTGATTGACTAAGGGACTAATAGACTGACTGCCTATTAGATAGACTAAGAGACGGATTAACCAACTGGGTTGACTAATTGATTGACTAAGGAATGATTGACTAACCAAAGGCGTGATTGACTTAAGTGCTGATGATTCTCTGACTGATTGACTAAAAGAGTGATTGATTAACTAGCTGATTGATTGACTAAGGAATGACTGACAAATTGATTGAACTCAATAACTAACTGGTTTCAAATATAAAACGGAAAACTAAAATGATATTATTTTGCCTTCCGATAGAATTTAAATTCATATATCCTTGCTCCAGTACACCATTCGGTATTCAAGGCGAACATAGAAATATTTCAAGAACATTTCTTATTAAATGTTAACTCAAATTTTGATAACATTTTTGTGGATGGCGTGCAGGTGTGCTAATTGCTGACCAGGCGGTTGCCAGCCTGGGGCGTGGATGGGTGGGGTAGAGTCGGCCGTATGGTTGCCAGGCAACGCTCCGTCCAGGTTGTTGGCGTAAATAAAAGCGAAGCCAACAGGAGAACCACAACAAATAAGCTTGAAAAAATGTGCATAATTTGGCAGGAGGCGTCGTGTACGCAGTTGAAATTGTGTGTCCGCAGCGAAAGAGCAAGCAGGATGTCCTTCAAGGATGTGCGAGGTGAGTGGTCTCTGGGATAGTTACCGTGAACTCACCCCTGCCCGTGCTTTTAGATCTAGGCGAGCATCTCAAATTGCTGGGTTTTCCCCGAGTCTTTCCGCTGCAGGCGCTTGCCACGCAGCATGGCAGCCTGGCGAGCTTTCACATTGTTGCCGAGCTGTTGCAGTGGCTGGCCGGGCTGCTGGAACCGGGTTCTGTGCTCGCCGGCGGCGTGGAATCGGAGGAGCAGCGTGTGATGCTCATACGCTCCGCTACTGAGTTTTTTCTGACCAAATCGGCCATACGACTGAATCCACGCAAGCTGTACGCGGCGGCTGCCGTCAGTGCCACGGAACTGCAGAAGATAACTCGTCTGCTGATTGCGCCCACGCAAGCGGAGGAGGGCGAGGACCGGGAGGAGGAGCGCGAGCGCGAGCAATATCGCAGTCTCAATCAGGTGGATATTGGCGACAAGATGGATGAGCTGCGTCGCGCTCGTGAACTATCATCGGACCTAACGCAGCGCGGCGCTGCCCTCTTCGATCTACTGTCCAAGGAGCTGGTTAACAAGGAGGCGCGCCTCGCCCAGGCTCAACGTCCCATGGAGCTACTCGGCGTGGAGCGCACCATGAAGAACGCCATACAAGCCAACCAGCTGAAGCTGCAGTCCAGTCGCGCCCAGCTGGAGAATGCCCGTGTCGAGCTGAACGCACTTAAATCCAAATTGCAGCGCAAGCGCGCGGAACTGGAGCGCACCAAGCAGCGGCTGGATGCGCTTCAGAAGATTCGGCCCGCCCACATGGCCGAATTTGAGGAGTGCGAAAAGGAGCTGCAGCAACTGTTCCAACGCTACTTTCTGCGACTACATGTCCGCGATGCGCTGCGAACTCAGATGGAGATGCGCACCAAGCGGCGTGCCACGCCCATCTCATCACCATTGCTACAGAAGCCCGCCGAGAATTCGATGCCATTTATACCAGAAGGCCTGATCGAGGACGATGACGACGACGACGACGATGATGATGAGGATGGAGGGATGGGCAATGGCTTGGCGCGCGAGAGCTCCTTTGGCCTAGACTCGGAAATACCGGATATTCGCGACGAGGATCTGATGCTGCAGCGCAGCAGAGCAGCTAAAGCCGGCTCGGCCGCGCCGAGCAAACGTCCCGGAACGGCCACCTCACGCATACGTCCCACAACCGGACGCAGTCGTCGAGAGACGGCTGCAGCAGCTGCGGCTACCTCAAGCGGTGCACCGGCCACACGCAACGGACGCAATGGTCCAGGCAGCAGCATGCTGAACCGCCGCGACGAGGACGACAGCAGCTTTGGCAGCTCCGACAGCGAACTGGACGTGGGTGACATTATGGGCATGAGCGGGCTTAGCGGCGCCGCGGGCACTGGCGACGATGAATGTGAGTATAAGCCCGAAGGCCAAACTGTATCAAAGTAGACTTAATCCTCTCTGTCCCATGTCTGAACAGTCGATCTCAACTCAATTGACGACATTAGCATATCGAAGCTAACGGGAGAGCTGCCGATGCGACCCAAAACGGCCAGTAAGCCGGAACACCACAGCGACGAAGACTTCTAGCCAGATTCAACCAGATGATGAACTGATGCACTGATGGAACAATGCTGACCCAATTTTTTTATGTTTATACGAGCATACTTTATTCGTTTATTATGCAAACACATGCCTACATCTAGATGTATTTATTTATGTATGCAAAAAATGTGCATATAAAAAAAATAATAATATTAATAATGAGAGAAACGGGCTCTTGGACAGCCGCTGAATGGGCGGGCTGCCAGTTGCTTGGGGGAAGCTATTTACAAAAGTTGCTGAACATCAATTGAGGGAGGGCCACTGGGATTGGGACTCGCTCACATGACCACATCGCGGCACACAATCTTTGCTTTGGAGGAGGCACGCGAGCCGGCAGCTGCTTGTTGGCCATAGACATCGCTGTGCGCCGAGGACGTCGACGAGGAGTAGTCAATGTGGCTGCCCGCCTGAGACTGCTCCTGGCGTGCCAGGAAACTGTCCGCTATTGCGCGATCCAGGCCCGTATACTGAAAATTGGGTGCACCATCTAGTACATCCGCCTCGGACTTGCGTCGCTGGCGTCGATTCGCATCCGATTTGCCGGCACGACGACGACGACGCTGGCCATTCAACTCCGCCGACTTGGTGCTCTTGTGTGTCCGATAGGTACCCGTGAGGCTGGCGGGATGCGCATAAAGAACTGAACCCGGCCGCATATAGGGTAACGTCATGCCGCGATACTGTGCCGGCGGCACTGGCAGAAGCATACCACCTCCCAATCCTGGTGGTGCAGGCGGCATGCGTGTAGGCGGCGGTGGTGCCTGCAATGTGCATTGACAGGAGATAAAGTTACATCATGCATCCTTATACACATATAGGTATATATAATTATGAATACATATATACTTACACCATTGCCGGCAGCTGTGGCTGGTATGAGCATGATGGAACGGGATGGTGGTGTCAACTTGCGCACCGAGGGCGGCGGCAGACTACCCATGTGGGTGGCATACATCCACATGGCCGCCAGTTTCTCGTTGCTTACCTGTACAAAACGGGGACAATGTATTAAATTTAAAACTTGGTCTGAAACTAGTCTTACCTTTTCGCTGCCGCTAAGTGACATGGCCTTTATGTATTGATCCACCTTTTGCTGATCTAATGCAATGCCCGATGCGTTCGACTTGATGATAACATCGCGCAGTTCGCTATGTTGTGATCTGCAAGTATACAAAAAATGTAAAAAACAAAAAACAAAAAAAACACGTTAGCAATTTGTTTTTAAATTCTTAAACGGCAATAGTGGCGCCATCTACCTTTGAAAACTATATATGTAGGTGTATCGCAGTATCGTACAATAAATATCGTCATTACGACGATATTTCGATATGCATTTATACTTGCGCTCCCCATCCCTAATTACCTAGCAGCTGCTTCCTCTTCTATTGTTTTTCATATAAATTCGTCAGCAAGAGAAAATACTAAATCGGCTTAAGTAGAAGGTGAAATACACGAAACCAGTGCTAAAGGCTCATATTAATCAATTATAAACTAATCATCCCATCCATGCGGGCAACTGCAAACATCAAGTGTATCACAAAGTATTGATTTTTACAACATTAAGAACAAAACAGATAAATGGGCTGATTGTTGTTGTTGATGTTTCTTTTGGTCGGTGGAGCAAAAGAAATCAAATTGATCGATATCGAGCTGGCAATTCTAAACGATAGTATTCGACAGTGTTTGCGTTCAAAATATCAAAAGTAAACAATAAAATATAGGAACTTTTTTACCACGCTAAATAGACGAATCAAAAGCCCAGTCGATAGTGGCCAAGCACCAATCGATAATAAAGTTGCCGCAATCGATTCCTAATCAAAGCACACAAAGAAAACAGAGAGATAAGCCAAATCCAGCAGCTAGCTGCGTGTGAATTTCATTTTACTTTGTATTTTGACGCACTTTTAGCCGCAGTCTGAAGATAAGAGCGGCATAGGGACCGAACAGAGTCGACAAATTGCAAACGACATATAAAAACAACGGCAAGCTCGCCACGTCAGTGGGAGTGAGCGAGAGGCAGCACATAAGTGCAGCAGCAGTGAGTGCGACCGACCACCGGAGGCTTTTGTGGAAACTTCTCACTCCCAACCATGTTTAATAACTTTAAAAATCGCTTCATATCGGCCATCGCGCCAGATCTGCCGCCACTGCCGAGCAGCGAGCGGGAGCATCAGCGGGGCGCACTGCGTTTGGGCTCTGGACAGCAAATGCCAGACAAGTTTCCCTACGCGAGGCCTCCATTTCTACAGCTGCTAACTGCCGATGAGCTGCGCGCCTCAGCCGATCACAACGTTCGGCCAATAATCGTACCGCGCGACATAAATCTGCTACCTTGGGGCACTGGGTACGCCGAGTGCGTCAACTCTGGCAAGTCCGAGTGGAACGAGGATCAGGCTTCCTTCTCCCGGTAAGTCACTGCACTCGTTGCCAGTGTTTCCAAAAGTAATACAGGAAAAAAATGAATATAAGATAATTATATCAAAAAGAAAACTTCCACAAAAAATATTTCAATTAAACTAGAAATGTCAAAATATCAGATGAGGCAAATAATTAGTCTAAAGAAAACTGATTAAAATGTTGGTATACATTTCAAATTTAAATATAAAGCTAATGATTCCACTCTTTTTGGCCATAAAAAGCCAAATAAGAAAAGGAATTAAAAGTCTTCAAATGTATCCGGCTTTAATTGTAATTAGGCTAATCATTCTAACATGTTGCTTGCAGACAAGTCCTTTCGGATCCGGAGCACAATCATCCTGATCTGCCCTACACGTATTTTGGCATTTTCGATGGCCATGCCGGCTACGGAGCCGCATTGGCCGCCTCGCATCAATTCCATCACATACTGCACGAGAAACTGGTGGACTGCATCGAGCTGTTGCTGCCACGCGATGCGGACAGCGAGAACGGCAAACTACAGTTGAATGCGACATTCCCTCATCCAATTTACTTTCAGCGGCGCGTCAGCAAGGATGAGCTAATTATTGGTGCCCTGGAGAGCGCCTTCTTTCACATGGATTCGCTAATAGCGCAGGACAGAGATCGGTACCGCGATGCTGGCGGTTGCACTGCCTGCGTTTCGCTCTTCATCGATGGCAAAATGTATGTAGCCAATGCGGGCGATAGTCGCGCTGTGCTTTGTCAGCGACGAGCGGGACCAGGAACGAATGCTGGAGTGACGTCATCAACAACAGCAACAACAGAGCCCAATAAGATTGAGCCCGATCCCGTGGATGCCGCGCACAGCTATCCCACGCCCTATTCGGCTGATCATACCCCGGAAACAGAACGCGAACGATTGCTAAACGTGGCCCGCTTGAAGCCGCACCTGATGGGCAAGCAGTATGTGGCCATGGAGTATGCGAAGCGGCCTCATATTAAGGACATGGGCCAGCGCATACTGTGTCGCCAGGGCACCATGAAGGGCTGGACATATAAAACGCTGACGCGTGACGATCTGCGCATGCCGGTTGTCAATGGCGAGGGCAAGCGCAGCCGCTTGCTGGGCACGCTGGGCGTGACCCGTGGATTTGGTGATCACGATCTACTGGCCATAAATACGGGCATACAGATCAAACCATTCCTAACACCGCATCCCGATGTGCGACAGCGTGATCTCAGTCAGGTTGTCAGTATTCTCGATGAACACAACGGGGATGGTGATTATGGCATACTCGTAATGGCCACCGATGGCCTCTGGGATGTCTCCGAAAATGATGCCGTCGCGCGCACCGTCTTCCAAACGTTGTCGCGATACCCCAAGGAGAAGCATCGCTACACAATGGTCGCCCAAGAACTGGTAGCGCGCGCACGTGGCAAAATCAACGATTCTGGCCATTGGCGTTTGGCGGATAGCAAAGCGGCGGCTACAGTCGATGATATCTCAGTGATTGTGATACCAGTGCATCAGTATTACAAGGAGCATATCGAATGGACGCACAACTACACCCGCGAGCTGGAGCAGCGCCGGCGTAAGGCAGCCGAGGCAAATATGGCACAGGAGGCGGTTAACGTGCTCAATGGAATCATAGCTGAAGAGGCGCATGTTGTTGAAGAGCAGCCACATCCTCAACAGCAGCAGCAGCAGCAGCAAGTGGTCGTGCAGGTAGAGCAGGTGCCAGCGCTGATACGGCAAGAGCAAGAGGAGCAGGAGCAGCGGGCGCAACTTGAGCCGGAGGAAACACTCGTTGTGGAACTAAGCGATGAGACGCCAGTGCAGGCCCATTTCGAAACAATCAACCAGACGATGCAGAAAGTGCAGCTGGAACAGGCGAGTGTGCCTGAAGGTATGTACATGACAAACAGATCTCAGTCTCTCAGCTGAATCTCTTTCTCAATCTGAATTACAGAAACACATGAGAACACAACAGGAACAACAACAACAACAACGACGTCAAATAAGCAGCGCAACAATCGCAAGGGCAAAGGCAACAGGCAGTAGAGAATGCAACAGAGAAACGGGACGTGTCCTTACTAAATGCTATATAGAACACATACAAATAATAAATAATTATTAACATACAAGTATATTATTTTTATAAAATTCAAAATTTCTCCCACACATATACATAAGAAACGTATGTATACAAAGGAGGATTCATTTCTGTCAAAGAACATGCATTGTACAATAATTTAGTGACTGAATTTATTTCTTGCTTTCTTTGTTTTTGATTTTTTTTTTTTTTTGCTCTATTTAATGTCCAACTAATTTATATATCTCAAATTATGTGTAACTGCTTACTTATGTATTCTAATTAATTGTCTAACCAAGAGGCGCAGATATAAGGCAAAATTGAACAGAAAAAAGAATGTGCATTAAGCCACAAAATAAAATAAACAATTGAAACTAAACTCAAATAAAAAAAACAAACTAAAACTAAAAACAAATCAAAACAATGATTCCAAAACAAAAAGTAATTAGTATTTTAAGCTGAGTAATAAAGTCAACAAATGTTAAATCGAGGAAAAACCCGAAACAAACTGGAACACGCTCATTTGGAAGGCATAAGTTGTATGACACATAAAAAGCGAAATGTCCGTCCCGTCTGATAGCGGCCAGATAAGGAGTCCTAACTTGGCTTAGTTCTTATCAATCGCGCGAGAAACACAGCTGAACGCGACACAGCGATAAGAAGTTCGTAGTTAGTTTTCGAAGTTGTCTTTTGTTTTGTTTGTAGAAATATATATATGTATATACATATATATTTTTTGTCGATAAATGGGCTTTCGCTTGCACATACATACATTTGTCTTTTTTGGTTTTTTCGTTCAAATTTTATTCAATTAATTTTACAAGAATTTAGAATCAGTTAATTACAATTAAAGTGTTTATTTTGGATTTGCGATTTTCGTTTGGAAGCTGTAAAAATCTACTAAGAAAATATATATGTATGTATAGCATCCATGTATGTATGTGTATGTGGGTGTGTGTCTGATCTGTGTGAAATGAAGTTAAAACTTCAACTGTGTGTGTTTTGGTGGCGTGTGTGTGTGAGTGAGTTGTGGTGTGCACAGCATTTTATAACAAACCGTTTCGTTTATTTTCAGCATCAGCTAACTAACATATACAGTCGTATGTATGAATATCAGCTAACATACATACATATATGTATATGTACTATGTAATACATAGTTTGACAGCACCCTGAAGGCTCAAAACTGTCATAAAATTTGCAAAGTTTTTAACTAACATTTATTATTGTTGCTTGTGGTTAGCATACGTTCAGTTGCACAGCGCAAAATGGTTACACACAACACGCACCCTATCAGATGATCTTTATAAAAGTATTCCCAGAAATGAAAATGCACTCAAGAGAAAAACAAATGCACATACACATATATATATAGCACTAGGTAAATTATGTACCCAATATATTATTCCCCCAGTTATAAGCAGTGCTGCCAATTTAGCCAATTTCAGAGCTCGTCAGCCGGAAACAGTTGAGATTTAAAGCTGATCTAGCTACTTTTTGAGAAATGCCCGCTTGTGGGCAGCTATAATTAGCTATTTTCATATGCACTTAGATTCAGCTACTTTTTTGCGGCGGCAATTGGCAGCACTGGCTATAGAATCTATTAAGCTACAGATACAAGTGGTACACACAGAACGCTTGTGGAATTTGCTCATTGCATAATTAAAATGTTGCATTAAAATGTTGTTCGATTAATTGATTTAATTTAGTTACTTTTTGTTTTTAGCCTGCGATACGAGTTAACGTCGGGAATGTCTCATGTATACATATATATATATGTATCTATCAATATGTATATGTGTATAGTATATATATAGTATATGAAAGTAGTCTTATGTATAGCTTGTCTGGCGAGCCAATGCTTAAGGGGGGCTTTAGTCGGAATTGGGCTGACTTTTGCAATCGTGACTTGACCGGCTGCTTTGAGTACTGCTGCACATATGCCAAACAATCTGTGTAATTGATTATATTATTATTAATCTTTTTTGTTTTTTTTTTTTTTTGTATTTCTTAATAATGTTCATTAGTTATTTATAAGCGAACAAGTTGCATTTTAAAATCACATTTTCTTTCACAATTGTTCTGGCATCGTAACTATGGAGATTCAAGCCAAGTTCCAGCTTTAAAAATTGTGTTTAAATTGTGCGCTTTAGGCTTAATAAAATTGTACTTTAGTTATATTATTCACCTAATTACTTCGATTTTCCATAGGCAAAAACACTGCGAATATATATGTATTATATCTTTGATCATATACTATATATATATATATAAAGCACTCGGCATTCATCAATTTTTGCGCACACACATAACCATAAAACGTTCATTAACTTGTTGCGAATTGCTTTCCAAATTCCAAATTCAACAATTTGCATAAAATATAATCAAACGCGTCACATTGAAGAAGTGCGCGGGTGGGCGTGGAAGCGGGTGCAAACATTGGTTTATGCTAGTTTTTGTTGAGGCAACAACAAAATACATTTCGAGTCATCCAAAGCATATTCAAATAGATGGAAGTGCCACATTATCGATTGCCTGGATCTACATATGTATTTGAAAACTTTCTATTTGTTTCCATTCTTTTTTCTTTATGTTTGCTTTTTGGTATAAATACGAGTAGCAATGCGTTATCACACACATTTGTGTATATGTATATATATAGATATAGATATTTACAGATGGTTAATGGTAAAAATCGTAAATGCAATTTGTTACCAAGTGCAACATCCCTATATATGTATAAATATATATAAGAATATGTTATTGGCATATCGTGAATATATATATTTATATATGTATATATGCATATAGGTAGGTTCATGCAAATTGACATATAGATAGTTGATAGATATAGCGCAGGCTTGGCTTGGCAGGGTGTAAAAATACTGAACAACACATTGAAGTGAACTCGAACAAAAGATTTGACATTTTGCATTGATTTAAAAGTTATTGTTTATAAACTTCTTTCTCATTTGGTTAGTTTGGTATGCTTTTCTTTTCTTTTCTTTTCTTTACGTTTCGTTTCGTTTCGTTTCTTTTTAATTTAAATTTAAATTTGTAATTGTAATTATTTGTAATTAATTTAACAACAATAACATGTGATGTGAAAAATTTAGCTAAGATAATTAAAATATTCACGTTCTTTGCTCGCTTTTAATTTTTCGTTTAATATATATAATGTATATATATATATATATTTATATCATTTTAGAAATTTTTAGCACGTTTTTTTGGCCAACATTTGAAGTTAATTTAAAATTGATTTAGTTTAGAGTTTTGCCTCCGTTTGGGCCCGGCTGGAAAACCAGCTGAAACTCGGCAACTGGGCTTCAGGGCTTGAGGAAGAACGCATACACTTGCATAGGCATTATATAATATATACATGTATATATCTTGTATATATGTAAAGCATATGCTTAAAAGCTGCTGCTTGCACCTGGGCACCTGGGCATATGGGTACAGTTACACATGCATACACACATGCAGTGTGAACAGACACATATATCGTTCATATCATCGCATCTGGCACGGATGCCTTTTAATAAAATAAATAACTAACACTTTAAATACTCGTCCAAATACTAGAAAGTAGCCGCGCTGCACGGAAGAAACGCGAGCGAGTGAAAAGAGGGAGAGGGGAAGAGTGAGAGTGAGAGCGCGTTCTATTGCTTCCTCCACGTCCATATCCATATCCTCAGACCAGGCGCAGCTTGGCGCTGGGGCAGCGCTGTCGCTTTATACGGCATTTGTTGTTTTGCCTCTGCCGCTGGTATGGATTGAGGGCGCGATGCCACTCCCAAAGGCGTTGCGGAAATGCACAGCAATGCATTAGAATACTATAGAGTTTATATATTAATTGAATTAGCTGCCGCTTGGCTTGGCGTCTCGGGCACAGCCCTGCCCACAATTAGGAATGCAGATTGGCGCGATCCTTGGCACGCCTCTTGGCCAGCATCGAGAGCTCCACGGGGCCCACGTTCGCCGCCTGCGGTATTGCAATTGCCCGAAACGTTGCATCCACAGCGCCACGTAACGCCATCGAAATGTGGTTATGCTGCTGCTGCTGTGCACCCAAAGTCAACTGTTGGGCATTGTTGCCGCCAGCAGTTGGCTGCAGTGCGTATTCGGTGAGCTGCACAGTGCCCGAAAACTGGTCACGCACCCAACTGTGCTCCAGTATCTGCGCCACAGTTGGCCGATTCTCGGGCACAATGTGCAGCATCTGTCGCAACAGCTCCTTCACCGGCGAACTAATCAGCGACCAGCGCGGGCTGCTAAAATCAATATGTCCTGATCCAATACGCTTTAAAATTACATCCGGCGAATCGTTCGGCGTGCTGGCAAACGGTGTCCGTCCCGACAGCATGATGTAGAGGAGCACACCCAACGACCAAATGTCACAGGCCAGATCGTAGCCCTGCCGTTTTAGCACCTCCGGCGCCACAAAGTTGGCCGTGTAGCAGGGCGTCATCAGCAGGCCGTTGTCCGCGCGCAGCTGCTTGGCAAAGCCTGCAAATCGAATTTTCATTTGATTAAATGATATATGTATATGATCAAGGTGAATTGCAGCCAGTGGGTGTGATGATATCCGCACAGTTTCATTTGCTCATCATTTATATATTTATCAATGCCGCAATCTGGATCATATTACAGGCATATTTCAGTTTCCAACAATTATTCACATTATTGCTTCAAGTTGATTCCAGTAAAATGGTTACGAATACGAATCAAAGAGTAATTGATAAATGCAAGCTATTTGCATGCACTCCTTTCTGTATAGAAAACAGCTTTTTCATATTTGCTTAGCAAATAGGCGGAAGCAGCAAAACGTTTAAGAAAACAAAGAACTATAGAAAAATGGAAAATGCTTTCCTCCTGTCTTTGTTGTACTGTATGTATATTCTTTCTGTTAATCTCCTTATGTTTTTGTCTTCATATTGAACTGGTATAACGTTTACGAATGCGACACACAAAAAACTTGAAGATGTTTGTCGGTTTCGTTCTTCTGTTAACTGACCTCATTTTAAAATTTATCTAGCTGCAAACTGTTCGATAGCCAGTGAAACGTTTACAAATGTAACAAAAGAACATTTGGAAAATGGTCACTCTTGCGGTTGGACAATTATCTTGGGCAGTGAAACGTTTACTAAAGGACACCAAGAAAAATTGAATATCCCTTCAGTTTTAAAAGTATAACCTTCTGAATCTTAATTCTTTTCTTAATAAAATGTTGCCCACGTTTTTAGATTAAATCAGTGTAGTTAACAAAATAAATAAAAGTATAAGAATATTCAAGAACGAAATTCAAGGTATGAATTCCATCTCGACTACATAAATATATTTCCCTAGAAATATTAATAGATTTTTCAAGAATCACAATTCGGAGAAAACTTATATGCATGCCAGACTTTTTCGTGGGTGAATTATAAGAATAGAAGAAATCTTGTTTTTCGGTTTAACGAACTGTTCGTTTAAACTTATGTTCCGATATAATATATATTTATATATTTCCTCAACCAAATTACTGATTGGAATCATCTATGAAGCATTATATGGGAGTATGAGGCGAAAGGCGAAAAGTATGTCTAGGTAATTGGCATCCTTTGGGCTGGCGCAAAACTTACCTAAATCGCAGAGTTTGAGTGTTTCGGGCGTTTGTCGCATGCTCGCGTAGATCATGTTCGAGGGCTTCAAATCACGATGGACGACGCCGTGCTCGTGCAGATAGGCGACGGCTGCGGCAATTGTACGCAGCACAGCGCTAGCTTCGCTCTCGCACATTTGGCCAACGGCCAGGATGCGATCGAGCAGTTCGCCGCCCTTAAGCAGCTCCATGACCAGATACGCGGAGCTGGTGTCCTCGTACACAGAATAGAGCGTCACGATATTGGGATGATTGCCATAGCGCAGCATAATCTCCACCTCCTCCCAGCAATCCGCCGATGCCGAGGTGGCAGCAGCTACGGCCGCCTTCTCGATGATCTTCACAGCGTAGTGCTTCTTGGAGGCGCGATGCTCGCACAGGCGACACACAGAGAATGTGCCACGACCGAGCTCCTGCAGCAGATTGTATTCGGTCTGGAAATTGCCAGGCAGAACACCAGGTAAACTGCGCGGACCTTGTGTTGCCGCCACCACTGAAGTCACTGAAGAGGCGGGAAGAACGGCGTGCAGGGGACTGACATTGTTGGAGCAGCTGATATTGGTGCTATTCTCCAGCAGCACGGGCGCCACAAAGCTGAAGCCGCGAAAGATTTCGTGTGCGGATGCCGAAATTGGACCGCCAGGAGAATCGCGCGGCGACTTGGACGTGTACTCCACATCAAAGTAGAAAGCATCATCCCGACTGACCGCCGGTATAAACGGCGGACGCACTAGCTTGCGCTCTAGCCGCACCCAATCTATGGTGGCGAAGAAACAGTGCGCCTTGATGTCCAGGATGCCTTGTGCGCCCGCGCCGAGCCGATTCAATGGATTGCGCTTGAAGAGCGCTCGCAGCAAGGATTGAGCCTCTGGCGAGAGATTCTCAGGCATTCCCAGTTTGGAGCGCAATATCTGATTCATAGTCTCTTGGCGCGTCTGGCCATGAAAGGGCAGATTCCCCGTCAGCATCTCGTACATAAGAACACCAAATGACCACCAGTCGGCAGCAAAATCGTGACCCTTGCGATTGACTATCTCCGGCGCCATGTACTCAACGGTGCCACAAAAGCTGTACGTCTTGGAGCCGTCCAGCGGCTGCTTGGACAGACCAAAGTCGGTCAGAGCAATGTGCCCATGCTCATCCAGCAGTATATTCTCCGGCTTCAGGTCGCGATAGATGATGCCCAGCGTGTGTAGATGATTTAACGCCAGCGCCAATTCGGCCAAATAAAACTTGACATCCTCCTCGGTAAACATGACCTCCTTGGAGAGGCGAGTGAATAAATCGCCGCCACGTAGAAAATCCAAAATCAGATACAATTTGCCAGGTGTTTGGAACGCATAGTGGAGTCGAACGATGAACGCGTGCCCCACATCGGCGAGAATCTTTCGCTCGTTGGTGCTGCGCACACGATCCTTGACCTTCAGTGTTGCCTTTTTCAGGACCTTCATGGCGTACAATGTGCCCGCATCTTTGCCCAGAATCTTGCGCACCAGAAACACTTTGCCAAAGCTGCCCTCACCGAGCACGCGCAACAGCTCAAATTGCGAGGGATCCGCCTTGTCGTGACCCTCTTTGACTACCTCACGCAGCTCGAATTCATCGTAGCTGGCTGCCCCGTACGATTCCGAGTCGCTCAGCTCCATTTGTTCGGGTGTTTTGCTTGGCGTTATGTGATGTTGTTCGAGTGCTGCTTGCAATTGTTGCTGTTGTTGCTGTTGCTGCTGCTGCTGCTGTTGTTGTTGGCGACGCTGCGATGACGTCACGGTTGTGACAGCGCCACTCTCCTCGTCGGTGGGTGTGTGCTCCATTGGTGTCACCGCGAGACTGCTACAGCCGGAGGAGGTAATCTGCATGCGTTGACGCAGCTGCAGACCCATTGTTGTTGTTGTTGCTGCTGCTGCCGTTGTTGTTGTTGTTGCAGTTGTTGCTGCTGCAGCACTGCTGGCATTGTCCAGCTGTGCTTGATCGGCATTGTTGTTGTTGCTGCTGCTGCTGCTGCTAATGACTTCAACTTGCTGCTGCTGTAGCTGTCTTAAATCCCTGTTGGAGTCAGCCAGTGGCATGACTGTTGCTGCCCTGTTGGCGTTCAATTGCACGTACACGTTTGTGGGCGTTTTGATGCCTTAAATTTACTATATATTCGCTGCTATTTCTATTTCTATTGCCGTTGCTTTTGCTGTTGTCGCGTCTGCGGAATGGGCGCATCAAACTGGCAAAGCGTAGGTGCGAGCTTTGCGCTGCTCGCTGCTGCTGCTGCTGCGTTTGCTTGTGCTTTCGCTTTTATGCTTTTCACTTTGTTTCTCTTTCTTATTAATTTTTTGTGTTTTTTTTCTTCTTTGGGTTTCAGTGCGTGCTAGTGATGTGAAATAGCATCGAAACATAGGTGCATCGAATTCTAGCTGAGCTATTTTGTCCGATGATTTTTTGCAGCCCGATTGGTTTCTTCTCAGCTATCGATGTACATCGATTATTTTTTTTAAAATATCCACACTTTAAACACTTGCACTGCCGTTAAATAAAATTATACCGAATCTAAACCGTAAATATAAGGAGCTGCGTAATTTTATCTTATTGCCCGATTTACATCAAAACTTAACCAAATCCAAAGTGGAAAGTTTCTGATTAAATCAACCAAAGCAAAATCAGCAGCAAGAGGCTTA
Organism: Drosophila kanekoi; assembly: GCA_037075305.1. Classification (NCBI taxonomy): domain Eukaryota; kingdom Metazoa; phylum Arthropoda; class Insecta; order Diptera; family Drosophilidae; genus Drosophila; species Drosophila kanekoi. The sequence continues at coordinate 5,417,872 of JBAMCE010000290.1, read as the reverse complement.
GATTTTACATACAATATATATACAACAGCAAACTCACTTGGGCAGAATTTTATTGCTTATTTTAAACATCTAATAATAAAAATAATCTGCCAAATGGAGTTTGAAACCAATTTAGCTTAGTTTTCAACTAATAATTGTGTGCTCCGATTAGCTAGCGTGCTATACATTTTCAATTCAGTTTAAAATAATGCAATGTTTATTTTTTGCAATTCGCTTTACAGCGAAATTCATCGTAGCCTCGCGCATATAGCTATCGATGTATTCAAATTACCAGTACGTAACTATGTTAATTAACAGCCAAAGACGCCAGCTAGCGGCTCAACTGTGCAACTATGCTAGCTGGCTATCGCAGCTATCGGCATCCATGGAAATACGTTACAATCTGGTTTGAAATGAAATTAACAATTGAATGTACTTACTTTGTGCAAATCTGCAGGGCGCAGCGATAAACGGAGACAATGCTGACCACAAAGTGCAAAAAGAGGGCAAATATTAACCCACAAGCAGCTGAAACTTCGCTATTGGCATTCATTAGGTCAAACTGCAAAACAATAACCGCATTAGCAATACCAAATAACAATGGGGTAAAGTGAAAAGTTTGATGGTCGTTGCGCTCTTACCTGTTCACCCTTTTGCTCGGCCATGCGATTGAGGTCGCGCGACAGGCCCACACCAGAAATGGCCAGCGCCAACGTGCTGCTGGCAATGCAGACCAAACTGAGCGCCAGAAAGGCCGTTTGCGTTTTGCGCATGCTGACCACGCCCAGTGAACCGGTGACGGCGGCAATCAGACCCGTCCAAATGCCGCAACCGGCCATTGACAAGGCCGCGTCGCGCACTATTAGCAGGGAGCCCAGCGCCACCAGCGAAATAGCCAAAACCAGTTGCAGTGTGCCCAGCACAATTTGCAACGGGAATGCGGAGCAACATTCATTGCTGGCGCGACGCTTGCGCCGCACCTTTGCTGTCAGCGTGGAGCCATCGGCGCCACCATCGCTGCTGCCGCCGCCAGTGCCCCCTTTGTATTTGATGAACTCAGGCGGGCAGCGCTGCTTCTTGCTGATGCGCGAATCGATGGTGTTGCTAACGCTCTTGGCCTTCAATGCGGCCGGGCCACGCGTGGCCATTGCGTCCTCCAGTTGCTGTTTAAACTCCTCATGGCTTATCAGCTTGGGCTTCTTTGTGGCATCGTCCTTGTCATTGTCCACGTGCAGGACATTGGCCAACAACGTGGCCGCCGTAAGCTTCAATGGCGGCGAAGGCTTCTCATCGTAGACGGGACTCGAATATATGTGACTCTGAGCATCCAAATGCTGGCGTGCATCCTGCTCGTGCTGCTGCAGCTGCTCCTGCTCCTGATGTTGCGAGTCCTGCTGCAGCATGGCTATTTGTGAGTTGGTCAAACTGCCCCCAGCACCGTTGGTAGTGTTGGTGCTCTGGTCAATTGTATTGGTCACCTGCTGCAGCTCCTCGCGGCTCAGACTGCGGTCCACAATTGTGTCCATGCTGCCCGTCGTGGAGTCGTGTGAGTCTATGGTGCGTGCCGGCGAGGCCGAATGCCGGCCATTGAATTCGCTGCCGTTAGCGTTGCCGTTGCCCATTGCCTGGTGCGTATTGTTGTTTGTCTCTGCCATGCTGACTTCACTGGCTCATTGGCGAAGTGTTGCTGCGTTTGCCGGGGCGAAAAACGAAAGATCGAGGTTTAATTTAATGCCAAAAATTATTTAATACTCTGCCAATTAAATACAAAAGTTTCGACTAGCGAAACGAATGCCGCCGGCTAACGCCAGCATATTGCTTAAATCAAATACCCTACAAAACGTGACAACCATATAAGTTGGCTATGTTTATCTTGAAAATAGCTCGATGAGCTAATAAATTAACAGCATGAGTAGACCTCAGTCAAAGCTGTTCGAGCTGTCAAAAAGGGTAGTTCACAGTCGGTTATACCCGTTCGCAATGTTGCTTTGAGTTGTCTTTATGAAACTGGAATGCGATAATCTATTGATATGCTTAAAATCTATTGGCAGATAGTTTTTGTAGATAGTTTGTTCCATAATCAACCCGTTAAGCCATCAATCAAATTATTTAGCTTCAGTTTCCGTTTCAGTTCGCACAAATACGGCTTGTGCTCTGGTTCGTTTATGTATTCGTGTTATTATTCTTAGTTTTTTTTATTTACAAACAATACAAAATGAAATCTAGAAAAAAGAAACCAATAACATTTGTCAACTTGTGCGCATTGTGACAGTTTATGGGTTGCTGTTGTTGTTGTTTTTGTTGTTTATGTTGTTATTGTTGTTGTTGTTGTTGTTGCCTTGACATTTGCCAGCCTCCCAGATTTGCAGTTGTTCTGTACAACGAACCGGTTCGCACACCGTTGGCAATTAAACAACATATAAAAATAGACAAAATCGAGACACCCGCTTTGTATGTAGAGCGGGGGGGAGGCAGGGGCACAAAATGGAGGTCACATGAACTGCATGCTGCATACCATAAACATATAATTTGATATGCCACCTGTTGTCTAACTCTTAACAGCCTCATATTATGAAAAACAAAATACAAAAGTCCACAAAAAAAAAAAGAAAAGGAAAGCCATTTTTCGTATGCCGAATATTATAAGCCCTTGCCCTTGACGTAAAGGCAATATTTCTGATCGAGCTACGTGAGATAGAAGTTCCATGTGGAACTTGCTCATAAGTATGTCAGGAGTTTAGTCACAACATATAAAAAGTGTCATATAAAAACTTAATTCTCGACCTACGTAGTAGTTATTTGATATAGTGTTCCGATCCGACTGGCTCTGGCATTTCAACTGAGGTCTGCATACAAACAGACAAATAGACGACCTGACAGGCAGACAGACATTGCTATATTGACTCGGTTGTTGATACTGATCAAGAATGTATATGCACTTTATTTAGTCGTAGACAATATTATAATACCCCTTGCTAGGTTATGAAAGTACCAAGCTGCGTTGCGAAAACCAAAGCTGTAAACTGGTTTTCCAATTTATTTTTAAGCTATGAACGATACTTTAAGAAACCAAACGATCCAAATTCTTGTTAAAATATGTTTGGATCCAAATTAAAAACATACTTTTAAGCAACACCCTGCCCAAGGCATAAATAACGTGGATCCCAAGCACTGCATTTGTCAAACCATATTTGGTAGATGCCAATTTTGTATAGGAATCAAATATACCGCGCCTTATGCACATGAAAATTTGTGCGGCTTAAAATATTTTGAGTAGAATGAAAAATAATAATATACAAATTATATAAATATATATAAATATATGATAAACAAAGACTTGACTCATGGCTGCCTCAAACCAAGTGGATAAGAATCGTTAAACAAACTACAATTTCTGTTGAACTTGCGGCCCAAATCGAATGATTTAAGTATGAGTTGATATCCAGAATTCATTCATCATTTATTCACTCTGATAGTTTTCAATTTGACTGGACAACAAATATATCCTGGAGTGAAAAATCTTCCTTTATAGCTGATTTAGGTTTTTGGGCCCGCATGCTTGAAATTTTCGCTAATTCTTCTAAAAACATTTTCGTTTTCTTGAATATTTTTTAATATTCTCAACAATTTTTATAACGACAACAAATGTTATTTATTGAGTGTCAAGGCAAATCGCTGGAATTTATGTGTTTATTTTTTCTTTGGTGATCGAGACAAACGTTTAGCTCATATTTTTTATGCTGACAATTAGTTGTCACGCGGTTACAACAACACTTTCCAAAGACCGTTCTTTTCATGTGAGTACGTGAGGTTGTTGCTGTTACTATTGCCTTGACAGCAATTAGGCGTAATAGACTAGGCACACACACCACACACACACACGCGCACATACTACACACAATTAGCATAGACAAAACAGTTGTCACATTGATTTGGGGCATGTCTCAAGACACGCCCATTGCCCACTGTTCCCACAGTCGCCGCCGCCTGTTTAGGCAGCTGCTGCGCTTAAAAACCGCCCAAGCGCTAAACCAACAAAGCCGCAGCAAATGTCGATAAATCGGCAACGAAAAAAATTGCTCCGTTGCTCAATTGGCAGATACCCTGTACATACCCTGCACTACCTCGCTGGACTTATTCAACATTTCAATTGCTTGGAAACATAAGGAATACAACATTATATGGTAAACTATTTCATGTTTTATGCATATTATAATCAATTATTTTCATTTGCTGCCTGAAAATAATTAAGAAATTTGATTTAATCCCAATTGAGAATTAATATTGAAGTTGAATCGTTGTATTTATCGAGAGAACACTGTGCTATGTGCAGCTTATCTACCATCATATTTCGTAGAAAAACTTGATTGCCTTTATCTGTAATCTGGAAATAAGTCTTATCTGAGGGTAGGGTATATTGATGAAAATACCGCGGCACATCGAATGAAAATAACAACAAAATGCCAAACAACAGGTTTATAAAACGGCAAGTTTTCTTGTTAATATTTTTGTTGTTGTTGTTGCGACTTCACTTTTTTCGGCAGCAGCAGCAAGCTGACAACGAAAGGGCAGGCAGATAACAAACAAAACGGAAACCACAGCCACAGCAAAAAGAAAATGCAGCAAGAAAAGCCACAACGAATGGCAGGGGAGAAGGGGGAGAGGGGGCAGTCACATGCCAATGCTGAACAATGTTGAACGTCGATGAGTTTTTCCTGAAAGTAAAATTACGCCGGCTTGGCCGCGTCAACAACAACAGCAAGTGCCAACAACAGTCAACAGCTTCGTCCGCTAAAAAAAAGTGGACCCTAGTGGCTGCGAAGCGTCGTCACTTTCACTTGTCGTTGGCCGCCAAAAAACATACAAACACACACATATGTGTGTATATATAAATATATATAGGCGACTTGTGATAAAAAATAACGAAACAGTAATAGTTTATGGAAAGAAAATTGCTGCGCGTAATTTGCTGCAATTAATTTACAAAACTATTTTAAAATTGAACGTAGGATTTCCTCATATCGATTGGCCTGCCTTTTGCAGCGGAACCAAGCCAAAAATAATAACAACAACAACAGCAACAACAAAAAACCGCAACGACAACAACTAACAACAAGTACTTTCATAAGATTCGTATAATTTTTTGGAACGCTTGCAACGAAAGACTTAGGCAACGAACTTAGCGCGGCTGCCTAATTGTGGTATATTTAATTATGCAGCTGTGTGTAAGTGTGTGTGTGTGTGTTTGCACGCGCTTGAATTTGGCAATTGCCACGCCCCTTGGGGCCGCCCGCACTAACAACACAAAAATGGGCATGAAAATTGAAATTGTAATTTGAGTGCCCAAAATTTTGACAGCTCGTGTGTTGGCTTAAATTATGCATCGAACCCGCGAGTGGCAGAGCCAAATGCAAGTGTCGCCAATTGTGAAGACTGTGCGCCAGCAACAGCCCACGCAACCGTCATCAAGAGTCCACCCTGTGCCCCTGCCGAATCCCACTTCAATCTGCAATCTGTGCTTGGCCAGCTGCATGCGCTACGACTCGGCAATTAGGTAATTGTAGTTTGTATTATATACCCTCTACATGTATTGAGAATGTATAAAAGGGGGTATGCGCTTAAAGAGACTTGTAATATTGATGTTATGTTATATTCTTGTGGAGTAAATATATATCCATATAACCTTAAGTCAACAAATATTTTTCAGATTATAAGACCTTATGACTCTGCTTTTGCTATCAAGCCTATTTAATAACTCCTCGTTCCACATAAAATCTATAAAAATGCGTTCAATCTGTGTGCCTTAATATGAACTCGCATTTTGATGCCTCGATTTGGACCATGGTTTTTCCACAGAGTGAAAGTCAGGGTAAAAGAGGCACAGGTGCATGTCTCGGCAGATTGGGTGTTTATTTCAAATAAGCGATAACATGTTCCGTGTCCATGCAATCTTTAAATATCGATAGGTAGGTAGAATGCTCGAAAAGACGGCTTTGCACAGAGAACATTGTAGTAGAACACAGTAGTAGTAGTAGTATCTCATAGTCGGACATACCCAACCAGAGCTCTCCCGTTTATTTGTTTTTTGCTTGCCCAATTGTGCAACTGTTTCAACTTGGTCTAGACATATACACAGTTTTGTTAGCTGAGATTTAAGTTAAACGATTGCATTGGCGTTCCGTATGACAGCTGCGATGAAATCAATAAGATTTCGACTGTGAGATCAATTCATTTCGATTTATTCTAACTTCAAAGGGTGCAACAGCAGGGGATAGCAAAGCCACCCGCAGCTCTAGATACATTTATTTCCGGACAAGCACGAACCGATTTTCATGTTGTTTTCTTTCTCTTTTTTTGGTAAATAAAATAAGCTTAAAGCTTAACAATATTTTGAAAATATTGTTGAAATTGGTTTTTTTCTCAAGACTCTTATGTTAAACTTCCTATAATCCTTAGAAAAAACTATACAATACTTTTGGCATTTCTTGACGCGACTTTGACTACGTTTGCCCTGAGTGATAATGATCAAATCTAACAATGCGCCAAATTTTTTGTGTTTCATTCACATTACAATCATTGACCATACTCCCAATTTCCCATGCAATCTTTCAATCAGCCTTCTATAAAGAATTCAATTTTAAGCCTTGTCATGTCTATAGAAAGCTCTGGCCATATGAATTGTCTTTCCTCTAATCGGATGAAAGGAATTATCTTTGTTGTTAATTTTTCATAACGCATCAATTTTCTAATTTATCCTAAAAAACCGGTTTTGTTTCTCGTCTTTTCGGACTCCAAGCCTCGTCTTCTGTTTGTCAACGCTTGGTCTTCTACGCTACTCGATCGGCTGGTAATATATATGTATATATATATATATATATATATATATATGACTGATTTGAACAAAGAATGAAAAAGGCTTTTTGATTAAAAACCAAATAAATAAACGATTTCAGCTGGAATTGAAGCAGTGACTCTCCGCTGACAAAGGCTACCTAGTTCTTTATGTTTCATGTTGTTCTTCGTTTTTCACCAAAAGGAAATTTCAGCTTATGAAAAAGCTCTTTAATTAATCTCCAAAAAAATGTAATATAGATTTTTTGATTTTTATACAATTGCAGAGGGTATTATAATTTTATCGTTAAATGTGTAACGCATAGAAGCAGACGTCTCCGACCCCATAAAGTATATATATTCTTTATCAGTATCAACAGCCAAGTCGATATAGATATATCCGGCTGTCCGTCTGTATGTTTCTGTGCGAACTAGTCTCTCAGTTTGAAAGCTATCTTTATGAAACTTTGCAGAAGTGCCTCTTTCTGTGCACGCAGTACATAGGTCGGAGCCAGCTGGATCGGACCACTATATCATATAGCTGCCATAGGAACGATCGATCGAAAATTTAGTTACTGTATGAAAAATATTTTTGTTTATCAAGATATCTTGACCAACCTGGGCATTAACTATTTTCCCTGTGCTTCTTAGATACGGGCAAAGCACTATGAGCATTATGAAAAGGTTGCGTCTGCAAGGGTATTAGATGTTTGGCGTGCCGAAGATAGCCCTTCTTTATGTTCATTGTAATACTAAGGGAATTCAATTCTGCTGCAGCTTATTATTATTGCCTCTTCTTTACATGACAGCAAATAATTGAAGTTTTTCTAAAGGTATATCTAAATTCAGTTGACTGATTCGCTGGCTTTAATCCGTTGTTTGCTCGCCAAGGGCTTAACTGAATAGAATAGGCTAATGCATTGCTAATGTCATGGATGCCCCCTGAGTGTATAGTAACAGCATGGAGTATGCATGATATGCATATCATGTTTATTATAGATGTGTAACATGGTATTATTTTAGCCCACAGCTGCATCCTCAATGCGTTGCATTGGATTGCATAATGTGGCAGCTCTTTGAGCTGTACAGAGCGCATATTGTTTACGGCATAGAATTTGTCAATAGGCTGTGAAAATTCCCAGGCGCTGACTGACTGACTAGCTGACTAACTGACTAACTGACTGAGCGAATGGGCGAATGAGCGAATGAGCGAGTGACTTCCCGTCTGCTGTTTCCTGCATGTGCACCCACAACTCTCCGTGTGGCTGCTGCACCAGTGTGTGTGCCAGTGTGTGTTACTATAACATATTATGCATGTGGCAGTTGCAGAGCTTCAGCTTCGTTGGGGTAATTAAAACGTCGCCTGCCGTGACAGCCAGCGAGGTAAATTAAAATATCAAAAGCACGTGTAACAACAACAATAACAACAACAGCAGCAGCAAATAACTGTGAAATGTGACACTACAACTAACATAGCAACAGCAACAACTACAACAACAACAACAACAACAACAACAACAACAGCAATGAGAGACACACTTGAGCTATTGCATTGCTTGCATCATCATCTCAAGAATGCGTGGGCGTTATGCCAGGTAGGCGTGGCAAACCTGCAGTTAACTGGCAACTGGCAACTGGCTGCACAAATTGTCCACTAACTGCACTCCAATTGGCATGTGCTCTGTTTGCCAATCGGAACATTAACTAATCCAACTCGCATTCGAGTTTGTCAAGTTTGTTGTCTAAGTCTTTCGTTTTTCTTTTTATTTTTTCGTTTTCTGCTCTGCCAATTAATTTAATGTTATGTTCATTTGATTTAGCATTTGCATCGCATATTATAACAGTGCTTTCTGTTCTTGTTGTTGTTGTTGTTGTTGTTGCTGCACCCCCGCTGTCTGTGGAATCTGAAACGTTGTAGTGTTCGGCCAAGTCGTCGTCTTGTCGCTCCACTTGACTGTTAATTCTATGCAGGCATTTTATGCAGACAAAATGAATAGCTGATGCCAATGGTACCGCCTGTGCTTAGGGTTTAATATACACATTCATACATTTATATACATATATACTTACATCATCACATACACACACACATGCATGCATGTGTATGCACACATGCGTTTGCCATGTCACAGGTTGAAATGTCAAAGCATTTAAACCATTCTAAAGCATGAGCCGGTTGCACTCAACGTAAAACTACCCTGTAAATAAGCTAATTTGCTGGATACCCTGACTTGTGTTCTCATGGTCAGCTTTTAAGTTACCTAACGACACAATGGAGCTTACGGATGAAAGCTGGCAAAGCGCACTCAGTTCGAGTTAGTTGAATAGAACTCGACATTTAGTTGATTTAGTATATTCAGGAGTCAACGAAACTTTATTTGCCTTAACATAAAGTATTTAATTGAGTATATGAATATAATAAGTATCAAGTGAACAAGAAGCCAAACGGACAAAACTCAATTTTTACTACGAATTACTGTGCAGATTATGAAATCGTTCGCGATAGACTTGCGTTTCCCAATCTCTTAAGTTAGACTTCTTTACTCCATATTCATTAATAAATATTAATAGTTATCATAATATCATTAATAAAGCAACAAAACGTTTAATATGTAATAAATCCGGGTGGAAATCCCAGTCTAGTGTTTGGATGTTGTTTTAGCCGAAGGCCATAGAAGCCCGTGCTAATTAAAAGTTAAGTAAGGTCGATAGCTTATAACTATACCCTATAATGATAATAATTATAATGATAATAATATAAATGAAAGTTGTTTAAGGCTTGCCGAATTTTAAATACTCTTCACTTTCATGTGTCGCACATTTTTTACCAACATTATATAACCCTCCAGCTCTTTATGGTCTTCCATTGTCGTTTTCTGTCCAGAGGGTACAAGAAGAGGAAAACGCAGTCGCTTGCAATTCGCATTGTTTCGTTGCTGCTTTTATTGCCGTTGTTGTTGTTGTTGTTGTTGTCAATTATGTCACGCTGCTCAGCAATTTTGGGCTTAACTGTTTGATGACTTCTATTTGCCATGTTGCGGCAACAATGGGTTAATGCAGCCGGCACAGCCTTCAAAATGAAACGTGCGTCTATTTTTTGGGCACAGATTTTACGTTTTTTTTTCTTCTCTTTTTTGATAGAGTTTTTTTTTTCATAGTTGACGTGCTGCTATTTTCTTAAGGAATTTAGTACGTGGCTGTTAATTTTGGCCAATGGCAACGAAACATACCGAACATTGGACAATTTTTCTTTGAGTTTTTGACTTGTTTGGTTTTGGGATTTGTTATCTTTTTAAGGCGGCGCCCAATGACAATTAGTAGCTGTTTTACCTGTTGCCATTTGCAGTTGTTGTTACCTCTGTTGGGATTATATAACACATGCTTGAAATTGGGCGCCGAAATGTTGTGCCTTGATTTGCGGCAGTTAATAACTCGAAACGAGCTTATAAATCAACTCCAACTGCTTGGCGCACCAATAATGAGCTACACTTTATTATTGTTGATACTGACAATCATCAGATATAATGTGCGTACTGAGTACACTTGTATGGATCATCAGACATTCGGCCTGATTAATAAAAGCAACTGTTGATGATTTTCAAAATAAACAACAATTAACGCTGTTCACATGAGTGCATCAAGTTAAAATGCCTTCTATTGTTCGTTGAAATATTTGATACATACTTTTGGATACATTCAATTCATATTGTGAGCAAAGCGAGAGGCATATATCAATATAATATATATTGTACACAATTTACAGATAAAGTGCTAAAATAAATCGAGTCCATTGGCGGGAGAAAATCGAAGTAAACATCAGTAAAAGGCTCTGCTTACAATATCAGACATATACCACGAGTATTACAAAAGGAACTCTTAGCCGAGAAAGCCGCCAATCGACTAAAGCCAATCCACCATTTCACTTAACTTTATTAAAAACTGATACAATTCAAATTTCAATGGATGGCCGGCTAAGCCCTGTCATTAATGAATTGGTTTGAAGAGATTTACAATTGAGGTCGAGCTTGTATGTGATTTTGGGTTTATTTTTTTTATCAATTCAACAATTTTTAATATGTTATTTACTAAAAAGCTTCAGGCTTTATAAGCCAAGGACAAATAAAGCCGAAAGAGAAAGCAAGTAAGAATGCTCTAGTCGGGAGTGCACGACTAGGGGATACCCTGAACCATCCTCTTCCTTGAAAGATACCTCATCTGTATATACTATTCTAGAAGCTGCATGTCAAGTTTCGTGGCTCTAGCTCTTATTATTTAACAAAATTGCTTGAAAAACGAGATTTCGATGTCGATTTTTATCGATTACTTGGAAACGGGGCGGGCTATCGAATATCAGAAAGAAACTCGATTAGCGCAGGCACTGGGAGGACCTACAGCTAAAATTTCAAGTCTCTAGCTCTTATAGGTTCTGAGATCCTTGCGTTCATACATAAGGACAGACGGACAGACAGACAGACAGACAGAAGATATATACTTTATGGTGTCGGAGAAGCTCCCTTCTGCCTGTTACATACATTTGCAGAAATACATTATACCCTTTTAACCCATTTTTAATGGGTTCAGGGTATACAGATCGGAGTTCATCGCCACTCGATCAGCTTGATTCATAAATTCAGGTATTTGTAAAATCCAATGAGATATGTTAAATTTTGCACTCGAATTAAAATGGTTATTAATTGCATTAAATTATTTACCATAATGAATGGGAATATCAAAAGTTATTTTGATTTTAGGGAAACAATGTATTTATTGCAATTTTGAATGGAATTTTTCTTGTTAGTTTTCAACAATCATGTTTTTAGTCTAAAGCCAGGTTCGAACCCAAGCTCGGGCTTGCAAATGTAAAAAACCAGGATCGCAAACCGAATATTAAGCCGTGAAATTGGTTCAGTCCATAAAACGAACGGTCGAAATTATATACTAGCTACATCAATTCAATCCGCATATTCTCAACTTTGACATCAACTACAAGATTCTTGCAGACAGTTTTCGTTATGGCCAAGTGCCGTTTGTTGCCATAGCAGCTGAAGGATGACAATTTTCAGATCATAACCGATTTGGCAGACATATTGCAGGGTGTAAAACATACAATTTTCAGCCATATAAATGGCTTCCATGATTCCAAACTCAAATTTGTCTCACATGTTGAGGGAGCCACGTTCCAGGCGATCAAGAAGGATTTGCTGAGGTAGCTGTTGGGCAGCATTGAGGACTGAGCCAATGGCTGGAAGCATCAAGGACACGAGCTCGTTCTCGTCACAACGTAGGACGATAAAATGAAGTCCAAGGACATTATGGAGAAGATAGAGTTCGAGAACTGGGGCGCACTGTTGTTTCTAAGCTTCAATACGGCTTCTTACAACATATGTATGTATGTACAGGATCCTTACGGCTTAAGTGCTCCTAGCCCAAGCTTACGTTAAACAAAAATGCCATCAGCAATTAACAAAATGAGGTCTATTAATAGTTATTATATAATCTAAAGATGCATATTTAAGCATTTGACTTGTTTCGGAATTGGGAATCCCAAACCCAAACTCAATCTCACAATGGACCTGCCCGGCAGACTAATTATGATATCACAAACGATATCTGTAATGATCGAGTAATCGATTTGATATGATTGCATAGAACTAATTTTACATTGACTTTAAGTCATGAATGGGGCTTATGCAATTCGTAACAATAATGGTTTATTCACATTTGCCATAAGCAGTAGTCAGTAGCCAGTGGCTGCCAAACTGTAATGTGCGCCAGCCTGTCTCGCACTCGTACTAGCAGCATTCACTAACGTATTCGTTTTCGTATTCGTATTCGCATTCATTATTCGCAGCCAACATTAGCGCGGCCTGGCTGCCTAATCTGGTTAGACAACAATCATTGCACGCATTCGCATTATTCACAGTCGCGTATTCGTATTCGTGTTTATTTTTTTTAGATCTGCGAACAATTACAATTAAAGGCGGCAAGGTCGTCGTCGGCTGACTGAAATTAACATTTGAAATGACTTAATAGAAAATAAATGCCGGGCGGCCAATTGAAAAGTCGAGTGCAGCTGCAGCTGCGGCATGCCACACGCATCGTTCGGGGAAATGGGATGGAAAAGTGCAAAATGAAATTGAAAATTGAGTGCAACGCACTGGAAAACTGCAAAGCTGCAAAGCTGCAAAACTGGTAAGCAAAACCAGGCACAAGCCATGTTAACAGCCTGTTGTTGTTGTTGTTGTTTTGGTTGTGGCCAATTGAGGCACTTGCCCAGCTCTCTCGCCCAGACGCAGGAAACCTTGTGGCCAATTCGATCGCCTCCGGCTGCATATCATTAAATTGACTTTGCTGGCCTGCACTTGTCAGCCGCGACGCGTCTCGTTTAAGCCCGCCTGCCCACCTGCCCGCCCGACCGCCAGTCCCCCTGCCCCCCTGCACGTCTGCACGCCTTTTTCCCCCTTTCACTTTCAATTGGCCGGTGGGCAGTTCAACGCTTTGTGTCTGATTTTTGTTTTTCTAGGCTTTTTCTTGCTTTGCCATTTTGGTTTTTCACTATTGCGCACTTCAAGGAAAAACTTTCGCCGCATTCAAGGAAAAACTCTTGCAACATTTCCTGTCATTCACACAGACCTAACATATAAATAAATAAATAAATAAATAATAACTCTGGTATATTTTTATACATTTTGTGTGCAAGTAACTCAAGTTTAAATTCATGTGCATTATGCAATTTCTGGGTAATTGGAAATGGGGCTCCAAATTTCGTTTTGAATGTGCAATTCGTGTTATTCAACAACAAGGCTTCAACATAAGCAACAAAATTGTATATTTAGTTTTATAACAATTAGGTTAGCTTGCCAAACAACTTAAATACTAAACTAGCAAGAAAATCAAAGGATTGCCAAGATGAAGTTCCTGTATAGAAATCTTATGTTTTTATCCTTATATTATCAGATGAATCCAATTCAAGTAATTTTGATCATCTTCGATGCCAACCCATAAACTCATGCAAATGTGTTTCGACTAATATTTGATATGTTAAATAACGATAAAACGATTATTTCTTACAATATATATTTTATTGGCTTTGCTTTAGTATTAACCCATTTAGAAACATTTCATTGGTTAACTACGAACTATTTGTAAAGCATAATTAAACCTATTTCTAACAAATATAAATAACGATATACAAATTAAAATTGTATGCATATGTCATATGTCATATCTATTGTTTAAAACGCAGATACAAAGTAACAGAAAAGTTGCTGGTTCGAAAGCGAAATACAAAATGCGCTTCTAATTCGCAAACAGTTTTAGCTAAACCTTGTTGAATAGAACTTGCGAGGTTCTTGAAAAGAAGATACGAACCCTTGTAGATTGGTAGATCCTTGTAGAGTGTAATATAATTTTGGTGCAGACTGTATAACGCATGTATTGGAGCATCTTCTACTCCATGAGGTATATCTGATCATGATCAGTATGAATAGCTGCGGCGATAAAGCCTGTCTGTATATCTATGTCTTGGACAGTTTTGGACTTAAACAAAAGAGGAATGAAGACAAGTAATAAGGTGCTTTATAGATCTTAAAATCGATCCAATATCGGGAAACTTGACATCCACTGAAATATTCTTGCTTGCCAACCAAGTCTCATAGTCCGCTTAAGCTTTGATGATCAATTTGTAAACATTTTCAAATAATTTGCGCATAATCTTCAGCTTCATGATGATACTTAACATTTTATGTATGATTATAATTAATAAATAAGCGACACAGCGCTAAACTCAAAATGTTACCTGCCTATTGTAATCAGAGTTTCTTAGCTCTCAAATCTCAATTTCTCCAGCACTTTGTGGACCAGAAATACCTTGCAGGTGCATAAAAAGGGGGTTTGTAGCTACTATTCTTTACTGTTCTATGTAATTGAAAAGACAAAGTTTTACCTTAACTCAAGGCTATAAAATATAAAAAACAAGTATCAGCAGAAACTGTTTTTATAGTAATTGTTAGCATGCCCGAAATTGTTCATAAATACTTTCATTTTGTGGCTCGGCAAAATAATGGACTCTCATGTAGTTCATGTGGCATGTGCTCACGTTGTTGTGGCTGCTTTTGTTGCTGCTCTCGTTGTTGTTGTTGCTGTTGTAGAATTTTGTACTCGTATAGTAATTGTGCTTTATGGCTGGCCAAAAATTGACATGACTTTTAAAAGAAACTGCACTGGTTTTTCGTTTATATGCTGCCCGCTTGCGGGGCCAGTTAGAGTTTTCGTTTTGGCCCAAATTTCTGTGCCCAGCCCCAGACTCGAGTTGCCAGACAAGTGGCAGACAAACAGACGCTGCCAGAGACCAAAGACTCTAGCGCCAGCTCGAACTAAACACAAGTAAGAGTACGTGTAGTCGGGAGTGCCCGACTAGACAATACCCTGCACTTAGCGACGAGCTGCCACCGCAACCATTCGCCCCTTCTTGCCAATAGCTAAATGGCTTCGGTGTTTAAAGTCCGATCTGTATGCAAATTACAGGGCCCAGACATGGCACCCAACTGTGCAGTTTTTGTTGCTTTAAAGTTTCTGCGGAATATTTAAATATTTGATACCATTCGATATTGGGATAAAGGGGGGAGCTGGCAGCCTCGTTTTGCGTATGGAATAGAAGTTTCTAGCTTGTATTGGCAGGCGTGCTTGCACACGCGGTATATTCAATGAGTTCAGGGTATAAAAACCCATAGCTGAATGATCGATCGATGGTCGTTGATCGGCTCGCATACACAGATACATATACAAATCCAAACACTAATGCAAATGCAAATGCAAATATACTTTTGTACACTTTTCGAGCTCGAGTTTGCCCTTCCCTTTCAGTCGGGCTGAGGAACAAAATAAACTGAAGCTCGAAGACGGCGACGTCAAAGTTGCGTTAAGTTCGAACTGGTTGGCATTCAGTAGGTCGAGTAAGTAATCTGAATATGCCCAATCTTATAGGTTCTACATGACAAAAGAAGTTGTAGATGTCTTTCAGCGTTATTGAGTTTCAGTTCGAGATCATGTTTGCTTTGCAATTGTTTGCTTTTGCATGCCACGCCCAGTGGAGGCGTGAAACGATCATTAGGAGGAGCTCATCAGTAGTCAGCAGTGATCACCTTAGCTTTGTAAGCTGTATATAGATGTTTTCTGAATTGCCATGCCCCCATTAGGCGTGTTGAAATTATCGTAACATTTCGTCTCAATTTTGACAGCCCGAAGACATAGCTAATACAGTCTGCGCACTTTTAATGGACAAACATTGTTGATATGAGAAAGTCAATAAACTTAGTTAGTTTGTTAAAAGTAGGAATCTGTTCTGCCAAATCTGCATAGTAAATAAAGCATTCATAGCTATACATATTCTCCGAGATCGAAACGTTTAATAGTCGAACAGAAAGCTATGATATGATAACATAGAGTATATATATATATATATTAATGTAAGGATATACGAAATATTGAACTTAGGCATTTCAAGTTTGTACCCAAAACATAGGATATGTCACATATCCTTTAGGATTCTCATCTGTGATCGATTGAAGTTTTAGCTACTTATTGTGAGAAGAATCCCATTTTTGATGCTCAACAAATATGTCAAATATGTGATTTAGCGAAGAAAATGATAAATATAAGAGATAAATCTGGCTTTAATGAATTAATTATTTAACAAAACTATTTTGATCTGCAGTTAATACAATATTTGGTACAATTTATGCAAGAGTTGACGACTTCAAACTGTGATTTGACGCAGTGCGGCCTTAGCCGGCCAAACAGTTTGACAAGCACTGGAGCTGCTAGTCTATTCAATTAATATTTTAAATTTTGTATAATTATTCCATTCGACTTACATTTCTTTTGAATATTGTTTTTGTTTAGTTTTGAAGCCGTTGTTGATTGTTTGTTGTATTTGTTTTTTTTTTTTTACCAGCTATTTTCTCCAGGTCGTTTTTGCTGTTGGTTTTTCTTAGCAAGTTGAATGAAATGTTTGGCTTGATGTCTTTTTCTGCTGCTCTGCTCTCAGCTGAAGCTGCGTGCAATTAAAATTCAACAAATTCCATTTCACTTTAAGACACACACAACAACAAAAAAATCACACACACACTGCTGCAGATGAAGCTGCGTTGAAGCTGCGTTGGATCAATGAAACGCGAACGCGAGAAGGAGAGAGAGAGAAAGAGCGAGAGATACAGGCGCGCCAAGCACACACACTACCGTTAAGCCACACAGTTTGACATGCACAGCACTTGACACTTGTTCGCTTTTAGCTTTGGCTTCGCTCTGCCTTTTGCTGGCTCGTTCGCTAGTGCTTTTTGCGTTTTGCGTTGCGATCGCTTTGCGCGTTCGTCGCTGACTGAGCTGAGGCGGTGACTGCGACTGCGCGAACGTAACTATTTTTTGGTTTTTCGTCGACGACGCGTCGTCGTCGCTGTTAAAGCTGCGCTTTGAGCTTTACTTGGTCTGTGGTATGTGGTCGCATTGTTGTTGCTGCCGCTGCTGCTGCTGCTGCTGCTGTTGACGTTAACTTTACAACCTGTTCGCGTAAATCTGCGTTTAAAGAAGTGCCGACAACAAACGGTAATGAGCGTGCAGCGCATGCGCACAGCAGCAGCAGCAACAACAACAACAGTGTTGTCTGCTTTCGAATTGAACATTTTAGCCTCGCGTCTTCTTCATCTTCTTCGCCTTTATCATTAACATTATGGCCATCATGCTGTGCTCTTCAGCTGCACTCTGCAGCAGCAGCCGCTGTGACGTCAGCAAACATTCTTGAAACGAAATGTGAAACCAATCGAAAGCTTAAGTACATCGTGTGCCTGTAAAAGCTCTTCAATTTAACACCCCACAATTACATATATAAAACTCAACTGAGTTAGAGATGAACTTGATATATTGAACATATGAAGCATTGTATCGATTATAATATAAAGGCCTATATGAACATTTAAACTTAGTTTAGCTGCAGAGCGTTACACACTTTTCAAAAGTTACAACTCTCTTGGAGTAAATTCAAGTTTTTCAGCTTTTTAAAGTACGTTTTCATGCTTGTACATCTTATATAAACCTCAAGTTTAGATAAAGCCAAACATCTGTCCAGCTTGTGCAAATGTATTTAATATATTAATCCAAAGGCCATTTACTAACAAATGCTTAACATTTTTAACTTGTAATGAACTAAACGATTTTTTTAAAGTTGTGGAATAAAGACAATTACTTGTTTTTGAATTTAAAATAAATTATATTTTTAGTAAGAAACACAGGTTATACTACACAAACTATAGCGAACATCAGATGTTTCAAAAGCTTTGAAACCCAGAGGCAGTAAGTTATGTAGCTTCCCATTTTTAAATTCCATTGTAGCATTAAGACAAGTTAGATGCTCTAGTCGGGGGATCCCGACTAGGGGATACCCTGAAGTCTCTTCTACCTACACCAAAAGGAGCTCGCGCTACGAGCGCTTTGCTTTAGCAGTAATAAAAATGAATTTTAAAAAATAATAGTTTCTTCAATAAGATTCGAGCTTGCAACAGACCGCACCACTTACCACCTCCTCTACTCAACAACCATACTTTCAATTGACTCTGAGCGAGAAAAAAAACGAAGCAAAATAGCAACCACATAAACACAGAATACAGAATACAATACAATCGCAGTTGCAATGCTGTTGATAGAATTCACGCATGAATGTGTGTGTGTCCGAGTACACAGAAATTCTTGCAATTGGCGCTAGCTGCCGAAAACACGTGGCCCGCCAAAATACATTTTCCCTAATATCTTTTGTGCTTCTTAACCGATCTTGATGAAACTTTCAGCAGTAGAGCTATAGAATATTGGTATATTCTTAAGAAGACTCGTACGCGCGGGCACAAGAAAGACCTACGTTTTAAGTCTCTAGCTATAATAGCTTCCGAGATTCTCACGTTCATACATACGGACGGACATACAGAATCTATATACTTTATGGAGTCGGAGATGCTTCCTTTTGCCAGTTACATACATTTGCACAAATACATTATACCCATTTTCAATGGGTTCAGGGTATAACATGTAAAGAAAGCTAACAAAAACAAGTCAAAAATATTTCGTAGGTGTTCCCCAAAACGCACAAGTTTTTTTTTAATCCATAAATTTGTTATTTTTACAGTCGAACTCTGATTTTGGGCTTTTTTCTTTCGTTTTTGGCTTCTGTACAGCAAATTGAAAGTATTTTTTGGCATGAAGCTGGAACCCGTTTGACTAAAGCTCAAAACAGCTTTATAAGTAGTATTTTTTTGGAGTTGTTGTTGTTGCTGTAGTTGCTGTTATAATGTTATGATCTATGTCGCAGCTGGGATTCTTGTTAAGCGCTTAGCACGTGACCTGGAAGAATCTTTTGTTTATATAAGCAGCCGGCATGAAGCTCATTGTATATATAGCTCATATTTAAACTCATAACGAGCTTTGAATATATTACACTGGGCGCAACGCTCGCAACAGTTGCAATTGAAACTTTAAACGGAATTTTCAAGCCTCATAAAAGATGCTAAGCAAAACAAAGAAAATAAAATGATTATAGGCCATTTCGGCGAAGCGAACCCCAACGAAAATTGAGTAATTAAATAAAAGTAACACTGTGCAGCCAGCGGCACCTTAAGTAGAGCGTTCGACTTCACTTGTGTGTTATGTGAAAGCATTATAAATCCAACAAAAACATTGTTATTTTTCAAATAAAATAGGGTACCTATAACAAGCAAAGTCTTGCAACAATGTGGCACGCGCCGCACAATTTAACTTCTCTCCATGCCCAATTCCATATTCACGAGCCGCATACAGTTTTGCAACTGCTGGACAAGAATGCTGGACAAGCTGCATGCATATCGAAAGTGGTCGCCAAAAATTTACGCAAGTGCACGGCAAGTGCCCGGATATCGAAACCCTCCTGTGGCAAGTGGCAACTGGCAACCGGCAACTGGCAAGTGGCAAGTGACCAGCGACTGGTTTTTTTTTTGTTCACCTGGTTATCCTAACCAACGAGCCGTGCTTGGATTTATGTAAGTGGCTGCCGCGGCGGTTGCCAGCGACAAGTTTGTGTCTTAAGTCTTTCGATTTTGGCGCTCATAAATTGTTTGTGCAGCCGGCCGCTGAATTGCGAAAGGCAGATAGACACATGCAGCATGATAAGCAGAATAAATAAATAAATATGTACGATTCCGATGCATTATAATTGCATATTTATGCGCTTTGCCGGGCCCAAGCAACAATTACAAGCTGCCAGTTACGTGAGCTCCAGCAATCAATTAATATTGATAAATATAGTTGGGCAACTCAACACACATACCTTGCAATTATTACAAGCCGGCTATAATCCTATATGGGCTCTCTTAAGTAACCAAATCTATTGAAGCCAATAACGATAATCAAATGAAACGATGAATGTTCAATTGTATGCCCTTCTGGCTACTGTTGGATGACAACTTGACTCCAACGAGAACTTATCCGTTTTGCCACTCAACTTCAGTTTAGGTTCATTCAAAGATTATTATTGGCTTAATACAAAGATCGTCACTGTTGAAAGCTTTAAAGTGAAATGTCAGTCAAAATATATTTTATAGGTGAACAACATAACAAAAACCAGCATGATATTGCCTAGATATTAGTCCCAGGATAGAAGCTAATAATTTGATTGTAGAACCTCGTCTTAATTAAGCAGCTATCGACAAAGCCTGGAAAGGTTTTCTCATCTGATCCAGCCCAAGCGGTTTTCAAGACTCATGACCTAATCCACTCTTGCTGGCAAGTGGCTCTGGCTCAAGTTCAGTCAAGCCAGTCAATGCGATGAAGCCAAGCCCGAAAATACCAAGAAAGCAGTGGGACACACACACACACACGAAAAACAAGACACTGCCCACACACACACACTCATAAATGCACGCCCAGAGTTGGTAATCCATGTAAATATGCCAATGATCTTTCGCTGAGGCAGAGCCGCACCGGCAACAACTTACACTTTTTACCGGCTACGTTTAACTGCTTTCACTCTTCATTGGATTCTTTCATAAATTTACACACACATACGTACATACGCGCGCACAACAGGTAGACAGTTTAGCAGACAGAGAGAGAGAGCCGGAGAGAGAAACAATTTGTGCGACAACAACAACAACGGCGACAACAGAGACAACAACAACTTTGGATTTCTTTCACGTTGACGACACACGGGGCGTATGCGCAATTCGCAGTGTCCATCAAAACGGCTGTTGGTGCGCCTTCTGATGTGTAATTAGCTCGCAATTGGCATAGACAACGAGACAGCGCATGGCCACATTTGTTGTGGCTGCTTTTTGCCACATGATTAATGAACTTTGCCGCTTGCCAATTGTCTAGGTAATTATCTGGGCAGGGGCCACATAATGAGTTTGTTTCGAAAATACGAAAACAGGATACGGGCAGCCCCAACACTCGCCAATTGTCAATGTCTATCTAACGATATCTGTCTGACTGTGTGTGTGTCCGAATGTCTGTTCGCCTCTGTTCGCCCGCTTGACTCTCTCACACAACCAATCATCATTATCATCATTATCGAGCTGCTGCCCACTTGAGTTGCTTTCCCACTGTGCGGGTGCTGGCACCGCAGTCAACAAAGAAATCTCTTAAATATGCATAGCTTCAAAATAATAATAAAAAAAAAACAGCAAACTGCAAACAAGCCAGCAGTCAAACAACAACAACAACAATAACAACAACAACAACATTTGCTATCAGCACTTATCGATTTTACAGTCAAATTTCGAGTGAAAAAGAAAGTGAAGCTGGCAACTGGCCACTCGCTGTAGTATCTCAGACTCTGTCCAAACTTAAAATCAGTTTAAATTTAGGTTTGTGTTGGGTCTCTTTCTTTCTTTTTTTCTTTTTTTTGTAATTTCTGCACTTTGCCATAAACATGACAAATGAATGCTTAGAGAAATATTTGCTGTTGCTAACAGATTTTCTATTATGCAAATGGAAGGAGCGGCCGTCGACACGCTTGTCTAATGAATATTCATTGGATATCGTACACCCAACTAATACCTTATACATTACTACACTATCTACACTATCTTCATATTAGGTGGCTGAACTGTACAACCCTGGCAAAAAGTAGGTAGCTGCCAAGCCAAAGCGTCGCTCTCGGCAACTACAATAGCTAGAGACCTAAATTAATTTCGAGCTTAGATATTTATACAACAATCCGCAAAACGAAGCTATCTTTTTTTGCGATATGCTTTATATCGATAACTATCGAGTTTCAGACATAGTTTTTAAACATAGCTCGAAAATAATAAGAGCGAGCTACGCCAAACTTGGTGTGTTTTCTCCCATATCGTATACACACCTTTTGAATATTTCACTTTTGGACACCTGCCTACATTTCGATTCAGTCAACTCCGACATTTGTTCTGCCTGTAATAATATGCAGAATTTAATGACATCTTCACTGATCAATTAGTCTAAAGATACAACCTCAATTATATGAATTCTCAAAAGGAACTGATATCTCGAAAGTGTCTCCTTCATTGAGTTGATTTCTTATTTTTTGACCAAATTCATCTCTTAACCAAAGTTCCTGCTCACTTATCTCTTTTGTATGAATCCCTGGAAACTCTGCCAAGCTCTTTTGAATAATTTTCGAGCATTTCTTTGCTAGAAACAAAAGCGGCATACGACGACATCTTTCCATTGGATTCTGTGTCTATATTAATGAGAACACAAATATTGAAATCTTAGCCTACATTTATTTACATAAATCAGGTAAGCCAACAGGCAGTCGATCGTTTGCCTATATATCAATTAATTAAAAGATGAGAGCCAATATTCATCTCACTTTTGCTCGTACATATATTACCACATATTGTTAATGCGTGTGTATTTTGTATGGTGCTCGCGCATTTGCATAAATTGGCAAAGTCAAACAGAAATAAAGCTAGAACTTTCCCCATGGCGAAATCTTTCTGGCACAGCTGGCACCCGCACCCAACCAAATACCAAACAGCGCACGGCTAATGCATATCCATATTAGTATATATAATTGTGTGTTTGTGTGTGTGTGGGTGTGTGTGTGTGTGTGATGGGCACACTTCTACTCTTGTTACAGCTGAACTGAGGCTCGCTTTTCACTTGGCGCGCAAAATTAAACAAAAAAGTAAATTGAGTGGAAACTTTTTCCATATGCGGGTAACTTGGGTAAAATGCTAATTGCAGTTGTTAAAGGTGCACACCAAAAACGAAAATTGCTGATGCAAATGAAAACAACAGCAGCTACAACAACCGCAACAAACAACAAAAAACGAGAGCAACGGCAGCAGCTGTTGAGTTGCGTTCTGCAGCATCGAGCAATACAAATGACTTAGGCAACGAACCTGCGCAGCACCTTACCCAAACGCCAAACAGATCGAGCCTCTGATAACATTAATTAGCAAAATGCTTGGTTTCATAGGCAAGCCTCCAAACTAATTTTGAACGCAACCTTAAATCGGATTAGTTAGAAAGGAACAGCCGAGCTGGAGCCTGAACCGACCCAGTTAAATAAATGATCCAAAACTATTTTTATTTCTTTGTACTTTAGATACTTTAAAATAACTTACATTATTTTACTAATGGAGGCTCCTATAACAATAAGAATTAAAAAAGTTTACCACTTTCTCTTCTTCTTCTTGCTCTCATTTTGTAGCTTCGGGATTAATAACAAATAGTTTAATCGAACCGGTTCGAGCCCAGAACGTAAATTTATGGTTTTTCTTTGCACCTAACCTTACTAAAAATTAGTTTGCCAATCAGCTTCGAAACGAAAAACGGGTTTGGACACTTTACGAACCAATTCGCAGAGCAGTATGTCGGTTCGATCCGTGAACCGAACCAGCAACAACGTTGTATTGCTCACAGTCCTGGCATTTATTCCAAACTCAGATAGGATTTCAAGCCAGAATATGATAAAACAACTTTTTTATTTGTTCGGAGCATGTGACCACATCCACTGTACAAGAATATATATGCAACCTTCAAAGGAAGGTTATTGCAAAAAACAAACCAAAACATATATCTTTTAGCTGTGTACGAAGCTAACTTATTTGCAAAGGCGAACAGTTGGTTACAGATAAATTAAGACTGTTTTTGCGGCTAAGCACTGGGTTATCTTCGCCCCCCGATCAGCATGCAGTGGAACGTTGCAGCTCATTACTCGTACTGGTGCTCCCATTTGCATTCGTATTGGTACCTGTGTATGGAACTGTGTGTGAGTGTGTGCGTGTGTGTGTGTGTGTGTGGGAGTGTAGTGAGGGCCACATTCATCAGTGGGTGATGTTGACTGGCCGCATGCCTTGCATACGCAATTTAGAATACAAACACGAATACAAACACGAACACGAATACAAATTGAAATTTGCAATCGAATGTGGATCGAGGTTAATGCATGCGTCTACATATAGTCACCATATAGCTGACAAGTGAAAACGTTCGCCACGTTTCTCGAAAACCGGCTGCGTCTCACAAATTCTGACTGCGTCTCTGCCACTCCGCCGACTCCCACTGCCATTTGGGGTCTGGGCTGAGTGGTCGTTGACAGTGCTCCAATGCCTTGTTCCATCGTTTATCTCACTTTCACTCGCCCCGCGATCAACATCTACAACAACAGCCACAACAACAACAACATCATCATTATTTTTATTATTATGATTACTGAGATCATAAGTTCAGTTCAGTTGAGCAATCTAATATACATCATTTTTATTATTGTCTTGGATTTATAAAGCTTTAGAAGTCGGCTTAAGAAATTTGAATTGTTCTTAGATAACAAAACACAAACAATAAACCTAATCCGGTTGAAGTAAGCTGAAACACAAAATCTGGTATGTAGACTCTTGTAAAGTATAGACAGACTATCGGGTATTGCCCGGCCTTGCCCGTGGAACGTTTTGTGCTAAAAATTTTAGATATTACCTCCACTAAGTACACGCGTTTGGAAAATTGAAATCTATATATGTTATGTTTTAAGTGCATCGAAAAAAGAACCAAGTGTAGGAATAAACAGTTCCCTCCCATGTTAGTCTCTGCGTTGAGAATCTTGAAGCTAAAGAATAACTTCCGTTTATTCAACCTTTGACCCGCATTTGCCACACAAATTAGCAAATAAAATCTTACAAAGATCTTTGAAAACGATTTTGAGCCGATCGGATGGTAAGCAAAAACTTTCATACAACTGTTTTCCGCCAATTTTGCGGGTGGGATTTTCAAAATCGCTAAAATACGAATTCGTTTTGTTCTTTTGTGGAGTTTAAAGCACATCGGACACAACATAAAACATTGCCAAAAAAATCTTCGAATCGTTTATCTACGGAAGAAGTTAGAATTCTGCCAACAACAAAGAAACATGATTTTTTTGTATAGATGCTTGAAAATAAAATCCATTTCCACCAAGGAGGGATGGATTTTACAAAAAGTGCGAAACACCCCTCAAATGAATTTAAACAAAAATCTTTGCTCAAAAGTTCGAGGCCGATCGGCCGATGGTAAACAAAAAAGGCTCATACAAACGTTTTATGCGATTTTTCCACACTAGCGTGTGGAATATCCCGAAACCCCGTCTTAACGTGCGCCTACATTAAATAAGGTAACTAGAGTACAAATTTCAGCTTCCTAGCTCTTACGGTTTACGCTGTGCGCTGACCACCAATCAGTCGGTCAGTCAGTCAGGACAAACAGTTTTATAAGTATATAGAGATAAAGACCTAACATTTTATTCTCCTTAAATAGCTCTACAATTTCTACCAAACTTGTTAGATGCGTAATTTTTCTAGTCTAGTCTTGGATCGGATAGTAACATTTCGAGTAAGTCGAAGTCCAAGGAATATAAGGCACATCTGCAGCGGAAGCTGCTCTGTAAGTGGCTTGCCACTTAATATAATAAAGAGGTTTTATTACTCAATGGCTTCAGTCCAAGCCCCGAGTACAAAGATGTACTGTAAGCAGACCTTCACATTCCGATGACTCGCGGGACTCAATGAGGAATTCAAATTTTAATTCTCTTAAAGACCTCAACCTGAACGGCTGAAGTCGCACTTGTAAAAGTTAGGGCAGACCTGTACAGGGCACTAACCGTCTTGTGTATAGCCGTCCGGCCAAAAATTGGTATCATTAACTTGTTATACGAAAGGCTGCACCACGCGAAAGGGTCGTCGGCCACCCTATGCAGGATCTTATACAAGGATGAACTCAAAATAGATTAATTGAAGGCAAGATATGTGGATTAAGGTATGGTGCATGTAAAGTCTTATATGGCCGATTGGGTTGAGCAGCATGCGCTGATATTCTTATCGATGGGTAATATGAGACACTTCCCATTGACCAACTTTATTTCCAGGGACTAAGAAGGACTGTGAGCTATTTAAGCTGAAACAACACACGACCTACGGGAAGAGGTTGTGGCGTCTGGATGAGCACGTTCCATTAATGCTATCAGGGAAAAAGTTCATAAGCCTTAGCCTTGTCAAGGATTCGAAAATGAATCGCTCTGATTAAATGCTATCAGGGAAGGAGTTCATAAGCCTTAGCCTTGTCAAGGATTCTAAAATGAATCGCTCTGATTAAATAAAAAAATTCTCCGCCAAGCTATGGAGCTTGGGAGAGGGAGGGATAAATTGCTGCAGAGAAGCTCAGTTAATTGATTTGATAGACAAGTTTTGCGACACAGAAAATAGAATTTTTATTATTTACTTGGTGTAGACAACAACAATGTAAGTGCAACAAGAATAAATTTGATTACAATATAGAGGTGAAATGAAGATAATTCGATTACGAAAAAAAGCCAAGCATGAATTCATTTGGGCTTCTGTAGCTCCGGCTCAGGCTCCGGCGAGCGCTCCTTGGGCTGTGCCCCAACTAGTGGAGGCGCGAGGGCCGGAATTAGGAGAAACTCATTACAGAGAAAATCTGATTCCATGGACTGCGTCTTGTCCTGATAGCCGCGCACTATTCCGCGCTTCGGTGGCTCAATGAAGCACTCCTTGACAATTAGCGCGCCCGGATGCGGCACCGAGGCAGTTGGTGATGATGTGCTGCAGCCAGCATCCAGGTCCAGCGAGCAGCATTCGGACAATGCATTGGGCAACCGATTAAAGGCGGCCGGGCCGGTGCTGCAGCCAGCTGCAGTGCTAAGCTGTCGCTCCTTTTCGCGAGATCTCTCGCGGTGAAGCTGCGGCGACCCGTAGATGAGGGAGCCAGAGCCGGAGCCGGCACCGCTGCTCTTCAAATTAATGCAGCTCTGAGTGTGCGAAACATTTGCATAGTCATCCTTGGTGCTGACTAGTGGCACCCGCTTCAGTGTATTACTCTCAAATGGGAAATTCGAATTCGAGGTAGACTGCGTCAGATTCTCAAACTTACGCAGACGCGCGTCCTGGCGCAACTGTTGCGCCGCCGCCGGCAAATTGATGGACGCATGCAGAGCACTAGCCTCCGGACTGGTGCCGGAGCACTCAAACAAACTGATATGCTTCTGCATGCGCGGCGAGATCGGATCGTGAGCGCGGCGCACGCTTGGACGTGCGTGCTCTGGCGACGCCTGTGTTACGTGCACCGGGAGCGCAAAACAATACTTTGGATCAGTAGTGTCAACCTCCGGTGGTGCAACGGCATGTGTTGGACAACAGTAGCATTCTTCCGATAAAGGATCCGTGTCGACAAATAATGAAGGTGTTGTCACTGCCGAGTCTGTGCCAAACTCGTCGTCATCTTCAAACCCCTGCAAAGGAAGATTAGAGATTAACTCATGCAAATCTATTTTAAAAGCAATTTAGCCCAAATGTGAAAATATATGTAATAGGCAGAAGAAGGCTTTTCCGTATATTCATTCTTGATCCGCACCAACATCCGAGTTGATGTAGCCATGTTCGTATGTCGGAGTCTCCGTTCGTATGTGACCTCAAAACCTTTTTAGAGTAAGAGACTTGAAATTGTAAACTCTCGACTAGTGCGCCCTTACTCTTTGGATGTAGAAAGAAGATGGGTACTGAATACAGGTTATCTCCTAGCCGGTCATTCTTCAATTGAAATGAATTTATGGAGGCTACTAAGAAGTTAGGTACAGTCCCGCCACCAAATTGTAGGTACACTGCCACGGCAGGCCATTCAATGGGAACGTCAAAAGGGAAAAGTAATAAATTTATACCCACTGAAGTGTTTCAAAATATCGGAATCTAATGCTCTTTAAAACAATACAGTGCGCTGATATGGAATATATGATGGCATCGATAACATATCGATATCAGAGAAATGGAGAAATTTCTGATTTGGTTGACTGGCCAGGTCCTGCTCACTCACATCGACGGAAAGCGTCAGGGAACCCTTGTTGACCACCATGCTGAGATCCATGTCATCAACGCCAAGGCTGACTGGGGTTAGGCAGCAGCTGCTGGTTTCTGTTTCATCGCAGATGCTTAAATATATGGGGCCGGTGCCGTCATCCCGCTGTTGTGTGCCTTCGTTGATAGCCCCAAATTCGGGCAGGTCCTCTGGTTCATCCAGCAGAATGTCCACGGTGCTCAAAAGGCTGTAAAGATATTTAAAATGAAATAGCCGTGTATTGTAAAAAGAGAATGCGCTCACCAATCCAGTTTCTGATTTGCATCCTCAATCTCTTGCTCTTCCTGGTCCTTTGATGAAATGTCCTGTGGCTTTTGCGGCCAAACTTGTGTGCCATTCGTTGGGGTTGTGTGTTCAAGTTGTTAGTTTTTTGTTCACATTACAGATTGATAGCGTTAAGAATTGAAAGGGGGATTGTAAGAAAGAGCGATCGTGAGAGGGGGCGCGCTCAGGAGTCAGAGACTCTTAATGCGTAGAAGTGCGAGCTGAAGCTTTTCAAAAGGCAAGCGATAAGAGAGACAGAGAGACAGAGCCAAGGAGGCGTGCGATAATGAAACGTGGTACGTTATAGTAAAGAGAGCGCCGCAACGAGCGACTAGTGCGTGCAAGAGACTGTATTTACTATATATGTATGCACATACATACATACATATCTATATGCTAAGGTGTATAATTCAATATTTATTTATCTATTTGCGTCTTAAGTGAACTAGTTACAATTATTTAAGCCCAGTTGAAAATTTTCACTTAAAACTGATAAATTAAAAGGTGTACAAGTTAAATCACTCCGCAATAATAAAATATATGTATTTAAGATCTCTATGAACATTAACAGTGTTGGATAATGAAACACTTAAACCATAGTCAACAAACGATCAGGTGTTGGTTTATTCCACTGAAAATTAAAAAAAAAAATACAGAAAAAGAAAACAGAATAAAAAGAAGAAAAAATAAATATTTATCGATTGATTTTAAAAGCCTTGAAACTTATCGATAATGTCTCATGTCAAGTGCATGAAAAATCAAATGAAATTCCAAAACATTTTGACGCGTAGTAAGAAAATATATGTATGTATAATGAAAATATTGGTAACACTCGAAAATTATGCGAAATAGGAAATTTTGAAGAAAGCATTTGAATCGAAATCTTTAGAGAATCCAATGAGCATGCTTAATCATCAGATAATTCTTGAACACAGTCACTATCTCAGGTGCGCCAACCAATCCTCGACTTACGCTTAGAGAACTTACGCTGTTGTTGTGGCGATAAAATGTTTTTCATTGCCGCTTCGTTGGCATCCTCGCATTCCGATGACAGCACCTGCTCCTCGCTCTTTGCTGTCATATTTGACTGATGCGGTTCCACAGTCGAATCGGACTCGCATTTCTTGGTCAATGAAGCGGTCGTGCCCCTGACCAATTTCTGTGTCGACGAGGCGCTATCCTTTTGGTCTATCATCGAGGAGAAGGCGGCCATCGAATCCGATGGGATAGATACCGATACAGGCTGACCTACTGCAGTTGCCAGCATCGATGCTGAGTTACTAACGACAGTTCCCTCATTGGCACGAGGCGGCGAACCAGTCGGCGTCTTAAAGATCTGGGCTAAGATCATATCCTGCAGAAAGCTGTCCAGCTTGCGCAGCGACAGCGCATTATGCAGTGTCTCCAGTGGTCGGATCGGCGGCACATCCCCAAAGCCTAAACGCAGGGCACACATGTAAACCGATTAAAATTGCTTCACACTCGCTTCAGCTATCAAGCTATCAGCTATTAGTATTCAAAGAAGTGGATGGAATGTAAGTGAATATGGAAGCGGATTCTGCTTAAATACGAGAGCTACAGGATTATCACATGTGCCCCATATTTAATTACAATATTAATATGTGAGTATTAGTGGAATGTGTGCGTGAATGTGAATATACCACACAATAGCTACGGTTCCTAAAACAAAATCTTTTCTTTGGTGCAGTGCAAAAAAAAAACAAATCTGCGTTCGCGTTATACGCAGCTACTTGATATTAGGTACTTTAAGGAAATCAAAAACGTGTCATACGAACAACGAATAGTACATTAAGTACCTGGAACTAGAACTAGAGCTCCGAACTACTTCAGAATTGCCATATAATAGTTATATACCAAGTTTTTGTTTTATTACTTTCTAGT